>CM035120.1:64608175-65808175 GCA_020205555.1 Panax stipuleanatus | reverse complement strand
CCTCCATCCTAGCCTGCATACTAGACGAGAAATAATTCTAGAAGAACAGTTCATTGAACCTAGTCCACAATATCACTACTTCTCTAGCTCTAGTTTGATTTGTCTCATCGTATAAGTGTTAACATTTAAAATATAACGCGAAATATTAAACTCAGACAATCATATAATCAGATAGACACTTACTATCTTAATTCTAAAAACTTATTTACTTAATCAAACATATATTCATATTCATTCAACGAGTTCATAGTACTTCATATCATATAGCACATATTGCTATACGCATCTATCATCCCCTGGTGACAACAAAAGTCAGGAATTCCTGCTACAACTTATACAAAAGTTGGGTAATACATTACACACATATGTATATCATACACACATTTTCTACCATACATAATCATATAATATTTATCCTACTTGTTTCCTACACCCTCCCTTGATCCTGGACAACCTTTTGCCTGGTGACCTACTAACCCACATATAAAATATGCACCTTACTTCGGATTGGGACAATGAGGAGAGATATGTCCCTCATATCCACAATTGTAGTATACATTTTTCCCTTTCCTGCATATGCCTTCATGCTTCCTTTTACAGTTTGTACACTTTCCTATTTTTTTAAAGTTCCCTTGATTATAATCAGAATTTTCTAAATCACAGTCATTCATCTTTCTTTTCCCCTTCTGGTTTGGAGCTGCACATGATATGCTGCATTTGGCTCCCATCTTTGCAATTTGGATCTTCAACCTATCTTATTCTTCCATTATTTTGATTAAAGCCTTTTGCAATTGACTATTTAGTAACTTTTCTATTTCCCACAACTTTTCCAGAGAAGAAACCTTATTCTTCAAATTCTACACTTTAGTTTATGCCTGATTAGCTCTAACTTTCGTGTCCGAATCACTATCTATCAGTACCACCGTTACTGGTTCCGGTACTATATTTTCCAAAATGATTACCTCATCAATGTTACTTTTAATGTGAGCCTCTATTTCAGCTATTGGCTTAGATATTGGCTCGGGTAGAGTGATTTGCTCTTTCTTCACGATATGGGAGTCTCCTAATCCTTTTTTACTTGACATCTACACATAATTTTTTTTTCTGATTAGTACATATTATATACACATAACAAACAATATTTCATATAAGTTACTTTTATTTCATTTTAAGATGAATTTACTTAATTCATCTCCTTTAAACTCAGTTTGAGTTATTTTTTTTCAACGCTTCTATCTATCCTAAGGTTATAGCCTAAGGTATCCCTACCTAAGGTTTCCAACCTAAAGCTTTGATACCAACATGTGACGCCCCCAAATCCGGGTACTTGAAACCCGTACTTGGTCCTACACGAAACCATTCATACGAACTGCTTACTGTATTATAAACTTAAAAATTATATCAAAGTTGACTAATCCCCTTATAACTGTTCCTTCAGCTTCCCCTTTCCTTTGTCATTACCAGAACCTTCTAGCCGATCACGCTTAGCTGAAAATATTTAATTTAAAGCAAGAATGAACATTTAATTGCTCAACAAGTAATAGCAGATAATAAACATCAACTGAAAGAAAGTAAATGTGTTCTTTGAAGTATACTTCTACAACGAATCAATAGCTGTGAAGCCATTTGAAACAATCCATAATAACATATCAAACCGTTTAAATTTTTGAAACGATGTAGTGACTATAAATATTGAGCAGTCAATAGACCATGAACCATTATTTTCAAGTTTGAAAAGGTTTGTACACAAATTCATCTGCAAACCATCATGACTTACGGACACGTTGGGAGATCAGCCGTATACCCTGTATTAATCAACACTACATGCTGGAATGACATATGCATTCATCATAACAGCCTTTGGCGCATAAAAATTTCATAATTGTGGGATGTTCATACTCAGTGTGGAGTCCGAACTAAAGCAATTCAGTTGGACGACTTTATCATAAACAATAATATTCAACGATACATTTCAAACTATGTCTAGCCGAGTCAAATAGTTTAGACAACTTTTAAACCATGTATTCATACCAATATTGAATAGTATGCATCAAAACTTGTCATGTAAAAGAATTTCGAGTTTAAGAATACTTGTTCAAATACAACAGTTCATATAAGTGAGGACACTTGCATAACCAAACTTAGCTTACAAAGAATAGAACAATTTTCGATTATAAATGAATCAGATGAAGACAATAATGAAATATTGGTATTCAATGAATAAATTGAATACTGTTCAAGAACTGGCTTGCACATAATTAAATGTTATATATAGAATATTTGCATAATAACAGAGTATAAAAACTTGCTTACAAGATCCATTGCATAAAGTAAATGCAAGGGTTAGGATACTTGCTCAAAAAAAAGTAGAGTTAAGAAACTTTCTTACACAAAGATCCATTGCATAAAGTAAATGCAAAGGTTAGAATACTTGCCTTGATTGTTAACTACTGCTACGCAATCTAATTTAATCTCTTTGTTGTAAAGACATATCATTGTTAGGATTGATCTTGCAATCAGTATATCACATTATACCTCATAATACTACTATTTATAAGTAAATTATCTAACATTTAACCACATAATAAAATATTAGATAACACCTTAACACCATATGTATTCACAATTCTAAACCTAACGCACATCTAGTCTTTAACAGTGTTTAATACAGTCTGCTGAGTAGTTTCCCACAAATAACCAACAAACTAGTTTTCCCGTCTCGTCTACACTGTTTTTCACAATGAGTTAGATCGGTAGCTAGTTCGTATATACCTCCGCTCCCTGAAGGAATCGTTTAGCTCAGATACTATACATCAACCATTAAAGAGTACGACTATATCACTACTTTAGATTTAACACTTACTCATTTATTTTATAAGTTCTTATTTATGTTTAGGTAAACCAAATACCTAATCTGGTAAACTGAATACCCAATCCACCAAATTGGATTGCCAATCCAGCAACCTGGTAACCAATCTAGCAACCTGGATTACCCTTTTCAGCATATTGCATGTCCAATCATACCATATACATAATATAGTCCATGGAATGTCTAATTCAACAAACTACATTTAAAGTAACTTTATTTCTTTATATAATTCTTTTTAAACTCTAATTTAATATTATTAATTATTTAATAATATTTTATTCATTCATAATTATTATTAATCATTTAATAATATCTTACTCACCACATAATATTATTATTCATTTAATAATAGCTTACTCATCTCATAATATTATTAATTATCTTAATTAATATTAATATTTAATCTTTAACTAATATTATTAATTCTTTAATAATATTTTAATTTAACTTTAATCTAATTATTATTAATTACTTAATAATATTTTAATCATTTATTAAATCAATAAACAATTTAGTTTAATATTTACTAATTAATTCTATTATTCATAACTCAATCAATTCTATGAAAAATACCAAATCATCATATTATTTTTTTATCTTTTGGCCACACATATATACATATATTCCATACAAAAAAAAATTCTAAAAATTTTCAATTTTCTTTAGTATTTTTCAAAAGTCCGTTTTTAGTTCATAACTTAAGAAACTTAGCTATATCATGATTAACTCTAAAAATTCCTAAATCTTGGAAGAATCTTACATGTATTAATATGAACTTTCAGTTTAAATTTCGTGGCCATCGAAATTATAGAAATTCAGTTATAGCAGTTTTCGTCGGAAAAACTCAAATATTGAAATGACCATAACTCAGTCAATTTAAGTCGTAATAAGCTCATCTTTGGACAGGAGCTACTTTATATCATATATTTTTATTTCCCAAAAGGTTTGAATTTATTTCATTAATTAAGTTGTCGAAACTGCCCCCGGAAATTTTGTGCAGAATGTTTTTCGGCCATTTTCAGATTTTGCCTACTTTGCTAAAAATAGTCCATACGAAAATATACAACTTCTTTTTCAGTGATTCCACTTGGAGATGTTAAAAGACTCATAGATATAACTCTAGGACCTAACCACACTCAAAAATTCAAATTATAATGAGAGATATGATTGTTTTAATTTCATGTTTTGTTTTTCTAAAAATATTATTTTCAAACCCTTATGATTTCTAAGAAAACATCCATGATCTCTTGATTAATAAAACATTAAAAATCATAAACCATCATAATACATACTAATACTCCTTAAGATCAAGGATCTACCATGATCCATCATCTATTTTATTAAACTTTCACAACCACTAGGTCAAACACAATCAAACTAAAGATTAAGGTTTTCTAAGTTTTTGAAAAACCTAGTTTCCATTTCTTGCTTTAGATCCAACTTTTAATCCTCAAAAGGGTTAGATCTAAACATATAACACTTATAAACACATAGATCTAAGGTTTTAAACATCAAGATCATAACTTTACATCATCAAAAATCAAATCAAACAAAAAGGACATAAACTATTTTAAAGTAGAAATCTTTTATACCTTTGCTTTGTTTTCCTTCCTTCTTCCTCCTAAGGTTTGTTTATGGGGTTTTGAACACACAAAGCTCTCTCTCTTCTCTTTCTTTCTAATTCTTGATTATAACTTTGTTTTGTAAAATGGTGAAAAACTAATAAACTTAGCCCTCTATTTATAGGAAAATATAGTTTCGATAATTGCACGTTAGGGGCTCGATTTATTACAGTTTGCACCCGACTTATTATAATTTGGTACCTAGGTTAGTTACACATTAGTAACTCATTAATTGCACCTTAGTCCCTCAAAATATCATCCACCAGGTGAGATCATCTTAACATTATCATGATGACATCATCATGATGACATCGTCTTTGTGTTTCTTTAAGGCTGATGTCATGCTTACATCATGCTTGCATCATCTGTGTTTCTTTAGAATGATGTCATGCTTACATCATGCTTGCATCATCTCTTCTCTGATTGGTCAATTTAAGTTCACATGGATTGGTTTTATTTTAATTACTAAATTTAGCTTATTAAAAGAAAAGAAAAGGGTATTTTGGTCATTTAACAAATAATTTTAAGGGTAATTTAGTCATTTCACATATTTCCCTTAAATTATAACCCTTAAGATTTGCTAATTAGCATTAGGGTTTATAAATTAGGGTTAGGATTTTCAAATCTTAAATTAGGATTTCAAAATAAACATTAGGGATTCTAACAGCACATTAAGGTTTCCTTATTAAACATTAGGGTTTCCTAATTAGGTTTGCATAGTTGCATTCCATCTAATCAGTACTGAACATTAATCACATAATGTACATACACATAATCTTAAATACAATTATTGTGACACCCTCGAATCCGGGTTCTCTAACCCCGATTCGGTCGTCACGATACGGTACAAACATTCACCTCAAAACAACATACAATAACTAAATGCGGAATATAATAAACGTATGTCATTCACTCAAAAAGTGTTACTAGTTCCAAGATTCGTTAACCTTAATACAACCATACAAACATACCCTAGAATAGTCATTAGGGTTCATATTACATAACAGTAATTAAACTAATCATAAGACAAAGTCTGCTCCTTGCAAACTATTCCTACATCTTTCCTTTAACCTTGTCCTTCCCTGAAGTCTCGTGCTTAACTGCAATAGAAGTCATGATATAGCAAGAATGAGCAACAAGTTTGCTCAGCAAGTTTAAATACAGCAATAAAGGATATATCATGATGAATAGAAAATATCTGACAAGGAATTCAACAATATGAATATCGGAAGCAAGGATAATAATTGCTTTTAGAATAACTGATAGTCAAGTAGACTTTGAACTATAAAACTCCAATGGAATCAATAGTTGATAAACCCTTTGGTTACTGGCTACAGAATAAGTACTTGAGGGGATCAGCCTCGCGTACGCCATGTATATGCATAACATTCAACTTTGCTATTTGTATCTTATATTAGATACCTGGGGTACTCCCTTATAATATCAGGGGTGTTCTCTTCAGTCTAAGAATCCCTACTATCAATTGGTCTGGATAGCTTTTATAAAAATTTCATACAATTATTTGACCGAAAAAGGGTTCAGACTCTATCTGACGCAGTTCAAGAATTATAGAACTTTAAATAATATACAAGTCCAAGACTGTACGAACTCAAGTGCACCAAGTGCGAATATCAATAAGATCGATGTAGAATAATTGTAAAGTAATTAAACCACCTAAAGCATGCTTGGAAATAAGGTTCAAGCTTAAATAAATAACTGTCAATATAATAATAACCTGCTCAATACAATATGAGAAGGATAGGAAACTTGCACAAATAAGGAGTGTAAGTCAGGGAACTTGCATTCAAATCAAATGAAGTTAAGAAACTTGCCTACAAGATTCATTGAATAAAGTAGTGCAAAGATGTAGGATACTTGCACAATAAAAGTAGGGTTCGGATACTTGCCTGTTTGCTCAACTATAAATTCTCTAGCTTTAATTAAATTGCGTTGAAACGACCTAACATTAACAAGTCGGTCCTTCAATTAGCATGTGTAAACTAATACGAGTCTGCATTTACAAGAATCTAATCATCAGATACGTCTATCACATAGTTCACGTAAGTCAATTTACTATGCCTGAGTCCATAAACATCTAATCCTATCTTAGATTTAATAACTATAGAATATCTAGTCTTTATGCATTAATATAGGCTTGAATATATAAACACTTCAATTTAAGCATGCAATATAGTTTAAGATACACATATTGCAAGGTTCTGTCCATAATTCAAAGTTATAAGGTTCAATGTCGGTCATTCTTACACTTTAAGCAAATCAAGTTCATGTCTCAAGGGTCAACTATTAAAGTCATAATACCACATATCGAGACTATACAATACTTATCATGCATGCTTGTGCGTATACCACATTTGTATACATTAATCACATAGTTTATGCTTTAGAAATTCATTTTCTATGAATATGCGTGCTAAGGTGAAATTCATGTTTAAACAAATGATGTTCAAGTTAATATGTCTATAGGCATAATGAAATCTTAATACTCATACTTACATGCTCAGAATGTAGCTCACAAAACAATCGATGATATTAATTCTTAAAATCTAAGTTTTCTTTGAAAATTTCACTAAGTCAACTTAGTACATGCAAGGCACCTCAACATATAATTCATATGCATTTGAGACAAATATCTAGACCACATAAACATTCTCATATGGTCAGAATTTAAAAGACATAAGTCTCGTCAAGTTCCTTCCAAAAAGTCTTTAAGTTTTTCTTTGAAAACCTCTTATTCTTCAACCATGTATGCTAGTATGTGCTCGTACTTTAGACTTAGTTCTCATGTCAAAATAGACCTATAAGATCATGATCATAAAATCAGAATGTATATATGATACGTTCATGATAAGGTTCACTTTAACTAGTCTAGGTCCATTTTAAAACCATAAGGTTTCCTTCCATAACATATACCAACATGGTCAAAATTATGTATGTAGCATCAAGAAACATGTAATATGAGTTAGTACCAGTTCTCAAGCTTGACCAAAGTGATATCACATGATAGCATATAACAGATTTGTAACAGAAAGGTAAAATCTGGTTCAGGGCCTGGTGCAGCTGCGTCGCTGGCCAATACAAAACTGGCGCAGCTGCGCAGGTGTCTGGCCAGAGATAGAAACTGCTCTGCTCAGCAGAACTGTAAACCCATCTCACAAATTTCCTACGAAATTAAGTCTAAACATGATATATTGCAATTCTAACATATATATAAGCTTGCATAGCTCTTAACAAGTATACTCCAATCAAATTAACATCCAATCCATGCTTAATCCAAGAATCAAGAACTTAGAAATTCACAGAAATGATGTACATGAATGTAAATGTTATACCTCTGCAATTGATGTTTACTACTATAACAAGTTCTATAATACTGCTATAATACTCTCCCTTATTACAATATAAACTCTCAGTAATTGAAATAAGAAGAAGAGAAACCTCATTATATAGACAATTCAATAACCAAACAATGCAATAATCTTCCAATTTAAACTAATGGGTTGAGTGAGAATTTGTTGGTTAAGGATGAGTGGTTGAGAGTTGGTGAACCTCATCATGAAATCCACATCCCTTATAATCATTACCTAGAATTGATGAATTTGAGAGGAGAGTAGTGTAGCTAGCTTCTCATGTGAAGAGGAAATTGAGGATGAGCACTCATATTGGGACACAGCAAATATAACTCAGCAACTTGCAATTCATATGTGATGTATGCCAATACTTAGTTATATACTAAATACACTTAGGTTATATAATATATATACACATAGTATATACTTAGGTTATAAATAAATTAGAGTCACAATGTCATTTCTAATGAGCAAATAATAAAATAATGTATCAAGTAGTGTACATACATATAATTCATGTACATTTTATTACCATCGAATATAAAGCAATTGGGTATTATTATTACTCATTATCACAACGGTTATTATTATAATAATTATTAAAATCATTATCAATTATCAATTATTTATTGATATGAATATAAGGTAATAGGGTACACATTAAGATCTACCCATACACATCATGTCACATAAACAATATTATTATGTAACTCACATAATGAAATTATTTTTACTATATAGTCTATATATATAATATATAGCCACATTAATGTGTCACATTGCATAATATACACTATAGAGGTAACTACCATATACCAATTGTTCAATTATCGCATGCTTGCATAAAATAATTAATCGATTAAACATAATCTCATCATATTTATTAATAATTTACACGCTTATGTTTTAATATTCTCAACAACAATAAATTTATACGTGTAATTGATTAATTACCCAAAATATCAATTAATCAATCACATTTAAACTACTTCACTATATTCAAGTACATTAAATATTTAATTACTAACAATTCTATCAGTTCTCTGATATGAAAGCCTTAGGGCTAGTCCACTAATTTAAATAAACCATTAGTGACTCCCTTAAATATTCCTAGCAATTATTTGAATATGCTCAAACTCACATAACCACACAAGGTTTAAATAAGCTTGCAAAACTAACTCATTAAAATTAAATCATATATTTAATTAATAATGGAGTTTAAAAATTTTGCGGTCATTACATCCCTCCCCCCTTATAAAAATCTCATCCTCGGAATTATAAAAATAAGGTTACTTAAATAAAAATAGATAATTCGCTTTCATCTTCTCTTCTAGTTCCCACGTAGCTTCTTCAACTGCGTGATTCCTCCAGAGAACCATGACAAAATGGATGATCTTATTCCTTAATTTCTGTTCCTTCCTATTAAGTATCTGGATGGGAACTTCATCGTACGATAAGTCTTTCTCGACTTGGATCGGTTCATAGGAGATAACGTGCTTGTATTCTGGTTTATACGGCTTCAATATTGACACATGAAACACTTTGTGAATGTGCTCAAGTTCAGGAGGTAACGCCACCTCATACGCCACTTCACCGACTAGCCTCAAAATCTCGAATGGTCCTATGAACCTAGGGGCTCAACTTGTCCTTCTTCCCAAAGCAAATCTTCCCTTTCCAGGGAGATACTTTCAAGAATGCATAACTTCCTAATTCAAAATCTCTCTTCTTGCGATGTAAGTTCGCATACTTCTTCTGGCGATCTTGAGCTGCTACCAGTTGGGCTCTTATTACCTTGATGATATCTACAGTCTGTAGTATCAATTCTGGTCCCAGCAGTCGACGTTCACCAACTTCGTCCCAACATAAGGGCGTTTGGCATTTTCTCCCATATAGCACTTCGTATGGAGGCATTCCGATACTAGCATGATAACTATTATTGTACGCGAACTCTACTAATGGAAGGTGATCCTCACAGCTACCCTTAAAGTCCATCGAACAAGCTCGGAGCATGTCTTCAAGTGTTTAAATTGTTCTCTCTCTTTGCCCATTGGTATGCGGATGATGCGCGGTACTCATTTGTAGTTGTGTCCCCATTCTTTCTTGAAGACTATTCCAGAAGTTTGACGTGAATCCCGGATCTCTATCTGATATAATAGATAACGGGACACCATGCCTCGAGATAATTTCCTTGACATATAATTTGGCTAGCTGGTCCAAACTATACTTAACCTTAATCGGCCAAAAGTGAGCTGACTTAGTAAGACGATCTACAATCACCCATATGGCATCGTGCCCTTTCTGCGTTGCTGGAAGTCCCACCACAAAGTCCATTGTGATGTGCTCCCACTTCAATTCTAGAATCACTAACGGTTGTAATAACCCTCTAGGTAGTTGGTGCTCTGCCTTGACTTTCTGATAAGTTAGACATCTGCTTACGCATTCTGCAACGTCTCTCTTCATGTTTGGTCACCAGAAGTGGTGACGCAAAGCTTTGTACATCTTCGTGCTTCCTGGGTGTATCGAGTATCTCGTACTGTGCGCTTCTTGCAAAATCTCCTCCCTTAGTTCTGGTACTAAGGGTACCCAAATTCGTCCTTCGAATCTCAGCAGTCCAGTGCTATCAATCTTGTATTTCAATTCGTCACCTTCAGTCAATTGCTTCTTGATGTTATTGCGATCTTCGTTCATCTCTTGTACGTATTTAACCTTATCCAATAAAGTCAAACTTGCTGTCACTATAAATAATTTCTCGTTGCTCTCCATCGGATACTTAACCTCCAAGTCTAGTCGTTCAAAATCTTTCACCAATTCCTCTTAAATGGTTAACTTCAATAACTTCTCTCTGCCTTTTATGCTAAAGGCATCTGCCACTACATTTGCTTTTCCTGGATGGTACAGAATCTCACAATCATAATCTTTGCTCAATTCTAGCCATCGGTGCTGCCTCATGTTTAGCTCCTTCTGCGTGAAGATATACTTCAGACTCTTGTGATCCGTAAATATCTCACACTTCTCGCCGTACAAATAATGCCTCCGAATCTTCAAGGCAAAAACTACTGCTGCTAACTCCAGGTCATGAGTCGGATAGCCCTTCTCATAATCCTTTAGTTGACGTGAAGCGAACCCAATAACCCTGCCGTGCTGCATTAGTACACAGCCAAAATCCTTCTGTGACGCATCACTATACACTACAAACCCTCCTGTGTTGTCCGGTAAAGCCAACACAATGCTTAACTAAGCTTATTCTTCAATTCCAGGAAACTCTCCTCACATTTCTCTGTCCAAACAAATTTAACTGCTTTTCTGGTAAGATTGGTCAATGGCGACGTTATCTTTGAAAAATCCTGAATGAATCTCCGGTAGTATCCCGCTAATCCTAGGAAACTCCTGATTTCCGTCGGCGTCATCGGCTGCTCCTAATTGATAACCGCTTCTACTTTTGCCGGATCCACCGAAACACCATTCTTGTTGATAACGTGCCCCAAAAATTGCACTCTCTGCAACCAAAACTCATACTTGGAGAATTTTGCATACAGCTTCTCCCTCCTTAATGTCTCCAACACTATCCTTAGATGCTCAGTGTGCTCTTCCTCCGTCTTCGAATACAACAGAATGTCATCGATGAATACGACAATGAACTTATCCAAATACTATTTGAACACTCTGTTCATCAAGTCCATAAATGCTTCCGGTGCGTTCGTCAATCCGAATGACATTACCAGGTACTCAAAGTGTCCATACCGAGTTCTGAATGCCGTCTTTGGAATGTCCTCTGGCCTCACCTTCAGTTGGTGATAACCGGTCCTCAAGTCAATCTTTGAAAAGTATTTTGCCCCCTTCAACTGATCAAACAAATCGTCGATCCTGGGAAACGGATACTTGTTCTTAATGGTGACCTTATTCAACTCTCGGTAGTCGATATAAAGTCTTAACGACCCATCTTTCTTCTTTACGAATAAGACTGGTGCTCCCCACGGTGACACGCTCGATCGAATGTATCCTTTATTTAACAACTCTTGTAATTGAGCCATCAGTTCTTTTATTTCTACTGGAGCTATATGATACGGCGTTTTGTATACTGGTGTTGTCCCTGGTGCCAAATAAAAAACAAACTCTATCTGTGACGCCCACAGAATAGGTCCAGTCAACACAACCCATTCTGAGTCGCCAAATACATGGTACAGAATTCAAATACAAACTTTTATATCACACGGTCGTGCAAAATACGACCACACAACTGTGAGTGTCAATACAAATATGTAGAAAATATTAACATTCAAACTAAGTCCTCATTATAATTATTATCACACTATTTATTAGAAATAGTGAGGACTATTACTTCTCTAACTCGGACCATCACTCTGTCCCCCGACTAGTTCCTGTGACATTCTCATTTCCTGAATAGGACAATAGATGAAAAGGGTGAGCTCAACTAGCCCAGTAAAGAATATTATGACTAAGATAATGGAAAATAAATTATCGTTAGTCTTCAATAATTCAGATAAAATATTATTGACAACAAGTTTTAGATCAATATTCGCAGCGGAAATAACCATTCATTAGAAGGGTTAAGTAGAGAATGAAGTCTACTATCTTCTATGATTTAAAAGTTCATCATCAATATTTTATCCCTGTAACATCAGTCAATATACATCTCGAATCAAATATTCGTCTTTGCACTACGGCCAAAGATATTCATTTGTATCATCAGTGTTCATGTTCATCTCAACACCTGTTCATCTTTGCACTACGGCCAAAGATATTCATCAGATAATCATTCATCTTTGCTCTACAGGCCAAAGATATTCAGTTATATCACCATTTAGGACTGAGGATGATGAAAAATATTTTAAAGAACGAATCCATTGAGATAAAGGACAAAGATTAAGGATTCATATTTTAGTTTATCCAATTCAAAAATACTTCGTAATAATCAATTTTGGATCAAAATTCAAGAATAAAGCTCAAAACATAGATCCAATCAAAGATAGGAACCTTAACAAGCAACTTGCACAAATAGTAGAAAATTTAATTTTTTTCATGAATAGTGCCGTTTACGTGAATAGTGCCTTATACGTGAATAGTAACCCCGACGAAAAAAATAAGAATTTCATAATAAAATCCATGCCAATATTTTGGAATAATGATATTGAAAAGAATAACATCATTTACGAAAGAAAATAACATCCCTTACCTCAAAAGAATAGTAATTCTGACTGGAATATCGGATATAAGGCTGAAGAAAACTTGCACTGAATAGCAACACTTAAAGTATCTAAATATTCACAAAAATACGCTCGATATTATAGAGAGAGAAAACTTCTGATTCTGGTGTGATTTTCAATTCTAACCTAAGCACCCTATTTATAGGAAAAGCTTAGGATGCCAAAGTAGACTTTTGCGCAGGCGGCTTCTCCAGCACACCTCGTGAGAAAAAAAAATCAACATTCAACCAACCAATGACAAAAATGGGGCCCACCATTTTATTTAAAAAAATATTTATTTTTGCAACTTCAATAATTCATAATAAATAGCCCTTTTATCAGAAAAATACAAAATATATGTCGCTTCCATGAAAAATTTAATTCTCTACAATTTCGTAGAAGGAAGTTTTTCCAAATTCCCAACCGAAAATGGCCGAAATCCACAAACGGATGATTTTTCACACCAAAATACTGATAAAACTACATCAGCACTAATTCCTTCTTTTATATCCACAAAATAAATATTTCCTTATTATATAAATAAATAAATAATTATTCACAAATAATATTACAGAACTACAATATTGACAATCAGGTCGTTCCCAGGAAAGAGGGGGCCTTCCGATAAGGATTTTTCCTTACTGGCGCGCAATTAAATAACCCCTCCTAAATAGAACTTTCTTAGACATTGTCAATAATGCTATCTAATAATATTATTCAGATAATATGAATTATTGAGTTGATAATGTGAAATACTGTACAGTGACAATTATTGAATCAATAATACAAAATATCAACGGTAGCAATTATTGAATCAATCATATAAAATAGCAACGTAGCAATTATTGATATAAAATATCAACGTAGCAATTATTGAACCAATAAAATATCATGCAATTATTGAATCAATAATATAAAATATTAAACAGTAATTACTGTAATAATTATTGAGTAAGTGACTTATTACGTAAGAACCAATAATTCGAAATACTGTGCAATACCGTGTGCTACTGTGCACAATGCGTATTACTGTATTTTTATCACCGGGTATTTCAATAGTTTAACCGTAACAGTTTTACCGTTATTTATAAAAAGGTTATTTCTGTCGCTTTCTATATCCGACAGTTATTCCGTTGTGGGGCCCACAAATAGCTGCGCTGTAGTACAAATATTCCCCGACAACAAGAATATTTTACGACCAAACGAATATTCCCCGACAACAATGAATATTTTATAACCACTTGCTCATTTTAAAATATTTGCACATTTCACCCATAACTTTTCATATTTATCAAATCAACACCTTACTATTTCGAAATAATATATAAAGAAAATTAAATCTTTATTTAAAAAATTCGAGGGCTTACACTATCTCTCTATCTGGTGGCAATCCCGAAAACTCGTCTAGGAAGACATCGATGAATTCCCTTACAATAGGTATCTGACCCAGTTCTCCCTCGACACGTTGAGTATCAACCACGTGAGCCAAATAACCTATACAACCCTTCTTAAGCAATCTCTGTGCTTGCATCATTGTCAGACAATGAGATTGTCTTGGCGATTTACTACCATAAAATACCACCTTCGACTTATTCGGAGTCTTAAGGTGTACACACTTTCTCTTATAGTCGATAACTGCTCCGTGAATCGATAACCAATCCATTCCAAGGATTACATCAAACTCCCCCAAACGAATCTGTATCAAATCCACGTTGAGCTTAAATCCTCGCAATTTGGTATAGCAGCTCCTATAGATGTATTCCACGGGGATAATTTCCTTGTTTGCTACTTCTACTTTCATAGGGTGTTCTAATCTTTCACGGGGTAAGTCTAACTGTTTAGCAAATTCTTCGCAAACAAAAGAGCAGGTAGCACCCGAATCAAATAACACATAGGCATCTATATCATTGATTGGGATGATACCTGACACCATGTCCTTGGACTCCACTGCATCTTGTACGGTCATGTTGAACGTGCGTGCCGCTGGTCTGTTGGCTTGGCTGGCTGGCCCTCTGATGCTCAGCCTGTTATTGTTATTGTTGTTGTGATTGCCGCTAGCTGCATCGCCCTTTCTCTTCAGGCAGTTCCTTAATCTGGTGATATGGGGCTCCACACGAGAAACATCCTCCTTTTTGTTTATTTGGACACTGAGGAGCCATGTGCCCCGGTTGTCTATAACTATAGAAAATGCTCTTCCCTTTCATGCACTCTCTCGAGTGATTCCTTCCGCAGTTATTGCACTTTCCACTTTTCTTGGCCTCTCCCCCGGACTTGTTGCCTCCAGAGGATTGGCTCTCCATCCATTTACGCTTGTTGGGATTGCTGCTTCCGCTGTTTCCCCCTTTTTCCCTTCCTGACCGGTTTTCTTTTCTTGTTTAAATCGCGCTATGGCTTCATTGCTTCCTTCTGCAATGATAGCCCTTTCCAGTAGATCAGAGTAACTCTTCAACACAGCTACTACTTTCTGTACCCATGGTTTTAATCCTAATTCGAACCTTCTAGCCTTCCTGGCCTCCGTGTCCACCTGATGTGAAGCGAATAGGGCCAACTCGTTAAATTTTGCCGCGTACTCTGCGACTGTCATACTACCTTATTTCAGTTCCAGAAACTTAACTTCCATATCCTGTTGCGTATTTTCTGAGAAGTAATTCTCGAAGAACATCTCCTTAAATCTGTCCCAAAGAATAACTCCTTTGCCTGCTCATCCCTTATTAGCTTTCCACCAATAGTTAGCTTCGCCCTTCATCATGAAAGTGGCAAAACTCATTTTCTATGCTTCGGCCACCCGTGCGACCTCAAACACTTTCTCCATCTCTTCTACCCATGTCTGGGCTTCGATTGGGTCTAAGGTTCCTCGGAATTCCGAAGGTCCTACCAACTTAAAATCTTTAAAGCTAGCCAAGTAACTCATCCGAGTTTTAGTAGTTTTCGCAATATGGTCCAATATGTGACTCCGTAAGATTGGTCTCGGGGGCTAGGTTAAGCGGGGGGGAAGGTGTTAGGCTCACCCCAACTCCCGTGAAAACACGATACCGCATCTTATTTGATTTCATATGTATAAAGCGTGTGTGTGTGAGTGTGTGTGTATGTGTGTCCTTTATTTTAAGTTGACTTATTTTATTCTAAATCTTTATTTTGGATTATTTGAAAGTAGTGTTGTACCTCTTTTGTGCCTAGGTACGAAGGAATAGATTTGGCAAAAAAGTTTATTTTTAACAAGATGTGTGAATTGAAATGATGTTTTGGAAAACAAGTTTTTCAAATCCTTCGCCTGATACTTCGTTGGGTTGAAGCCAATGGCTGAACTAAACTCGATCTATACACGATACTTCGTTGGGTTGAAGACAATGACTGAACTGGACTCGGTCTGTACCCGATACTTTGATGGGTTGAAGACAACGGCTGAATTGAACTCAGGTCTATACCAGATACTTCATTGGGTTGAAGCCAACGGCTGAATTGAACTCGGTCTGTACCCGATACTTCGTTGGGTTGAAGCCAGCGGCTGAATTGAACTCGATCTGTACCCGATACTTCATTGGGTTGAAGCCAACGTCTGAATTGAACTCGATTTGTACCCGATACTTCGTTAGGTTGAACCCAACGGCTGAATTGAACTCAGTTTGTACCTGATACTTCGTTGGGTTGAAGCCAACGACTGAACTGAACTCGATCTGTACCCGATACTTCGTTGGGTTGAAGCCAACGGCTGAAATGGACTCGGTCTGTACCCGATACTTCGTTGGGTTGAAGCCAACGGCTAAACTGGACTCTGTCTGTACCCGATACTTCGTTGGGTTGAAGCCAACGGCTGAACTGGACTCGGTCTGTACCCGATACTTCGTTGGGTTAAAGCCAACGGCTAAACTGGACTTGATCTGTACCCGATACTTCGTTGTGTTGAAGCCAACGGCTGAACTGGACTCAGCCTGTACCCGATACTTCGTTGGGTTGAAGCCAATGGCTGAATTGAACTCGGTCTGTACCGGATACTTCGTTGGGTTTAAGCCAACGGCTGAATTAAACTCGGTCTATGCCCGATACTTCATTGGATTGAAGCCAACTGCTGAATTGAACTCGGTATGTACCCAATACTTTGAAAATGGCAATTTTTGGCAGTTTTGCGCTGTTTTTTGGCAGTTTTTCTCACAGTTTGCATTGTTAATCCCCGGATATGACTCCGGGATGAACACCAAGGGTTTCCAGAATGTCCCCCTTTCTGTCAGGATTACGCTGCTGAAACGCAGGATTTCAGGACAAACTGCTCAATCGCGTAGCGATTTTTCTTCAGATTTGACTTGGCAGCGAATGGAAACTCTATTTTAACCGGAACCGAATCAAGCCCGGGGGAGTCGAACCCACCCTGGGGAGCCACATGTGGAATTACGGCAGCCGCGGGTGGCCCCACTTCCACCTGGGCTTTATATTGGGCAACGGGAGCTCATTACTTGCAAGTCTCATTTCGAGTTTCAAACGGATTTCGATCTTCTTTTTCAGATCTATGGAGCTTGGGCAGCTGTTTTATAATTTCATCAGTTCCTACGAGTTCAGTGCAGCGTAGGTAACGTTTTTTGTCCTTTTTTTGTAAGTTTTGACTGTTAAAAGCATGTGAACCACGTAGGGGTTTTTAGACGTAATGTATAAAAAATGTATGCCTATATGATCTGTAAAAAAAATCTGATTACATATGTATGCATATCTTACTGTAATGCACGTTTGGATGTAAGAAAATTCAGATTCTAAGAGACAATTTTTGCTCTTTTTGATCAGTTTACTCATCCTTTTTGAGGCCTAGTGAGCCTGGATTTTCAACTAAAAATGCTTATGGTAATTGAGCTACCATGTGAGGTTGATTTTTGATTTTTTTTCATAAATATGAACTGTTCCTATTTTTGGTAAGGTGTGCTACTGAATGGCCACCTAGTCATGCATATGTGCATGCGGACAGTCCATTTTACAAAGGAGACTGGCGAAATTATTTCAAAACCAAAGCATTTAATAAACATGCAATTTTGACTCTACTAGGGATTTTTGACTGACCCATGCATGTTATTAGGATTTATCTTTTGAAAAAAAAACATACAGTTTTGGCTTTACTGGGTATTTTTGACTGACCCGTGCATGTTTTAGGACTTATAGATGCATAGAGTACTAATTTAAATAATAAGCCATAGGTTTTAGGCTTAGCACACCGTTTCTGAGGTGATTTAGAGACTTTGTACAGGTGATGGACCGTGATAGACCCGATAGTGCTAGCAGGGTATCCTCAGGTATTAGACGGAGGTGAGCTTCCGATGTTCCTCAGCCACATTCAACTAGACCACCTCACAGGTTGGTAGAGTCGGTGGTTCGTCCAGCTTAGGACGAACTGTCAATTGACATTGATGACGAGCAGGCTACTTTTGCTGCTCCAGCTCTGGCTCAGGCTCCACGGGCAGAGGTTCCAGGCATTGTTGAGCCTACATAGGAGCTGCTGGGCCACTTGAGTCGTCATTCTTTGAGATATCTCCATGCCAATGAGGTGACTTAAAGTTTTTTTCTTCTTGGATTCTTTTCTTTTTTTTACCATTCTCGGGGCACAGGTTTTTGACATGGGTTGGTTTTTGATGCAGGTTCCCGGCTTTACGCAGCCTCGAGGGAACTGGTTCAACGTGTATTCCCTGTATCACACTCTACACGAGGATTTTAGACATATCGTTGATGGCTGGGGGTTTCAGGCATTCTTTTCTATCCTTCCCCGCCGTTGCCCCTGGGGGTATATGAGGGCTTTGTCTGAGCGCTGGTTCCACCAGACTCAGTCCCTTCATCTGCTGAACTGTGAGGTGATGATGACCCCTATGGACTGGAGGTTCATCACCAGCATTGAGTTTGAGGGTGAGCCAGTGCCTGTCGTGGCTAACATCACTTCTACTGCTGTTAAGTCCCTGCTAGGAGTTTTCGCGACGGCGCTCAAGGGTCGGTCAGTCCGATCTGGTCCCTTGAGTATAGATGCCCAGAATGGGGCTTTACTGGTGCCTTCGCCCGATGACTAGAGGGTTAGAGATCGCATTTTGAGGCGATTATTTCTAGTGATCATCAGGGGTTATTTTGTGGTGGGCAACTCATCTACTGTTTCCTTCGCCCTAATTAGCACCACCTGGCATGTAGAGCGCCTCAGTGACTTTGATTGGGGTTCCTACACCTTTCCTATTTTCTCCGGGGTATGCGCATGCTTTTGGAGGGTTCGACGGAGGCCTGGTTAGGATTTTACCCATTTCTGCAGGTGAGTACATCTTTCTTATTCCTTTTTGATTCCAGCATTTATATTTGTCAATCTTGATCACTGAGGACTTTTGATATTGACATGGCGAGTTCTGGGCAGTTGAGAGGCTTCCTTGCCTACGACCCGCCACTGCTTTAGGTCTGGAGACCTATCCTCGAGGACGGCATTGGCATCACTTGACTTTGACGGAGGTCCTTGTTGTTAAGGGATTTACTCATGTTCACCTATAATTGGAGCTTTTGACGGCTGGATCGATCTTCTGGACTCCGTATACCTCTGAGTTTTTGATCGTCGAGTTCGAGGGAGGCTTTCCCACTGGTCGAGAGTTTACTTTGTCGACCCATAGAGTCTCGATTTTGACAGAGAGAGGTTGGGAACTCTATTTGGGAGAGCATGCTATCAGGAGTGTCACGGGTGAGATCCGCATTCCCATTGTTCCTTCTGCTTAGCATCATTGGCCATTGATCATGCTATTGATAGAGATCCCATGGAGGGTATAGATGGCTTCACCCTATCAGAAGGTCCAGTTCAAGCCATGAGGCATTTAGCAGATGGTAGAGTCCTCAGCACTATTGGAGCTCAGACTCGTGCTACCCAGTTCATGGAAGACATGGTGCCAGGGTCTGTGAGGATGACAGACTGGATAGCTTGCCTTAGGGAGCCTACTCATTTAGACCATATTGCAGATCTGAATCGGGAGTTAGATAGGGCTCGCTTTTTCATTAGGCACCTTGGCCGAGATCCGTCAGAGGCATCTTCTTTTGACCCATCCAACTCAGGAGCGTGCCCCTCCTCAGGTCCAATTAGCAGCAGTTTTACAGGGGCAGATCATCCTTTATACGGCCCAGAGATGCCTGATGACCGCAGTTTTGTGTCCACAGTAGAGATGGAGCAGGTTGATCACCTGGACGTGGATTATCTAGACCTCTTTGGATAGCTATGGCAGCTATATTTTTGATCAGCCACTATTTTGGCTATTTGGTGGTTGTCCCATCATTTTGATAGACCACTGTATTAGTTGGGTGGTGGTGCCCCATGTCCCTGTATTTTTCTCATCACTTTGTATTATCAAACAGGGATGATGCCCGCAGTAGATAGTTTATCGTAGATATCTATGTTATTTCCTATCTATCGCATCATGTTTATACTTGTCATCATGCATGTATTATGTCATATATATGCATTTAGACAGACGAGTTCAGATTTGACCCCTAGATGGTCTTGTGGTACGGTGACATAGATGATGTCATCAGTCGTGAGCCATATTGAGCATTTGCCACAGTCTGAGGTGGCTTCATCATTGAGGTCGTGGTACGAGAGCCTGCCCTTCTCAGCTCGAGGGACAATAGATCAGATGTTGGGGCAATCGCTAGCCCTTGCCTATTTTCAGGTTCCATACGGGTTTATGGATGGCATATTATCTTGCTGGATACCCGAGAGGCAGGTTTTTTGCTTTGGGCGACATGAGATGACGCTGACTTTGGAGGAGTACGAGTGGCTTACCAATTTGGATCTGAACTTGTCGTGCGCCCGGACTGCTTTTAGTGATATGAGGAGACCGTTCCTGCGGATGTCCGATCTTCGCCAGAGGGTAGTCGCAGACGAGATTGTATCTGGGCGTGTGATCTCGATTGACTTTTTGATCGATTGTTTTGGGGAGCTTGATAGCTACGATCGGCATGTCGGAGATTTTATTATTTCAGCAGAGGCGTAACATCTGGCCAGGGTATATATTCTGCTGATGTCCATTGTGGCATACGTCTATATGCTGCTGCACTTGGATCATCTGGACGTGGGATTGGTAGTTGTTGTTCGTGACCTTAGACAAGGTAGTACCATTATCCCAATGATATTGGCTGAGACGCTGCGGTCAGCCACGCACTGTATTACCCACCCGGAGGGGTTCTTCAGGGGTAGTTCGGTCTTGCTGTACATATAGCTGATGTCCCATATCCGACCGATTGGATATTTCAGGCATTATGGGTATTATTTTTCTAATGATATATCTATGTCATACTTCTTTTAGTCGGCAAAGTGTACCGATTCAGCGATGTGGTCGACATTTTTGTCAGATATTGACCATCCATTCGTGATTTTTCCATGCTCAGGGCTACCATCCCCATATAGCTTCATTACTCATGCACCTGGCATGGATTACCTGCCCTTAGCGGGATTGAGGGGAGTGACTACTTATCATCCCCTGGCTGTTATGAGGCAGTTTGATCAGTTCCAAAGCTTGCACAGATTTGAGGGGTCTGCTGATCAGAGGATGTCAGCTTCGTCTATGTCATCTGCCGACTTGGTTCTAGTATATGAGTGTTGGACTCATAGAGAGAGGGCTAATTTCTCCAGTAGCCATCCAGACCGTTCTCTAGAGTACTCGACATGGTTGGAGGCAGATATGGCAGTAGCTGCACTTGTTCCCTCAGCTCCTATTGTAGATTAAGATGAGGAGGAGCTTATGAAGGATCATGAGTCTCCCACTGAGGATGAGCTATTCGTAGGTTTGACAGCTACTTTAGTTAGCGACCCATCAACTATCCCTGTAGGCATAGATTCGACTTTGGCAGATTCATTATTCAGGATGACTTTTGAGCAAGATTAGGCTAGAGTGCAGATGTTAGCCACTTTATCTGGCAGAGATATAGCTTTAGCTAAGAGGGACGCACTTCGAGTCGCTCATGACGCTAGCTTAATAGAGAGAGGAGCTCTGATCTGCAAGAGATGCAGTTGTTGTGGAGAGGGATGAGATCCGCTCAGCCAGAGATGCAGCTTTTGCTGAGATCGAGGACACTTTAATTGCTAGAGACGCAGCTTTTGGGGAGAGGGATGAGGATATAGCTTCCCATGATTTCCACATTGCTGACAGCACTGCCCTTCGATCTTATACTCACGGCTTGGTTATCGATATGAGTGCATATATTGATGACCACAGTGCCACATTGCTAATGATTGTGTAGGTTTTGGGCCATATAGAGGCTGAGAGTATTGCACTTATAGCTACTCCTCCATCTTTAGAGAGAGATGCCATGGTGGCAATACTGGCCCGCTTATCCTTGGGTCCATAGACTAGCTTTATTTCTCCTGCACAGACTAGGTCAGCCATTTTTGTTATGTACAGGGCATTATGTATATATCAAATAGTTTTATATCAGAGAAATATATTTTTGATTCACTTCCCTATTTGGAGATGTATCGTCATTGCTGAGTGATTACCACTTCTGTCATGACTCGCTGTTGTTGATGCATCTTGAGCTTCTCCTTGATAGACTGACAATTGAGATGTCAGGGAGTATCTCAGATGGTCCTATTGATCAGGGTAGCTTGATAGGTTTTAACTTCTGTATGTCTTTGGTGTCTTGCGACTAGTTTTTATTGGGGGTTTTATTTTTTCTTGAAGGTCAAACCGTACCATAAATGGCTGCCTACGTACTCCCGGGTTGAGAGAGATCAGGTCATTCGTAGCTCTCGTTTTGTATGAGAGAGGTTTGAAAAGTATTTATCTTCGGCTTTGAGTTTGGTTTGATGAGTTTTTGATTTTTTTACTTAGTTTGACCTCACCAGAAATGGCTGCTTACGTACTCCCGAGTGCAGGGAGATCAGGTCATTGGTAGTTTTGGCTTTATAGTGAAAAATTTAACCTATTTGATTTGTAGGACCCGGATGCGGGTATGCATGTTCTTCAGACATAGTACCTTTTTATGGTGTCTGAATTGATGAGTTGGGGAAATCTGTTCCAGTCCATTTCTTGTAGTCTGATAGCTCCTCCCGTGAACACTTCCTTGACAATGAAAGGGCCTTCCCAATTATGGGCGAACTTGTTGGGTTTGTACGTAACGCAATCATGCAATCAAATCACATAAATAGGGCGGAAGCGTAAAAAACTAGGTTTTCAAAATTTATACAAACCCATTACCATGATCATTCTTGTGCATCAATTATCAGTGAATGAAGAAGGAGAAAAATAGAATTATACCTTTGAAGATACAAGCTTCCTCAAGTACAAGTTCTACTCCTTTGATTCCTTTGATTCCTCTGTAGTGGCTCCTTCCCTTGATCAATGTCAGCCACCCAAATGTTTGGCCTCTAACGGTAATCCACCAAGGAAGATGAAGAACTCAGTAAGATGGGTGATTGGCTTAACCCTTGTTTCTATCTCTATAGAATATGTGTACTCCCAACTCTTGAAAAATTCACGTACCTTATTTCTGATATAAGACTCTCTTATATAGATATTAGGTTAACCCTCCTAATCCAATTAGAATAGGGTTTTATTTAATTAATTAATTAAATACTTTTAATTAATTTATATCCTAATCTTTATTAGGATTGAGAGAGAGTACTGATATTATATTAATTCCTAAACTCCTTTAGAATTAAAATAATAATAATAATAATATTAATAAGACTCCTCTTATTAATTTATATTTAATATTTCTAAAATATTAAATAATAAACATTAAGCTATTTAATTTATTCTATCATCATAGATTAAATTAATTATACTTAATGCATTATTACTATCATGTCATTTTCTTCTTAAATAATTCTTCTTCCTTTTATGGTGTGACCCTTTAGGTTCTCAATATTAAACCGGTTGTGAATAAATCAATTAGAACAATTCTAATCTTATTTAAATAAACAAATTAAACTAATAATCTATTTAAATAAATATCATTTATTCTACAATAGGGATAAGCCTCCCTAGCGATCAACGACTTTCCAGATAATATAGATTTTAACATTAATCATAAAAGAACCTGTGAGTTAATAGTTACCGTACAATTCAATCCTTCCACCATACAATGTCCCAATTAAATATAAGACATGGATTTACTGTCAAGTCTTAATTTATTTAATCATATATATTTCGATTAGAAAATGCACAACTCCAAATAATGCAAATTAGAAACCTCTTTCTAATTTCATTCTACCTTGGCCAAGGATTCCTGGGTTGTCATTTAACGAATCACATAGGACATATCTCCTCTTTTACTAGAGGTGGTAGATTCTTTATTGATCATTCATTATCTCCATATGTAACTCATTACACCCAAGCATACCCTATATATGCCTTAAAAGGCCTTAAGGAATTAGTCAAAGTATAATTTGTTACATACAAGATACTATGATGATCTCAAGTCCAAGGATCACATGTACTACTATCACATTAGGAATTCCTATTAACAGGCGAGTAAAACTCCATTAGGTATTCCATAGCGAGTCACGTTCAGTGAACTTATTCTCCAATAAGCACCTACATACTTGCTTTAGTGTCTCCACACAAATGACCATGAGATCAGTCATCCTCATCCAATGAGCAAGCAACATATGTACCAATCTATCCGGATTTACTAATTCCCATTTTAGTAATCCCACAATTGGGAACTATTTTAGTTTTTAAGCTTTCTAAGAATTTAGCTAAACAATAAGTTCCTACAGCTAATGCAGCAACGTTTGCTCCATTTCCCACTCATAGGATCACCTCATCTTTGTTCAACTTTCTACTTCTGACCAGTCCCTGCACAGTATTACATATGTGAGAACCACAGCCGGTATCCAATACCCAAGTAGAATTATGACTTTCAGAAAAATCAATTTCAATCATAAACAAACCTTGATTGGAAGTCGAAGCTTCTCCAAGCTTCTTCTCTGCTAGAAACTTCTTGCAGTTCCTCTTCCAATGTCCCGGCTCATTGCAATGAAAGCACATTCCTTTAGCTGGTTCAGGTTTCTTTTGCTCCTTTTCTTTCCCTTTTCCCTTAGCCTTCTTAGATTTCTTCTTTTCAGAAGACACCTTGGGCCTCTTCCTTTTATTGGAAGAATCCACCATCAAGACATGGTTCTTCTTGGATGAGAAGTGACCTTCTGCAGTTTTCAGCATGTTAAGCAGCTCAGGTAAGCTGACATCTAGCTTATTCATGTGAAAATTAACCACAAACTGCGAGAAGGTCTCAGGGAGTGACTGCAAGACCATGTCTTGACTCAACTCCCCATCCATGACGAACCCAAGTTGTCCAAGGCATTCAATCAAATTGATTACCTTCAGAACATGAGTCTCGACGGCAGTGCCCTCGGTCATCCGAGATCGGAAGAGCTCCTTAGATATCTCATATCTAGCAGTCCTACTCTGTTCACCATACAACTCCTTGAGGTGAAGCAGCATAGCAGGAGCATCCATTTTTTCGTGCTGACGCTGAAGCTCGTTATTCATGGATGTGAGCATGATGCATTGAGCCATGGATGCATCATCTTGCCACTTATTGAAAGTGGCAATCTCTTCCTCAGAGGCTATTTCTGAAACAGATTCAAGGATAGTGGAATTTAGGACATAAGAAATCTTTTCAGCAGTGAGAACAATTCTCAGATTTCTTAGCCAGTCCTCATAATTCGGGCCGGTAAGCTTATTTGCATCAAGTATGCTTCGTAGTGAGATTAGTGATTTTGACATTTTTAAAATTCTGCATGTGAAAAGATAATATTTTAGCAAACATTCATTTTATTAACTTTGCATACCAAAATAAATTTAGGTCTTTATTTTAAATTGGTATCTCCCACTATTTTCATCAAACTATATTACCCTCACTCATATAGTTCGGCAACATCTAATTAAAGATTTGCTAGTGAGATTAAGGATCCCATTTCAAATGTATATAACCTTGTGGATAGCACAACAAGCGATATACAAATAAATAGGTAGACAACTCTTGTCAATTACATCACCATGTAACTCCTTTTATTTTGCCTCTTAAATCAAAATGGTCATGTGTGTGCACATCCGAACTAAAATGATTTAAGTTAAGTCCAGCCTAGCACTTCCATAAATTCAAAAAAAGAAAAATTTTCGTCCTTGTGGATAGCACAACAAGACTAGATCGTTCAATTTTCTTGATAAGAATCAAATGTGATTAATTAACATCTTAAATATTCAATACTCGCCTTGTGGATAGCACAACAAACTCATATTAAATATTTATTACTCTATTAAGTAATCATGCTAGAAGGCGACGTTCGATATTCCAAATATCATTTGAACTGCTTCAGACTTAATAATATTTCTTTGAGGGGTTTGTTATTATTTGTCTCATCTTTTTAAGCGCGCATGCACATATATATATAATACGCGTCATTTTATTAAACATGCGAAGCATGTTTGTATAAAATATAATATATATAATATTTAGCATGCAATATAGAATACTATATTCTACCCGGATTGATTATGGACTTTTATTCTAGTTTGGTTCACTAGAGCCACCAAGTGAACCAAAAGGTCAAACCTAGGAGTGCAAAAATTTAAATTTAAACGTAACTGTTACATTTAAACCCGAGCTCCATACAAACGGGTCTTCATGCGCTCCTTGCTCCTTGGTCTCCAGTTTCTTCAAGATAATTCTAACTATCTCTATTACATAAATTATTTTTAAATAGAAAACTTGATCAGCAGTCAAGGGGAAGTACATAGAATGGAGATAGAATTTTACACCGAGAATAAAATCAGAGAAGACGAGGTACGCAGACCCCGTTTTATAAAACCCATACATTTAAGCATTCATCCAAAATAAAATCCAATCACATTGGTCATAGTCCATAATCAATCCCTTTTATTACCATACATATCATCATACGTATCGATAAAACTTATTCATCTCATGAAAGTAAATTCATTCCATATATGTATTAATATCAGTTAATAGGCAAAAGTTTGCTAAACTTTGTTTTTTGGAAAAATAAACTCCTTTATTTCATTCAAAAAATAATTCCAAATTAAACTCTTTAATTTTAGCAATTCTGAAATCTTATTTCATATAAAATAAACATCTTTATTTTAAACCTTTATTAATTAAATAAATCATTCATTTAATTAAATAAATCATTCATTTAATTAAATAAAACAAAAAAAAAATTCAGATTCTGTTAGTGGCGCAGCTGCACCAGGAATATAAAAAGAACCAGCGCAGCTGTGCAGCATGAAAAACCAGGCCAAGACACCGGCGCAGCTGCGCAGCATGAAAACCAGCACAGGACACTGGCGCAGCGGCGCAGCAAGAAGGCTAGGAACCGGCGCAGCTGCGCAGCTTCGCTAGAATCAGAAAAAATTTTGTTGCCCAGAACTCGATCCAATCGCATATTATACATGTATGGAATCACATAGACTGATAATTAGCACAAGATTGGCTCTGATACCACTGTTGGGTTTTTACGTAACGCAATCATGCAATCAAATCACATAAATAGGGCGGAAGCGTAAAAAACTAGGTTTTCAAAATTTATACAAACCCATTACCATGATCATTCTTGTGCATCAATTATCAGTGAATGAAGAAGGAGAAAAACAGAATTATACCTTTGAAGATACAAGCTTCCTCAGGTACAAGTTCTACTCCTTTGATTCCTTTGATTCCTCTGTAGTGGCTCCTTCCCTTGATCAATGTCAGCCACCCAAATGTTTGGCCTCTAACGGTGATCCACCAAGGAAGATGAAGAACTCAGTAAGATGGGTTATTGGCTTAACCCTTGTTTATATCTCTATAGAATATGTGTACTCCCAACTCTTCAAAAATTCACGTACCTTATTTCTGATATAAGACTCTCTTATATAGATATTAGGTTAACCCTCCTAATCCAATTAGAATAGGGTTTTATTTAATTAATTAATTAAATACTTTTAATTAATTTATATCCTAATCTTTATTAGGATTGAGAGAGAGTACTGATATTATATTAATTCCTAAACTCCTTTAGAATTAAAATAATAATAATATTAATAAGACTCCTCTTATTAATTTATATTTAATATTTCTAAAATATTAAATAATAAACATTAAGCTATTTAATTTATTCTATCATCATAGATTAAATTAATTATACTTAATGCATTATTACTATCATGTCATTTTCTTCTTAAATAATTCTTCTTATTTTTATGGTGTGACCCTTTAGGTTCTCAATATTAAACCGGTTGTGAATAAATCAATTAGAACAATTTTAATCTTATTTAAATAAACAAATTAAACTAATAATCTATTTAAATAAATATCATTTATTCTACAATAGGGATAAGCCTCCCTAGCGATCAACGACTTTCCAGATAATATAGATTTTAACATTAATCATAAAAGAACCTGTGAGTAAATAGTTACCGTACAATTCAATCCTTCCACCATACAATGTCCCAATTAAATATAAGACATGGATTTACTATCAAGTCTTAATTTATTTAATCATATATATTTCGATTAGAAAATGCACAACTCCAAATAATGCAAATTAGAAACCTCTTTCTAATTTCATTCTACCTTGGCCAAGGATTCCTGGGTTGTCATTTAACGAATCACATAGGACATATCTCCTCTTTTACTAGAGGTGGTAGATTCTTTATTGATCATTCATTATCTCCATATGTAACTCATTACACCCAAGCATACCCTATATATGCCTTAAAAGGCCTTAAGGAATTAGTCAAAGTATAATTTGTTACATACAAGATACTATGATGATCTCAAGTCCAAGGATCACATGTACTACTATCACATTAGGAATTCCTATTAACAGGCGAGTAAAACTCCATTAGGTATTCCATAGCGAGTCACGTTCAGTGAACTTATTCTCCAATAAGCACCTACATACTTGCTTTAGTGTCTCCACACAAATGACCATGAGATCAGTCATCCTCATGCAATGAGCAAGCAACATATGTACCAATCTATCCGGATTTACTAATCCCCATTTTAGTAATCCCACAATTGGGAAGTATTTTAGTTTTTAAGCTTTCTAAGAATTTAGATGTCATTATCATGATCTCATCATGATTCTAAAAGCATTGCTTAAAACTATGGGTTATTTACATATTATAAAAACAGCACCATGTAGATAATTATATGCCTTAAATGAATATTTTATTAATAAATAAATAAGATTGTTTACAAAGTATGTGCTTTGTCATCATACATGATTGGCTTGTATGCACACTACTATCAGAACTTTCCTTTAGCCTCATCTTCATTGTCTAAAACTTTCTTTAACACCAAGTCGTTTTCTTTGAATTGCCGTATTCGGACCTTCTTGTTGTAGGATCGAGCAATCCGTTGCTGATACAACTACTCGTGGAAAATGGCTATAGCCCTCTTTCATCTATTAGAGATAGTTGGTGGTATCAGTCTTGTAACCACTGATCCTTGTCTATCTGAGCATCGATCATCACTCGCAAGGATTCCATCTCTACTTCTATAGGGAGGACTGCTTCCATGCCATAGACCAATGAATAGGGAGTAGCCCCAGTAGAGGTGCGCATTGACGTCATGTATGCTAACAGGGTGAGAGGCAAAAGGTCAGGCCATTCTTTGTGATTGGCGGACATTTTTTGCATAATCTTTTTGTTATTTTTGTTAGCTGCTTCGACAGTACCATTCATCTTGGGCCGATAGATGACAGAGTTAAGATGTTTGATGTGAAACTTGCTGTATAGTTCTTTCATCATTTGATTGTTCAGGTTTTTGGTGTTGTCTGATATGATCGCCTCCGGTTGTCCATACTGATATACGACATTATTTTTGATGAAACCAATGATGACCACTTTTGTAACTTTGGGAAAAGAGGTTGCTTCAACCCATTTGGTGAAGTAATCGATCATGGTGAATATGAATCGATGACCATTGCTGGCTTTGGGTTCTACTGGGCCGATCACATCCATTCCCCGCATGGAGAAAGGCCATGGTGAACTCATGTTGTGCAGCTCATTTGGAGGAGCATGTATGGCATTTCCATGTATTTGGCATTGAAAACATCTTTTGACGTGATCATCGCAGTCAGCTTTGAGAGAAATCCAATAATGACCTATTCTTAATATCTTCTTGGCCAGCAGATGACCACTCATGTAAGGACCATAGACTCCACCGTGGATTTCATCCATCAGTCTTTGGGCTTGTTCTTTATCAAGGCATCTTAAGAGGCCTATTCTAGCATCTCTTTTGTAGAGTGCATCTCCGCTTAGGTAGAATTTCATAGCCATTTTGTGAATCTACTTTCGCTCAGATTGGCTTGCTCCAGCGGGTGTAGATCCATCTCGTAGATATTCCTTGATGTTTTGATACCAATGCTGATTGACATGAGGTATTTCATCTGATACTTCTCCAATGTAATTTTCATATATCGGGGCTTTCTGAATTATAAATTTGATGTTGGTAAACCCACTCATATCGAATATGTGGATTAATGAAGCCAACGTTGCCAATGCATCAGCGAAGTCATTCCTACCCTGAGGAATATGGTTGAAGGTTATGTCTTCAAATGCCATGGATATTTTGACAACCTACCGATGATAGGGCAGCAAATGTAATTTTTTGGTGTGATATGCCTCAGTGGATTGTTTAATGACCAACTCAGAGTCTCCAAAGACCGGTAGGTGTTTGATACCCATGGATTGGGCTAGCTTTAACCCCATTATACAGCCTTCATACTCGGTCGTGTTGTTGGTGTTGCCAAATTAAAGTTTGGTAGCCATAGGATATTGTTCTCCTGTACCAGAGATAAGGACTACCCCAGCTTCAGCACATTCTATGTTTACTGCTCCGTCGAAATATATTTTCTATGGTTGGACTGTATTCTCTTGTTGGAGTTGTTGAATTGTCATGATTCCATCATCTGGGAAATAGGTCTCCAGGGGCTCGAACCCTCCTGAAGGTGCTTCAGCTAATTGATCTGCAAACCCTTGATTGACTTCTGAGTCACAAAGACAATGTCGAATTGTTGTAGGATCAACTGCCAATTGGACAGTCGACAGTTCAATATTGGCTTGTTGAATACATACTTGAGTGGATCTATGCAGGATATGAGGTAGGTCGTGTGCCCGTGGAGGTAATGCTGTAACCTCATTGCGGCCCATGCTAATGCACATCATGTTTTCTCGATTAGGGTGTATTTTTGCTCACCACTGCTGAATCTTTTACTGATGTAGCAGATGGCTCTTTCTTTGCTACTATCATCTTTCTGTCCTAGCATGCAGCCCATTGCGTTGGCATTGATGGACAAGTATATGAACAAGGGAACTCCATCCCTTCGAGGTACCAATACTGGTGCTTCGATCAGCTGTCTCTTGATGGCAAGGAAGGATTGTTGACAATCCTCATTCCATTTGGTGGAGGAATTCTTCCTTAGTAGCTTGAATATGGGTTCACAAGTTGCAGTGAGCTGAGAAATGAATCGGCTTATGAAGTTGATCCTTCCCAAAAACACACGTATCTCTTTCTCTATTTAAGGTACTGGCATCTCAGTGATGGCTTTGATCTTGGCAGGGTCTAGTTCAATACCTCGATTACTCACCAAGAATCCTAGCAGCTTGCCTGCTTTGACACCAAAAGCACATTTGGCGGGATTCAGCTTGAGGTTGTACTTGCGCAACTTGTTGAACAGCTTCCGTAGATGGTCGATGTGATCATCCTCCGTACGGGATTTGATGATGATGTCATCCACATAAACCTCTATCTCTTTGTGCATCATATCATGAAAGAGGGCCATCATGGCTCGCTGATACGTAGCTCCGGCATTGATGAGGCCGAAGGATAGTCTCCTATAGTAGAAGGTTCCCCAAGGAATGATGAGAGCTATTTTCTCCCGGTCTTCTTCAGCAACCATGATTTGATGGTAACCAGCAAAGCAATCTACGAAGGAATACATGTCGTACTGCGTTGTATTGTCTATCAAGATGTGGATGAAAGGTATCGGGAAGTTGTCTTTGAGGCAGGCTTTGTTCAGGTCCCGATAATCCACGCATACTCGTACCTTCCCTCCGGACTTAGGCACGGGAACTATGTTGGAAAGCCACTCTGGGTAGGTTGATACCATGATAATCCCATCTTTAAATTGTTTAACAACATCTTCTTTGACGTTCAGGCTCCATTCAGGTTTTAATCGCCATAGCTTTTGTTTGACTGACTTGAACCTGTCTTTGATGGGCATTCGATGGATGACAATGTCAGTAGATAGGCCAATCATGTCTTTGTGTGACAATGCAAATACATCCTGGAACTATGTTAGGAGTTCTATCAAGTCGATTTTTTGGTTGGGTGTGAGGTTTAAACCTATCTGGAATTCTTTAAGGTTTTCGGAGGTTCCTACGCTGACAGTGGTGTTTTGGTCGAGGTTTGGTTAGGGTTTGTCTTCGACCCATTCTTTGATCTCCTCAAGCACCTCATAGTCATCTTCCTTCTCTTGATCAATATCCATCAAGTCGAAGTTCAGTTCTACATCAAAGTCGTAGTCACTTTAACAGGTTGGCATCTCATTAGTAAAGATAAACACATCCAACGCTTGGGTCATGAAAACAAAAAGGCTTTCATCTTAGATATATACAACTGCTTAAATATACATAGTATTCTGCAAAGCATGACAAAGTTGTTGCTATAGCTGTGCAATCAAAAGTAAGTAGTAAATGAAAGCATGATTAAAGAGCAGATTGACTCTCTCTGCCCCTTTACCCTTTTCGACTGAGCCAAGGGGTACTGCTCTAGTTATCCAAGGTCAGATCCTCATGAACCGGGCGGATCAGGGATTTATGATTATCTGTCTCGTCTTGGATGATGACTGAGACATCCTTTATAATAGGGCCATGGTTTTTCTTTGGACTGCCCCCTCTTTCCTTTTTGATGTGAGGAATCTGACCCTCGTCTTCGCTGTCTGGGATCTCATCATTCATCCCCTCATAGTTTTTGATGACCCTCATGTTAGCTAATGGGTCTCGTCCTTCATATAGGATCCTTTCTTTTCCCTTTTTGCTATACACCTCAGGCTTGAGGGCTTTTCTTTCATTGATAGGTATGATGAGAGGAAACAGCATGGTTGACACCATAGTAGGGATCTTCCATATTGGTTTTACCCATCCAGCATTAGTGAGATTTGACAATAGGACGGTGGATGCATGAGCCTTGGGATGCTTATGCAGATTCCGATAGTCTGCCCGGGATGAGAATCCCAATCCGGCTCTCCCAATTTGACTCTGGATTTTCACAGGACTCTTGATACCTTGTTGATTGTTTCCTAAACCTTCCCCAGTTCGGAGACCCAAAGATACCATTTCCTGGCCCACTGTCATTACTTCGGTGGAGACCTTCGGCTTCAGAGCTGGTGCGCCGATATGTAGATACTGGGTATCGCTTACCTCCAGGGCTTGAAAACTCACAAGCTCAATCCCTGCATCTAAACTGATCACTGGCAGGTCTCCCTGTATGTAGATAGGGTATTTGGTTCGGCGTTAATAGTGATTAGGTTTCCATTAATAATGTATTTGAGCTGTTGATGGAGGGTGGATGGCACTGCCCCTGCCATGTGGATCCAGGGTTTGCCCAACAACAAGTTATATCCAGTGGCGATATTAAGCACTTGAAAGGATACGTAGAAAGTATGTGGACCAATCTCCAAGGGTAGTTCTACTTCTCCCATAGCTTAGCGTCGCGATCCATCAAAAGCCCGGAAGACCACATGACTGGTCTTGATCCAATTTGGGTTGATCTTCATTCTTTCCAAGGTATTGTAGGGACAAATGTTGAGGGATGATCCTCCGTCGATGAGCAATCCTATGATCACATACCCAGAATACATCACAGCTATATGCAGGAACTTATGATGGCCCGTTCCTTCTGCAGGGATATCATCGTCAGTGAAGGATATCACATTGTTGTTGAAAATGTGTTCTACCATATGACGAAATTTCTCAACATCCACTGTCTTTGGCAGATGGGCTTCTTCTTGTACTTTAACTAGAATGTTGCGATGATCCACCAAGGATAAGACCAAATTGAGGATGGACATTTTCTTGGGTGCATCCTTTAGACTTTGCACTATTTTGATTTTATTGTGTCCCATTTTGTTGAGGAACTCTTCGATTTTCTCTTCAGCCACCTTTGCTTTGATTTCGATGACTGGCTTGATCACCCGCTTAGGCAAGTATAATGGATTGTCCTTTGGCACAAGGGCAATGTTGTTTGAAGTGGAACCTTCATCGTTCCCATAATTCCATGGGATCCGCTTCAGACTGATAATTGGATACTGAGGTCTGAAGGGCAAGATCAAAGGTTCGGTTGCCGCCACCTTCACAGGATTTTGTATTTCTTCAACCCCTTTCCCTGGCAGGACTAAGGGTTTGAGAGTCGACTCCCTATCACAAGATATGATAGCCACTGTGTTCTGGTTCCATATAGTGGGGATCCAGAGAGTGTCGTTATCTGGGAGAATGATAATTTGATTTCCCTTTATCAATTCCCCGCTTTCAATTATGTCTTGAATTAGGTTACGAAGTGCCCAGCAATCCTTAGTATCATAGCAGGGTGAATTGGAATGGTACTGACATATTTGGTCAGGTTTGAATTTTCTGGCTCGAGGGTTCAATGGAGGTAACAAGTCTGCAACCATTCCCTCGTTGATTAGAATTTGGAGAATTTCTTCCATTGACTGGTTTAGGTTGGTGAAATTCCTTTGAAATAGGAATTTCCTACCATTTGGATGCTTTCTTCTTTGGTTACCCTGTTGGCCCAGGGTTCATTCTCATGAGATTGGATATGGTCCTGCATGAGATTGATCTCCGATGTGGGAGGACACTCAAAGTCAGACCGGTTGGCCCGTTTATCATTTTTTGGTGATCTAATGCTGGTAGTTGACCAAATCTGCCAATTGTTCGATTTGCTCCTTGATAGATTTGATCTTCTGCTCTATCAGGAACCGCCTTTCTAACATTTCCCAACTTTCTGGGGTGCTATTACTGGATGGAGTTGATTCTCCCACATAATGGAGGTACTTGGATCCTTCTCCACTTGTGGTGCTGATCATATTAACATTATCCTCTTTATGTTGTGGAAGAGGATTGTCCTGCACATGAGGTTGCTCAGGATTTGTTACCATAATCTCTCCGTTGTCAATCAAGTCTTGAATTTTGTGCTTGAGAGACTAACAGTCTTGGGTGTCATGGATCGGGGATCCGGAGTGATAATCACACTTCTTTCTTGGGTCAAAATTCCGTCCCCCAGTGTTAGTTAGTGGAAGGAGCTGTACAATATTCTTCTAAGTTGTCAGAAGTTTGAATACGTTTTCAAGTGAATCCCTAAAGGGGTGAAGGTTCTTCGACGCTTGACCTCCACATTTTTCTAGAATGGAGGGTTTGAAGGCTGGGTTGGAGCATGGAAAGGGGTATAATTCCTCCTTTGAATGGGCATACTGTTTGACTTGCCCCTTGAATTATGTCCTTGCAATACTACGGACACTTCTTTATCTTTCTTCTTGTGTACCCTCCGGGGATTACTACCGTAATTTTCGGACTGGATATGTTCAGCAACAGTTTCGAGGGCGGTTAGATCTTTTATCTTCCCGGATTTGAGCCCTATTTCTGCCATTTCACCGTGCTTGATCATTTTAGAGAATGGTTTTCCTATGCCTGCTAGGACCCTCTCATAATATGGAGCTCCTTGAATGTCGATAAAAGGCATGACTATCTCAGACTCAGTCATGGCTAGGAGAACTTGTGCTGCGACACGTCTCCATCGCTGGGCATACTCTCTAAATGATTCAGTGTTCTTTTTCTTGATTTTGGTTATTTGGTATCTGTCTGGAGCCAACTGAGATTGGAAGCTGTATTGACTGAGGAAGGCATGGGCCAGCTCTTCCCAGCTGTGAATCTTAGAGTTGTCTAAACGGGCATACCAGGCTCTGGCCTCTCCAGTCAGACTCTTTTGGAATAGTTGCATTCGAAGTTTCTCGTCCTCTGCATAGGATCCGAGTTCTCCGATGAATACTTTCAGATGGGTATAAGGATCTCCCAATCCATTATATTTCTCAAAATTGGGGGTTCTGAATTTCTCGGGATAACGAGCCTGGGGAAAATACAGAGGCCGGAGTAATTGACACTACCAAATGCCCCAGTCCCTTTGATAGACTGGAGAGTTTCCTCCATTTGTTGTACTTTCTTCATAATATCACCGACTTCCTGTTCTTTGTTGAGGGCGGTGATTTCAGGGGTTTTGTTTTGTCCTGGTTCTGTGGTCCAAGAATCTGAATCTCGACCTTTTCAGTCTCTTGACTACCACTAGATGCTCCTGGTTCTGTATGAGTTTGGGCTTGTTTCCCTTTAAGGGCCTTGCTTTGCTCTCTCAGAAAATCGGCTAGTTCAGCTATCTGATGTTTCAATCCTTCGAACTCTTCCCTAGATACAGGGATGGACTCTGATTGAGTACTTGAAGCCATGTCCGTGGATGGACCTTGTGCTTTCTCAGACTTAGACCTAGTGATAGCACCAATTTTTCACCTACACCAAAACGTAGGCGTGTCAATTTCCTGAGGTAGGTAGGGATAGGATGCATGATATATTTTTTATTCTTATCCTGCAAAACCGAGGTTAGTTTTTTTGATGACAGGATGACAAGAGTTAACTATTGAAAATTGGATATTAAATTAAAAGAGGAAGGTATGAAGAGACTTCCCGTCAGATTTGGTTAATCAAAGGCTGACCTATCTTAGGTTACTCTTGTGTTGGCTTTTTGGCATGAAGGTCCCCACATCATCTCAATCTACTAGAGGGAAAATTAATCCGATCTTTCAACTGGAGCGAATCTAGGTGGTGCATTTTTATGAGCCCCAGAGACGTAGCCGATCCCTAGAGACATTACTTATCATCGATGGGTTTTGCCTCCTTGTGAGAGGAATATAACATACATTCACATACATCATGCCTTACCGTTATGCATATGATGACAATTTGTACGAAGCACTAATATAGGTGCGAAGCACTAAAAAGCAGGAAAGCATTCATTCACATTCATTTAATGTAAAGATGCAGCATTCACGCATTCAATCAATGTGGAGACGCAGAATTCCATGCATTCATAATTTTGGAAGGGAAATATTTGTAAAGATTTGAAAGCGACCTAAGCCCTCTATTGTCCCCAGCAGAGTCGCCACCTGTCGATGTTGGTTAAAAAATCTGCGGGTCGGGTCATAACCCGGATCTTTTATCTCATCCTAAGTTATCTTTACCCTCACTCTTTTTAATGCGAAAAAGGTTTTGAAGGATTTTTTAGAAAAAGGCCAACATGTATTATGTCGACGATTTGAACGTTTTACAGAGTCGCCAGTTGGTAGATTTGAAAATGGTTGTACCAACTCAACCGAGTTTTGTTTGAAAAGAGGCCCAATTGCTAGACACTGTCGAAACTTAATCTTTGAAAACAAAGTTTTGAGCTCGGGGACTTGGTTAAGTGTGGGGAAGGTGTTAGGCACCCCACAACTCCCGTGTAAACACGGTACCACATATTTTCAATATTTCCCATTAAAATTAAAATGCGTGTGTGAATGCTGTTTGAAAATTGGGCCTATGTTTGATTGATTAAAAGTAATGCTTTGCTTCGTTGAACCTATATACGAAGGGTTTGATTTGATTTGCAAAAGTCTTTGATTTGATTTGTAAAAGTATTTAATTTGATTTGCAAAAGCTTTTCTTTTGATTGAATTTGAAATGATGTTTTGAAAGCTGATTATCAAACCCTTACGCTAACATAGGAATTGAAACATATCGTTACTTTCAATTTTATCTTTTTAGCCTTGAGGCTGCATTTGAATGGTGATTGTCGGGCTGCGAAGCATCCTCGACCACAGAAATATACAAGTGTCGGTCTCCTCATGAGCATGATAGCCATCGGAGGGACGCTGACACGACAAACTACATTTTGCACTATGTTGAGACCTTAAATCCGGATAACCGTTTTAAGGTCTTAATATGTACATTTTACAGAAAAACTGGCAGGATACATTCGTAAAGTAGAGTTTGTCCATCGTGGGAATCAAATTCTGATCGATTGGATCATGAATCCCACGATTCCTAGGCTCGCATATGAGTAGCCAATAAACCTGCAGTTCAAATTTGTACAGAAATAGATAGATATCCCAAGATTTCCAGAACCGAGGATTCATTCTAGAAATCCCGATTCGCACGGCTGAAGCGTCTCATTCCCACTAGATAGAGATCTAAGAGATGCGAGGTTGCTTTTGAAACTGAAAAATGCCGATTCATATTAAATGAATATTTAAAGCATCAATTTAATAAAAAGCAAGTAATAGTAATATATATAAATAGTTATATATATAAAAGTTGTAAAGGGCGATGGGTTTTCACGTCGGTGCCCGGACTAGATTTGAAATATATATATTGATAGAAAAGTAGTCAACTAAGTCTGGGAAGAGAACCCATTAATAGTGAAGGTTGATTATATATGCATAAATATATATATATATATATAAGCAGTAAAAAGGCTACAGAATAATCTAGGCCGAACAAAAATGTAAATGTACAGAAAAGTAGTCAACCAGGGACTGGGAAGATAACCCAGTAATGGTGAAGAGTGCAAAAAATAGTAAAAAGGCCACAGAGTAATCCAGGCCAAACTGAAATGTAACTTTGCAGAAAAGTAGTCAATCAGGGACTGAGAAGATAACCCAGTAATGGTGAAGAGTGCAAAAAATAGTAAAAAGGCCACAAAATAATCCAGGCCGAACTGAAATGTAAATTTACAGAAAAGTAGTCAACCAGGAGCTAGAAAGATAACCCAGTAATGGTGAAGAGTGCAAAAGTAATAAAAAGGCCACAGAATAATCCAGGCCGAACTGAAATATATAAATATATATATATTGACAGAAATGTAGTCAACCAAGACTGGGAAGAGAACCCAGTGGTGGTAAAAGCTACTTATATATGCATAAATATATATAAAAGTAGTAAACTACCATGGATTTGACATCCGGGCTTGACAGAATTGAAAAGTTAGTATATATACAGTTGAATAAATACCAAAAAAACCAAACCCGGACTGGAAAGGTAACCTTGTCCGGCGAAGTTGCTTAAAACGAAGGTGCTAGGGCACTAGAGCTGTTAAAGCTGACGGATCGTCAATCCGAGTTGTAGAAATGCCATAAATTGAGTTTATGTACAAAAATGTACCAAATTTTGATGAAAACGGTCACGAAACTAAGTTTCAGGCATATTTAGAAAACAAAAATTAACGTGCAAGTGTATAAAAGTACGAAGAAGTAATATAAACTTGCTGATCGTAAAAATACTCACAATGGACTGCTACACGGGCTTTTTACCAAATTATAGGCTCTATACGTCCAAATCTACCGGTTATTTTCTGATATGTGGTATTATGTAGGTATATCTACATGTTAGAGTGAAAATTTTTGGGTTTAGAAGAGGTGAAAATGTCAGAAAATCAAACGAGTAGAGGTTTGTTGCGTTTCAAAATTCTTCAAAATGAGGGGGGGCACGTTTATTTAAAGGTCAGGGAGCCTCAGCTTTACCTGCTGCTGCCACAGCTAGAGGTGTGGCTCCCCTGATGGGGCCACGTGCCTGGCTGAGTCGTCTCGAAGTACGTGCACTCCGAGCAACACGAGGTCCAAGTCGAAACTTTCTAATTTTTGATCAGAGCGTCTGTTTGAGGTGTGCTATACCTTTCTGGAAAGCCCTCTCCGAGAGTGTCACAATGACATGGGATAAAATATTTTTCGGGTCCCGGAAGACGGGTTCATAACCAGGTCTTCAATTCCCCGCAGTTTATTCGTTGAGCTGTCTTGCGCTGTTTGCACTCGGGATCATTGTTATGGTTTGTTCTGACCTTAGTGGCATCAATTCGGCTTGAGTTTGACTGAATTGGCTTATGTTTATTAAAATGACCATTTTACCCCTCCCGAGGTTTCCCTTAGTGTCGGTATGGCCTTCGGTTAACTTCCGGGAGTCATTTCCAAGACTTGGATCCCATTCGAGTCTGTTTGTCCCCAGGGTTATCTCTGAGGTTGAGTTGGTCATTTCAAGTTTCCTCCTGGAGATGTTGTAAAGCTTTAAGTTTGTTCTCAAAGTTGATTTGACTTCCCGGGTTGAGACCGGGGCTGACCTGTACCTCCTGAGTTGAGATCGGGGCTGATCTGTACCTCCTGGGTTGAAACCAGGGCTGAGTTGACATCCCGAGACTGGTGATTGAGCCTGGTGTTATCCCAGTATTGGTGATCGAGGTTAAGTTAACATCCCGGTATTAAGACCGGGGATGATTTGAAAGCCCGGTCTGGAGATCGGAGTTGATTTGATGGCCTGATATTGAGATCGGAGTTGATTTGATGGCCCAATATTGAGATTGGGGTTTATTTGAAGGCTTGATATTGAGATCGAGGTTGATCTGACGGTTTTATTGGAGATTAGAGTTGATTTGATGGCCCGATATTGAGATCGGGGTTGATCTAACGGTCCGATTGGAGATCAGAGTTGATTTGATGGCACGATATTGAGATCGGGGCTAGTTTGACGGTTTGATTAGAGATTGGAGTTGATTTGATGGCCCGATATTGAGATCAGGACTGATCTGATGGTCCGATTGAAGATCGAAGTTGATTTGATGGCCCGATATTGAGATCGGGGCTGATCTGACGGTCCGATTGGAAATCGGTGTTGATTTGATGGCCCGATATTGAGATCGGGGCTGATTTGACGATCCAATTGGAGATCAGAGTTGATTTGTTGGCCCGATATTGAGATCGGGGTTGATCTGACGGTCCGATTAGAGATTAGAGTTGATTTGATGGCCCGATATTGAGATCGGGGCTGATCTGACGGTCCGATTGGAGATCAGAGTTGCTTTGATGGTCCGATATTGAGATCGGGGCTGATCTGAAGGTCCGATTAGATATCAGAGTAGATTTGATGGCCCGATATTAAGATCGGGGCTGATCTAACGGTCTGATTAGAGATCGGAGTTGATTTGATGGCCCGATATTAAGATCGGGGTTGATCTGACAGTCTGATTGGAGATCAGAGTTGATTTGATGGCCCGATATTGAGCTCGTGGCTGATCTGACGGTCCGATTGGAGATCGGAGTTGATTTGATGGCCCGATATTGAGATCGGGGTTGATCTGGCGGTCCGATTAGAGATCGGAGTTGATTTGATGGCCCAATATTGAGATCGGGGTTGAGGTGACGGTCCAATTAGAGATCGGAGTTGATTTAATGGCCCGATATTGAGATCGGGGTTGAGCTGACTATCCGATTGGAGATCGAAGTTTATTTGATGGCCCGATATTGAGATCGGGGTTTAGCTGACGGTCCGATTAGAGATCGAAGTTGATTTGATGGCCCGATATTGAGATCGGGGTTGAGTTGACTGTCCGATTGGAGATCGGAATTGATTTGATGGCCCGATATTGAGATCGGGGTTTAGTTAACCCGGCATTGGTGACCAGGGTGGATTTGAATGTACCACTTTGCCCTTCTACAGTGTTAGTAATAGGGAAAGGAAATTTTTTGTGTCTACAAATGGAAGAGACCAAATGATCGTACCGGATTGCCAGTGAAATGATATGAGATAAGCTCTGATGATGACATCGCATGTTGAAAAGATCACGCTATAGGTGCCGACTTGTATTTTCCCTTTTGGGATGCTCGATAAATGCCCCAGTGTCTAGTTGTCATTGTCTCCGACATTGCCCCAGTCTTGTTTGTTGTAAGGGTACTAATATCGAGTTATCATTGATTTTGAAATTGCCCCAGTCTCGCTTGTCGTCTGGAGTAGTCGCTTTGTTGTATGTTTGACAAATGGGCTGATACAATGCCGAAATAGTAAGAGTCTTTTATCTCTTAACCCACATGGTGAACAGGTAGTGGATATTGGCTTTGACGTTTGGGTACCCCAATCATTGCTTCTAACTTGCAGGTGCACTTGTTGTAATCTTCTTTGTATTCACATTTTGCATTGCTTTATTTTGTATCTGCACTCGCTGATGATCCTACTTCACATATCGCTGTGTTTCTCAATTCATGTTATCGCTTTGGCTTTGATGTTTGATGTCGGGAGGCCTTCGGATTCCACTAAATTGGATCTAAGAGCTCGGCTTGGTTTCTAATGTATCAGTTTCAACCAAGCTTGGTTCAATCTGTAAGGCTTGATTTGTGGCTTTTATCTCAGAGAACAGGTCGTCAGATACGAGATAGTCTTTGTCACTATGGCCACTCACGCACTTCTGTAGGTCAAAAGGAGATCAAGTCTTCTCGCGCTTTCGGGTTTATGAGTTGTTGAAGAGTCGCATCTTGTGGTCGCTGAATTGTTGAAAAGGGTTTCGTGACTTTTGTAATAGTTAGACAGCGCCATTATTGGCTGCCTACGTACTCCTTTGAAAGGAGATCAGGTCTTACGTAGTTCACGTAAAGGATATCATAAGATTGATTTTTTTCTTTTTCTTTTTCTTTTTCTTTTTTCTTTTTTTCTTTTCTCTTTTTTTACATAAACAACGCATAACATAATAATGCATAAAATATAAAATAAGACATAAAGCTAATGATACCATCCCAACATCTCCTGGAACTCGCAATCGTATTCTGTGAATCTACGCATTCCGGGTTAGGTGAGGCTGGATAGTTCAGTTGCAAGAGGTCAGGTTGCTTTCGATGAGGGCAGTAGAGGTTACTTCCTTTTCTGGAACATCTTTAATCACCGCCATAACTTGATCACCTCCATATGCGAGCAATAGAGGTTACTTCCTTGTCCAGTAATGCCATGAATAGCATTTTCATGGACTCCCCTGGTGTAAACTCCTCCACTACCTCCTCAGTAGGCAATACCATATTAATCGTCATTGTCTCCACCTCCTCAGTAGGCAGTACCGTATTAATCGGCACCGATTCAACCAACTCCTCCTCCAACATATCGTCAAACAATGACGCGAACTCAAAGTTATCTGAATACTCGAACGGTTCCTCTTCCTCTGGATTTGTCTCCTCTAGAACCACTAACGATACCTCCGCTATTGGCATCGGTACAAATTCTACCATGTTAACTGAGTCCTGGCTAACCTCATATATTTCATTATACTTGTCCATTATCCTGTTATCTATAATAAGACACACATAACTTGATTAGTATACAATCAAAATATTAGCACATATATCACATTTAATATGTTTAAGGTTACTTTCTTTTTTCAAAACTCTACCCGAGTTTGTTGACTTCTAACTTCTACTTCACTTCTCTAGGTTATAGCCTAAGGTTTTTACCCCTTAGTTTTATAACCTACAGCTCTGATACCAACCTGTGACGCCCCCAAATCCGAGTACCTTCAAACCCTAGATATGGTGTTACACGGTACTACTGTCTACTCATATATTCAACTAAAAGACTTCAATAATACGCATGAGTTTACTAAATATTACATTCTATTAATCCCTTCCCAGGTTCTTCGTAACCATTACATTGTTCTGTGTTATAATATTAGTTATTACAATACTAATACTATACTATTACAAAGGTCACTACTTGTCCAGCTTGGACTTGCCTTTGCCTTTATCGAATCTTTCGGTCCGTTCGCTCTTAGCTGAAATCATTTAGTTTTAAGCAAGAATGAGTATAAACAGCTCAGCAAGTTAAACATTATATCTTGAAACCACAAAATCAAGAATCATATATCATGGTCTTCAATAACTGTACAATAGTTATAAAGTACTTAAGAATAACCAACATATCATTTTAATTCCTTTATAACCATTCCCAAGGACTTTATAGCCTCTTCGGAATCCATCTTGGTCAATGACCATGAACCATATTTTAGTTCTCATTCATGAAAGGAACAACCCGGCACGAAGGCCGTAAGTTTGATATAGCTTACGAGCACATCCAAGTGATCAGCCTGTAGTACTCTATATTGATCAACACTCATACATTAAACGTGTTTATGTTTAATTGGTGGCAACCTCACGTGCCTGTCGAATTAACGACGTTTAAAACCTTTATTTTATTTTTTTCTCAGGTTTACCTGAGAATCTATACCAAGCAATTGGCATAGGATCACCACATTATATACATTTTGGAAAACCCACCAAAATATCTAAGTCTCAGTCTAGCTGAATCAAATGGCATCGACTATTTAATAACAGTTCATGCATAAGCAATTATTCACAATGACCTCTTGTCCAACCATAACGTATAAACAAGAGTTTAGAAAACCTTGGAACTTGAACAAGGTTAGGAAACTTGCATTCATAGTAAAGTACGAATGGAGTTAAGAAAGCTTGCCTCTGCGTCTTCTAAATCTTTACACGTAATCTATTCGTCTTTACAATGTCTACAAAGCATAACACAGAGCATACCAATGAGAATCATAGTTAATATACAATGTATTTCCCTAACTCATCCTTCTTGTATAACTTAATCGAAACGTTAAACTAATAACATTCGTTCAAGTTATTTAATGTTTATTACGGCTTATTAACATCCTAAGTTATAAACCAACTATTATTAATCATCACAAGGCATGATGATAACCGAGACCTTAACTTGTTCTTCAACTCAAAATTTGGTTAAGGTTTCCAAAACTTAAGTTCAATTACGTTTGCTTAACGTTTAATTCTCATAAACCCTTGGTTAAACATGTCGTTTAAAGGGTATATATTCATGTTCATTAATTACTTACTAATTCTTTGGTACTTATGGAAAAGAGTTGAGTAAACAATTAACTTGGTCAACCTTTTTTCCTGGCTGGCACGGCCCGCGCCAGCTTTCCTTTACAAACGGCGCGCCCTGCGCTACCTATGCAGGGACTCCCCGGACTGGGGCAGCAGGCGGCCCGGCCGCGCTGGCTCTGAATCTCAAAATTGGCTCATTCCAAAGCCAATAGTTCCCAAATGATATTCTCTATCATCCTATCAAGTAGGATTTCATTTCTGAATTCGTCGGTGAGAAATTCGCCGATTAGTCCATTTTTATGTTTTCGTTCAATTCTTCGTTTTAAGTAGGAATTGGTTCGTTCTTGTTCTCGCAAGTCTTTTTTACCTAATTACACGTGTTGCAATCAAAAAACATCATTTCTGAAGCACACGACGACTTTTGACTTTTAATCCGAGAAAAGTACGTTTTCGACGATTATCGTCTAATCGAGTAACTTTTGCCGAATCTTCGTTCTTCGTTATTATTACTTCAAACAAATTGGAATCAATCCAATGGTTGATTATTATTAATTCTAATCATTCAAAGCATTTAAGTTTTCATGGTTTAACAATCTCATTAGTCCATTTCTTATGAATTCACTAAGTTCTTTATTAGACCTTAATGAGCTCTAATTACTTCCATCATGCATAGCTTGTTAGGGTCCTTAGATCACTATTAAGCTATCTTTATAAATTCTTATTATACATGCTTCCTTTTCACACTTCTTTATCAATTCTATTAGAAAAGGAAAAGGATTTCTAGTATGATGTCTTATCTTATACCTTGGTTAGTTCTTGGTGCTTGAGTATTGGAGACTCAATTACTTTCTTTCTTCTTGGTAGATAAGTTTTCTTCACAAAGCTCAAGCTTGCTTCTCCATCTCTCTCTCTCTCTCTCTCTATATATATATATATATATATATATATATATATATATGTTGGTAGAAATTCTCAAACAATCAAAATATGAAGAGCAAGCTCTCTATTTATAGAGATTGGCAAGGTGAGGGTAGGTTGGTCTTTTAGGCCCAACCTCCTCTACTATTCCCACCTCCTCCCCTTTCTTTCCCACCAAGTTAGAGCCCATGTGCTAGCACATGCCAACCATGTTTCCCCCACATGCTCCCATGTGGCCATGGGTTGCCCCATGGGTTTACCCACCCAGGCGTTTACCCAATGGTTCGACCCATGGGTTAACTTATTAATATTTAAGTCAAATTCAATTTATTTTAACGTATTTACTCCGTATAAAATTCATATTATACGTCGTATTAATTCTCGTATAATACCTCATATTACACTCGTATAATACTTCGTATTATATGCGTATTCCTTTCGTATAATAATCATTTATTATTATACATAAGCAATTAATCATTGATTTTACTTTTCCTAACGCATAGGATTTTAAGTCCCTACGCGAAAACTTTGTGAGCCACAAGTGAATTATTATTACATAATTCATCTCCCCTTGAAATCCTATCATTACGCGTTTCTCAGAATTTCAATATAAATTCCCGAGCATAAACGGATGAATAGTGATTTTCATACTTTTTTTCTGAGAAAACTTTTTTCGGCTAACTTAACTTTTCACAGTATATTACCGTCAAATCTTTCGACAGAATGTCATTCTAACATTTTGAACTCTCAAAATGGCCTAGGGTCTCCAACCTTTGCCCTTAGGGTCAAACCCTAACCCTTAGGGTTTCATAGATGAATAGTGCCTATTTTGTCTTTTCCCAAAAATATTTTTATTCAAGGAATTCTTTTATTTTTGTCTTATAAATTCATATCAATTATTTCTAGCACGTAGCCAGAATCCTCCTCATTTCTGCATTCTCTAGGTCATATAACGACCTACGATTAGCTTACTCAGTTTAATAAACAAATAAGAAAAATTTTATTCAATAAAACAAATAAAATTCATTTACATAAACGCTCGATTTTCTCGGGCGTTACATTTTATGGTAGCAAATCGTCTAGACAAGCGAGTTGTCTAACGATTATGCAGGCCAAGAAGTTATTGAAACAAGGTTGTGTAGGGTACTTAGCCTACATAATGGATACTCGTAAGGAGAGTCCAAAGTTGGAAGAGATATCAGTTAAGGAGTTTATGGATGTGTTTCCGAGCAATTTGTCAGGACTTCCGTCGGATAGAGAGATAGAGTTCTTGATTGACTTAGCATCGGGGACTACTCCGATATCGAAAGCCCAGTACAGAATGGCTCCGGTAGAGATGAAGGAATTGATGGTTCAACTGCAGGAATTGCTGGACAAGAAGTGTATTCAGCCGAGCGTATCGCCGTGGGGAGCGCCGGTATTGTTCGTGAAAAAGAAGGATGGATCAATGCGGCTTTGTATTGATTATAGGGAATTTAACAAAGTCACGATCAAGAATAAATATCCTTTGCCAAGGATCGATGATTTGTTCGATCAACTGAAGGGAGCGAGGTATTTCTTATAGATAGATTTGAGAAGCGATTATCATCAGTTGAAGGTAAGGAAAGAGTGTAAGACCCCGAATTTTATGAAATAAAAGTATTCAATTTTTCTTATTATTATTATTCAGTAAATGGTTAAATTGATAAAAGGTTAAAGTTAAGGGTGATATATGCAAATTTTATAAAATAAGCAAGTGGTTATAAAATATTCATTGTTGTCGGGGAATATTTGTTTTGTCGTGGAATATTCTTGTTGTCGGAAAATATTCGTACGACGACGCAACCATTTGTGGGCCCTATAACGAAAAACTATCGGATGAAGAAAACGACAAGAATAAGTTTTCTAAAAATAACGGCATAACGGTTACCGTTAAAACTTTTGAAATACCCGGTGGTTAAAATAAAGTAATACGCGTTGCTGCACAGTAGCACACGGTATTGCACAGTATTTTATATTATTGTTGATTCAATAATTGTCACTGCACAGTATTTTACATTATCAAATCAATATTTCATATTATTTGAATAATATTATTAGACAGCATTATTGGCAATATTTAGGAAGTTCTGTCTAGGAAAGAGGTTAGTTAATTGCGCGCCAGTAAGAAGAAATCCTTATCGGAAGGCCCCCTCTTTCTTGGGAACGACCTGGTTGTCATTATTGTGATTCTGTAATATTATTTGTGAATAATAATAAATTATTGATAAAAAATGATAAGGAGATATTTATTCAATGTGGATATAAATGAAGGAATTTTTAGCAAAAGAGACAATTGTTGAAAATAGATATTTTATCTTTTCTGATAAAATAATTCATTCAAATATAATATTATAATATTATATTATAAGTGTATAATGTGATAATATAATAATATAATTTTATAATTTAGATGATAATATTTTTACAATAAATTCATGGTATATGAATAAATGAGGAGGAAGAGAGTAAATTGGATCTGAATTGTTTTTTTTATCACTATAAATGTTTTTATTGTGAAACATGTGTTTTGCTAAAGGAATTAGTGCTGATGGTTCTTTTTCAAAAATTATAGCCTGCAAGTTCATCCGTATGTAAATTTGGGTCATTTTTCGTTTAGAATTTGAAAAATCCTTCTTCTACAAAGTTGTAGAGAATTAAATTTAATATAGAATGGACATAAGGTTCGTATTTTTCTGATAAAAGGGCTATTTATTATAAATTATTAAAGTTCCTGAATATTGGGTCTGAATTGATTTTTGGTGTTATAAATATTTTTGTAAAGAAAAACATGTAAAATGTTTTGGTGGGCCACACTTATATGCTGAATTCATTTTTCAAAAATGGAATACGATGAAATTTTTTTAGTCAGAGATGGTGTGCTAGCATATTCCTATAAATAGGGTGCTTAGTTAGAAATAAAAATCACACCAGAATCAAAAAATTCTCTCTATAATATCGAACATATTTCTTGTGAGTGTTTAGATATTTTGAGTGTTGATAACAGTGCAAATTTTTCTCATCGTAATATCCGATATTTCAGTTCAGATCAAGTATTATACTGAGGTAAGGGATGTTATTCTTCTCGTAAGGGTTATTATTTTCCTTATAAATGATGTTATTTCTTTCAATATCATTTCACCGAAATATTGGTATGAATTTTATTATGGAATTTTTACCTTTTCATGTCGAGGTTACTATTCACGTATACGACACTATTCACGTATACAGCACTATTCACGAATATGGCACTATTCATAAATACAATACTATTCATACGTATGGCATTATTTATAGGGTACTATTCACGGGATACTATACACGGGGTACTATTTACGACAAAATTGGTTTCTTTTTCTAACCAAATTATCGTTGATTTATGAATCTTACTTTTGAAATTAGACCCATGTTTTGATCATATTATTCTTATTATCATATATAATATTTTTATAATCCTAGGTGACGAAATTTCTCTTTGACTTGAGTGTAAAGATGGGTAGATTATTGGTATGATCATGACTATGGGTTCTCTTTGGTCCAGTAGTGCAAAGATGAAATGTTGACTGGTGTGATCATGACCATTGAGTTTACAATTGAATATCTTTAGCTTAAGTGCAACAGTGAATTGTCAACATGGTTATAAATGTTGTTTCTATAAATTCTAAAATGATTAGATATTTCTTTGATATTTGAATATCTTTGGGCCGTAGTGCAAAGATGGACAGTTATTTGGCATGATCATGACCATTGATATTATAAATGAATATCTTTGGCCTGTAGTGCAAAGATGAACTTTTGATTGATGAATATCTTTGGCCTGAGTGTAAAGATGAATTTATTATCATGATTATGAATAGGAGCTGTGATTTGATATAACTATGATTTTTGGTATTTCAGGTAAAGATAGGTGATGAATATTACCTTCGTCCTGGGTGCTAAGAGTAATTTAGCAACACAATTATAATTATAAATTATTCACATGATTGTGGACAGGAACTGTTGATTGATGTTACAGGGATAAAACAATGTTTGTGGACTTTTAACACGGAGAAGATAATAGACATTATGGCCTATTTGACTCTTCTAATGGAATTGTTCGTTCCGCTGTAACTATGGTTGAAAAGTTTTATCATCTACCATATGTTCTAAATCTCTGAGCTATTACTGACGAATGCTATTGATAATTTGATTATCTTTTCTTATGATATTCTATACTGGGCTATTTGTGCTCACCCTTTTGCTTCATAATTCTTTTCAGGTAATAAGAATGTAGCTGGGTCGAGCGGGGGTAACAAGGAAATAGAACGATGGTCTATAGCTATTGACATTTCCCATTAAACAGTATGATAATAATTATATTGAGAATTTAAAATGTGTGTGTCGTATTTTATACGTCATTTAACCGTTGATTTTGGTGAACCAAATAGGGTGAGGTGAACCCAACTTTGGAAGGGTGTTTTGCCACTATCATACAAGATGTCTAATGACATACGACTTCATGTTATCATAAGACAGGGTTGTGCACATCCACTTGCTGATTATATCTATGAGCATTACCTATCTAATCTTGGAGTATGGTTGAAATATAATTCACAGTTAGAGACAATAGAGATAATTATATGACAAAAGAAAATCCACCATTGCAATGAACAAGATAGTAATCTTCTCGTTCTTCTTTGGGGTCTATTGGGTCAACCAAGGATAATTCTCAAGTTATATGATATCTATTTTAACTTAGATGCATGGCCTCCCATGTACGAAGGTTTTCTTGAGCATTTTCCAAAGATTTTAATTCCTAAAACAGTTATTTACTGTATCTTTCTGTAACTTATCATTGATTTGGAGTGTGGGTACTGTCATTGTATTGAAACTCAAAGTTTAATTGTGGTCGTATTTTGTACGACAGTTTAAAAGTTATAATTTGAAGATTTGTATTTGGATTCTGTACCATGTATTTCTTGGCGACCCAGAATAGGTTGGGTGGATTGAACCTATTCTGGGGGCGTCACAAATGGTATCAGAGCTTAGGGATATGGTCGCTGGCGGAGATCTGAGTATTGAACTAGGAGGGGAAAGACGAGTAATATACTTCGCTAGTGTGTGACTTACCTAAGCTGAATTTTCTTACTTAATAAATTGACAAATTGTGATATGTCAATTAACCATTGTTTTGAAGTTGTATTCTAGAATAAGCAACAGAGAAATCATGATACAAAAGAAATGACCGGGAAGATAGAATCTGAAATGAAAACAATGTATTCTCACCTCTTCGAAATACTAGGTACGTAAATTTCGGGGACAAAATTTCATAAGGAGGGGAGATTGTAAGACCCCAAATTTTATGAAATAAAAGTGTTCAATTTTTATTATAATTATTATTTAGTAAATGGTTAAATTGATAAAAGGTTAAAGTTAATAGTGATATATGTAATTTTACAAAGTAAGCAAGTGGTTATAAAATATTCATTATTGTCGGGGAATATTCGTTTGGTCGTGAAATATTCTTGTTATCGGGGAATATTCGTCTTACGGCGCAACCATTTGTGGGCCCCATAACGAAAAACTGTCGGATGAAAAAAACGACAAGAATAAGTTTTCTAAAAATAACGGCATAACAGTTACCGTTAAAACTGTTGAAATAACCGATGGTTAAAATAAAGTAATACACGTTGTTGCACAGTAGCACACGGTATTGCACAGTATTTTATATTGTTGTTGATGCAATAATTGTCACTGCACAGTATTTTATATTATCAAATCAATAATTCAAATTATTTGAATAATATTATTAGACAGCATTATTGGCAATGTTTAGGAAGTTCTGTCTAGGAAAGAGGTTAGTTAATTGCGCGCCTATAAGGATAAATCCTTATCAAAAGGCCCCCTCTTTCCTGGGAACGACCTGGTTGTCATTATTGTGATTCTGTAATATTATTTGTGAATAATAATTAATTATTAATAAAAAATGATAAGGAAATATTTATTCAATGTGGATATAAATTAAGGAATTTTTAGCAACAAAGACAATTGTTGAAAATTGATATTTTATCTTTTCTGATAAAATAATTCATTCAAATATATTATTACAATATTATATTATAAGTGTATAATGTGATAATATAATAATATAATTTTATAATTTAGATGATAATATTTTTATAATAAATTCATGGTATATGAATAAATGAGGAGGAAGAGAACAAATTGGATCTGAATTATTTTTTTTATCACTATAAATGTTTTTGTTGTGAAACATGTGTTTTGGTGAAGGAATTAGTGATGATGGTTCTTTTTCAAAAATTATAACCTGCAAGTTCATCCGTATGTAAATTTGGGTCATTTTTCATTTAGAATTTTGAAAATCTTTCTTCTACAAAGTTGTAGAGAATTAAATTTAATATGGAATGGACATAATGTTAGTATTTTTCTGATAAAAGGGCTATTTATTATGAATTATTGAAGTTCCTGAATATTGGGTCTAAATTAATTTTTGGTGTTATAATATTTTTGTAAAGAAAAACATGTAAACTGTTTTGGTGGGCCCCATTATATGCTGAATTCATTTTTCAAAAATGGAATAAAGTGAAATAATTTTTTTGGTCAGAGATGGTATGCTAGCATTTTCTTATAAATAGGGTGCTTAGTTAGAAATGAAAATCACACCAGAATCAGAAAATTCTCTCTATAATATCGAACATATTTCTTGTGAGTGTTTAGATATTTTGAGTGTTGATAACAGTGCAAGTTTTTCTCATCGTAATATTCGTTATTCCAGTCAGATTGAGTATTATACTGAGGTAAGGGATGTTATTTTTCTCGTAAGGGTTATTATTTTCCTTGTAAATGATGTTATTTCTTTCAATATCATTTTACCGAAATATTGGTATGAATTTTATTATGAAATTTTTACCTTTTTATGTCGAGGTTACTATTCACGTATACAGCACTGTTTACGTATACGGCACTATTCACAAATACGGCACTATTCATCAATACAGTACTATTCTTATGTACGACACTATTTATGGGGTACAATTCACGTGGTACTATACACAGGGTACTATTCAAGACAAAATTGATTTCTTTTTCTAACCAAATTATCGTTGATTTATGAATCTTACTCTTGAAATTAGACCCATGTTTTGATCATATTGTTCTTATTATCATATATAACATTTTTATAATCCTGGTGATAAAATTTCTCTTTAACTTGAGTATAAAGATGGGTAGATTATTGGTATGATCATGACTATGGGTTCTCTTTGGCCAGTAGTGTAAAGATGAAATGTTGACTGGTATGATCATGACCATTGAGTTTACAATTGAATATATTTAGTTTAAGTACAAAGGTGAATTGATCAGCATGGTTATAAATGTTGTTTCTATAAATTCTGAAATGATTAGATATTTCTTTGAGATTTGAATATCTTTGGGTCGTAGTGTAAAGATGGACAGTTGTTTGGCATGATCATGACCATTGATGTTACAAATGAATATCTTTGGCCTGTAGTGCAAAGATGAACTTTTGATTGATGAATATCTTTGGCCTGAGTGCAAAGATGAATTTATTATCATGATTATGAATAGGAACTGTGATTTGGTATAACCATGTTCTTTGGTGTTTCATATAAATACATGTGATGAATATTACCTTCGTCCTGGGTGCGAAGAGTAATTTAGCAACACAATTTTGATTATGAATTATTCACATAATTGTGGACAAGAACTGTTGATTGATGTTACATGGATAAAACAATGTTAGTGGACTTTTAACATGGAGAAGATAATAGAGATTATGGTCTATTTGACTCTTCTAATGGATTGTTCGTTCCGCTGCAACTATGGTTGAAATGTTTTATCATCTACTATATGTTCTAAATCTCTGAGTTATTACTGACGAATGATATTGATAATTTGATTTTCTTTAGTTATGATATTCTATACTGGGCTATTTGTGCTCACCCTTTTGCTTCACAATTCTTTTCAGGTAATAAGAGTGTAACTGGGTCGAGTGGGGGTAATAGGGAAATAGAACGATGGTCTATAGCTGTTGAAGTTACCCATAAAATAGTATGATAATAATTATATTGAGAATTTAAAATGTGTGTGTCGTATTTTATACGTCATTTAACCGTTGATTTTGGTGAATCGAATAGGGTGAGGTGAACCCAACTTTGGAAGGATGTTTTGCCAGTATCATACAAGATATCTAATGACATACGACTTCGTGTTATCATAAGACAGGGTTGTGCACATCCACTTGATGATTATATTTATGCGCACTACCTATATAATCTTGGAGTATGGTTGAAATATAATTCGCAGTTGGAGACAATAGAGATAATTATATGGAAAAAGAAAACCCACCATTGGAATGAACAAGATAGTAATCTTCTCGTTCTTCTTTGGGGTCTATTGGATCAAACAAGGATAATTCTCAAGTCGTATGATATCTATTTTAACTTAGATGCATGGCCTCCCATGTACGAAGGTTTTTTTGAGCATATTCCAAAGATTTTAATTCCTAAAATAGTTATTGACTGTACCTTTTTATAACGTATCATTGATTTGGAGTGTGGGTACTGTCATTGTATTAAAACTCATAGTTTAACTGTGGTCGTATTTTGTACGACAGTTTAAAAGTTAGAATTTGAAGATTTGTATTTAGATTATGTACCATGTATTTCTTGGCGACCCAGAATAGGTTGGGTGGATTGAACCTATTCTGAGGGCGTCACAAATGGTATCAGAGCTTAGGGATATGGTCGCTGGCGGAGATTTGAGTCTTGAACTAGGAGGGGAGAGACGAGTAATATACTTTGCTAGTGTGTGACTTATCTAAGCTAAATTTTCTTACTGAATAAATTGACAAATTGTGATATGTCAATTAACCTTTGTTTTGAAGCTGTATTCTAGAATAAGCAATGGAGAAATCATGATACAAAAGAAATGACCGGGAAGATAGAATCTGAAATGAAAGCAACGTATTTTCACCTCTTCGAAATACTAGGTACATAAATTTCGGGGACGAAATTTCATAAGGAGGAGAGATTGTAAGACCCCGAATTTTATGAAATAAAAGTATTCAATTTTTCTTATAATTATTATTTAGTAAATGGTTAAATTGATAAAATGTCAAAGTTAAGGGTGATATATGTAAATTTTACAAAGTAAGCAAGTGATTATAAAATATTCATTATTGTAAGGGAATATTCGTTTTGTCGTGAAATATTTTTGTTGTCGGAGAATATTCGTACGACGGCGCAACAATTTTTCAGCCCCATAACTAAAAACTGTCGGATGAAGAAAACGACAAGAATAAGTTTTCTAAAAATAACGGCATAACGATTACCGTTAAAACTGTTAAAATACCCGGTGGTTAAAATAAAGTAATACAGTTGTTGCACGGTAGCACACGGTATTGCACAGTATTTTATATTATTGTTGATTCAATAATTATCACTGCACAGTATTTTACATTATCAAATCAATAATTCATATTATTTGAATAATATTATTAGACAGCATTATTGGCAATGTTTAGGAAGATCTGTCTAGAAAAGGGGTTAGTTAATTGCGCGCCAGTAAGGAGAAATTCTTATCGGAAGGCCGCCTCTTTTCTGGGAACGACCTGGTTGTCATCATTGTGATTCTGTAATATTATTTGTGAATAATAATTAATTATTGATAAAAAAAATGATAAAAAATATTTATTTAATGTGGATATAAATGAATGAATTTTTAGCAAAAGAGACAATTGTTGACAATTGATATTTTATCTTTTCAGATAAAATAATTCATTCAAATATATTATTTTAATATTACATTATAAGTGTATAATGTGATAATATAATAATATAATTTTATAATTTAGATGATAATATTTTTACAATAAATTCATGATATATGAATAAATGAGGAGGACGAGAGCAAATTGGATATGAATTGTTTTTTTTATCACTATAAATGTTTTTGTTGTGAATTATGTGTTTTGGTGAAGGAATTAGTGCTGATGGTTCTTTTTCAATAATTGTAGCCTGCAAGTTCATCCGTATGTAAATTTGGGTCATTTTTTGTTCGGAATTTGGAAAATCTTTCTTCTACAAAGTTGTAGAGAATTAAATTTTATATGAAATGGACATAAAGTTCGTATTTTTTTGATAAAAGGGCTATTTATTATGAATTATTGAAGTTCCTGAATATTGGGTCTGAATTGATTTTTGGTGTTATAAATATTTTTGTAAAGAAAAACATGTAAAATGTTTTGGTGGGCCCCACTTATATGCTGAATTCATTTTTCAAAAATAAAATACGGAGAAATTTTTTTGGTTAGAGATGGTGTGCTAGCATTTTCTTATAAATAGGGTGCTTAGTTAGAAATAAAAATCACATCAGAATCAGAAATTTCTCTCTATAATATCAAGCATATTTCTTGTGAGCGTTTAGATATTTTGAGTGTTGATGACAGTGCAAGTTTTTCTCATCGTAATATCCGATATTCTAGTCAGATCGAGTATTATACTAAGCTAAGGGATGTTATTCTTCTCGTAAGGGATATTATTTTCCTTGTAAATGATGTTATTTCTTTCAATATCATTTCACCGAAATATTGGTATGAATTTTATTATAAAATTTTTACCTTTTTATGTCGAGGTTACTATTCACGTATACATCTCTATTCACGTATACGACACTATTTACGAATACGGCACTATTCATAAATATAGTACTATTCATACGTACGGTACTATTCATGGGATACTATTCACAGGGTGCTATTCACGACAAAATTGGTTTCTTTTTCTAACCAAATTATCGTTGATTTATGAATCTTACTATTGAAATTAGACTCATGTTTTGATCATATTGTTCTTATTATCATATATAACATTTTTATAATTCTGGTGATGAAATTTCTCTTTGACTTGAGTGTAAGATGTGTAGATTATTGGTATGATCATGACTATGGATTCTCTTTGGCCAGTAGTGCAAAAATGAATTGTTGACTAGTATGATCATGACCATTGAGTTTATAATTGAATATATTTAACTTAAGTGCAAAGGTGAATTGATCAACATGGTTATAAATGTTGTTTCTATAAATTCTGAAATGATTAGATATTTTTCTTTGAGATTTGAATATCTTTGGGCCGTAGTGCAAAGATGGACAGTTGTTTGGCAAGATCATGACCATTGATGTTACAAATGAATATCTTTGGCCTGTAGTGCAAAGATGAACTTTTGATTGATGAATATCTTTGGCCTGAGTGCAAAAATGAATTTATTATCATGATTATGAATAGGAGCTGTGATTTGATATAACCATGATCTTTGGTATTTCAGGTAAAGATAGGTGATGAATATTACCTTCGTCCTGGGTGCTAAGAGTAATTTAGCAACACAATTATAATTATGAATTATTCACATGATTGTGGACAGGAACTGTTGATTGATATTACAGGGATAAAACATTGTTGTGGACTTTTAACCTGGAGAAGATAATAGACATTATGGTATATTTGACTCTTCTAATGGATTGTTCATTCTGCTGTAACTATGGTTGAAAAGTTTTATCATCTACCATATGTTCTAAATCTCTGAGTTATTACTGACGAATGCTATTGATAATTTGATTATCTTTAGTTATGATATTCTATACTAGGCTATTTGTGCTCACCCTTTTGCTTCACAATTCTTTTCAGGTAATAAGAGTGTAGCTGGGTCGAGCGGGGGTAATAGGGGAATAGAACGATGGTCTATAGCTATTGAAGTTTCCCATAAAATAGTATGATAATAATTATATTGAGAATTTAAAATGTGTGTGTCATATTTTATACGTCATTTAACCGTTGATTTTGGTGAACCGAATAGGGTGAGGTGAACCCAACTTTGGAAGGGTGTTTTGCCTGGATCATACAAGATGTCTAATGACATACGACTTCGTGTTATCATAAGACAGGGTTGTGCACATCCACTTCCTGATTATATCTATGAGCACTACCTATATAATCTTGGAGTATGGTTGAAATATAATTCACAGTTGGAGACAATAGAGATAATTATATGGCAAAAGAAAACCCACCATTGGAATGAACAAGATAGTAATCTTCTCGTTATTCTTTGGGGTCTATTGGGTCAACCAAGGATAATTCTCAAGTTATATGATATCTATTTTAACTTAGATGCATGGCCTCCCATGTACGAAGGTTTTCTTGAGCAGTTTCCCAAGATTTTAATTCCTAAAATAGTTATTGACTGTACCTTTCTGTAACGTATCATTGATTTGGAGTGTGGGTACTGTCATTGTATTGAAACTCACTGTTTAACTGTGGTTGTATTTTGTACGACGGTTTAAAAGTTAGAATTTAATAATTTGTATTTGGATTCTGTACCATGTATTTCTTGGCGACCTAGAATGGATTGGGTGTATTGAACCTATTCTGGGGGCGTCACAGAGAGGATGTACCGAAGATGGTATTTAGAACTCGGTATAGGCATTATGAGTTCTTAGTGATGTCGTTTGGTCTAACGAATGCACCAGCGGCATTTATGGACCTAATGAATAGATTGTTTAAGATGTTTTTAGACAAGTTCGTGGTGGTGTTCATCGATGATAATTTGGTTTATTCCAAAACTAAGGAGGAACACACTGACCATTTGAGGCTGACATTGGAATCGCTAAGACGGGAGAAGTTGTATGCAAAATTCTAAAAATGTGAATTCCTGTTAGAGCGTGTGCAGTTTCTTGGCCATGTGATTGACAAAGATGGGATTTTGGTAGATCCGTCGAAGGTTGAAGCTATGATAAATTGGGATCAGCCGAAGACACCATCAGAATTTAGTAGTTTCTTGGGTTTGGCGGGATACTACAGGTGATTTATTCAAGATTTTTCCAAAATCACAACTTCGTTGATGAATTTGACTAGAAAAACGTTGAAGTTTGTTTGGACGAAAAAGTGTGAGGAAAGTTTTCAGGAATTGAAAAAGAGGTTGAGTACTGCGCCTGTGTTGTCATTGCCTGATAGTACAGGGAATTTCGTGGTATACAGTAATGCATCACATAATGGACTATGCTGTTTATTGATGCAAAACGGCAGAGCAATTGCTTATGCATCACGTCAGCTGAAGGACTATGAAAAAGGGTATCCGACCCATGATTTGGAGTTGGCGGCAGTAGTGTTTGCTCTAAAGATATGGAGACACTACCTATATGGAGAGTGATGAGTGGGTTTAATACCCACCAATCGGTAGTCTTAATAGCTTGAGTCTTAAGGCTTTCAAGTGATTTTACTATCATTTTACCTCGGATTTATACTTTTATGTGCAGGAATTGAAATGGACGAAATGGAACTTAAAAGAACAATTTATAACATGTGTGGCTTGTTGCACCCGCTAGGGCGGAGCCCGGAAGTGGAGAATATCCGCTGGGGCGGGGCATTGCAGGCTGGACAGAATAATACCCTGCTGGGGCGGGGATGTGCTACAGGAAACCCCCGCTGGGGCGGGGAGGCGTCAGAACAATTATACTGATTCCTTTTCCATTTCGCCGAGTAGGACGTTGGGTGCAACAAGTGGGCCACGAGTATATGATATAGCATGGACCTAAAGCAGCTGGCACTCCTTCTCCTTCTCGGACATGCAACAAGAGGAGGGATCATATAAAGGCTGCTAGTATACTATATATATAAAAGGTGATTGAGCCTACTTGGACTTTAGGCATATTATACAAGTGGGCCAGCGGCTGTATGACTCCTTTTCCATGCGGGACATGACATGCACGTGGGGTGGCTAGCAGCTGCATGTTTCTTTTTCTATTAAGACATGGATGGGCTAGCAAGTGGAGATAAAGTGGGCCACGATTATTGAACTGAACCTATTATGAGAAAAATAACGTAGCAGCTTGCATTCCTACCTCGAGCATGACTCCTTTCCAATTCGGATTGTGGGACACGCAATGATAAGTGGGCTGAACATAATATATTAGGGATGGAGACAACTTGAAACATTATTATTTTGTGGATCTAACTGGAAGAAGAGAATTGAAGCGGAGCGTGATCGGATGAACACGGAGCAATTTGGAGACAATAACGACAGGAGTTTTATATTTTTATCTTTTTTCAATCCATATTATCTTTGTATTCGTTATGATTAGTACTCTGTGGATTGTAGATTTTATTTCATTCGTTATGAACTAATTACTTATTTAAGTCTATAATGAATCTTATTATGTAATGGAGGATTAATTATTTTTAAATCCAGTTTATGAAGGTTATTCACTATGTGTGTGATTTATTTATATAATTGCCTGATCAACGATTATTCTGTTATTTCTTATGAACTTGTGAAGGAACATAGGAGATTAGAACTGGCCATAGTGACATATGTTCGTGAATTCTGTATAGATGGAATTCGTGATTCGTGTTTAGGATAGATGTATTCCTTTACGCCATATGTAATCTGAAAGAGAACTTGGTAATAAATTCTGGTTAATTATAATTCACATAGAAATATAGTGAATTAGTTAATTGGGATGTCATATTTGAATCTATCATATGTGGATACAAATAAGTACGGATATTATGCATCGTGAGGTGATTTTATCTACGTTAGTGTTTTCAATTAATAACCTGGGGGTAATTGAAATAAACTGGGAACAAAAGATATTATCTGAAGTGTAATAATAAGTGAAGTTCTAGGCTTAATTCTCTCAATTCTGTTAAGATCTCGATTTAGTATGTGGTTACTTTCATTATTAATTAGTTATAGAAGAACATATCTTTTTGCTGATAGTTTGATAAAGTTGAAATACTCTAAAATTGGTACTTGTTCGATTAAATAGTAATTATTGTCTCTGTGGGTACGATCTTTGATTTATCACTGTATTACTTGTTGACCACGTACACTTGCGTGTTGCGCGTAGAAAATACCCAACAAGTTTTTGGCGCCGTTGCCGGGGACAGTAATTGCATTTATTACTTACAATATCGATTTAAGTAGATTAATTTTAATTAAACATATATATATATATATATATATTCTTATTTTTGTTTGTTTGGATATTTCAGTTACTTTCGATTAGTGCATGCAAACTAGATCGAAGAAACCAGAGTTGTTGCCCTTTGAGGACGATATCGACAAACGGTTTCGGGGGTTAACTCAGTGGATTGCAAAGAATCGACAGGAATTTGAAATATCCAAAACAAACATGGCAGACCAGCAACAGGAAGACAAACCAATGAAGGATTATGATATACCAAAAATCTCAGAAATCCATTCAAGTATAGCCAGGCCAGCAATTAATGCAAATAACTTTGAGATTAAGCCTGGAACAATACAAATGGTGCAGAACACATGTTAATTTGGGGGTCTTCCGAATGATGATCCGAATGATCATATCTTCACTTTCATAGAAATATGTGACACTTTCAAGTGCAATGGAGTGTCAGACGATGCACTCAAGTTTAGGTTATTTCCCTTCTCGCTCAGAGACAAGGCGAAGGCTTGGCTACATTCTGAACCACCGGGGTCAATTACGACATGGAATGATCTAGCACAGAAATTTTTGGCCAAGTTCTTTCCACCATCGAAGACACACAAGATAAGGTCGGAGATATCTGCATTTGCATAGTATCAAGGGGAGCCACTGTATGAAGCATGGGAAAGATACAAAGAATTGATGAGGAAGTGCCCTCATCACGAATTTCCACCATGGATGCAGTTGAGTAATTTTTATAATGGAGTATCGAGTCAGATACGATCTAGCATTGATGCAGCGTCACAGGGAGCTTTTCTGACGAAGAAATTTGAGGACGGATGGGCATTGATAGAAACGATGGCTTCGAATGGGTACCAATGGCCGACTGAAAGATTGACTCAACCCACAGTAGCGGGTGTTCTGCAAGTGGATAATTCAACAGCTATATTGGCACAACTGGCTTCGTTACAAAAGAGTATTGAGACCATGACAAAGGGAAACATGCAGCAGGTAGCAGTCGTATGCGAACTTTGTGCAGGAGAACATCCAATTGAACAGTGTGCAATCAACCCAGCTGCAGTTAATTATGTGGGTAACTATAACAGATCAGCCAACACATACCAGAATACATATAATCAAAGGAACAGAAACTACCCAAACTTCTCATGGAGCAATATACAGAATCAACAACAGGCTCCAGGACAACCATACCTTCCTGGTTTTCAGAATTCGCAGCAACAAGCAGCACCACAACAGGAGGAAAAGCTAGGTTGGGAAGAAGCTATAGCCAAAGACAGAACAGAAAATGAATTGGCGAGGAAAGAGACGAAGGCTCTTGCGGTGGACATGAAGAATCTAATGATTCAAATGGGACAGATAGCAAGTGCAATGAATAACCGGCCCCAGGGATCATTGCCAAGTGACACCGAGAAGAATCCAAAGGGAGGACATGAGCAATGTCAAGCTGTGACACTCAGGAGTGGAAAATAGCTAGATGAATTAGAGTTGGAGAAGCCGATAACCGAAGAGCAAGCTGAAACCAGTAAGGAACAAACAGGGGAAAGAAAGGCAGGAGAAAAACCAGCAGAAAAGGAACAAGTGGTTACACCAGTAGTTTATCCTCCACTGCCATTTCCACAAAGACTCCACAAACAGAAATTACAACAACAGTTCACAAAATTCCTAGAAGTGTTCAAGAAGCTGCATATAAATATATCGTTTGCGGAGGCTTTAGAGCAGATGCCCAGTTATGCCAAATTCATGAAGGATATTCTTTCAAAGAAAAAAAGACTAAGGACTTTGAAACTGTGGCACTGACAGAAAAATGAAGTGCGATTCTACAAAAGAAGCTTCCACCGAAGTTGAAAGATCTGGGTAGTTTTACCATTCCATGCACTATAGGAAGTGTAACCTTCAACAAATGCCTTTGTGATTTAGGTGCCAGTATTAACCTTATGCCACTATCAGTTTACACTCAGCTAAGATTACCGGCACCTAAACCTACCAACATCGCCCTATAATTAGCGGACAGATAAGTAACTTATCCTCGGGGAATTGTCGAAGACATTTTGGTGAAAGTGGAAAAATTACTCTTCCCAGCAGATTTCATCATCCTCGATTTTGAAGAAGATAAAGAAATTCTAATAATCCTTGGACGACCATTCTTGGCTACTGGTAATACACTAATCGACGTGCAGAAAGGAGAGTTGACCATGAGGGTGCACGATCAACAAGTCACCTTCAATGTATTCAAGGCCATGAACTTTCCCAAGGAAGATGAGGAATGTTACCAGGTGGATACAATAGACACAGTGATGGATGAGGAACAACTGCGGATACTGAATACTGACCCACTAGAATTAGCATTGATGGAAGAGTGTGATGAGGAGGTTGCGGAAATACTAGAATATATACAGCTGTTGGAAGCAATTCCGAGAGCAAATAGATTCACACCACCAGTTGAACCTTTGGAAATGGAAGGAGCCTTATCAGAAAAAATCAAGCCATCTCTCCAGGAACCACCTAAGCTTGAACTTAAGCCGTTACCTGATCACCTCAGGTATGCATTTTTAGGCGATTCATCTACTTTACCTGTTATTATTGCATCTGCACTTAACCCAATGTAGGAAAGTAGGCTGCTGAGAGTGTTAAGAGAACATAAATTGGCTATTGGCTGGACCATCGCTGACATTAAAGGGATCAGTCCATCATTCTGTATGCACAAGATCCTGATGGAGGAAGATAGCAAGCCCACGGTAGAACAACAGAGGTGGCTCAATCCTATAATTAAAGAAGAGGTGAAGAAAGATATCTTGAAATGGCTAGACACAGGAATCATCTACCCAATTTCAGACAGTGCTTGGGTGAGTCCGGTCCAATGTGTGCCAAAAAAGGGTGGTATGACAGTGGTGAAGAACGAAAATAATGAGTTAATACCGACAAGAACAGTAACTGGCTGGAGAGTCTGCATGGATTATAGAAAACTGAATAAGGCGACTAGAAATGATCATTTCCCATTGCCTTTCATTGATCAGATGTTGGACAGATTAGCCGGACATGAATATTACTGCTTATTGGATGGGTATTCCGGATATAACCAGATTGTCATTGCACCGGAGGATCAAGAAAAGACGACATTCACATGTCCATATGGCACCTTTGCCTTTAGAAGGATGTCATTCGGACTGTGCAACGCACCGACAACATTCCAACGGTGCATGATGGAAATATTTTTAGATATGGTGGAGCGAAGTGTTGAGGTCTTTATGGACGATTTCTCCGTCTTTGGGGAGTCGTTTGATAGATGCCTCAAAAATCTGGTATTGGTTTTGAAGAGGTGTGTGGAAACGAACCTGGTGCTCAACTGGGAGAAGTGCCACTTTATGGTCCAAGAGGGGATAATTCTTGGCCACAAAGTCTCAGGAAAAGGGTTGGAAGTTAACCGAGCAAAGTTAGAAACAATTGAAAATCTGCCACCGCCTACATCGATAAAGGGTATTCAGAGTTTTCTCGGTCATACTGGATTCTACCGACGGTTTATCAAAGACTTCTCAAAAATCACTAAACCACTCTGCAGTCTATTAGAAAAAGATATCCCATTCAAATTTGATGAAGACTGTCAAGTGGCCTTTGAGCAGTTAAAGAAAAAATTGACCACGGCCCCCATAATAATAGCACCTGATTAGACCAAGCCCTTCGAACTCATGTGTGACGCAAGTGATTTTGCAGTTGGAGCAGTACTAGGATAAAGACAGGATAAAATCTTTCATGCCATCTACTATGCAAGCAAGACTCTAACGGATGCACAGTTAAACTACACTACCATAGAAAAAGAACTACTTGCGATTGTGTATGCCTTTGACAAGTTTCGTTCATACTTGGTGGGAACTAAGGTGGTGGTGTACACCGACCATTCAGCCATCAGGTATTTAGTTGAGAAGAAAGACGCAAAGCCAAGGCTTATCCGTTGGGTGTTGCTACTACATGAATTTAACCTGGAAATTAAGGATAGAAAGGGGACAGAGAACCAGGTGGCCGATCACCTCTCACGACTTGAGAACCCAAAGAAGGATGAAACAGATAAGTTAGCAATCAATGAGCTATTTCCTGACGAGCAACTATTTTCGATAAACGGCGAGTTTCCGTGGTATGCGAACTTCGCCAATTACGTGGTCAGTAATGTCCTCCCACCAGACTTGTCCCGTCACCAAAAGAGAAAGTTCTTACACGATGTAAAGTGGTACATGTGGGACGAACCATACTTATTCCACCAATGTGCTGATAAAATGATCCGGCGATGTATACCGGAAAGTGAAGTGGAAGAGTATCCTACAGGCGTGTCACGCATCACCGTATGGGGGACACTATGGGATTGATCGCACAGCAGCAAAAGTTCTTCAATCAGGATTCTACTGGCCCACGTTGTACAGAGACATACATCAATGCGTGAAGAATTGTGATAGATGTCAGAGAGTGGGGAATATATCAAAACGGAATGAAATGCCATTGAACATGATCTTGGAAGTCGAGATTTTCGACGTATGGGGGATCAATTTTATGGGACCCTTTCCATCTTCATTTAACAATCTGTACATCCTCTTAGCTGTAGATTACGTCTCAAAATGTGTTGAAGCGGTGGCATTACCGACAAATGATGCAAAAGTGGTGTTAAGGTTCCTGCAAAAGAATATATTCACTCGGTTCGGAACCCCACGAGCAATCATTAGCGATGAAGGGAGCCACTTCTGTAACAAATACTTCACTGCTCTTGTGGCAAAGTATGGGGTAAAACATCGGATAGCTACATCCTATCACCCGCAAACAAGTGGACAAGCGGAGGTGTCCAACCGGGATGTCAAAAGAATTTTGGAGAAAGTTGTAAATCCAAATAGAAAGGATTGGTCAGTAAAGTTAGACGATGCTTTGTGGGCGTATCAGACTGCCTACAAGACTCCAATAGGCATGTCTCCTTATCAACTCGTCTACGGGAAAGTATGTCACTTGCCGGTAGAACTCGAGCATCGAGCATATTGGGCAATCAGAAAGCTGAATTTTGATCTGTCAGCAGTAGGTGAGAAGCGGTTGTTACAACTCAACGAACTAGACGAATTTCGCCTGCAGGCATATGAAAATTCAAAGTTGTACAAGGAAAAGGTGAAGAAATGGCATGATCAAAAAATAATACACTGCCAGTTTGAACTGGGTCAATCAGTATTGTTATTTAACTCTCGGTTGAAGTTATTCCTCGAAAAGCTGAAGTCTAGATGGTCAGGACCATTCACAATTAAGACGGTATTCCCGTATGGTGCCGTTGAATTATTCACCAAAGAATCAACCGAAACATTTAAAGTCAACGGTCAACGGTTAAAGCATTACTGGGGCAAAAAAAAATGATCGCCAAGCAACCAAGGTCGACCTGGCCGAACCAAAATGAAACAACAAAGTAGTCAGGCTAAAGGCTTAAAATTAAGCGCTTGATGGGAGGCAACCAATCGGTTATTTTATTTTCTTTTTCTTTTTATTTTTAGTTGCATGAATATCATTTAATAGGGTAATAATGTATTAATTTAGAAATCTTTCTGCATGAGACATGTCCAATATAGTTTGTGGTGTAATTGATACAGGAACCCCAATGTCTGGATGGATGAAGGCTTCATACAATAAACACAAGAATGGGGAGAAAAGGGAATTGAGAAAATAAGTAAAGTGCCACTTTATGTTCCAATTGAACTGAACCTATTATGAGAAAAACAAGGCAGCAGCTTGTATTCCTACCTCGAGCATGACTCCTTTCCAATTCGGATTGTGGGACACGCAATGATAAGTGGGACGAACATAATATATTAGGGATGGAGACAACTTGAAACATTATTATTTTGTGGATCTAATTGGAAGAAGAGAATTGAGGCGGAGCGTGATCGGATGAACACGGAGCAATGTGGAGACAGTAACGACAGGAGTTTTATATGTTTATCTTTCTCAATCCATATTATCTTTGTATTCGTTATGATTAGTACTCTGTGGATTGTAGATTTTATTTCATTCGTTATGAACTAATTACTTATTTAAGTCTATAACGGATCTTATTATGTAATGGAGGATTAATTATTTTTAAATCCAGTTTATGGAGGTTATTCCCAGGTTATTCACTATGTGTGTGATTTATTTATATTATTGCCTGATCAACAATTATTTTGTTATTTCTTATGAACTTGTGAAGGAACATAGGAGATTAGAACTGGCCATAGTGACATATGTTCGTGAATTCTGCATAGATGGAATTCGTGATTCGTGTTTAGGATAGATGTATTCCTTTACGCCATATATAATCTGAAAGAGAACTTGGTAATAAATTCTGGTTAATTGTAATTCACATAGAAATATAGTGAATTAGTTAATTGGGATGTCTTATTTGAATCTATCATATGTGGATACAAATAAGTACGGATATTATGCATCGTGAGGTGATTTTATCTACGTTAGTGTTTTCGATTAATAACCTAGGGGTAATTGAAATAAATTGGGGACAAAAGATATTATCTGAAGTGTAAGAATAAGTGAAGTTGTTGGCTTAATTCTCTCAATTCTGTTAAGATCTCGATTTAGTGTGTGGTTACTTTCATTATTAATTTAGTTATAGAAGAACATATCTTTTTGCTGATAGTTTGATAAAGTTGAAATACTCTAAAATTGGTTCTTGTTCGATTAAATAGTAATTATTGTCTCTGTGGGTACGATCTTTGATTTATCACTGTATTACTTGTTGACCACGTACACTTGCGTGTTGCGAGTAGAAAATACCCAACAGAGAGAAGTGTGAGATATATAAAGATTATAAGAGTCTGAAGTATATCTTTACACAAAAAGATTTGAATATGCGCCAAAGAAGATGGTTGGAGTTTATCAAAGATTATAATTGCATGATTATGTACCATCCGGATAAAGCGAATGTCGTTGTCGATGCCTTAAGCAGAAAGGGTCGGGAGAAGTTAATGTTGTTTATTGCTCAGGAGCAGTTGGTAGAAGAGATTTTGAAGTTGGAACTGGAAGTTAAATATCCAAAGGAATCGGATGAAAAACTATTTCAAATAGATACTGGTTCAACCTTGGTGGACAAGGTGAAAGAAGCACAACTAAATGATAAGGAATGTGAGAAGATCAAGAAGAGAATAACCGATGGGGAAGAAATAAAGTTCAAGATTAATACTGACGGGCTGCTATGATTTGAAGGGAGAATCTGGGTATCGCCAGTACCATAAGTCAAAGGATAAATTTTGAGTGAAACTCATAGTTCGAGATATTCGATTCACCCTGGGAGTATGAAGATGTACCAGGATCTCAGACAGCATTTCTGGTGGCCGAATATGAAGAGAGACATTACTGAGTGTGTTGCGAAATGCCTAACACGTCAGAAAGTCAAGGCAGAACCTCAGAGACCAAGTGGATTATTACAACCGCTAGAGATTCCAAAATGGAAGTGCAAGCATATCAGGATGGATTTTGTGGTTGGTCTTCCAACGACTCATAAAGGTTTTGATGCAGTGTGGGTTATAGTGGATCGACTGACGAAGTCATCACATTTTCTACCAATCAAGATTAGATTCAATTTGGATCAGTAGGAGAAGCTATATGTTAAGGAAATTATTTCTAGACATGGTGTTCCGGTGTCAATTGTATCAGACAGAAATCTGCATTTCAAGTTAAATTTTTGAAAGTGCTTACAAGAATGCTTGGGTACGCAGTTGCGAATGAGTACGGCATACCATCCTCAAACTTATGGCCAGAGTGAGAGAACGATCCAAACTTTAGACGATATGCTAAGAGCTTGTGTTATGGACTTCAAGGGAAGTTGGGACGATCATCTACCGTTGGTGGAATTCGCGTACAACAACAGTCACCATGCAAGTATTGGCATGCTACCTTACGAAGCATTGTACGACAGGAAATGCATGATTTTATTATGCTGGGATGAGGTTGGTGAGCGACAACTGTTAGGACTATAATTGGTACAACAAACTGCTGAGATCGTGAAGCTGATCAGAACGAGATTGGTTGCTGCTCAGGACAGACAGAAAAAACATGCTGATTATCATCTTCAGAATCGAGAGTTTGAAGTGGGAAGCTTTATTTTTCTGAAGGTATCTCCCTAGAAGGGGAAGATTTGATTTGGCAAGAAGGGGAAACTGAGTCCCAAATTTATTGGACCCTTTGAGATACTGCGAAGGGTTGGTGAGGTAGCTTACGAGTTTGCGTTACCTCCGAAATTAGACCATGTTCATAATGTTTTCCATATTTCGGTATTGCAACCGTACAAACATGATTACAAGCATGTTATAGAGTATGAGCCGTTACAGTTTGATAAAGACTTAACATATGAAGAAGTTCCTCTTCAGATAGTTGACAGGAAAAGGGAAGTTTAAAGTGATACATTCTGTTAAGGTAATCTGGAGGAACCACAATGCTGAAGAAGCTACGTGAAAACTCGAAGATGTTATGATGAAAACCTATCCTCAATTATTTGTTTAATTTCTTGTATAACGATTCTGGGGACAGAATCTTGTTAAGGGGGAAGAATGTGACGAATGAGTTTATTGAGTTGTGATTCTGGGGATAGAATCCTTTTAAGGAGGGAAGATTGTAAAAAATAAGATTTTTATATTTTATTTTTAAATATTTATTGAATTAAATAAATACTTTAGTTGATTTATTTATTGAGTTGAATAAATAATTGATGTGATTATGTAGTGGAGTAATTTAATTAAATGTATATTAATTAAATTGATGTTTAAAGTTCTAATTTAATTGAGATAATTAAATTAGATGAATTATTATGTGGTAATTATAGTGATGTTTAATTTAATTTAATAATTAAATTAGAGATTTACTAATTTTTTACATGAAATTATAATTAATAAATAAATTATAATTCTGTAGCAATTTAATTTATATGGCAATTTTATTTAATAAGTTGATGTTAACTTTAATTTAATTAAATTGGAATATTAGAATTTAATTGAATAAAGTGTGGCATTTAAACTATGTAGTAAATGAGTTATTAAAATAAATTAAAAGAGTTTTAATTTAGTTTTACCAAACAAGGCCCTTAGCTTTTAAAATTCTATTTTTAATTCAGTTTTGCCAAACAAGCCTTAGTGGCTTTTGATTTTCAAAAATAAGTAACTGATATATTTATTAAAAGGATTAAGTGTTGTCAGTTTATATTTTATATTATTATACGTATTATATCTATGTCAGTTTTTATATTACGTAAGTTAGAAAAGAGAAAGAAAGAGAAGGCTATAGAGAAAAGAAGAAAGAAAAGTTCTATGTGAAACTAGAGGAATCATCATCATTTTCTTCTAAAGCTAACAAGCAAATCAAAGGTAATAATCTAAACTTTAATATTGTTAATTTATGTTTTTCCTTATTCTTCATGAAAATATGTTTTAGAACTTCTCTAGGTTTGAGTTTTCATAACAATTTGTGAGAATATGATTCATGTATATTAAATTGTATATATATAAACTGTTATACATGATTTGTATGAGTATTTAAGTTGTTTAATCTATGTAAATATGATGAACATGAAAAATCATGTTCATAGCAATTTACAGTGAAGTATTTTGAAAAATAGCTTCTTTGATATAAAAATTAATATTTAATTCATGTTATAATATATAAATTAGTTATACATTGTGATAATATGTTAAGAAACGAAAACAACATGATTTGAATGAAGTGATTTGGTTTAAAAATAAAGTCACAAGGTTTATTTTTGTCAAGAACACTTAACAATGGAGTTTTCTTCAAAAACATAAAATTAACAGGTTTTAAATTGGTTTTATGATGTTTATATGTGTAAAATCATGCTAGAAGCATTAAATTATGTTTCTGTAAAGTTTTGTATAAATTATGTGAGTTTAAATTTAAGTTTGAGTAGAGTTAATAAGCCAAATTGGCTTTCTTGTGATTTTCACGAAGCTGTCTGCGTCCCACTGTGTCGTGGCAGTGCAGCGCTTGTTCTGTGAGTAAACAGGGCGCTGCAGCGCCACATCAGCATCTGGTGACGTGTGACGGCGCTGCAGCGCCAGTTATGTGTGCTAACTGCAGCGCCAAGACCGGTCTGCAGAGCCCTGATGATATGGCATGGCGCCGCAACGGCTGCTGCATTTCATTATGTGGCGCTGCAGTGCCACTTATGCAGTTTAGCCAAAGATTTCTATTTAATTGTACAAATGTTTAAAATGTTAATTGAAGGATTATAAAAGCATGTTAATAAAATTATATATTGATTGGACAATATGTAATCATATTTTTAATATGTGATTTATGATTTTAAATTATAACTTGGTTAATTAGTAATAAGTTTAAGTTGGACATGGATAATAGTAAGTGTGGTTTAATCATATTATGTTTTTAACTAATGATTAAACTTAATGACTAAGTGTTGTGAGTTAACTTAGATTGGTTAACTAATGATGTTATTTGGTTATGTGGTAACTAATTTATGTTACTATTGTTAATAACGTGTACGTAGGATAATTGTGGAACGAGTTATTATTTGCTAACTTACGCATGAGGCAAGTTTCTTATCTCCACTTTTTAATTGAGTAAGTTGTTATATCCTTTCTTGTTTATATTTAAGCAAGTTTTCTAATTCTTACATTATGCAAGTTCTTTAAATTCCATATTGGACAAGTATCTTACTTAATTTCCTTATTGAAAATAATATAACCTTGACTTAATTGTTCAAGCAAAGTTTTATTGTATCTATCAAATGCTTTAAGTTTACTTTTAAAGCATGACTGTTAAGTATGATGTCTATTGTTGTGACTCATAATTATTCCATAACTCTTTTATTATCGAACTCTTAAATTATTGTAAGTTTGATTCAACTACTCCTTAGTTGATGATAGTTGAACTCTAAATTACCCATTGAGCTAATCCAAACCAAACTTTCTTTGGTAAGGACTCGTTAATTAAAGCTGAGATGAACAACCCTATTATAAGGGATTATCATGCGAAAGTGTTAAGATGTTTATGCACAATACATGGTACGAAGGGCTGATATCTCTAAGTATGAGTTAGAAGGTCCATATAGTCTAACGACTGTTAAAGGTTTAAGTAAAAATATTTATAACCCGGGACATAGTTCAAGGTCTTGTGACCCTCAGATGAATTCTGAATCTTATTTTTAATTCTTCATTATCGATGATAGAGAATGTTATTCAATTCAATCGAACTTATTCAGTGATATGTTATCATTATTGATTGTTATTTCAAGTGAGCTTTTATTTGCTCACTCTTGCATATATAACCATTGCAGCCAAAGTTGAGAAGATTGACGAACCGTCAACCAGTAAGGGCAAAGGCAAGATGAACAAGTAGCGAAGACTTGTTCATAGTTATTATGTGGTTTTGTAATAAGACTTAATTTGTTTATGATGTTTTATTTCTGCACTTTATGACGATTGTTTAAGGTTAGAAACCTGGGGAATGTTTTGACATTGATGTAATCCTTTTACAAGGAAGATTTTATTATTATTAAGGTTGTAATTTATTTTGCATTCCTTATTTATGGGCAGCTAGTTATGTTTTATTTAGATATTGAACACCAAATCCTGTGGAAATGAAGTACCCTGGGGGTGTCACACTCACAATGGACTCCACCAGGAATACCACAGTTGAATGGTGTATCTGAAAGGAGAAATCGAACATTGTTGGACATGGTTCATTCCATGATGAGTTTTACCAATCTTCCAGTATTATTTCGGGGCTATGCCCTAGAAGCGGATGCATACCTACTTAACAAGGTACCTACTAAATCCGTCCCAAAGACTCCATATAAGATATGGACAGGGAGAAAACCAAATCTTAAGCATTTGAGACTTGGGGTTGTCCAGCTTATGTCAAAAAGTTTGAAAATGATAAGCTGCAGACTAGATTTGAAAAATGTAAATTTGTGGGATACCCTAAAAAACTTCAGGGTATTACCTCTATCATCCTACTGATCAAAAGGTGTTTGTTGCGAAACATGCTTGCCTTCTTGGAAAAGGAGTTTATCCTTGAAAGGGTCAGTGGGAGTAAGATATATCTTGAAGAAGTTCAAGACCCACAAATTATAACAGATCAAAGTTCGGTACTTGACCAAGTGGAAGAACCTACTGTCACACATCCTATTCTTAAATCTGGGAGAGTATCGAAGATGCCTGATAGGTATGGATTCGTCATAGAGGATGACAATGAGGTACTCATCATAGATGATGATGATCGTTTGAATTACTAATAGGCTATGAGTAGTTAAGACTCAGAGAAATGGCAAGAAGCCATGAAATCCGAGATGGACTCCATGTATGAGAACATAGTATGGACTTTGGTTTCATCACCTAAGGACATTAAGCCTATTGGGTGAAAATGGGTCTTTAAAAGAAAGACTGGAGCAGACGGCAAGGTCGAGACCTATAAGGCTCGACTGGTTGCGAAAGGTTTCAAACAAAGACAAGGTGTTGACTATGATGAAACCTTCTCGCCAGTAGCTATGCTCTCAAGTCCATTCGAATTTTGCTTGTAGTTGCAACTTATTATGACTACGAAATCTGGCAGATGAACGTGAAAATCGCCTTCCTCAATGGATACCTTGAAGAGGATGTGAATATGACACAACTAGAGGATTTTGTTTCAACGGTTGGAACAAATCAAGTTTGTAAGTTGTAATGATCCATTTATGGATTAAAGCAAGCTTCTAGAAGGTGGAATATCTGTTTTGATGAGACAATTAAAGAGTTTGATTTTATCAAAAATGAGGATGAACCATGTGTGTACAAGAAGATTAGTGGGAACGATGTATCATTCCGTGTATTATATGTTGATGATATATTATTGATAAGGAATGATATTCCTATGCTACAGTCGATCAAAATTTGGTTATCTAAACACTTCTCCATGAAGGACTTGGGAGAAGCATCCTATATTTTGGGGATAAAGATATATAGAGATAGATCTAAAAGGATTCTTGGCTTATCCCAAAGAACGTACATTGACACGATGTTAAAGAAGTTTAGCATAGAAGATTTCAAGAGAGGTCTCATGCCGATGAGCCATAAAATACATTTCTCTAAGAAACATGCCCCAAAGACACCTGAAGAGAGAGACCGTATGATTAAGATTCTTTATGCTTCAGCAATAGGATATATCATGTATGGTATGATATGTACTAGACCAGATGTTGCTCATATACTTAGTGTAACGAGCAGATATCAGTCGAATCTTGGAGAAAAACACTAGAAGGAAGTGAAAAATATCCTAAAGTTCTTAAGAAGAACTAAGGATGTATTTCTTGTTTACGGTGGGTCTGAGTTGAAACTAGTGGGCTACAAAGACTCAAGTTTTAAAATGGACCAAGATGACAGTAAATTCGTTTCGGGGTATATGTTTACCTTAAACGGTTGCGCAGTGAGTTGGAAGAGTTTTAAGCAACAAACAGTTGCTGATTTAGTGACAGAGGCAGAGTACATATGTAAGAACCTGAAATTTTCTATAGTTCTTATAATAATAATATGAGAAAATAGTGAATAATTTTTTTTTACTATATGAGAATAAAAATGTTGGGTATAACATTTGGTTATGTAATAATAAATATATATCATGGTTATATATTTATTAAATGTTGAAAAGAATTTGATGTGAACAATTTGTTATGTAATAATATATATATATATATATATATATATATATATATATTGTGTTTATATATTTATTATATGATAAGATGGGAATAAAGTGTTAAAGTGATAATAAATATATAACAAGTTTATATATTTGTTATGTAATAAGAAGAGGTTAATGTGATCAGTGTGGTTATGCGATAATAAATATATAATATATTTATATATTTATTATGGGTTGTGACGGAATTGATTTAATCCATTCATTGATCAAGTAAATGAGTGGTTTGAGTATATATGAATATGTATATATATATTTTACCCAAGAGCATTAAAACAAATTTCTAATAAATTTATTTTAATAAGAATGAGGATATTATTTATAGGTTTTAATATCTTAAGAACTAAATAAATTCGTAATTGAATTGTGTGATAGGAAAGGATATTATTATATTTTTCCTAATAGCACGAGTTAGCAAATAAATGGCATTTACATGGTGTATGATGCAACACAAATTTATTTGGCTTTATTAAATAATGTGTGAGTAACCCTAATATTTAATATTTTGTTTGAAAATATATAATTTATTTATTTATCATAATGGGTAATAATTATATATGTTCCAAGAGGGAAAATGTTTAAATTGGGGAAAGTAGTAACTTGATACATTTAAATTGGAGTTACTAATTTAAGAATTAAACTAATTAGGAAGTGATTGGATATTAATTAAATTGTGAGAGACTAATTACTATAGTGCCCATGCACTATTGCAAGCTTGGAGCCCAAGTTAGGCAATATTCATCTTCTTCTTGGCTCCACCATTGCCGAAAATAGGAAGAAGAATTGGGAGAGAAATAGCTTCATGCCATGAGCTTGTAACTTTCATAGTTTAGCTAGTAAAAATCAATAAACTCCATATCCAATCCTCCATGAATTATTAAGAATATCTATCCTAGATTTCGTAATGAATTCCTAGAATTTTTCAAGTTGTTGAAAATTAAGAAAATCACAAACTAAAATTTCCAAAACCTTAGCATATTGGATAAATAAAGATTTAAAGCTTGGAGTTCATATTAAAGCTTGATTAAGGAAGGAATTCATTGCTTAAGGTATACAATTCTTTTTTGATTTTAAATTTCCTTTAGAATTATGGAGATATGTAATTTTTGGGTTAAATTCCAATTTTTGGTAATTTATTTAGTTATGTTGTAATTTTTGGAGAAATTTCTTTGTAATAGATCCAATTTTGACATGGGTATTAGGATTACATAATCATAATTGGTTTATAACCAAAGAATCAAAATATATATTTTGTTAGTAGACTTTATTGTGTAAAAATCATTTTTAGTTTGATTTTATAATTAATCCATAGGAAAAATTATGAACATAGGGACTTGGTGACTAGGTTTGGGTGTGTGGTGATATAAGGATGTTATTTTATGGGTGAAATCATTTCAATTGGTAAAAAAAAAAATCATAATTTTTGTACTTTAATTATTTGATTTAATGCCTTAAAGAACAAATCCAAGTAAGATTATACTATTTTTATGAGTTGGGGCCTTAAACATGCCAAAATATGGTTAACTAAGGTTTTGTCGTTAAGAAAGTTGGGTTGATTCGAGTCGAGGCGACTTTTGAATCAAAATTTTGTCGTTGAAAATTTGTACGAAAAGTCAATTCGGGCACACTGTTTGGACAGCTTAACATACCCAAAATCAGTTCTGATATTTTTTTAAAATACTTTGTCATACCATGTACAACATATCCAAAAATCAAATTAATCGGAGTTACGAGCAACGCGTGAAAAATTTGCAAAGTAGCTACTTGGCAACGCGCAACTGCAAAAGCAGCAGAGCGATGCAGCCGCAGCCACGCGCGGGCGTTGCTGCTGCTATTGCAGTGTGTTATGCAAGAGATTTTGAGGCCTGTTTTGTGGGTTTTTAGTAAACTATTTTAGCTGTCTGATTTTTTCTAAAAATACTACGCCATGAGGTCTATATCATACCAAAAATTTGCTGTTATATGACTTGTGGTTTAAGAATTAAAAATAGGCGAATAGGCATGTCAAAACTAAAAATTGGGCGGCGACGAACGTCGGCGCGTCGAGCGATTTTGACGTTCGATGTTCCGAATTGCGTTCCAGCAAAGTTATAAGCCATAATAAATCCAATAAAGTCCTACGGGAGAAATATGATCAAAAATGATATTTTATGCCGAGAAACTACATTTCAGACATAATTTAAACAATATAAATATGTAATAAATATAAAATTTACATATTTAAGCGAAATAAAAATTAATGTTGCCTATAAAATTATTTTGTGGGACAACGAGAGTCGAAAAACCTTTAAAAATTCATATGAATCATAAAAATAATATTTTGAGGTTTCTAAGGGCTAAAATGACTTTTTTGAGCTAAGTGACATGTAACGGTATATATATATATATATATAGCAAACATGACTATTTGTAAATCGAGAGATTAAGTAAATGTGTTGATGAAATAAAATACTTTTAAATGAAGCAATAGTCCGAGTTGACTTATGAACGAATAAAATAATTTAAAAATTATTATTATTCTAAAAATAATATAGTAAGTTAAACTTTACTATAAAAGCTGAATATGAGCTGCTTAAGAACCTGAATTCGCAAATAAAAGCTTAAAATATTCCTAGAGAGAAATATAAGTTATTTAAAATCGGATATGGAAAAGTTACATATTAAAAATGTAATTGGCATTTATTTTCTAATAAATGACTAAAATGAGTTATATCTCTAATTGAACCAATGTGGGTTAGAAATAAGATAAATATTATTAGTTTTTACAAACTAATACATATTAACATACATGCACGTATTGTGGATATTTACTTAACTAATGTGTGTGTGCATGTGAATATAATTCTGTAAGAATTGTGGGGTGACTCTAAATTAAATTTTGTGATAATCTCCATATAAGACAAGTTTTTTAACTTTATCATATTTAAATTGAGTAAGTTTCTTAAACTTTTGCGATTCTTTTATGCAATGGTTATTATGTAAAACATAATTTACTCATTTGGGATAATATTTCAAGTTTAATTATATATATAAGCAATTAATTCCTCTTGTTTATATATAATGCAATAGAGATGAGATTTTTATTCCAATCAACTTCGAAAAATGCATGAGATAATGATGTATACATGGAACAAAATTCAGTATACATGTATAGTTGAAATATTTCAAATTCATTTATATTAAGTCTTGAAATATAATTGTTTAATTGAAGTTGTCCATTTATTTTATTATTGTAAATGGATTCTAACAGAACAAGAACTTCCCTAATTTGGGATTATTTTATATTGCGTCCAGGGGACGGCAAAGAGGAACTGAAAGAATTTATCCTGTTTAGATAGTATTAATCTATGCAGGACATAAAGGGTTGATCACCCACCGTGCTTGTAAGACCATGTTGGTTCATAGATTAAATTTCTGATTGAACCTTTTTAAAAAGAAAAACAAGTTCTTGAATTTATAACGACTTAATATATTTAATTCACTACGTCATTCCAAAAATGTGAGACTAGTGTCAAAGTTTACGTTTAATTGCTTCACAGACTTGTTTTACTGTGAGAGCAGAATCAGCTGAAAACATTTATTTCTTATGCATGTTAATTATTAATTATTATACTTGTTGAGCAATTAAATACTCATTCTTGCTTTATTATAAATGTTTTCAGTTAAGAAAGATGAAGCTGAGAGTTTTGGAAAGGATAAGGACAAAGGAAAAATGCCAGCTTAGTTAGAAAGGATCTTATGTAATAGATAGGCTTTTTGGTGACATTATTACATACATATCATGTTAAGAATTATTTAAAGGTTTTCGTACATAGGATAGAAAAACTTTGATGTAACAATTTTAGTCTAATAATGTTTTATGTTTGTTAATATTTAGAATCGTGTAGCACCAAATACAGGTTTGAAGTACCCATTTTTGAGGCGTCACAAGTTGGTATCAAAGCTGTAGGTTAGAAACCTTTGGTAAGGATACCTTAGGCTATAACCTTGAAGGAATAAGGGTAGATGGAGAATTTAATGAGAAGGTTAACTCAGAAAGAGTTGTAATAGATAAATAAAGGAAGTTTATCGATAAGAGTTTATAGAAGTAAAAATAACATAAAATAAATTCTTATTTATAATAGTAAACAATAGTTGTTGTTATATATTAAGAAAAATAATATATTTAATTATAGGTGTAAGAAGGTGAAGTGATTAGGGTGTTCACTCGGTGAACATGGAGCTGGTTGCTCCACTTGAGTTAGTACACGAGTCGAAATCGGTTATGGTAATGGAGAGTGGTTCAGATATGGATCTTCAGTTTGGAGATGACATGAAAAAGGAAGTGCTATCTGAAGCTGTATATTCCGAGAAGATATTTGAAGATGAACCTATGATGGACTTAGAAAAAAATTAGGAAGAGTATCTAGAAATGGAACTTAGTGATGAAGAGAAAGTAAATTCTAAGGAGGCTCAAATAGAGCCAGAAGTAGAATCAATTGAGGAAAAAAAAAACAGAAAAGTGCAACAGAAGTTGCAAATGAACAATTAATAAAGGAAGTTCAAGACTTGAAGTATAAGGTGTTTTCTTAGAAGAAATGTGGGAAAGAGAAGGATTATTGAATGATCAATTAGAAGAAAAAAAACGTTAAGTGAGATAACAGAAGAGCGTGATGAGTTGAATGTGTAGATTAACAAGATGGGAGCTAAAAGCAAGATATCAGTGGAAGCTCATAATAATAAGAGGAAAGGAAAATGGTTCGAAAAGAGTACCAGTAAGCAAAGATACCCTAGGAAAAGGGTGAAGGAATGTATGAATTGTAGAAATAACCACTTTGGTGTATGTTTGAAAGGAAAGAAGGTATGTTTTAAGTGCGGACAGGAGGGTCATATTACTCCTAACTGTCCCAACCAGAGGATAGAAGGATGTTAGATTTAACGATCAGTGGATCACTTAGCTAAGGATTGTCCGATAAAAAAAAAGAAGGACAAGTATAGAAGAATGTATAGTTATATATGTGGGTAATGTAAAGATGTTTATATGTTATGTGAATTCCAGCTAGCCGTAATATAAACAGTGGGATATCTTTTTTGAGTCCTAACTTTTGTGTAAGTTGAGGATTCAAATATGTTAATTTCGTCTTTTAAATAGACGAATGAAAAATGTAATTAGCAAGAAGGTTAAGAATAAAGAAATATGAGGACAGAAGTATGTAACGAGAAGTATGTATGTTAAATCATATTTATAAAAGAGGTTTATTAAATGTGCTTGTGATAAGTATGTGTTAGCATTGAAAAAATAAATAAATAATGATTTCAAGTAAATAAATGAAATAATAATAATAATAATAATATTTTATTAACCAAAAAATGTCACCGAGAAGAAGGCAAAGAGTATAAGAGTAAAGGTTAAGAAACAAAAGTAAGAATGAGTATAGGGAGCGAATTCACCCTATGTACGAATTGATGAATCCAATATTAAAGGCATTTCGGAATAGAAATTGCGCTAATGTTAATAAAAGTTCGCTAGTTGTGCCGATGGTCAGTTTCCAGAACTTTAAGAATATGGGACCATCAAAGTTTAAAGGAACCACGGGGTTTTGAGAGACTTAATCATAAATAAGAAAGATAGATAAGGCATGTATTGTTGCTAGAATAGGTGAGTAGCAAAAGACTTTTTACTACTTACATTTATGGAAAGGTAGAGTTAACTTTTGTTAAAAGATAAACCAGAACAAAGCTGAAGAGAGGGTTATGGTTTGGGAATGATTCAGGAAAGTATATTTTGAGAAATATTTCTCTCAGAGTATAAGGAACTGTATGGAGTGATAGTTTCAAGAATTTGATTAAAAAGGATGTGATAAAATCTCAATGTGCAGCTAAGTTCAATGAACTGACTCGATTTGTTTCACGTCAAGTGTACATATAGGAAAGAAAAAAATAGAAGGTTTGAGTAGGGATTGAAACCATGACTCTAGATAAGTGGTTAATGTTGCAAATAGGATCGTTTAGGGCGATACAACTGAGACTATAATAGTTAGGGAAAGAATTGAAACATGAAATCTCTAAAATAGAGAAAAGAAGAATGAGATTAAAGCTGAAAAATAGCTAAGGCCAAGAAAGACTTAATTAAAAATGAAGAAAGTTCAGAAGAGGAAATAGAATCAGTCCAAAAATACCGGGAAAGATTAGAAGGATTAAAAGAAAGAGATTGAAAGAATGTAGGATATATGAAAAGAGTCACACAGTAGTGTGCTTGAAAAATAAAGCAGAATGTTATAGGTAGGGCAAGACGAATATATTTTTATGAGTTGTCTATAAGATGAAAAGTGAATGTATGATTATAGAAGATTAAGATTTATGGCAAAGGATTGCCAAAAGAAAAGAGCCGATAGAGGGAGCGACAGAGAAAGGAAGTAAAAATGGGAAGTTGACAAATTTGGTCCAGATCAAACCAATAATGGAAGATAGGATTTTCTATATAATGATCCAAGATGATGTGATGTTAATAAATATAATGTTATTTTATGTCCAATCAACAATATTAATGTTACCTGTTGTTAATTTGGATGTGATTAGTTGTAATTCATAAAGTGAATTGTTGATGTTTAAGTTTGATTTTGGAGAATCTAGAAGTTTGTTACGAAAATAGAAGATGAAAGGAAGGGTGTAATGAAACAATAAGTATTGTTGTTTTGAGATAGGAAACCATGAAGTAATGATGGAATTAATTCCAATTTAATGTTAATGATTAATGAAATTCTAGGAATGAATTTGGTTGGTGAACCATAAAGCAAAGGTGGATTGAGATGCTAGTAAAACTTAAGGTTGTGATAAAGTACCAGTTAATATTTATAGTGATAAGGGTTACGAAGTAATACGAGGTAATGATTTGGTTAATTGACCATAGAGCAATGAAACAATACCGGTAAAAGTAAGGCGAACCTTAAAACTATGAAACAGTATAAGGTAATATGTGATAATAGCAAATGATCGGGATATTCTCGTTGCTTGAAAAAGATGATGTAAGCCAGAAAGGTTGTTAAGAAGGAAATATGAAGGCTATTGAGGTTATGTTATGGATGTTCAAAGAGTGGAAATAAAGATAGGTTAAATGACTGTGGTAAATAAGTTGTTAGATTTTTTTTTCTTTAGAATAAAATGTTAGGATCAATGATTTCCTTGATCTGTCAAAAAGGAGGAATGAAGTATTGTTTGAAGTTAAAGCAAAGAATGAAGTATCATAAGTTATAGATAAGGAAAGATAATATTCTGAAAATATTGGTCAAAACTTGTTACGAGTTTCGGTGATATAGTTCTGGTGAAAGAATGCGTTAATCGCATTTATAAATAAAAAGGTATAAAGTATTCAAATTATATTGAGCATATTGGTAATGAGATGTGTAGATGATATTTTGGTCTAATTTAAGACACGGGAATATCAGATTGCAAATGATGTTGAAAGTGTTAAGGAAATAGTATCAGTATATGAAAGTCACAGAATGTGAATCAATTATGGAATTAAGAGGTTCAACGGTTTTGAAAATATAATGGAGAATTATGGAATTAAAGGTAAGATATCCGAATAAGTCAGGTGAAAAGTTATATGAGGAAGAATTATTTAGCTAATATAGACAGAATAGGTAAGGAACGGTCTCAAAGGCGAGAAGTGTAAGAAGATAAGGCAAAGAATTGCCAATGTTAAAGAGAAGTAAGTTTAAAAGATTTGAAGGAGGAATTTGAGTTCTCATATAATGGAACTAAAATAAGAAGGGTCACATAATGTGTGTGCATAAGTGCTCGCTTTAACAGAAGTTAAGGCCGAGTGATGAAGATTAAAGGATTTATAAGAATTCCAAAATAGAATTGGGAATATATCACAAGAAATTTTGTGACAAGATTTTTTTTTTAGTAATGTGAATAAGGTAAGGCGTGATATGATGTAAAGTATGTGGTTGATGAGTTGATGTAATTATATCTATTAAAGATAAGTTTAAGTAAGTTTTTAGTCCAGAAAATTATTTCCAATCATGAGGTAATAGTTATGATTGCATCGGATAGGGATCCGAGAGACGCAAAGAAGTTATAGAAAAGATTCCAAGAGTATAGGGAAATGGAGTTGAGGTTGAATGTTGTGCATTATCCTTAATCGAATGAACAAGTTAATAAGTACCAGTGTATGGTGTTGTTGGTTTTGGGAATGAGTCACAGGTTGACTCACAAGATAATAAATATTAACTTATCATGTATGCCTTTAACGGTTAAAGATTGGTGGAAGAAGTGGTATGTAGTTCAACATTACATAAGAAGATAGATTGACATATGTCATAAATAGATTAAAAGTATTTCCCTAGAAATGGAATTTATGATATAATAGGAAAGAGAAGATAAGTGAACGATTATAGAACTTTTTGAAAAGTTGAGTAATTGTAAAAGTGGTGGCTCATGATTTGACCTTATCTCCCAAGTTACCAGACATATACATATGTTTATGGTATTCTATGAGTTGGTGTTACGACACAAGATATGTAAGAAAACGTGAACCTATAATGGTTGAACCAAAATTGAAGTATGTAGAAGAGTTCCTAATCAAATGATTGATAGGAATGAATAAGTATGAGAAGATACGTGCTACCTTAGATAAAGGTAGTTGAATGAAATCACAATGTTGAGGAAGCAACGTGGAAATTAGAAGAGAAGATGAAAGCAAACTATCCTCAGTTAATTGGGTAATTTTGTTTTGCGATTCCGGGGACGGAATCTTTATAAGATGGGAAGAATGTAGGAACCTAAAATTTTCTAAAGTTCTTATAATAATAATATGAGAAAATAGTGAATAAATTTTTATTTTACTATATGAGAATAAAAAATTTGGGTATAACATTTGGTTATGTAATAATAAATATATATCATGGTTATATATTTATTAAGTGTTGAAAAGAATTCGATGTGAACAATTTGTTATGTAATAATAAATATATATATATATATATGTATGTATATATATTGTGTTTATATAGTTATTATATGATAAGATGGGAATAAAGTGTTAAGGTGATAATAAATATATAACAAGTTTATATATTTGTTATGTAATAAGAAGAGGTTAATGTGATCAGTGTGGTTATGTGATAATAAATATATAATATATTTATATATTTATTATGGGTTGTGACGGAATTGATTTAATCCATTCATTGATCAAGTAAATGGGTTATATATACTTTACACAAGAGCATTAAAACAAATTTCTAATAAATTTATTTAATAAGAATGAGGATATTATTTATAGGTTATAATATCTTAAGAACTAAATAAATTCGTAATTGAATTGTGTGATAGGAAATGATATTATATTTTTCCTAATAGCATGAGTTAGCAAATAAATGGCATTTGCATGGTGTATGATGTAACACATATTTATTTGACTTTATTAAATAATGTGTGAGTAACCCTAATATTTAATATTTTGTTTGGAAATATATAATTTATTTATTTATCATAATGGGTAATAGTTATATATGTTCCAAGAGGGAAAATATTTAAATTGGGGAAAGTAGTAACTTAATACATTTAAATTGGAGTTACTAATTTTAGGAGTAACTAATAAAGGTAATTTAAGAATTAAACTAATTAGGAAGTAATTGGATATTAATTAAATTGTGAGAGACTAATTACTATAGTGCCCATGCACTATTGCAAGCTTGGAGCCCAAGTTGGGCAATATTCATCTGCTTCTTGGCTCCACCATTGCCGAAAATAGGAAGAAGAATTGGGAGAGAAATAGCTTTATGGCATGAGCTTGTAACTTTCATAGTTTAGCTAGTAAAAATCAATAAACTCCATATCCAATCCTCTACGAATTATTAAGAATATCTATCCTAGATTTCTTAATGAAATCCTCGAATTTTTCAAGTCATTGAAAATTAAGAAAATCAAAAACTAAAATTTCCAAAACCTTAGCATATTGGAGAAATGAATATTTAAAGCTCGGAGTTCATATTAAAGCTTGATTAAGGAAGGAATTCATTGCTTAAGGTATATGTGACACCCCCAAATTCGAGTACTTCAATTCCATGGGATTTGGTGCTCACTATCTAAATAAAATACAACTACTGCCCAATAATAAGGAATGCAAAACAAATTACAACCTTTATAAATAATAAAATCTTCCTTATCAAAAGGATTACAACCTTGCTCAAAATATCCTAGAGTTATCTAACCTTAACATAAACAAATTGCAGAAAATAAATATCACATAATAAAGTCTTATGTCTTATTACAAATCATAATCAACGAATACAACAAGCCTTCACTTGTTCACCTTGGCCTTGCCCTTACTAGTTGATGGTTCATCAACTCTTTCGACTTTAGCTGAAATGGTTATTTAATTGCAAGAGTGAGCAAATAAAGCTCACTTGAAATAACAACAATAATAATGATGATATAATATTTGAATAGCTTCAACTGAATTAATAATAATTCATTCATCGATAATCAATAATAAGATTTAGGATTCATCTGAGGGTCATAAGACCTTGAACTATGTCCTAGGTTATAAACATTTCTATTTAAAATATTTAACAGTCTTTAGATTATATGGACTCTTAACTCGTACTTAGGGGGATCAGCCCTTTGTACCATGTATTGTGCACAAATATCTTAACGCTTTCGCATGGTAATCCCCTATTAAATAGGGTTGTTCATCTCAGTATTTAATAATAAGTCCGCACCAAAGAAAGTCTGGTTTGGATAAGCTTCAAAGGTAATTTAGAGTTCAACTATCATCAACTAAGGAGTAGTTGAATCGACTTACAATAATTAAGAATTCGATAATAAAAGAATTAAGAAATAACTATGAGTCATAATAATAGACATCATATTTAATAATCATGCTTTAGAAATAAACTTAAAGCATTTGAAAGACAATATGGACCTTGCTTGAACAATTAAGTCAAGGTCACAACAATTCAATAATGAACTTGTTCAATTAGATAAGTATTAGAAAAGTTGCTCAATAAAAGAGTATAATTAGAAGACTTGCATAAACATAAAAGAAAGGTTTAAGAAAACTTGCTCAAGTAAAGTTTGAGTTTAGAAAACTTGCCTCAAGCTCAAGCTACAATTTACAAATCACTTCCTCAATCGTCCTTGTGACGCCCCCAAATAAGGGTCCCCAGAACCTCGGACCTGGTACGTTACGATACATCATTTCTATAACTTCTACAGAAGATATAAACATAATTTGTTTATACATTAAACTTTACACATAATCACCAGGGTCGAGAACCTTCACTTGATACCTGAATTCCATATCCTATCCGACATACAATGTCATTATCATACAATACTATTACAAGATTTATCTATAATATAAACCAATGTTGGAACTGTCTTTGTCTTTGCCTGTTTTCGATGTATTCGTCCTAATCTGGAATGTTTATCATGATATAGCAAGGGTGAACAACAAGTTTGTCCAGCAAGTTTACGTTCAATAAAGGATATATCATGATTGAAAGAATTGAACAATAACTTGGGTAACGTTTAACAATATAACAATTGTAAAGTAGCATGAACAAATTTTCATAGCTGAACGAACAATGAACATGAATAAATCAACTGAACCAGATGGTAACGAAGGTGATCAGCCTTTCATACCTGATGAACATATGCAACATGCACAACGTGCGAATCAATAATCAATGGACGTGATATAATCAGCAATGATTAACCACAAGTATACTTTACAAAAATACAACTCGAGTTCAAGTTAGAGAATTTGTCTGAATCACCGACTACAGCTACGCAATCTATTTAGCTTTATCTGAAGACCTAATATATACATAATATTGATATCTAAATTAGAATAATATCATCACAATTATAAAATAACCTAAACACATTACCACATAAGCCTATCAGTTAATGAAACACATAAGACCTAGTATCAAGTAAACTTTTACAGTCTGATTCGAGTTCGGTACTACTTCGACCTCCCGATTCCCTAATCGGACAACTATCGAGCCTAATTCCAATAAGACACTACCTAAATACTTTATTATTATCATAAATAATTTATTTATCAGTCAAAATATTTTTCACAAGCTCATAATAATTTTCCAATAATTATTACCATTTAAAATAATTTTTAATTCATTAATATCATATTTATATGATTTAAATACCACTTAATTCTATTATCATTAATATTTATTTACTATCAAATATTAATAAAATACATATCATAATATTATAAGTTATTTATAATATCACAAAGTATTTTTAATACCTTAATATCACATTTAATTGATTTTAAAATATTTAAAACCAGTATTAAATAACTAATATTAAAATATTAATTTATTTCATAATAAAATATTAAAAGTTATATTTTATAAATTAAAATATTTTTTATAACCATTAAATCATTTTATATAATTTTTAAAACATTAAATCTATTTTTTCATAATTTATTTAATATAATTATTAAATAAATTAATTACCATTAATATTAATTATTAATGAAATTTATCCCAAAATATTAAAAGTCATCCAAAATAACTTAAAATATTTCCTAACACTTTAATATATTTTTACATAATTTTTAAAGTATTAAAATCATTTTTAAGTAATTTATTTAATATAATTATTAAATAAATTTAATATCATGAATACTTAAATAATTTGAGCATTATAAATGCTAGTAAAAATGAATATTCGTGTACTATATTTAAAATAAATCGAGCATTATAACTGCTTTATAAAATGAATATTCTACTATTCTATTTGAGATAATTTCAGCATTATAACTGCTTATAACATGAGTATTCTTACTAAATACTTGAAAAAAATCGGACATAACATCTGCTTATAAAAGTATATTTTTTACTTTACAAAAGAAATAAATCGGACATTATAAGTGCTTAGAAATAGGACTTTTGTACTATTTACTTAAAATAATTTGGGCATTATAACTGCTTGTAAAAGTATATTTTTTTACTAAATATATAAAGAATAATTAACATAATAACCACAAGAGTAAATACCTTTTGGAGTTGCGAACTTTAACTAATCCTTTGAAATCTTGAAACACAAAAACTTTCCTCTCTCTTTCTCTCTCTAGCCAAAGTTCTCCTCTTTCTTTCTCTAACTCCATTTTGGTTTTAGAAAAAAATGAAGAGAATGACTCTTATTTATAGAAAAATATAGTTTCAATAATTACACGTTAGGGGCTCGACTTTTTACAGTTTGTCCCCGGCTTATTACAGTTTGGTACCCTAATTAATTACACTTTAGTACCTTATTAATTGCACTTTAGTCCCTGGGTGACATCATGATGACATCATTTTTTGTGCTTCTTTAATACTGATGTCATGCTTGCATCATAGTTGCATCATTTGTGTTTCTTTAAGGATGATGTCATGCTTGCATCATCTCTTCTCTGATTGGTTGATTTAAGTTCACATGGATTGGAGGGTATTTTAGTCATTTCTCAGATAATTTTAAAGGTAATTTGTCATTTGACCTCAAAAGGGTATTCTAATAATTTTCCACATAATTTTAAGGGTAGTTCGGTCATTCGCTTCCAAAAGGGTATTCTAATAATTTCCCACATAATTTTAAAGGTAGTTCGGTCATTTCCTATGTTTCCCTTAAAAATTTAACCCTTCGGGTTTGATAAATAATATTAGGGTTTGCTAATTACCATTAAGGTTTATAATTTAGGGTTTAGAATTCCCGAATAAAAAATTAGGATTCTCTAACTGCAGATTAGGGTTTCTAATCTACCATTAGGGTTTACTAAGGTTATACCTTATCTGATCAATATTTGATCATTAATACCTTAGTATACAAACACACAGTCAAAAGATACAATTATAATAACTGTATTAACTATCAAATTCCTATTCCTAATTAGGGTTAGGGTTTTCATCAACTGAATTAGAGTTTATCAATTTAAAATTAGGATTTTTCCATGTTACCCTTTACCTGATTCATACTCAACCCTTAACTACATACTGTACACACATATAATCACAAAATCATATAAGTCCTTTCGCAAAAATTTTAAATCCACCAAAATCCTTCACAAAAATGTCAAATTCATACACTTATTTTCTGTCTAGGTCTATTATTTAACTTTAATTTAATGATTTAAGATTTTAATAAATTGTCTAAATTCTCGGGTTGTCACATTCACCCATTCTTCTAAGAATTTTCTCCCCGAAATTTATCTTACACCTTTCATACTCATCACCACATGTTACCCAAAACATCACTCACTAGAGTTAAATTTTTCAAATCATGCTGAGGAGTCATATAGACTACGAACTTTTATTTTCAAAAAGGTTATACAGAAATTCATTCGCTAACCGTCATGACTTACGGACACAGAGGGTAATTAGCCCGTTATGCCCTGTACTTATTAAGTACTGCTGGTCGGAACAATTTTTCCCCGTTCCTCTTATCCGCCTTAGGCGCACAAAATTTTCCCAAATTTTGGGATGCTTACCTCAGTCTTATCGGATTCCGCACCAAAACCATTTGGTTCTGGAAAATTTTCAAAGAACACTCCAAATTTTCATAAACGTTGGTCTAGCTGAATCAAATAGCTTAGACTCGTACCAATAATTCAATTTCAATCGAAATATTTATGTATAGCCAAACCCTGTTGGCAATTAATTATAAAAAAAATATTTTGAAAATGACGTCATGATACCGTACTGTATTTACAACCCGTTTGAGGATTCCGTCATTGTGTGACTTTGCTATAACACATCATACAATAATGGGACAACGATTTTTAGATCAAATTCAACACTAAGTATTCCTGTATTTACAACTTCATCAACTTTTTATCATCTCTGCACCAGGTTACATGATGCATCAATGATAAATAAAACACATTTTGATATTTCAAATCATTGTCGTCTAGTCGAAACAATTAGCATAGACTATTCTTTAAACGGTTCAAAAATCATTGTAAATTAGTTTTATCATCTCAACAGGTACCAATGTGTCAGTGTCCCGAAGTCCACACATACACACTAGTCACCGGGATTTGAGAATAAAAATTCATTTTTAAAAGGCATATAATGCGTATTTAGCTTGATTTCAAAAATTTCGAAGTCTAGCATAGCTAGAAGATTTAGAATACCTACGCTTCCACTAATGATCCATTGCTTAATCAGTCTATCTATTTCTATTATCCTTAATACTCTATTCACACTTAATTATACCCAGTTCGTCAAACTTACCACACGTTATGAGTTCAGGAACTTTCCACAATCATATGAGTTTAAGAACTTGTCCTAGACTGACCATTGGCGTACATTCGCTGAGGGGTTCAAAATATTTCATATAATTATGAGTCACAAACTTACCATAAGTATGAGTTTTAAGAACTCGCAACTTAACCTTATATCCTCTACCTATACTCTATCTATCTGTTATACACATGAGAAAAGAATCACCTTCTCAACATATATATAGCAAATAGCGCGACACAAACATTTCAATGATTATCACTATCAGAAACTAAGTGGTCGTCAAACCAAACACAATCCCCTGCCCATACAAAGATTTGGTCAACTCGGCCTCTAATCAATATAAGAAGCTAAGTGATTTTTACACCAAGGACAAATTCCCTACCTATACAAAGAATTGTTCAACTTAACCACTATATCGATCAGGAAGCTAAGCGGTTCTAAAACCAAGTACAAATTGTGACGCCCCCAAATTCACGTTCCTTCGAAACCTCGGATTCGGTGCAGTCACGATACTATTATCGCCAAATTATTATATCTTTTATTCATTACTAAAAGAATACATCTTTACTTATTACAATTTAGAATATAAATTCTATTTATATCCAAGATCTCATCTTTACATCATGTTCGATGTTACTAAAATGCGGAATAATTTAAACTTTTTCAATCCTCCTTGAATAAAATCTTTTATTGATTTCATAACTTGAATCAATTACACATTCTTGAACCACTATATAATATGATTCCTTCTTATCTGAGTTATCGTATAAACATTTACAACTCAACTCGATATCTTCTATGTATTATCTAATACATCTTTATAGTACGACAAGCATTAAACCTCGTAAACAAACATTAAGTACAACTACTAGAACCTAGACATGGTTCGAGTAATAATCTAATCAGTATTCTTCGTTGTGATACTATCTATCTTTATCAATCAAGAAGCACGAAGTCTTTATCGTAAGTCGTTAACCTGCAAAAGTGGTTATTTGCAAGAGTGAGCTTGACAGCTCAGCAATTCTAACAGTCCTCATGCATCACATAGCATGTAACATCATACTCAGTTCATGCATTTATAAACAGTTTATATTTACTACGCATGTTACTTTTCACATAACAAGTATATCATCAAAGATCAACTTTCAATCTCATTTATATCTCATATACAGTTCATATATAAGTTCACACTATCACAGCATAATATAATTCAACTGACAGTTATTGAATTCATATATCAAATAGGAACTGAAAGACTTGCCTGATTCGTAGTTTAACAACTACGATTTAACTGCTTAAAGCTATCTGCACTTCGTGTATTCCTACACAGTTATATAATCATGGATTTACATCCATCAGTCATACATTTCATATGCTCCTAATAGAATAACAATTCGTATATCGTTTTCTAATCTTAGTTTCGTTTCACTCTATCTTAGGATAACCACGATGTTACAACATCATACCTTCATACTTATTCTATAGAAACCATTCTATTTCGGTCCTTAGGGTCCTTAAGGAAAATAACTTAGGACCAGACAGTTAACAAACTGTTCTTGGCAACTCTGCAACACGGCGCGGCCGCGCGGCAATTAAGCTTGGGAGTGGCGCGGCCGCGCGACTCCCTGCCAGAACCAGAACTTTGATTTCATAAACTTAGTTTGGTTCTAACATATCATGCATTCTGATATATATTATACACACACATTAAGTAGGCATGCTCGTGCTTATACTACACATGTATACTTAATCACATAGTCTATGCTTTTGAAATTCATTTTCTCGAATATGCGTGCATAGGTGAAATCCATGTTTCATCACATGATGCTTATGTCAACATGTCTATAGGCATAATGAATCCTAATATACATGCTCGTGTGATCATAATGTAACTCACTCCGTGTTTGATGCTATCATCTTACACATTCTAAACATTTCATAAAAATCGCTTTAAGTCAACAAAGGTAACTAAGTATATGCAAAGTACCTTGTAGTCATGATTCTCATGTATTAGAACACATATATAAGTCATCTATACATGCTCAATGATCAGAACGTGGACATCCTATATATACGTCCAAAAACTCTAAGTTTGTCTTTTGAAATCATTTTTAATTTAAACAATGTGTTCTAGTGTATGCTCAATACCTTCGACTCACATATCATGCATATCTAAACCATATAATCATGCTTAAAAAGTCAGAATATAAACATGACTTATATACGCCAAAATTCATTTATAAAACCTTAAGTTTTCATTAAAAACTCCACTACAACAAGGTATAATTGTTTACTATTAGCCAAGGTAATTAATCAACAACTACCTTCATACCCATTGATACACATAACCAAGACACTTACACATGTCTCAAAAGTCCGACTCAAAGAACACAAAATTCGTCAAGTCTCATTTTCAAAACTTTACGTTTTCTTTTAGGAAATTATGTTAAACCAACTAATACAACTCACTATGTGCATGACAACCTTAGTACACATGTCAGACCCCTTTATGAAATTATTAGAGCCTAACTAGTATGCTTAACCAACCAGAAAACACAAAATCACCAAGAGTTTCTGCAGAGGGCGCGGCCGCGCCCCATTTGTACTAGGGAGACGCGCGGCCGCGCGTCCCCGTTTCCAGACCAGAAACTTTACTGCTAAAACAGAGCTTCAGCTAATCCTTTTCTTACTTCATGTAACAAGCTTGAAAGCCATCATATTGTATTTATAACATATATTTAGACTCTACTTAACATGTTAACATCATCTTACATATCAATTCTCCACTAATTCATGAAATCTCTTATGAATTTATAAACTCACAACTAAGAATTTAAAGTAAGAGTTATACCTCTTGGAGCTTTGAATTACTAAGCTTGCTTCCCAAATCAGTTTTCTCACATAACTCTCATCACCATATTCTCTATATCAACTTAGCAATTATTTAGCAACTTCAATTTGTGAATATGAAGCTTCAATTTATAGAGAATTTATGGACCAAATTTGGTTCTTGCACATTGAATCAAACCAATGGGTTGATCAAAGACATGGAGGTTAACAAGAGGTTAGTAAGGAGTTGGTGAAATCCATCATCAATCCCACACCCCTCACAATCATCACACTCATTGCTAGCTAGGAAGTTGAGAGATGAAGGAGATAGGCTAGCCTTAGCCATTCCCGTGAAAGAGAAGTTGGGCACTCATTGTGAGACAAATAATCTAACTCAGCAATAACAATTAGCAAATGTAATTCCACACTTGGTTACACACCTCTATATATAATATATACACTTAGGTTATATAATATATACATATATACACATTCATACATATAGCTTAGGTTATGAATGAATTGTAAATAAAATCTCTAATTACAATGTATCATATATCATCCATATATATCTCATCTTACCGGATATAATTCTATCGGGTATTATCACATTACATTGTTTCCTTTATTATTAAATTTTATTAATTTAATAATTATTTATAATATATCCATGATATATTATTTTATTATATACTCATATTTTAAATATACACTTCTACATATAATCATGTACCTCATGTACATAGGTTAAGCTAATATTCTAATTGGACTAAATATAATATGGTTGGGTACTATCATCCCACCATTTTCCATAAAATTATTATCACAAATATACTCAAATATTATAATGATAATTAATATCAATCATACATTTTCTTCTAATACTTCCCATTAAATCCCCTTGATTTAACTTCATTATTTATGCCACACAAGGCATAATTATGTGAACTTAGTACTTAATAGTCCACAAGTTTATAATAATATAATCTCCTAAGATAATATTATACTCAATGTTACATCTTATAATATGTTCATAAAGTAATACCATTACATTACTAATTTACATGTTCTCTATTATAATCAATCTATTACCCTCCTATGGGTAATACCCAATGGTCAAAGAGGAGTTGGTGGCTAACTCCACCAACTACTACTATTCATGGTCCTTCCTCATCATTACACCTTATAACATGCTCATGGTGTAATTACATTTCTTATTATACGCTTTCTTAGCAACAATGTAGTAATTGAATTAACAAACTCTACACACCAATGTATTGCATCTATTCATTATCAAGCTATTATTCTCCTATGGTTATTACCCAAAGGGCAAAAGGGAAGTTGGTGGCTAACTCCCACCAACTACCACTATTCATGAACCCTAACCACTTGATTGACCATTATTGTTCTCACATGGACTAATTTGCAAGCTTATATTTAATAACTTAATGTTTTTACCATATGATATGATAGGGTCACACATACACCCAATCATATAATCCATGTACATTTGACAATACCGAATATATTTTAATTGAGTAGTGTCACACCCCATTATTGTAACTTTATTATTACACTTAATCATATAGTTTCCTATATTATATAGTTTTCTTGAAGTGTCACACTTCATTCCATATTATATAGATGTAGCTACTATATAACTTATAATTACACATCATTGCACATAGAAATTTATTCACATAATAATAATAATTAATTTCATTAATTATTCATTCATTAATTTATTTAATGAATGTTTATTCCACCACTTTGCCACACTAGGCATATCTCACAAGCTTACCTTAAGCTTATTATCACTCCCATCACACTTTAATATTCTTTTAATATAAGGTTTGTGTGACACATGCACTTTAATGCTAAATTATTTAGCTACCTTGAACAATTATATGTATAACCTTTACACTATAATAATTAATATTTACTCTATTAATTATTATAAAATCTACGATAAAATAATAACTTAAGTTATTTAATATATTGAAATAACTTAGTTTTCTTTCATTAATAAACTTTCTTGAAAATACATTAGGAATTATGTATTTTGCCATAACATAAAATATTATGTTTTCTCCAAATAAAGATATTCATTGTTAGAAAATAATTTACTTATTGTCTCAAGATATTATTCTTAATATAATATCTACTAAAATAATTACATGTATGGCACATGTACATACATTATATATAGAAAATAGGTAATAAGTTTATTTTCTATTATAATAATTTATTTCCATCAATTTATTTATATATAGCAAATATGTTTTAATGTATTTACCATATTAATTAATCACACTTATTACATCATACCAAAAACATGTAGGGTAATATTATTATTCAAAAATAATATTTCCTCCTTTATTAAAATAATTCAATATTAGAATTTATTTTAATATCCTTTATAATAATTATTTCTCTTTCTTTTCTATAAATTGTTCCCAAAACAATTTCTTCAAATATTCATTTAATCATATAATGATTTCCATCTCCCTTTAATAACGTATATATATATATTAACGTTATTCGCACATTAGACTTTCTCACATATTACCACTCTAAGTAATATATATAAAAAGTATCAACTATAATTACATATTCAACACACATATTAATTCACTCATTTACTTAAGTAAATTAAACATTGTACTATATCATCATAGTTAATTAAGATTCAATACTGACATTATATTATTCCATAATATAACTCCCAACTTAAATTAACTAACATTTATTCTTATTAGTTAATTCCTTAACTAACTCATGCTTCACTATCCAAACCTATTCACGGATAGCTTAAGTGCTATTAATAACCTATATTATAAACATACGAGTTATTAGTACACATACACAAGAATATGGTGATTATACATTAAGGATATTTAATGTCACCAACTTACTATGATAAAATAATTCTATAAATTATTTAATATCGATAGGAATTTATCCACTTCCTTTACCTCAATTGAATCGTCTCTACGATAAGTAACAAATATATATTAATAATATATTCATTAATCACAAAAACACATATTACATAGTCCATATTACCCTATGTAATATAATACCACATACCTCATATCACATATATATCTTTTTATTCGAACCCATCTCACGGTTTAAGAATTTTATTTATTAAATCCTTATTTAATAATTTCTGAAAATCCGGGTTCTTACACAAATTCCCTGCCCATATAAGGAATCATACAACTCAGCTGCTGACATGAGCCCTCAATTGAAATCCCCACTTAATATCCTAGCCTCATTCTTTCTCCATACGAATTGTGTTCAATCCGTATTGCATCAACCCCAACCCTTTTTCTGAGTTGGCACAATACCAATTCATAGTACAACGACATACAACAACTTTGCCATAAAATTTTCAATCATTCGATTGATTCTCCTCCCTGCTATGACCTTATCAGATCACGGTGTGATCTCATCGTGTATATTACGATTCATTCCTATGTTACGATCGTTTTGTTATACGATCTTCTTTCCCCGTACTTTTAGTCTTTTAGACTCTATCTATTCATTACTACTGTTCATCTTTATTATCAGAGTTAGGTAACTCTGGATCTTTTATAATTTATCGAGATTCATCTTTGAATCTTATCAACGTACTAACTCTATTTGAGTTAGTTCTTATCCTTATCCCACTGCGGTTAATAGTGTAATACCCGAGAATTTCCATATATTATTAAATAAATATATTAATGGAAATGAGAATTTATTTGAATATAAATAATTTTATGTTATGAGAATGACTAATTCAATTATATATTAAATTGAATAATTATAATAATTGAGAAATTGATGGAATTTGCGATAAACTCGTTGATAGCCTTGTGTGGCACAGTGACGTAATATAAGAATGATTATATTAATTTAAGCGAACAATTAATCTATACTAATTGTTATGGTAGAATATTAATTAATTGTTATCATAGGATATTAATTAATTATTGTGGAATATTAACTGTGATTGATTAATAATGTGTGATTATTATTATTGCAAGAAATATAATAATAATAAGCAATGTGTTTATAAATATAATAAGATTTATATTCATTTAATGTGATATTTAATATATAAGTGTTAATCGATTATTATGGAAATTAATAATCAATGAGGAATAGATTAATTAATATTATTGTTAATTAATCAATGAGATAAATAATTTATTTATTTGACAAATAAGTAAGTTATTAATATAATAAGATTATATTAATTATTATGTGCAAACATGCAATAATTAATAATACAAAGTATATGGAATACAACTATATTATATAATGTGGTGCAACATTTATGTGACTATATTATATATATAAACTATATAGTAAAGTTTATTGAATTATGAGAGCTACATGATAATCCCCATGTGACTATGTGAGTGTGTGGACATTAAAATAATGTGTCATGGATATATTATAAATAATTATTGATTAATACAATTTAATAATACATGAGATAATGTAATGAGATAACATCCGATTAAATTATACTAGTATGATAAAAATGTACATGGATTATAAGCATACAAATTACCTTCACTACATTGAAGTATTACTTATTTAAATTTATATTGTGACATTAAGTTATAACCTATGTATAGACAATAGGTATATATTATACAACATAAGAGTAGGAATTATGTTATGCATGTATAATAATTTAAGTGTAGTGTTACTAGAATGCTGAGTATATGGCTTTGTCCCTTAATGATAGTCATTCTCCTTCACGTGATATAATCAAGCTATCCTACTCTCCTATATTCATCAAAATCAGCAAACCTCCATAGCTCTCTAGCAAATGATGAACAAGGGAGTGGGCAAAATAGTGTAATTCACCAACTAATTACCTACTCTTCCTTAACCAACATACAAATCTTCAGTTCATTGGTTTGAATTAATGGGAGAATGCATTGTCTGGATATTGGTTCTTCTATAAATAATGGCTCTTCTTCTCTCATTTTAATTGCTGAGAATTCATAAGTAAGAGAGAATAGAAAGTAAGCATATATCAGTTGAGGAAGGAGTGAGATAGCAGCACATTCATTTTGCATTTAGCAGAGGTATAATCCCTCTTTCCTTGTTCTTGATTTTTGTTTTTTGATCATATTTAAATTCTTGATTATGCCATACTAGATTGTAATTGGATTGGGAAGTGGTTGTTAAGTTGTTATATGGACTTATATACATGTTGGAATTACAATATGGCTGTTTAAAACTATTTTCGTGAAAGAAAGTTGGCATTTGGCCTAAGTCCTGCCGAAGCAGGAAGTTCACTGGTATGGACTGGACACGGCGCAGCTGCGCCGGGTTTATACCCAGGCGTAGCGCAGCTGCGCCAGCCTCTGTAGACAAACTACTAATTTCTGCTATAAACTGTTAATGCTAGGATGTTAAGATGACTTAGATAAAGCATAATAGTATGAGTAACCTACATATATAGGTACGTAGAACTAAAATGAGCATGTTTCATTATGTTCGCATGAATGATTAACGAAAGGACTTGTAGGTTGAAATTGAACTTATGGTTCTTAAAGTAAACTTTGATACGTATGTATCATATCTATATTCTGAATTTTGATATATATTAGTATGGTTTAAAATTGCATGAAGGACATGATGACTTGTGTATACGTGTTTAATAATGTAACATGAACATGCTATGCCTTATTAGTACTAATGAAAGTATGAATTTTTGAACGTGCACTTAACATATTACATGGAGTTTTAAATTCTGATAATTTTGGACATGATTGGATAGTACCCTTTAACCTCACTAATGTATCAAACATACATATCTACCATGATAGAAGCCATGAAAGCAAGTTAGGCACAAGTGAAGCATGAACTAAGTTGTAACATGTATATGATATAACTACTTGCAAGCACGCCTAAATCAAGTTATATGATCACTTCACATGTTTACACGACAAACATGATGACTTACGAGAACTCATAACATTGCATGACCTTAAGTCGTAAGAAACCATGATTTAGAACTATAGCATGTATGATTGAAATTAGAAAGGTTGAACAAACATGGAGAGACTCTTTAATATGCATATATGTTATGTGATATCATATAATGTTACTTGAACCCGATTTTGACGGTTAACTTATGAGAATTCCATAACTTGCTAAAATGAAATATATTTAGTATTGATTGTAGTCTTATGTGATCTTAATAATATGCGAGTATGTTTGCTAATTGTGATAGTCTCACATGATAGTAATGATGTATGAATATGATCAACTTGAGAGAAGAGGAAGTTAAGGATAGAAATTATATTCTATATAACTGTGTAGCTAGGACAGAACTTAGCTTGTGTGTTGATCGTATATTCGAAGATATAATGTGAAGTTAAATTATATGACTAATGAATATCATATATATACGTAACTGTATTACGATAGGAATTCGAAAGTGTTGATTTGCTTTTCGTGGATAAACTACGCTAAAGGAAAGTTCTCTAACTTACACTCTTTTAAAGTGTAAGTTTCCTTACTTACACTCAGTTATAAGTGCAAGTAACTTAGACCTTCGTGTTTTACTTTATTCAAAGAACGTTGTAAGCAAGTTCCTAACTCTACTCTTTATTGAACATTCAATTGGCTTATGCTATTATTGTCATACGAATAAACTCTTGAGACTAAATTCAGATATTATGAATCATATACTTCATGAATAGGATAAAAGTCAAATTATATTCTTCGAACTTTAAATCTTGAAATTGAATTTGTTGAGATCTATGCCATTTGATTCGGCTAGACTTATAGTATTGAAAAGCGATCCAAACCAATTGATTGGTGCGGGATCTTGTATTTGACTGAGAAGAACAAAATATAACTGTCAGAGAACCGACCCGCGCACTTGAGTATGATTGATTGTTATGCATAACGATGGTACTTTAGGCTGATCACCTGTTATACCTATTTTTGTTGAATTTTTAGTTTATTACTGTCAATTCCTGTGGAAGTTCATAGTCCTTAGTGACTGCTCAGTATTCAGTTATCTTGAAATCTTGAATTAATTTATTATTGAATCACATTGATATTATTCTGTCTTTAGCGACTGTTATTGAAAACTATTGATATTCTTGTTAGCCTTGAACTATCAAACATTGTCATGCCCTTTCGAGAATTGAGAATTATATTACAAACCCTTATTGTATATTACTTACTAGGGCAATTTGTGCTCATTCCTGCTTTCCCTAAAAACATTTCAGTTAAGGCCGAGTAGTGCGGACCCTCGAGTACCGACAAGGGCAAGGGAAAGGCTACGGAGTAGCTTAATATTATGTAGAATTTATGATATTTTGTACTAGTTAAGGTTATTATTGCTTAAGATATGTCTAAGCTATGTAATCACTGTTTAAGTTACGAGACCTTGGGATGTGAATAATTATATTATTTAAATGTAATTTATTCGGTATTAGTTGTGTATTATTCCGCTGTGTGATGCGATATTTAGTCGTATTATTATTGTGATGTATTACCATGAGCACGTGATGAACCGAATTCAAGAGACCCCATGACGGTCTTAAAATTTGGGGGCGTCACAAATAGCCTAAGGTAACCCTACCTAAGGTTTATAACCTACAGCTTTGATACTAACTGTGACGCCCCCAAATCCGAGTCCCCAGAACCTCGGACCTGGTACGTTACGATACATCATTTCTATAACTTCGGCGGAAGATATAAACATAATTTATTTATACATTAAACTTTACAGATAATCCCCAGGGTCGAGAACCTTCACTTGATACCTGAATTCCATATCCTATCCGACATACAATGTCATTATCATACAATACTATTACAAGATTTATCTATAATATAAACCAAAGCTGAAACTGTGTTTGTCTTTGCCTGTTTTCGACGTATTCGTCCTAATCTGCAATGTTTATCATGATATAGCAAGGGTGAGCAACAAGTTTGCCCAGCAAGTTTAAGTTCAATAAAGGATATATCATGATTGAAAGAATTGAACAATAAGCTGGCTAACGTTTAACAATATAACAATTGTGAAATAGCATGAACAAATTTTCATAGCTGAACGAACAATGAACATGAATAAATCAACTGAACCAGATGATAATGAAGGTGATCAGCCCTTCATACTTGATGAACATATGCAACATGCACAACTTGCGAATCAATAATCAATGGACGTGATATAATCAGCAATGATTAACCACAAGTATACTTTACAAAAATACAACTCGAGTTCAAGTTAGAGAACTTGCCTGAATCACCGACTACAGCTACGCAATCTATTTAGCTTTATCTGAAGACATAATATATAAATAATATTAATATCCAAATTAGAATAATATCATCACAATTATAAAATAACCTAAACACATTACCACATAAGCCTATCAGTCAATAAAACACATAAGACCTAGTATCAAGTCAAACTTTTACAGTCTGAATCGAGTTCGGTACTACTTCGACCTCCCGATTGCCTAATCGGACAACTATCGAGCCTAATTCCAATAAGACTCTACCTAAATGCTTTATTTTTATCATAAATAATTTATTAATCAGTCAAAATATTTTTCACAAGCTCATAATAATTTTCCAATAATTATTACCATTGAAAATGATTTTTAATTCATTACTATCATATTTATATGATTTAAATACCACTTAATTCTATTATCATTAATATTTATTTACTATCAAATATTAATGAAATACATGTCATAATATTATAAGTTATTTATAATATCACAAAGTATTTTTAATACCTTAATATCACATTTAATTGATTTTAAAATATTTAAAACCAGTATTAAATAACTAATAATAATGTATTAATGTATTTCATAACAAAGTATTAAAAGTTATATTTTATAAATTAAAATATTTTTTATAACCATTAAATCATTTTATATGATTTTTAAAACATTAAATCTATTTTTCCATAATTTATTTAATATAATTATTAAATAAATTAATTATCATTAATATTAATTATTAATGAAATTTATCCCAAAATATTAAAAGTCATCCAAAATAACTTAAAATATTTCCTAACACTTTAATAAATTTTTAAATGATTTTTAAAGTATTAAAATTATTTTTATGTAATTTATTTAATATAATTATTAAATATATTTAATATCATTAATATTTAAATAATTTGAGCATTATAAATGTTTGAACAAATGAATATTCGTGTACTATATTTGAAATAAATCGAGCATTATAACTGCTTTATAAAATGAATATTCTACTATTCTATTTGAGATAATTTCAGCATTATAACTGCTTATAACATGAGTATTCTTACTAAATACTTGAAAAAAATCGGACATAACATCTGCTTATAAAAGTATATTTTCTACTTTACAAGAGAAATAAATCGGACATTATAAGTGCTTATAAATAGGACTTTTGTACTATTTACTTAAAATAATTTGGGCATTATAACTGCTTGTAAAAGTATATTTTTTTACTAAATATATAAAGAATAATGAACATAATAACCACAAGAGTAAATACCTCTTGGAGTTGCGAACTTTAACTAATCCTTTGAAATCTTGAAACACAAAAACTTTCCTCTCTCTTTCTCTCTCTAGCCAAAATTCTCCTCTTTCTCTCTCTAACTCCGTTTTGGTTTTAGAAAAAAATGAAGAGAATGACTCCTATTTATAGAAAAACATAGTTTCAATAATTGCACGTTAGGGGCTCGGCTTTTTACAGTTTGCCCCCGGCTTATTACAGTTTGGTACCCTGATTAATTACACTTTAGTACCTTATTAATTGCACTTTAGTCCTTAGGTGACATCATAATGACATCATCATGATGACATCATCTTTTGTGCTTCTTTAATACTGATGTCATGCTTGTATCATGGTTGCATCATTTGTGTTTCTTTAAGGATGATGTCATGCTTGCATCATGTTTGCATCATCTCTTCTGTGATTGGTTGATTTAAGTTCACATGGATTGGAGGGTATTTTGATCATTTCTTAGATAATTTTAAAGGTAATTTGGTCATTTCGCCTCCAAAAAGGTATTCTAATAATTTTTCACACAATTTTATGGGTAGTTCGGTCATTTCACCTCCAAAAAGGTATTCTAATAATTTTCCACATAATTTTAAGGGTAGTTCGATCATTTCCTATGTTTTCCTTAAAAATTTAACCCATAGGGTTTGATAAATAACATTAGGATTTGCTAATTACCATTAAGGTTTATAATTTAGGGTTTAGGATTCCCGAATAAAAAATTAGGGTTTCCTAACTGCAGATTAGGGTTTCTAATCTACCATTAGGGTTTACTAAGGTTATACCTTATCTGATCAACGTTTGATCATTAATACCTTACTATACAAACACACAATCATAGATACAATTATAATAACTATATTAACTATCAAATCCCTATTCCTATTTAGGGTTAGGATTTTCATCAACTGAATTAGGATTTATCAATTTAAAATTAGTGTTTTTCTATGTTACCCTTTACCTGATTCATACTCAACCCTTAACCACATACTGTACACATATATAATCACAAAATTATATAAGTCTTTCGCAAAAATTTTAAATCCACCAAAATCCTTTACAAAAATGTCAAATTCATACACTTATTTTCTGTCTAGGTCTATTATTTAACCTTAATTTAATGATTTAAGATTTTAATAAATTATCTAAATTTTTGGGTTGTCACAGTCCTACACATTACATTACGTTTACAATACCAATTAGTTTCATAACTATTACGTTTTAACCATTGAACTTCTTACTTAAGTTCAACTTAACAACGTGGTTTGTAAACTTAACTCGCTAGCTAATTACATACGTGAGTCTAACTCACAACATGCATATCATACGTATATAATACTTTAAACTATCATAATCATGCCCTATGATAACAATATCTAAGTATACATATAACATATTAATATGAGACTTCAAATTGTCTCATACATGTCAACAATATGTTATCTTATTATTTAATACACTTAACATGTCATCACATTAAGTTAGCTAATCATGTACTGCATAAAAACTTCACAGAACACAACAAAAATTTTTGGACAGCACACACACCCGCTGGGGCGGGTGTTTTACCCTTGACAGACCCGCTGGGGCTGGTCCCCATGCTGGTAGAAAATCTGGTTCGAGAACTGTGCAGAGAAAAAGCCAATTTAGCTTATTTCTTCGTACCAAAGTCCGATTTTAACTAACACAGTGCATATAAAACTTTATGAAAATAAAATCTTAAACTTCTAACATGTTTTTAACATACATAAACATCACACAACATAATCAAAACACTTAATTTCATGATTTTAAAGAAAACACCATTTTTAAGCTCTCTTGAAGAAAATTAACACTGTGACTTTGTTTTTAAACCAAATCAAATAATTCAAAGCATGTTAATTTTGTTTCTTGATATATTATCATAATCTATGATTAATTTACATAATATATCACAATCAAACACGAATTTTGATAATTAAAGACTATTTTTCAAAGTAAGTTCACTGTAAATTGCTATGAACATGATTTCTTCATTTTCATCATATTTACATGAATTGAACTATATAAACAACCATATGAATCATATCTAAGAATGTTATAACACATATTAAGCATATATGAACCATACTACACAATTTCTCATACAAATGAAGTTACAGAGAACCTATCACTATGAAAACAATGAAGAACATAATATAAAAATTAGTTATACCTTTGTTGATTAGAAGAAGGAGATGAAGATGGTGTGTTTAATTGTCTCAAACTTCTTCTTCATCTTTCTTCTTTCTCTCTTCTTCTTCTCTCTTTTCTCTCTAGCTCTCTGTTCTTTCTTTTCTTCTTTGTTCTAACTTTGTTTTTCTAACGTAGTATATCATATAACTATAACTGACAACTACATAATGCATTTAATTATATCATATAATAATTGACAATTAATTCCTTAATAAATATATCAGTTTTATATTTTTGAAAATCAAAAGCCATAAGGCTTTGTTTGGCAAAAACCCCTTTAATTTAAAAAAAAATAGATTTTTAGTAGTTAAAGCTATGTTTGGTGGAAACTCTTTAAAATAAGTGTAAGGGCCCTGTTTGGTAAAAACTCTTTAAAACCCTTTTCTTTATTTTGATAAATCATTTTAACACATAGTTTAAATGTTACACTCTATTTAATTAAATCCCAACCTTCTAATTTAATTAAATACAAGCTAACATTAATTAATTAATTAAAATTGCCACATAATATTAAATTGCTACACAATTATAATTCACTTATTAATCATAATTCATGTAACAAATTAGTAAATCTTTATAAACACTTAGCACACAATATTCATCTAATTTAATTATTCTCAATTAAATTAGAATTATACTACACAATTACTTACACATCAATTTAATTAATCATATTGCACTTAACTAAATTACTCCATAACATAATCACATAAATTATTTATTTAACTCGATAAATAAATTATTTAAAATATTTATTTAATTTAATAAATATTTACAATTAAATATACAAAATCTCATTCGTTACAGTATAAAATTCTTTCTTGATTTTAAATTTCCTTTAGAATTATGGAGATATGTAATTTTGGGGTTAAATTCCAATTTTTGGTAATTTATTTAGTTATGTTGTAATTTTTGGAGATATTTCTTTGTAATAGATCCAATTTTGGCATGGGTATGAGGATTATATAATCATAATTGGTTTATAACCAAAGAATTAAAATATATATTTTGTTAGTAGACTTTATTGTGTAAAAATCATTTTTAGTTTGATTTTATAATTAATCCATGGGCAAAATTCTAGACATAGGGACTTGGTGACTAGGTTTGAGTGTGTGGTTGTAGACACTCAAAATTTCACTTTCTTTGTACTAACCTTGTAGAAGGGCAAAATTATAATTTTACTTCGAAGATAACCCCGAGGTAGAGCAAAAGAATCAGGTCATCCCGGAGACAACCCCGTGAATGATTCAAAGGACCAATGACGTGCAAACATGTCGCGAACCGAACGAGGATCACTAAGCTGAGAAAGTGTCCGCCGGAAACCAACTTAGCAAACCTTAAACTGCGTGCCATTGAAGATAAACCAGCTAACTGCCATCTGGAGCCATAAGATATATCTCAGCTACCAGCATTATCTTCCCGGACCCCTGACTCAGTCAGACTCAATTTTATTCCTCCGCATTCCGCACAGACTTTTCGAAAGATCGGTCTGCGAAGGTCAACTTCCTCTGAACTGGGACCAAAGGAACGTACTTCGAGACAGCAGGCCTCGCCTAGCCCAGCCGCATCCATACATGTAGCTAGCCGCATGTATGTATGCGGCTGGCTCGGGCAGGTTAAAACACCAACTTTTAGCTTATTTAGAAAAAAAGAGATAGTTTTAGAGAGAGAAAAACATTTTTAGAGAGAGAACCCCTCGGGTTGAACTTGTATACACCAACTTGGAGCTATTTCATCTTGTTTAGCATCTACTTGGAGCCCTGAGTGTGTTCTACGTTGATCCCGGGTGTTAAAACGCTTGTTCACGCGTCCCCCAAGGTGAAAAAAAAGCTCTTTCTAGCTACGTTCTTTGTAAATTTTGTAACCGATGATGTAATCCGTTGGCTACAAACCAGTGAAGGTATCGACATAACCCCGTTGGTGTAATCTGTTGGCAACAAACCAGTGAGGGCATCAGCATAACCCCGATGGTGTAATCCATTGGCAATGAACCAGTAAAGGCATCGGTTTAACCCCAATGATGTAATCCGTTGGCAACAAAGCAGTGAAGGCATTGGCATAACCCCGATGGTGTAATTCGTTGGCAATGAACCAGTGAAGGCATCGATTTAACCCCGATGATGTAATTCGTTGGCAACAAACTAGTAAAGGCATCGGCATAACCCCGATGGTGTAATCCGTTGGCAATGAACCAGTGAAGGCATCGGCTTAACCCCAATGATGTAATCCGTTGGCAACAAACCAGTGAAGGCATCGACATAACCCCGATGGTGTAATCCGTTGGCAATAAACCAGTGAAGGCAACGGCATAATCTCGATGGTGTAATATGTTGGCAATGAACCAGTGAAGGCATCGGCATAATCCCGATAGTGTAATCCGTTGGCAACAAACCAGTGAAGATGTCGGCTTAACCCCGATGGTTTAATCCATTGGCAACAAACCAGTGAAGGCATTGGCATAACCCCGATGATGTAATCCACCGGCAATAAACCAGTGAAGACGTTGGCTCGACCCCCGATGATGTAATCCACCGGCAATGAACCAGTGTAGGCATTGGCTCGACTCTGATGATGTAATTCGTTTGCCACAAACTAGTGAAGGCATCGGCTCGACCCCCTATGATCTAATCTGTTGGCTACAACCTAATGAAGGCATCGACACAACCCCGATGGTGAAATCCGTTGACTACAACCAAACACAGGTCGGATTAACCCCGATAAAGTAATCCGTTAGCTACAACCCAGTGAGGGCATCTACTTAACCTCGACGACGTGATACTTAGAACTTTATCATAATCTCACATATCAACGCATGTTTTATACATAACATTGCATCATCAGATATACCTTGTCATGCATTCTCTGTGTCTAGTAATCTTTGTTGTGTTCATTCCATTACATTGTATAAATCTGACAAAGAGGGGCATCTGTAGACAATCAAAATTTTGCTTTCTTTGTACTAACCTTGCAGAAGGGCAAAAGCATAATTTTACTTCAGAGACAACCCTGAGGTAGGGCAAAAGAATCAGGTCATCCCGAAAACAACTCTGTGAATGATTCAAAGGACCAATGACGTCCAAACATATTGTGAACCGAACGAGGATCTCCAAGCCGAGACAATATCCGTAGGAAACCAACTCAGCAAACCTCGAACTGTGTGCCATCAAAGATAAACCAGCTAACTGCCATCTGGAGCCGGAAGATATATCTCAGCTGCCAGCATTATCTTCCCGGACCCCGACTCAGTCAGACTCGATTTTATTCTTCCGCATTCCGCACAGACTTTCTAAATATTTGGCCTAAGAAGGTCAACTTCCTCCTAATCGGGACCAAAGGAAATCACTTTGAGACGGTGGGCCCCTGCCTGACTCTGCACAGGTTAAAACACCAACTTTGAGCTCATTTAGGAAAAAAAAAGGAGATAGTTTTAGAGAGAGAAAAACCTTTCTAGAGAGAGAACCCCTCGGGTTGAACTTGTATTCACCAACTTGGAGTTATTTCATCTTCTTTATCATCTACTTGGAGCCTCGAGAGTGTTTACGTTGATCCCGGGTATTAAAAAGCTTGTTCACGCGTCACCGAAGGTGAAAATACGCTCTTTCTAGCTACGTTCTTTGTAAATTTTGTTTAATATACTAGATTGATGATATATATTGTTTAAATCTAGTTAAACTTGTTGTTTTCTAAGCATATTGTGTAATAGTTGGTAGATATTGCGTTTTTATTGGTTATTTTATGACTATTGCGTTGTAAATCAAGTACGGAGGCTAGATCTACCTATATCTAAGTCGAATCTAGCCTTTTAGTGGTTATTAAGCATGAAGCTTTAACCCGTGTGCTAGATCGGTTTAGATCCATGGTATATCTACGTATTTATTACTTTAACGATCCCGGTTACCCCTATATATCCCTAGATTTGTATCTAGAGGTGAAAGGGGTCCGAAATGGCTTAGAATGGTGATTTCAACCGATGAAATCATCTAATATTAAAGCCTAGGACATTGTATATATGTATTCCCGCATAAAAAATGTGAGCTTAGGAATCCCGGTATTGAGATCCTCGATTGAATCCCGACTTGATCCCAACGATGGACCGATTTTTATGATGTAATGTTTAAATAACGCAAGTATCATTGTATATGTAATATTGGGATCTTGAAGACGAGCTCGAGGGGTTAGTCCCAAGAAGTCGGATTCAAGATTCCGTGATAGTGAAAACTTTAATTGTGGGTGCTCGGTTTCATCGAGATGGCTTACATGCCCGATGATGATCCGACCCTTTTTGACGCTTTTTACATGCATATCATCAAAATGTTTTCCGATAAAACCACAAAAAGCTTTCAATAATAATAAAGCGGATCAGGAATAAACATTAGATCATAAATGGAAGTATCAAAGGACCTCGATTCCTATTTGACAAAGGATTTGAAAACATTATTTTCAAAACATCACTGATATATATTATATTCTAAAAATAAACTTTTATATAAATCAAATCCTTTGTGCATAAGGTTAAAGAGGTACAACACTACTTTCAAAATAACTCACAATGAGGCTTAGAATAAACCTTTTCAAATAAAACACACACATACTCACACAAACACACACACACACACATTTTATGCATAGAAAATTAATAAAGATGCGGTACTGTGTTTTCACGGAAGTCCGGGGGTGCCTAACACATTCCCCCCGCTTAACCTAGCCCCCGAATTCCACGAATCTTGGGTTTCAGACCAATATTTCGGAGCCATGCATTGGACCATATTGCCAAAACTATTAAAACTCAAATGAGTTGGTACATCCATTTAAACCATACCAACTCGAGACCCTGTCTCATTCGGTGCAATCATAAAATAATAAATTTAATCTTTTTCAAAGTCGTCGACACTTATGTCGGTACCGCTTTCCTAAAAACTCAACCTTTAATAAAATCCAAAGACATAGCAAATAAAAAAGGATAAAAACAAACAAACACAAACTTAGGAAAGACGGACATTTCGCGTTCGAAAAGGAACATATAAAGAAATTTTTCCTAGTGTCGACAGGTGGCGACTCTGCTGGGGATTAAAGAGGGCTTAAGCCGCGTCAATCTTTTTGATTTTCATTTTTTCATATGCATCTTGTGAATGATCTTTGTGTGTGATAATTGTCTTAATCTTTAAGCATTTTTTGTATTAGTGCCTCGCATAATATATTAGTGCTTCGCACAATATATTAGTGTTTCGCACAATGTCATCATATTGCATACGGTGAGGACGTGAATGTATGTTGTGTGGTACCTCCATTAGGAAGCAATCCCGTTGTTTGTTTATTACGGGACTCCTCTGGGTGTTTCTAGTGTGAGGCTTAGGAAAGGCACCACTCAGATCCGCTCTAATTGAAAAATGGATGTTTTCATCAAGTAAATTGCGAAGATCTGGGGAACCAATTTCAAAAAGCCCGTGAGAGTAACCGTAAGATAGGTCAACCTCTGATAAACCAAACACGTGGTGTGTTTTCTTCATGCCCTATTTACTCTTCTGTGTATATAAATGGCCATCATGTTGTACTGTTGTTTGTGTCTTTCCCATCCTATAATCAATTCGACTAACCCGTTGTGTTGTAGGAAAAGATTAAAAAACCATTAAACTGATGCATAGCATATCATGCATCTCTGTCCACCAATATCCAGTCTAAACTAGATATCGATTTTGTGCAGATTGGTCCTAGAACTCGATTTCGAGCCAAGAAGACCCGTTCACCACCGGTCAAGATGGCTGAAGGAAGCTCATATGAACCCATCCCTGTATCTCGAGAGGAATTTGAGGAATTTAAGAAACAGATTGTCGATATGACGACCCTATTGATAGAACAGTGCAAAGTATCTCAGGAACCTAAGCATAAGAGTCAGACTGAACCTTCTGTGCAAGGAGATATGAAAAATACCAGAAAAGGACGGTGATACCCAGATGTCCACACCTATCTCTCCCCTCGATGTTGAAGTATCCAAGGAGGCCCCGATCCAGAAAACAATGTCGACGTCGGGAAAAAATCCGCGGGCCGGGTCACAACCCGGATCTTTTATCTCTTCCTAAGTTATCTCTACCCTCACTCTTTTTATTGCGAAAAAAGGTTTTGAAGGGTTTTATAGGAAAAGGCCAACATGTATCATGTCGACGATTGAACATTTTACAGAGTCGCCAGTTGGTAGATTTTGAAATGGTTGTACCAACTCAATCTCATTTTGTTTAAAAGAGGCTCAATTGCTGGACACTGTCGAAACTTGATCTTTGAAACCGAAGTTTTGAGCTTGGGGGCTTGGTTAAGTGTGGGGAATATGTTAGGCACCCCACAACTCCTGTGTAAACACGGTACCGCATCTTTTCAATATTTTCCTTTAAAACTGAAATGTGTGTGTGAATGCTGTTTGAAAATTAGGCCTATATTTGATTTGAAAGCTTTCGACAGGCTTCGTTGAACCTATATACGAAGGGTTTGATTTGATTTGCAAAAGTCTTTTGATTTGATTTGTAAAAGTATTTGATTTGATTTGCAAAAGCTTATCTTTTCGATAAGATTATTTAACATAATGTTTTGAAAGAAGTTTATCAAACCCCTACACTAACATAGGAATTGAAGCATATTGATACTTCCAATTTTATCTTTTCAGCCTTAAGGCTCAATTTGAATGGTGATTGTCGGGCTGCGAAGCATCCTTGACCACAAAATATATATATAAGTGTCGGTCTCCTCATGGGCATGACAGCCATCGGAGGGACTCTGACACGACAAACTATATTTTCACTATGTTGAGACCTTAAATTCGGATAACCGTTTTAAGGTCTTTTGTATGTACATTTATACATAAAAACTGGCAGGGTACATTCATAAAGTGGAGTTTATCCATTGTGAGAATCAGATTCTGATTAGTTTGATCATGAATCCCACGATTCCTAGACTCATATATGAGTAGCCAATAAACCTGTACAGTTCAAAGTTGTACAGAAATAGATATATATCCCAATGTTGCCAGAATCAAGGATTCATTCAGTAAATCCTGATTTGCACGGCTGAAGCATCTCGTTCCCACTAGATAGCGATCTAAGGGCCGCGAGGTTATTTTTTTGACTGAAACTAGAAAAAACCTAGATTTAAATAAATCTCAGCCATTCTAGCTTCCAGGTTCAGTCTGTACCAGTTTTAAACCATTTGAAAGCCAGAGTTGGCGAGATTTAAATAAATCTAATCCGTCCGCATAAATGTCAGTGCAAATTCATATCAATTGAATGTTTAAAGCAACAGTTTAATAAAGCGAGTAAAGCAATATATATACAGTTATATATACGAAAGTTATAAAGGGAGATGGGTTTTCATGCCGGTGTCCGGACTGGAATTGAAATAATATATATATATATATATATATATATATATATATATATATATTCATAAAAAAAACAGTAAAGAGTCACGGGGTGATCCAGTCTTGACTAATTGAATTATATATATATATATATATATATATATATAAATATTAAAAAGGACAATGGGTTTTCACTCCTGTGCCCGGACTAGAATTGAAATATATATATATATATATATATATATATATATATATATTGAAAGAAAAGTAGTCAACCAAGATTGGGAAGAGAACCCAGTGGTGGTGAAGGCTGCTTATATATGCATAAATATATATATAAGCAATAAAAAGGCCACAGAATAATCCAGGCCGAACTAGAATGTAAATGTACAAAAGAGTAGTCAACCAGTGACTGGGAAGATAACCTAATAATGGTGAAGGGTGCAAAAAATAGTATAAAGGCCACAGAATGATCCAGGCCAGACTGAAATATATATATATATATATATATATATATATATTTGACAGAAATGTAGTCAACCAAGACTGGGAAGAGAACCCAATGGTGGTGAAAGTTGCTTATATATGCATAAATATATATAAAAGTAGTAAACTACCTCAGATTTTACATTCGGGCTTGACAGAATTGAAAAGTTAGTATATATACAGTTAAATGTATACAAAAAAAAGTCAAACCCATACTGGGAAGATAACCCAGTCCGGCGAAGTTGCTTAAAACGATGATGTAAGTATGTCGAAGATGCTGGAAGCCACGGATCGTCAATCCGAGTTGTAGAAATACCAAAAAATGCATTTAGGTACTAAAATATACCAAATGTTGAAAAAAACGGCCACGAAACTGAGTTTCGGGCATATTTATAAAACGAAACTTGATATGCAAGTGTAAAACAGTATAAAGAAGTATTGACTTGCTGATCGTAAAAATACTCACAATGGACTGCTACACGGGCTTTTTGCCACTTACTGGGCTTCAAACGTCCAAATCTACCGGTTATTTTCTGATATGTGATAGTATGTGGGTATATCTACGTGTTAGAGTAAAAAAATTTGGGTTTGAAAGAGGTGAAAAAGGATGAAAATCAAATAGGCAGCGGTTCGGAGCGTTTTAGAATTATGAAAATAAGAGGGGGGTGGCCTATTTTTTATAGGCCAGGGAGCCTCCACTCTACCTGCTACTGTCGCAAGTAGAGGTGCGGCTCCCCTGGTGGGGCCCACGTGTAATGCCCGAGATTTTTTTTTATTAAATGAATATATTAATGGGAATGAATATTTATTTAAATATAAATGAGTTGTGACTTAACTCAATTATATTAAATTGAATAATTGAGAATATATAGAGTTGCGATAAACTCGTTGAAAGCCTTGTGTGGCACATTGTTGACATACATTAATTGACGAAGGATTTATTAAGTGAACAATTAATTAATTGCAAATTGTTGTTAATTGTTATCGTAGAATATTAATTAATTGTTATAGAATATTAATGATAATTAATTGATGATGTGGGGATGATTATTATTGCAAATAATATAATAATAATAAGCAACGTGTTCATAAATATAATAAGATCTATATTCATGTGATAATTAATCCTATGATTATTAATTAAGTGTTATTAATAATTACGAGGAAGGGATTAAGTAATATTATTGTTAATTAATAAGATAATGAATTTATTAATTCATATCTGCAAGCATGTAATATTAAAAGTGTAACGTATAATAGCCAACTATATTATATAGTGTAATACAACATCTATGTGACTATATTATATATAGAAATCATATAATAAGATTCATATTTATTGAAGCCATATGAATGCATCATGAAATGCTTATGTGACAATGTGTATATGAATATACATTAAAATAATGTACATGGGTTGTATGTGTACAATTTTCCCTTACTATATTCACATATTACTTATTCATTGGGAATACATTGTGGCATTTCATTATAGCCTTACCATACATTATACAACCTAAGTGGATATATACATGTTGAGCCTTAGTGTTGTATATATGCATGAATGCTGAGTTTATTTTTGGTTGTCCCTTATTATTAGTCTCATTTCCCTTTTCACGAGCATAGCATCATGAAGCTAAAGCCTATTTCCTCAAACTCACAAACTCAGCTTGCTAGCTATCATCATGAAGGAGAATGGCTGATTGCTACAGCTTCACTATTTCACCAACTAATCTACCTACTACTCCTTAACCCCTATGCAATTCACAAATCCCGTTGTTTCAATTTGATGGACAACTGTATTGTCTAGGTATGAATTCCTCTATAAATTAAACTCTCTCCCTCACAAACTCACTTGCTGAGATTTTGATTAAGAAAAATTGAGAGCATTTATATATCAGTGTTAGTAGTCTGAAGAGTAGAGAATTCCTTAGCAGCAAGTTCTTAATTCGTATTACAGAGGTATAATCCCTCTTCTTGTTCTTCATTTTCATTTTCTGTAAAAATCTCATTTCTTGATTATACCAAATTAGATTGTGTTTGGGTTGTAGAACCCTTATATTGTTGTTATATGAACATACATACATGATGGAACCACTATATAGCTTTCTTGTCTTTCATTTCCATTTTCCTCTACAATTTCTATAAAAACATCAAATTCTTGAATTTAGTTGGAGTTCATGAATTTGGGAATTGATAAATGGCGATTGACTGTTATATAAGCATATATATATATATATATATATATATATATGTGTGTGTCTGTGTGTGTGTGTGTGTGTGTTAGTAAGTTAAAGAGGTTAGTCTAATAGCATATGGGTATGGTGAAATCAATGAAATGGGAAGTTTTTTGGCTGCAGCGTGAACTGCAGAAACTGAGTCTGCATCGCGGCGCCGCAGCGCCGATGCGCAGCGTTATCTGCTCGTTGCAGCTCCATAGTGCCTCAGTCCCAGTGTCCCCACGCCGCAGTTCCAATTCCAGTGTCCACGCCACAGTACCTCCAGCGCCGAAGCGCCTCCAGCGCCGCAGCGCCAGCTTGCTGCTGTTGTTGCCGCGCCGCAGCACCGCTGTGCAGACAGGCCCAGAAATGACTATCTGTTTATCCAGTCTGAGAGCAGTGAAATTATAATTCATACTAAGTAAATGTAACATGATTTATGGAGTCCTTCTTGTTCAATACATGTTCCCATAGTTTACTTAACATAAAAAGAGAACTCATGATTTTGAAAACAACCCTTGACGAAGCATGTGTTATTTAAGTCCGAATTTGCTAGCATATGCTCGTAACTTAACTAGGTGTGAGATACGGTTTGAAATTGCCTATATGAACTAGATTGCTTTGGCTTGGTTTAAAATGACTGTTAAAGACTAACTCGGATATGTTTGCAAACTAAGTTTCATACACGTTGCATGGTTGTATTCTGAACTTATAGGGTTGCGTGCTAGTATTCTTTATGTCGCTACGCATGATCTATATGAACACTTACATAGTTGGACACGACGTAAACTATTCAAGTATAATTTTCTAAGACAATTACAAGTAAGGACTATAGTTGATTATTAAACTATGTGGTTTGTTAATATATAGTTATACGATTTGATTGTGTAGCTAAGATAGAACTTGATGTATATGCTCAATTTACATGTCAAGTATGTGAATCCAATGTGTATAACTAATGTGTGTGTATATATATATATATATACATTAATAGGATAGCATAATTCTTTGAAGCAATGTTAGGTTTTACGTGGATAAACTACGCTTAAGGCAAGTATCCTAACCGACGCATTTACTTTATACAAGAAAATCTATTATTGTGCAAGTTTCCTGACTTACACTCATTTATAGTGCAAGTATCCTAACCCTTGTACTACTTTATTCAACGAATATTGTAAGCGAAAATCTAAACTTTATCTCTTTGAATGCAAGTTGTCTTACTCGTTCATTTGAGCTAGTATGTTTAAACTCTTGTGAAAGCTATTATTCATGTTGAATTTGGTATTGTTCTTGAATATTGTGAAAGTGTCTATGCCACTTGATTCGGCTAGACTATATGCATGTTTATAAAACTGTCCAAACCTTTTTATCGGTGCGAAAATCTTGAAAACTGAGTTGAACAACCCTTATAGTAAGGGGAGTGTTTATTGTTGGAAGCCCCAACACACGCGTGAATATTACTGTGGTTATGCATAACATAGAGTATTGTAGACTGATCATCTATTATACTTGTTTATTTTGGGTTATCAGTTTAATATTGGTAATTCTAGTAGATGTTCAATAGTCCTAAGTGACTGCTCAGTATAAATTGTCTTATCCAGTTGGATACGTTGATAGCCTTTGAATTCATATATATCTGTTGATCTATATTGAATTATCATTTCAGATTCCAAAGATGTGATTCGAGAATTGTTGATATTTGTTGTTCCTGATATTATTCTGAAACTCTGAACTATCTTAGAGATTATACTTCGATATTTCAAACTCGTGATATAATACTCATCACCCTTGTTGTATATTACTTGCTGGGTAATTTGTGTTCATTCTTGCTTATTTTAAAACCTTTCAGTTAAGGCGGAACAGGGAAGTGTCTTTGGGAAAGACAAGGGCAAGGGCAAGGCTACCGACTAGCTTGTTCCTTTATGTTTAAAATTGTTATGTTGTATTAAGACTGTCTTCAGACTATGTTTAAGCTTAAGTAGGATTATGTAATAAGTCTTTATTCAATATCATTATGTAATCTATTAAGTACTGTAGGTTGCGAGACTTGGGGGAATAATTATAAAAATCATTGTATATTATTCTAAATTAGATCTTCCGCTGTGAATGTGTGATTTTATTTATTATTGTATTACCATGAGCACGTGACGAACCGAATTCGAGTGACCAAGTGGCGATCCCGAATTTGGGGGCATCACAGGTTGGTATAAGAGCTGTAGTTATAAATCTTAGGAACGAGTGCCCTTCGACTATAACTTAGGAGAACTTAGAAGTTAGAAAGGAGATAAAACTCATGTAGAGTTTTCCTTGAGAGACTTAGTTTGTTATGAAATGTAACTTCATTTTATACAATGAACATATGTTTTATTTAACATTCTAATGGAGATGTTGTTTCTTGTATGTGTTTGTGATTGTAGATGGAAGATATGGGAGTACTCGCTAGAGTGGCTGAGGATGAGCCCAGGGATATTCATGTAGTGTACGAGGCACCCTTAGAGGCTGTGCTAGTACAGGCTGTGGCACCATCTGAGTCAGATGACGAGGATGAGATTGAGATTGAGATAGAGTCCGATCCAGAGGAGGAGCCGATGGAGGACGAGCCGGTTAAGGACGAACCTTCAAAGGAGGAGCCCATGGAGGACTCCTATGAGCCTAACCTAGAGGAGCATATACTAGGCGAGTATGAGGAGCGGATCCTAGAGTTGGACTGCAGAGTCCAGGAGTTAGAGGAACAGGCAAAAGAGAGGGAGTCAGAGTTCCAGAAACTGCGGGACGAAGACCACCAAAGGAAGCTGGCTATGCAAGAGTTGGAAGTAGAAATTGCTTATCGCAAAGAGGCGGGAATTCAGATGGGAACCCTATTTCACAAGGTAGTGGCTAGGAACGTGGATATAGCAGGGAAGCTAGAAGAGGTTGAACAGAGGGAACTAAGCGAGAAGACTAAGAAGGAAGCACTCCGCACTCATTTGGAATTAGAAGTGATGGATAAGATACACTTCGAGGAGAAGTTGGAGGCTGCCCCCATGAGAGAGCTGACGACCTGGAGGATGAGGTTCGATGTAAGGAGAGGAAAATGAACAGGATGGGGTACGTATTTCGTTCGGCATTTGAGAGGGTGCTTGATGGTGCGTACCACTACCCGGCAGAATAGGGACAGACTCTACACACTATGAGTCGAGAGTTGGTAGCTTATATAGCACAGTTAGAGTACAAGTGCGCTATGAAGCGCGGGATGATGTGACGAAATTTCCTTGGACGGATTAGTAGTAGTCTAGTAGTATTCTCTTTATGTATTGTATATACTATGTTGTAATCCCAATCTTTTGTGTAAGATGTGGAATAGTGATGTAAACCCCAAGTTAGCTTTTGTTAGAGGGGTAGTGTGGTAGTAGGTTGGTATATTCCCCGTCTTTTGTGATATTAAGGGATATATGTGATGACATTTATAGCAGTATGCTAGGATAATCATGTAATGAAATGAAATGGCATATGAATATAAATGAAGTTTATTCAGAAACGTGTTATAAATTTATTCTTTTTGTTTTTAAAAGAAATACTTAAGTAATATAACTGAATAATAATAAAATGAAAATTTGTGATGAAGATCATGGCACCAAGACGTAGACTGACTGCACCCGAAGAATCAGTTAATAACGAGAGGGAGCAAGTAGATCCCATCTAGAGGCTAGTTGATCTGTTAGGAGAGGCTCTTAGGGGGAGGAACAATTAACCTGTTCGCCCGAACCCTCAGGCTGTGACAGTAACAACCTTTAAAGACTTTAAGAGTGTAGGACCCCCGGAGTTCGAGGGAACTACCGACCCAATCCTCGCACAAACGTGGATCAAGGAGATCGAAAAAGCTTTCACTATAGCTCGCGTAGGCGAAGATCAGAAGACGGTGTTTGCCACGTACATGATGAGGGGAGAAGCAAATTATTGGTGGGAAGCAACTCATCAGAGAGCCGGAGAGGGGACAATAGCATGGGAAAGATTCAAGACGCTATTCTTAGAGAACTACTTCCCAAAGAGCATGAAAAACAGAATGGAGGTAAAATTCCTAGAGTTAAAACAAGGTGAAATGACGGTGGCGCAATACGCAGCTAAGTTCAACGAACTAGCGTGATTTGCGGAGCACCAAGTTGGTGATGAGGAAAGGAAGGCTAGACGATTCGAACAAGGACTGAAGCCTTGGCTATTCAATAAGGTGTCAGTTCTTCAGATCCATTCTTTTGCAATACTGCTGGAGAAGGCTATTATCGCTGAGGGAGGAAGTGAAGCTTTGAGCTTGTATAATAAAGAGAGGAAAGGAAAGAACACTAGTAGTGAAAATCGTGGAGGAAGCAGTGGCAGAGGGAGTAACTCCGGGAAAAGAAAGTGGGACAACAACAACAACAATAGCAGAAACAATAATCAAGGTGGGAGTCACCAGGGAAATTTTTAAAAAAGAAGTGGAGCTTGTAATAAGTGCGGGAAAAGTCACCAAGGGGAGTGCTGGAAAGGAAAAAGCACATGTTATAATTGTGGCCAAGAGGGGCACATATCGCCAAACTTCCCAAAACCGAAGAAGATCAGGGGATGTTTTACTTGTGGATCAACGGAGCACCATATAAAGGACTGTCCAAAGAAAGGAAGTGGTGGAACTAGCGGAGGTCAGGGTGGAGGTAGCAAGTTGATGATTGGAGGACCCGCACAACCCAACCGATCGACCGCCCGAACATTTAACATGACCGTCCAAGATATCGTAGCTGCAAAGGACGTAGTATCAGGTATAATCCCAATTAATAATATAAATGCTTACGTATTATTTGATTCGGGTGCCACCTGTTCTTTTGTATCTGAAGAATTTGCTAGTAAACTTAATTCACCCCAAGAAAGATTAGAAAATCCCTTGAACATAGAAGTTGCGAATAAGGAAGTGATCCCTGTAGAATACGCTTATCGAAATTATCGCGCAAACATTAGAGAACATGAACTAAAAGTAGACTTGATTCCTATTAGATTGGGAGAGTTTGACGTAATACTGGGAATGGATTGGCTGTATAACCATGCTGCGATAATTAACTGTCAGAATAAATGTGTGAACCTTCAGACTACGAGTAAGTCTAAGGTAGTGTTTTATGGTAGCTCATCGCTTAAGCAATCGTGTTGCGTTACGATGATGCAGGCCAAGAAATTGTTAAGAAAAGGATGTGTAGGTTATTAGCTTACATCGTTGATACTCGAAAAAAGGGAGTAGAAATTAAGGATATATCCATAGTGAATAAATTTCAAGACGTGTTTCTGGACGATTTGCCTGGTCTTCCGCCAGACAGAGAAATTGAATTCGTAATAGATTTAGCACCGGGAATGGCACCGATTTTGAAAGCTCCATATCGTATAGCGCCAGTATAAATGAAGGAATTGATGATACAACTGCAAGAGTTATTGGATAAAGGTTACATTCGATCGAGTGTGCCTCCTTGTGGAGCACCAGTGTTATTCGTCAAGAAAAAGGACAAATCGATGAGGCTCTATATCGATTATCGAGAATTGAACAGAGTAACGATCAAGAACCGATATCCGCTACCGAGGATAGACGACTTATTTGATCAACTGAAGAGAGCAAAATGTTTCTCGAAGATCGACCTACGGACAGGATATCACCAACTGAAGGTACGGGATGAGGACATACCAAAGATTGCGTTTCGAACCCGTTATGGACATTACCAGTTTTTGGTAATGTCATTTGGTTTGACTAATGCTCCGACAGCATTTATAAACTTGATGAACCGAGTTTTTAAGCCAAATTGGATAAATTTGTAGTTGTTTTTATCGACGACATTTTGATCTACTCGAAGACAAAGGAAGAACACGCCGAACATCTGAAGATAGTTTTGGAAGCGCTAAAGAAGGAGAAGATGTATCCGAAATTTTCTAAGTGCAAATTTTGGATGGAGAAGGTTCAATCCTTAGGCCACGTGGTGGATAAAGATGGAATCTCAGCAAACCCCGCAAAGGTCGAAGCAGTAAGTAATTGGGAATAGCCGAGAACACCGACAGAGGTGAGAAGCTTTTTAGGGTTAGCTGGGTACTATCGAAGATTCATCCAAAAATTTTCCAAAATAGCAACCTGGTGTGCTGTCGCAGACAACCAAAAATAAACCTTACTGCGAAAAATAATTATATAGTAGTGCAAGTAAGAGTCGATCCCACAGAGACTGATTAATCTATTTTTATATACTTTGTATTCCAAAAGAGGGGGTTTTTGAATATTTTTAATTAAAACAAACTAATGTGTAAAATATTGTAACGAACTAAATCAAGAGAACAAACCTTGGGTTAAGTCAACTTCCACCTTAGAAACATACATTGATAATTGACTCGAGTATATACAATCAATACTTTGAATATTCATCGTTAGAATCACTTCCATGTCTTTCCTTATTTTTAGTTAGATAGAAACAAGCGATCTAAATAACCCTAACTACTAAACAACCTCAGACAAGCGCTAAAAGTTTAATCTAGTAGAAGCTTTAAGAATTAGAAAAACCGATTAAGCTAAACAACACAAGCACAAGCGGTTGCATTTAATTTAGTTGAATATTCTCCCTGAGATATAATAATCTCGTGATCTGCAGTCAATTATTTATCTTAGTTGCTTCACAAATTAGAGTGATCGAACAATTACGGATTCGATATCTAATTTAGCAGTAGATTTTAATGAATAATAAACTAGTGTGCACCTAGCAATTAAACAAATCAATCATATAATTCAAGCACACAGAAGAATAATCAATACTCAAAATAATAATTGAACAATTAAAATCAATTAGATCTCACAGTGTATTTAATCCAAGGCTTTCGTCTCCTTAATCCAAGAACAATAGTTAGCCGCACAAGGCTATAGAAAATACCAAGAATTATAGAGAAAGAAAAAGTAATTTTATTAAAAGATGATACATGAGATATATCAAGGTGTCCTTATTTATATTAATAACATAGCAGCTCCCATTATGCCCTAGCTGCTTTCGTCCAATTCCCAAAAGGAGTTCGGCAGTTTTTTTATTCCCGCCTGCCCGCTAGGGCGGGTCCTCCATGTGTAAATCTCCCGCTGGGGCGGGAGATGCTACTGCCCAGCCGACTTCAATTGCCTTTTAATTTCGTGGCTACCCCTTTGATGACTTAAGCCCACTTGATTTATTACTTTGCAAGATGATTACCCATTCCTTTTTTCGGAGCTGCTGGTTGGAAACGTGGGCTGCTAATTGCATTTGTTTATTTTGTGGGCCCATTATGACGTTATGATTTGCCAGCTGCTTCAGCCGTGAACTTCTTTGTAATATGTTACTTGATTGAGATGATATAAATCGTGGCCCACTAGATCATATATGCTGAAAATGCTTTAATTGCAATGTTGCTTTAGAATCCTTGTTGCCGATTTTTGCTGTGACTCTCCTTCAATTGTTAATGATCGTGACCATGGGCTGCTAAGCATAAATAAATTCGTGGCCTTGGACGTGAGCTTTTGAGCCTATTTCGCTTTCTTGGTTCAATTGTACCTAAAATAAAAATATAAGAGCATGGAATGTATTTAGGTACAAAATAAATATAAAAGAATAAGTATTAAGGGACTAAACTATAACATATTTCATTCTCATCAAATTCCCCCACACTTATCTTTTGCTCGTCCTCGGACAAAATAAAAAAATAAACTATAACACAAACTTCAACTTACTACATATGCCAAACTTGAGCCACGAGATAATATGAATTTCACCCTTGTCTCAAAGATTCAAAACAATAACTCTTGGGCAACTTTAAAATAATTTATCATCCGAAACCCAACTTTACTTATCAATCTTACTTTATTCTCAACCCCTTGTGCGTGTGTGAATCCACCTATATCAAACCAATCAGACTACAGAAAAACTTATAAAATCGAACCCTTAAAGGAGAAAGATAAACTCAACTACTTGTTTTCCCACCAATTTTCAGTTAACATCAGCAGATAACATCAAAGGATCAAAAGACTTTTTCTGTCTGTCTTATTTTTTCCTTTCTTTTTTTTATTTGGTAAGTGCATTTTATGCTCCATCTTACCCGCGAGTGCGTTTTACGCTCCTCACATGTCACGTGTTTATGAGTGAGTGCGTTTTACGCTCCATCTCAGCCCACCACATGAATCATTTCTTTTCTCTTTTAATTTTTTTTCTTTTAATCCTGCAAAATTTGCCTAAATCATTTCCCTTTTCTTAACCAATACCTCATATCAACTTCAAGTGGTGATCAAACAATTGAGCGAGTTCAAAATTTCATCCCTAGACATTCAATCAGATAAATTTCTTCCAAGTCAAAACTGGGTCGAACAAATGGATATGTGCTTAATAGTGAAGGGTCTCAAATAAATTAGTGATCAACAAAGAAAATCAAATTTAGATTACCCAATGTCTATCAGTCCTCCCAGAAGTTATCGCAAAGAAATCAAAATTCTATCATTGGTCAAAAATCAAGATCAAAATTAACTTATTGCTCAAGTGACACATCCTAAAATTACCCCATTTTCGTAGGAAACACGATTGCACTTAGCATGTGCAACAAGCCTTTAAACCCCAAGGTTACCCCAAGTGGACGAGTTTTATCTCGTGAGGGTTTGCAGTGAATATACCCACAAAATTCAAAATAATAATAAAAATAAAAATAAAAATAAAAAATAAAAAATTTAAAAAATATCTAAATTCTTCCCCCCCACACTTAAAACTTACATTGTCCCCAATGTAAACTAAAATGCAAAGAAAATTAAAGAGATACTCCCCTATGGGTTGCCTCCCATGCAGCGCCTTTGTTTATGGTCGTTGGCTCGACCCAACATTTCCTTTGAGTGAACTCTTGTAGACCGGATCCTTCAAGATCCACCTTCTCCATTTTCTTCTCGCAGAAACCCTCATAGAGATATGCAGTCGACTAGGAAGAGGAATCAAATTCGGAATTGGTGCCTGCAAAACAGAGGGTAAAGACTTCTCGTTAGAATTCGGCAATTTAGCATAAAAGTTGTTACCTGATTTCGGATCGTCATGCAGAGTTGTTACAGTTGCTTGCAACTCGGTGCTTAATCTCAAATTTGCACTTTCCAATTTATCCTTACCATCAAGTTCACCGATTTCCTGTACTAAAGAGTCAATCACATCAATTGAATAAACAGATTTATCATCAGTGGGGTATTACATGGCATCATAAATATTAAATTTAACACTTTCGCCATCAAATTCCATTGAAAGTGTACCACTATGAACATCTATTTTAGTCTTTGATGTTTTTAAAAATGGTCTTCCTAACAAAATAGGAGCATTTTGGTCACCGTTTTCCATATCAAGCACATAAAAATCAGTAGGAAAGATCAAATTATTTACTTGCACAAGGACATCCTCAACTACACCTCTAGGATAAACATTAGATCTGTCAGCCAACTGTATTACAATACCAGTTTTATTCAAAGGTTCAAGTGATAGATTAGCAAATATAGAATATGGCATAACATTTATCGAGGCTCCTAAGTCTAACATGGCTTTTTCAATTTTAGCGCTACCTATCGTGCATGGAATTGTGAACATACCCGAATCTTGGCACTTAGTAGGTAGTTTTCTTTGAATAACTGCTGAGACATTCTCCCCTACCCTTACTTTTTCATATTTTTTATTTTCCTGTTTCCTCTTGTGTGTACACAGTTCTTTCAAAAATTTAGCATAACGAGGTACTTGTTTAATAGCATCTAACAATGGAATATTTATCTCGCATTTTCGAAATGTTTCATATAAATCTGAATTTTTCTCGTATTTCCTGTTTTTTGTTAAAGCAAGAGGGAAAGGAGGTACCGGATTATATTCAGAGAGAGGGGGAAATTTATGCTTTGGTTCATCTTTGTCATTCATAACACTGCTGCTTGCTGCTTCTTTTTCCTTATCTGTATTGCCTTGATCTTGTGGTGTAGCCACTGTCTTTTCTGGAACTGTTATCTCCTTACCATTCCTCAAAGTGATTGCACTTGCATTTTCTTTTAGGTTCACCACTGTTTGGGAGGGTAATTTTCCTGAACTTTGTGCCTCCAATCGACTAATCGCAGTCGCCATTTGTCCCACTTCCGTACCCAAATTCTGAATACTTGCTCTCGTTTCTTGTTGAAAATTTAAAGTGTTAGTGGCAAGTGTTTTAACAATATCTTCTAAAGACATACTAGGGTTAGAAGATTGGCCCTGTTGTTGTCTATTGGGATACGCTGATTGGTAATGCTGCTGATTTGGAAAGGTCTGAGTTGTGGGTTGAGTTGCTTGTGGATTTCCGTAGCTAAAGTTAGGATGATCCCTCCATCCAGGATTATATATATTTGAATAGGGATCATATTTCCTTTGTGGTTGCTAAGGAAATCCTCCTGCTGCATTTGCCTGCTCAACGGATTCCTCTTGAAGAGTTGGGCATGCATTTGTTGGATGTCCTACTACCGCACAAATCCCGTAAGCTTTTACCTACTGTGTGTTACCTGCACCCATTTGGTGAACAAGAGAAGTTAAACTCGTAATTTGTTGTTCAATAGAAGAAATTTGTACCTCACTAGCATTCCTAGGTGCAGAATCAAGTCTAGTGCGAAATTGTTGGGAGTTGGCTGCCATATTTGCAATTAGATTTCTTGCAGCCTCGGGAGTCTTATCCACCAACGCTCCGCCACTAGCAGCGTCAATCATGCCTCTGTCTGTACAACTGAGACCTTCGTAGAAATATTGGATGAGAAGCTGATCACTGATTTGGTGATGAGGGCAACTAGCACACAATCTTTTGAAACGTTCCCAATACTCATCTAGGGATTCTCCGTTGTTCTGCCTCACACCACAAATTGACTTTCTAATGTTGGCTGCTCTTGAAGCTGGAAAATATTTCTCTAAGAAGAGTCTTTTGATCTCCTCCCATGTGGTGATACTTCCGGAGGGTAGATAGTAGAGCCAATCCTTAGCTGAATCTTTCAAAGAAAACGGGAAGGCTCTTAGCTTGATCTGCTCTTCAGTTACTCCGGTAGGTTTCATACTCGTGCATACAATATGAAATTCCTTCAAGTGTTTGTGGGGATCTTCACCTGCTAAACCATGAAAAGAAGGCAGAAGATGTATCAGTCCAGATTTCAATTCAAAATGAGTGTTAGTATCAAGATTAGGGAAAGTTATGCATAAGGGTTGTTGGTTCAAATCAGGAGCCGAAAGCTCTTTTAGGGTTCGATTTGCTGCCATGGCTTCCTGTTCTGCATGATTTTCCCAAGCTTCCTTCCTTAATCTGTGACAAGTTCTCTCTATGTCTAGATCAAACTTTAAATCACCTTGATTAGTAGAACGAGTTTCAGGCATAAACAATCAAGGAAATTCAAATTATCTAAAAAAAATAAAAATAAAATAAGGATTATAAAAATATTAAAAAAAAATAGACTAAAAATCAGTCCCTGGCAACGGCGCCAAAATTTGGTGTGCTATCGCAGACAACCAAAAATAAACCTTACTGCGAAAAATAATTATATAGTAGTGCAAGTAAGAGTCGATCACACAGAGACTGATTAATCTATTTTTATATACTTTGTATTCCAAAAGAGGGGGTTTTTGAATATTTTTAATTAAAACAAACTAATGTGTAAAATATTGTAACGAATTAAATCAAGAGAACAAACCTTGGGTTAAGTCAACTTCCACCTTAGAAACATACATTGATCACTGACTCAAGCATACACAATCAATACTTTGAATATTCGTCGTTAGAATCACTTCTATGTCTTTCCTTATTTTTAGTTAGATAGAAACAAGCGATCTAAATAACCCTAACTACTAAACAACCTCAGACAAGCGCTAAAAGTTTAATCTAGTAGAAGCTTTAAGAATTAGAAAAATCGATGAAGCTAAACAACACAAGCACAAGCGGTTGCATTTAATTTAGTTGAATATTCTCCCTAAGATATAATAATCTCGTGATCTGCAGTCAATTATTTATCTTAGTTGCTTCGCAAATTAGAGTGATCGAACAATTACGGATTCGATATCTAATTTAGCAGTAGATTTCAATGAATAATAAACTAGTGTGCACCTAGCAATTAAACAAATCAATCATATAATTCAAGCACAGAAGAATAATCAACACTCAAAATAATAATGGAACAATTAAAATCAATTAGATCTCACATTGTATTTAATCCAAGGCTTCCGTCTCCTTAATCCAAGAGCAATAGTTAGCCGCACGTGGCTATAGAAAATACCAAGAATTATAGAGAAAGAAAAAGTAATTTTATTAAAAGATGATACATGAGATATATCAAGGTGACCTTATTTATATTAATAACATAGCAGCTCCCATTATGCCCTAGCTGCTTTCGTCCAATTCGCAAAAGGAGTTCGGCAGTTTTTTTATTCCCGCCTACCCGCTAGGGCGGGTCCTCCATGTGTAAATCTCCCACTGGGGCGGGAGATGCTACTGCCCAGCCGGCTTCAATTGCCTTTTAATTTCATGGCTACCCCTTTGATGACTTAAGCCCACTTGATTTATTACTTTGCAAGCTGATTACCCATTCCTTTTTTCGGAGCTGCTTGTTGGAAACGTGGGCTGCTAATTGCATTTGTTTATTTCGTGGGCCCATTATGACGTTAATGATTTGCCAGCTGCTTCAGCCGTGAACTTCTTTGTAATATGTTACTTGATTGAGATGATATAAATCGTGGCCCACTAGATCATATATGCTGAAAATGCTTTAATTGCCATGTTGCTTTAGAATCCTTGTTGCCGATTTTTGCTGTGACTCTCCTTTAATTGTTAATGATCGTGACCATGGGCTGCTAAGCATAAATTAATTCGTGGCCTTGGACGTGAGCTTTTGAGCCCATTTCTCTTTCTTGGTTCAATTGTGCCTAAAATAAAAATATAAGAGCAAGGAATGTATTTAGGTACAAAATAAATATAAAAGAAAAAGTATTAAGGGACTAAACTATAACATATTTCATTCTCATCATAACCCCATTGACTAATCTGACGAGGAAGACGGTGAAGTTTGTATGGACCGACAAATGCGAAGAAAGTTTTCAAGAACTGAAGAAGAGATTGAGCGAAGCACCTGTGTTATCATTACCAGATGATGCGGGAAATTTTGTGGTGTATAGTGATGCATCACACAAAGGAATTGGCTGTGTGCTTATGCAGCACGGCAAAGTCATTGCATATGCATCACGACAATTGAAGGATTACGAAAAACGATACCCTACTCACGACTTAGAGTTAGCGGCAGTAGTTTTTGCGTTAAAGATTTGGAGGCATTATTTGTACGAGGAGAAATGTGAGATATACACGGACCACAAGAGTCTGAAATATATCTTCACACAGAAGGAGTTGAACATGCGACAGAGAAGGTGGTTAGAATTAATCAAGGACTATGACTGCGATATTCTTTATCACTCGGGGAAGGCACACGTGGTTGCCGACGCTCTAAGCAGGAAAGGAAGGGAAAAATTATTTCATTTGACGACTCAAGAAGAGTTGATAAGAGAGATAGAGAAATTGGAGATAGAAGTGAAAGGACCAGGAAAGTCTGAAGAGAAGTTGTTTGTAATGGAAGCTCATCCGACATTATTGGATAGGGTAAAGGAAGCACATAAGAAAGATGAAGAATGTGAGAAGATCAAAAAAAGGATCACAAAAAATGAGGAACAGCAATTCCGAATAGATAAAGATGGTATTTTGAGATTTGAAGAAAGAGTATGGGTACCAGCAGTAACCGAGCTAAGGGAAGAGATTTTGCACGAGGCACACAATACGACGTATTCTGTTCACCCGGGAGGCACGAAGATGTACCGAGATTTGAGCCAACATTTTTGGTGGCCCAATTTAAAACGAGAGGTTGCAGAGTGCGTCAGTAGATGTTTGACTTGCCAACGCGTTAAAGCAGAGCATCAACAGCAGAGTGGTTTACTACAACCGTTAGAAATACCAGAGTGGAAATGGGAGCATATTACGATGGACTTCGTGGTAGGACTTCTAGTTACGCAGAAAGGTTATGATGCCATTTGGGTTATTATGGATCGACTTACGAAGACCGCACATTTTCTACCAATCAAGATCCGCTACAGTTTGAATCAGTTAGCAAGCCTATACGTAAAGGAAATTGTTTCACGACATGGAGTGCCGGTTTCAATTGTCTCTGATCGAGATCCGCGCTTCACGTCAAATTTTTGGAAGAGTTTGCAAGAGAGAATGGGAACACAGTTGAGGTTGAGTACCGCTTATCATCCTCAGACAGACGGACAAAGTGAGCGAAATATATAAACGCTAGAGGATATGCTTAGAACTTGCGTGATGGATTTCAAGGGAAATTAGGACGACCACCTACCCTTAGTTGAATTTACGTATAATATTAGTTACCATGCGAGTATCGGCATGCCACCGTATGAAGCTCTTTACGGAAGAAAGGGCAGAATGCCACTATGTTGGGATGAAGTTGGAGAGCGACAAATACTTGGACCAGAGTTAGTTCAACAAACCGCCGACGTGGTGACGATGATAAGAGCCAGACTAGTAGCAGCTCAAGATCGTCACAAAAAGTACGCAGATTTGCATCGACAGGACCGAGACTTCAAAGTTGGTAGTTTCGTGTTCTTGAAGGTATCTCCATGAAAGGGGAAGATCCATTTCGACAAGAAAGGGAAATTGAGTCCAAGATTCATAGGACCATTCGAGATACTAAAGCGAGTGGGCGAAGTGACATACAAAGTTGTGTTACCACCCGAGTTGGAGTACATCCACAACGTGTTCCACATTTCCGTGTTGCGACCATACAAGGCCGACTACAAGCACGTGATTTCTTACGAGCCCATTCAAGTGGAGAAGAACTTGGCATATGAAGAGATTCCTGTCCAAATATTAGATAGGAAAGAGCAGACATTGAGAAATAAAATTATATCCTCTGTAAAAGTACTTTGGCGTGACCACGATGTCGAGGAGGCAACGTGGGAGTTAGAAGATAGGATGATGAGGGACTATCCCCATCTATTTGTGTAAACTTGTAACAATTCCGAGACAAAATTTTTATAAAGGGGGAGGATGTAATACCCGAGATTTTTCTAATATTATTAAATGAATATATTAATGGAAATGAATATTTATTTAAATATAAATGAATTGTGACTTAACTCAATTATATTAAATTGAATGATTATAATAATTGAGAATATATAGAGTTGCGATAAACTCGTTGAAAACCTTGTGTGGCACATTGATGAGATATATTAATTGACGAAGGATTTATTAAGTGAACAATTAATTAATTACAAATTGTTGTTAATTGTTATCGTAGAATATTAATTAATTATTATAGAATATTAATGATAATTAATTGATGATGTGGGGATGATTATTATTATAAATAATATAATAATAATAAGCAACGTGTTCATAAATATAATAAGATCTATATTCATGTGATAATTAATCCTATGATTATTAATTAAGTGTTATTAATAATTACGAGGAAGAAATTAAGTAATATTATTGTTAATTAATAAGATAATGAATTTATTAATTTATATGTGCAAGCATGCAATATTAAAAGTGTAACGTATAATAGCCAACTATATTATATAGTGTAATACAACATCTATGTGACTATATTATATATAGAAACCATATAATAAGATTCATATTTATTGAAGCCATATGAATGCATCATGAAATGCTTATGTGACAATGTGTATATGAATATACATTAAAATAATGTACATGGGTTGTATGTGTACAATTTTCCCTTACTATATTAACATATTACTTATTCATTGGGAATACATTGTGGCATTTCATTATAGCATAACCATACATTATACAACCTAAGTGGATATATACATGTTGAGCCTTAGTGTTGTATATATGCATGAATGCTGAGTTTATTTTTGGTTGTCCCTTATTATTAGTCTCATTTCCCTTTTCACGTGCATAGCATAATGAAGCTAAAGCCTATTTCCTCAAACTCACAAACTCAGCTTGCTAGCTATCATCATAAAGGAGAATGGCTGATTGCTACAGCTTCACTATTTCGACAACTAATCTTCCTACTACTCCTTAACCCCCATGCAATTCATAAATCCCGTTGGTTCAATTTGATGGACAACTGTATTGTCTAGGTATGAATTCCTCTATAAATTGAACTATCTCCCTCACAAACTCACTTGCTGAGATTTTGGTTAAGATAAATTGAGAGCATTTATACATCAGTGTTAGTAGTCTGAAAAGTAGAGAATTCCTTAGCAGGAAGTTCTTAATTCGTATTACAGAGGTATAATCCCTCTTCTTGTTCTTCATTTTCATTTTCTGTACAAATCTCATTTCTTGATTATACCAAATTAGATTGTGTTTTGGTTGTAGAACCCTTATATTGTTGTTATATGAACATACATACTTGATGGAACCACTATATAGCTTTCTTATCTTTCATTTCCATTTTCCTCTACAATTTCCGTAAAAACATCAAATTCTTGAATTTAGTTGGAGTTCATGAATTTGGGAATTGATAAATGGCGATTGACTGTTATATAAGCATATATATATATATATATATGTGTGTGTGTGTGTGTGTGTTAGTAAGTTAAAGAGGTTAGTCTAATAGCATATGGGTGTGTTGAAATCAATGAAATGGGAAGTTTTTTGGCTGCAGCGTGAACTGCAGGAACTGAGTCTGCATCGCGGCGCCGCAGCACCGATGCGCAGCATTATCTGCGCGCTGCAGCTCCATAGTGCCTCAGTCCCAGCGTCCCCACGCCGCAGTGCCAATTCCAGTGTCCACGCCACAGCACCTCCAGCGTCGAAGCGCCTCCAGCGCCGCAGCGCCAGCTTGCTGCTGTTGTTGCCGCGCCGCAGCTCCGCTGTGCAGACAGGCCCAGAAATGACTATCTGTTTGTCCAGTCTGAGAGCAGTGAAATTATAATTCATACTAAGTAAATGTAACATGATTTATGGAGTCCTTCTTGTGCAATACATGTTCCCCTAGTTTACTTAACATAAAAAGAGAACTCTTGATTTTGAAAACAACCCTTGACGAATCATGTGTTATTTAAGTTCGAATTTTCTAGCATATGCTCGTAACTTAACTAGGTGTGAGATATGATTTGAAATTGCCTATATGAACTAGATTTCTTTGGCTTGGTTTAAAATGACTGTTAAAGACTAACTCGGATATGTTTGCAAACTAAGTTTCACACACATTGCATGGTTGTATTCTGAATTTATAGGGTTGCATGCTAGTATTCTTTATGTCGCTACGCATGATCTATATGAACACTCACATAGTTGGACATGACGTAAACTATTCAAGTATGATTTTCTAAGAGAATTACAAGTAAGGACTATAGTTGATTATTAAACTATGTGGTTTGTTAATATATAGTTATACGATTTGATTGTGTAGCTAAGATAGAACTTGATGTATGTGCTCAATTTACATGTCAAGTATGTGAATCTGATGTGTATAACTAATGTGTGTATATATATATATACGTTAATAGGATAGCATAATTCTTTGAAGCAATATTAGGCTTTACGTGGATAAACTACGCTTAAGGCAAGTATCCTAACTGACGCATTTACTTTATGCAAGGAAATCTATGATTGTGCAAGTTTCCTGACTTACACTCATTTATAGTGCAAGTATCTGAACCCTACTTTTATTGTGCAAGTTTCCTGACTTACACTCATTTATGGTGCAAGTATTCTAACCCTTGTATTACTTTATTCAACGAATATTGTAAGTGAGAATCTAAACTTTATCTCTTTGAATGCAAGTTGTCTTACTCGTTTATTTGAGCTAGTATGTTTAAACTCTTGTGAAAGCTATTATTTATGTTGAATTTGGTATTGTTCTTGAATATTGTGAAAGTGTCTATGCCACTTGATTCGGCTAGACTATATGCATGTTTATAAAACTGTCCAAACCTTTTTATCGGTGCGAAAATCTTGAAAACTGAGTTGAACAACCCTTATGGTAAGGGGAGTGTTTATTGTTGGAAGCCCCAACACACGCGTGAATATTACTGTGGTTATGCATAACATAGAGTATTGTAGACTGATCATCTATTATACTTGTTTCTTTTGGGTTATCAGTTTAATATTGGTAATTCTAGTAGATGTTCAATAGTCCTAAGTGACTGCTCAGTATAAATTGTCTTATCCAGTTGGATACGTTGATAGCCTTTGAATTCATATATATCTATTGATCTATATTGAATTATCATTTCAGATTCCAAAGATGTGATTCGAGAATTGTTGATATTTGTTGTTCCTGATATTATTCTGAAACTCTGAACTATCTTAGAGATTATACTTCGATATTTCAAACTCGTGATATAATACTCATCACCCTTGTTGTATATTACTTGCTGGGTAATTTGTGCTCATTCTTGCTTATTTTAAAACCTTTCAGTTAAGGCGGAACAGGGAAGTGTCTTTGGGAAAGACAAGGGCAAGGGCAAGGCTACCGACTAGCTTGTTCCTTTATGTTTAAAATTGTTATGTTGTATTAAGACTGTCTTCAGACTATGTTTAAGCTTAAGTAGGATTATGTAATAAGTCTTTATTCAATATCATTATGTAATCTATTAAGTACTGTAGGTTGCGAGACTTGGGGGAATAATTATAATAAATCATTGTATATTATTCTAAATTAGATCTTCCGCTGTGAATGTGTGATTTTAGTTATTATTGTATTACCATGAGCACGTGACGAACCAAATTCGAGTGACCAAGTGGCGGTCCCGAATTTGGGGGCGTCACACCACGTGCCGAGTTTCATTATCTCGAAGTACATGCACTCCGAGCAACGCGAGATCGAAGTCGAAACTTTCTAACTTTTGATCGGAGCGTCCATTTGAGGCGTGCTGTACCTTTTCGAAGAGCCATCACCGAGAGTGTCACAATGACATGGGATAAAGCATTTTCCAAGTCCAAGAAGATGGGTTCATAACCAGGTCTTTGATTCCCCGCAGTTTATCCATTGAGCTGTCTTGCGCTGTTTACACTCGAGATCATCGTTATGGTTCGTTCTGACCTTGGTGGCATCAATTCGGCTTGATTTGACCGAATCGGCTTAGAGTTGGTAAAATGACCATTTTTCCCTTCCGGGTGTGATGCCCCCAAAATAGGTTCAATACCAACCCATTCTGAGTCGCCAAATACATGGTACAGAATTCCAAATACAAATCTTTTATAACAAAAGGTCATGAGAACTACGACCATACAATTGTGAGTTTCAATACAAATCGTATATAATACGAAATATTAACACTCAAATTCAGTCCTCAATAATTACAATTATTATCAAACTATTTTACAAAAATAATGAGGACTACTACTGCTCTACTCTGACCATCACACTGTTCCCCGACTAGTTCCCGCAACATTCTCATTCCCTGAAGAGGATAATAGATGAAAAGGGTGAGCTCAACTAGCCAAGTAAAGAATATTATGACTAAGATAATGAAAAATAAATTATCGTTAGCCTTCAATAAATCAAATAAAATATTGTGGACAACAAGTTTTAGATCAATATTTGTAGCGGAAATAACAATTCATTAGAAAAGTTAAGTAGAGAATGAAGTTTACTATCTTCTATGATTTAAAAGTCCATCATCGATATTTTATCCCTATAACATCAATCAATAAACATCTTGAATCAAATATTCATCTTTGCACTACGGACCAAAGATATTCATTTGTATCACCAATTGGTCATGTTTATCTCAACACCTGTCCATCTTTGCACTACGGGCCAAAGATATTCATCAGGTAATCATTCATCTTTGCTCTACAGGCCAAAGATATTCATTCGTATCACCATTTAGGACTGAAGATGATGAAAAATAATATAAATAACGAATCCAGTGAGATAAAGGACAAAGATTAGGAATTCGTAATTTAGTTTATCCAAGTTCAAGAATACTCCATAATAATCAATTGTGGAGCGAAATTTAAGAATGAAGTTCAAAACATGGATATAATCAAAGATAGTAACCATAATAGACAACTTGGACAATTAAAAGAAAATTTAATTTTTCTGTGAATAGTGTCGTATACGTGAATAGTGTCGTATACGTAAATAGTAAACCCAACATGGAAAGATAAAAATTTTATAATAAAATTCATACCAACATTCCAATGAAATGATACTAGATGAAATGCAAAATTCAAAGAATTTTTGATCATTTCAGGAATTATAGAAGCAATACTTATCGTAGTAAGTTTTAATTTGGGTATATAAAATGAAATATTATCGATTTCATAATATGGAATATGAAAGAAAATAATATTCTTTATGAATATTGAAATAAAGTAACATCATTTACGAGAAAATAATATCCCTTACCTTAAAAGGAGAGTATTTCTGACTAGTATGGTGAGGATATTCTTGAAAAAAACTTATACTATTTTCTACACTCAAAGCTTCCTTAAAGTCAAAAGAAATACGCTCAATATTATAGAAGAAGAATTCTCTGATTCTGGTGTGGTTTTCATTTCTAAACTAAGCATCCTATTTATAGGAGAATGGCAGGGTACTATTTGAATTAGAAAATCACGGGTGCACAGTAAAGGATTCACAGATAATTTTCACGGACGAATTTTGAAAATTTTTGATTTTACTATGCTACACTATGCAGCACTATACAGTACTATGCAAACACTATGCAGTACTATGCAAACAATAAAATATAATATATTCTATTTTATATATATATATATATATATATATATATATATATATATAGATTCACACACACCCACACACACGTAAACACACACACACATTTAATAATATATATATATATATAATACTTATATATATATATATATAAGTAATAAAACAAAATTGAGATAACTTTCTACCAACGATTTTGAAAAATGGGTAAGTGGGGGTCCATGTAATAAGCCAAACTTACAACAAATACTTCAACAAAAATCCCTCTATTTATCTCAAATCACTTGGCTTCAATAAACACATTTTTGATCAACAATTATTCATCATTAATATTATAACTTGCAATATTAACAACCAGATCATTCCCAGGAAAGAGGGGGCTTTCCGATAAAGACTTCTCATTATTGGCGCGCAATTAGATGACCTAACCCCTTTCCTCGACAGAACTTTCTAGACATTGTCAATAATGCAAATAATAATATGAATAACGGTGTCGTCTCATTTATTGATTTAATAATATAAAATATTATGCAGATGATACTGTAACAATAATTGAATAAAACTTAGTGGCTTCTCACGTAAGCATCAATAATCAAAGATAGTGTACAATTCCGTGTGCTACTGTGCAACCACGCGTATTACTGTTCTTTTATCACCGGGTATTTCAACAGTTTTAACAGTAAAAGTTTTATCGTTATTTATAGAAAATTTATTCTTGTCGTTTTCTTCATCCAATAATTTTCTGTTATAGGGCCCACAAATGATTGCGCAGTCGTAGAATATTCCCCGACAAAAAAAATATTCCCCGACCAAACGAATATTCCCCGACACAATGAATATTTTATGACTACTTGCTTACTTTGCAAAATTTGCACATTTCACCCATAACTAAAGTATTATATCAAATCAACACCTTACTATTTCAAAATAACATATAAAGAAAATTAAATCTTTATTCATAAAAGTTGGGGTCTTACAACGGGGTTGCCTTTAGTGTCAGCATGGCCTTCAGTTGACTTCCTGGGGTTGTTTCCAAGACTTGGATCCCATTCGAGTCTGTTTGTCCTCAGGGTTGTCTTTGAGGCTAACTTGGTCGTTCCAGGTTTTCCTCTGGAGATGTTGTGGAGCTTCAGTTTTGTTCCTGAAGTTGACTTGACTTCTCAGGTTGAGACCGGGGATGACCTGTACCTCCCGGTTTGAGACCGGGGATCTGTACTTCCCGGGTTGAAACTGGGGCTGAGTTAACATCCCGATATTGGTGATCGGAGCTGAACTAATATCTCGATATTGGAATCGAGGATGAACTGACGGCCCTAATTTGAGATCGGGGTTGATCAGACGACCCGATTTGAGATTGGGGTTTATCTGATGGCCCGATTTGAGATCGGGGTTGATCTAATGGCCCGATATTGAGATAAGGGGTTGATCTGATGGCCCGATTTGAGATCGAAGTTGATCTGATGGCCTGATTTAAGATCGGGGTTTGATCTAATGGCCCGATTTGAGATCGGGGTTGGACTGACGACCCGGTATTGAGATCGGGGTTGATTTAATGGTCCGATATTGAGACCGGGGTTGAGTTGACGACTCGGTATTGTGACCGGGGTTGAGTTAAAAAGATAATTTTGCCCTCATACAGTGTTAGTAATAGAAAAACAAAATTTCGAGTGTCTATAGATGCCCCTCTTTATCATTTTCATGCAATGTAATGGAATGAGCAGGATGAAGATTGCTAGACACTTGAAATATGACCAGACTTTAATGATGCAATGCAATATATGTTAAAGTTTTTTTTGTAGATCGCACTTCGCATCGCAAATCGCATCGCAAATCACTTACCTTTATCAGTGCTTGTGTTGGGACTGATACCAATGGTTTGATTCCCATCGGTGTTGTTGATGTTTGTTTGACGATGATAAACTGAAATGTTTTCTATATTTTTGCTGAGGATGATGTCCTTTATGATAGCCTTTGGGGCGCACTGTCAGACGATTACTGCTAGGGGAACCACTGACATGTTTGTCAGAGCTGAGCTATCAAAGATTGTTCTCGTTGTGTTCTGCTGGGATGACGTCCTCTGCCATAGCTTTATAGATTTTGATGGAGCTGATATTATTGATGCTACCTTGGTTTGAGACCAATGGATTCCCTGTCCGACAGTATTCTTCACAGGGCCTATTTCCCTTCGGCCGGTGCTATTGCACAGTTCTAAAGGGTCCTCCGCTGGGGACATTTCTCGATTACCCAGTTTCCTTAATGGATGCTTCCGATGCCTATCCTGATGATAGTTTACATCGACATTTTGTACTAGACAGTGGAATCACCAATTCTTCTTGGTGCTCCTTTTGAGGATGTGTATAACAGATTCCATCATTGGTGATGGATTACCATATTGCTTCCGTCACCGGATCCCTCCCGATGCTTCGAGGAGGTTGCTTCATTGGCTAAGACGTTATTGGGGCTGCGCTGACGGTTGAACTAGACTCGGTCTATACTTGAAACTTCGTTGGGGTTGAACCAACGGCTGAATTGGACTCGGTTTGCACCTGAAACTTAGCTGGGGTTGAACCAACGGCTGAACTATCATCTGTCAGTACCCGACGCTTCGCTGGGTTGTGCTAACGGCTTAATTGGACTCGGTCTGTACCCGAAACTTTGCTGGGGTTGAACCAACAGTTGAACTATCATCGGTCAGTACCCGACGCTTGGTTGGGTTGTGCCAAATGCTGAATTGGACTCGGTTTGTACCTGAAACTTCGCTGGGGTTGAACCAACGATTGAACTATCATTGGTCAGTACCTAACGCTTTGCTGGGTTGTGCCAACGGCTGAATTAGACTCGGTCTATACCCAAAATTTTGCTAGGGGTTGAACCAACGGCTGAACTATCATTGGTCAGTACCCAATGCTTTGAAAGTGGCAGTTTTTGGCAGTTTCGCGCAGTTTTTCTGTAGTTTGCATTATTGACACCCGGGTTTGAGTTCGGGATGAATACCAAGGGTTTCCAAAAAGTTTCCCGTTCTGTCAGGATTACGCTACTTAAACACAGTATTTTAGGACAAATCGCTCCATCGCTTAGCGATTTTTCTTCAGATTTGACTTGGCAGCATATAGAAACTCTATTTCAACTCAAATCGAACTGAGCCCAGGGGAGTGGGACCCATCCTGGGGAGCCACAGGTGGAGGTGCGGCTGCCGTAGGTGGGCCCGCTTCCACCTGTGGTTTTATATTTGGGCTGCGGGAGCTCATTTGAAATATTTTCAATTTAAGTTTTAAACGGATTTCAATCTTCTTTTTCAGATCTACAGAGTTTGGGCAGCTGTTTTTTGATTCTGTTAGTTTCTACGCGTTCAGCGCATCACAAGTAACATTTTACAACCTTTTTTTGCAAGTTTTGACCGCTAAAAGCATGTAAACCACGTAGGGGGCTTTTAGACGCAATGTATGAAAAATGTATGTCTATATGGCCTGTTAAATTTTTTTTGGCTTTATATGTATGCATATCTTACTGTAATGCACGTTTGGATGTAAGAAAATTCAGATTCTAAGACAGTCATATTTTACTCTTTTTAATCAGTTTACTCATCCTTTTTGAGGCCTAGTGAGCCTGGATTTTCAACTAAAAATGTCCATGGTAATTTGGCTACCATGTGAAGTTGACTTTTGATTTTATTTCATAAATATGAACTATTCCTTTTTTTGGGAAGGTGTTCTACTGAATGGCCACCTAGTCATGTCTGTGTGCATGCAGACAGTCTATTTTACAACGGAGACTCTGGCGATTTTTTTTCAAAACCCAAGCATTTAAAAACATGCAGTTTTGATTCTATTGGGGATTTCTGACTGACCCATGCATGTTTTAGGATTTATCTTTTGAAAAACATGCATTTTTGACTCTACGGGGTATTTTTGACTGACCCATGCATGTTTTGAGATGTATAGAGGCATAGAGTACTATTTTAAAATAATAATCCATAGGTTTTAGGCTTACCACACCCTTTCTGAGGTGATTTGTAGACTTTGTTCAAGTGATGGACCGCGATAGACCCGGCAGTGCCAGCAGAGTTATGTCAGGCGTCAGACGCAGGAGGGCTTCTGATGTTCCTTAGCCACGTCTGGCTCGACTCCCTCACAGACTAGCAGAGTCGGTGATTCGTCTAGCCCAGGACGAGCCGCCGATTGATATTGATGATGAGCAGGCTCCTTTTGCTGCTCCAGCTCAAGCCCCACGTGCGGAGGTTCCTGGCATTGTTGTGCCGATCCAGGAGTTGCTGGGCGACTTGAGTCGCCATCCATCGAGGTTTCTCCACGCCAATGAGGTGACTTTCTCTTTTTGGATTCTCTTTCTTTCTTTTGCCATTCTCGGGGCACAGGTTTTTGACATGGGTTAATTTTTTTTATGCAGGTTCCCGGCTTTACGCAGCCTCGAGGGAACTGGTTCAACGTGCACTCCCTGTATCATACGATACATAAGGACTACAGGGATATCGTTGATGGCTGGGGTTTTCAGGCTTTCTTCTATATTCTTCCCCATCGTTGCCCCTGTGGGTAGATGAGGGCTTTATCTGAGTGCTGGTTCCACCAGATTCAGTCCCTTTATCTGTTGGACTGTGAGGTGATGATGACCCCTATGGACTGGAGGTTCATCACTGGCATTGAGTTCTAGAGTGAGCCAGTGCTTGTCATAGCTGACATCACACCTACTGTCATTCGGACCCTGCTGGGAGTTTCTATGATGGCGATCAAGGGTCGGACGGTTCGATCAGGTCCCTTGAGTATAGATGCCCATAGTGGGGCTTTACTTGAGCCTCTGCCTGATGATCAGAGGGTTAGGGATCGCATCTTGAGGCGATTGTTTCTGGTGGTCATCAGGGGTTATTTTTTGGCGGACAACTAGTCTACTATGTCCTTCACCCTGGATAGCGCTACCCTGTATGTAGAGCGCCTCAGTGACTTTGATTGGGGTTCCTACACCTTTGCCTATTTTTTTCGGGGTATGTGCAAGCTTTCGGAGGGTTTGACGGAGGCCTAGTTAAGATTCTACCCATTTCTGCTGGTGAGTACATCTTTCTCGTACCTTTTTGATTTAAGCATTTATATTTGTCAGTCTTGGTCACTGAGGACTTTTGATATTTACATGGCCAGTTCTGGGCATTTGAGAGGCTTCCTTGCCTATGGCCCACCACTACTTTAGGTCTAGAGACCTATCCTTGAGGACAGCGTTGGAATCACTCCACTCTGACGGAGGTCCCTGTTGCTGAGAGATTTACCCATGCTGGCCTACAGTTGGAGCTTTTGACGGCTGGATCGATCTCCTAGATGTTGTATACCTCTGACTTTTTGACAGTTGGATTTGAGGGAGGCCTCCCCACTGGTCGAGAGTTTGCATTGTCGACTCGCAGAGTCTCAATTTTGATAGAGGGAGGCTAGGAGCTCTATTTAGGAGAGCATACTATCAAGAGTATTACGGGTCAGATCCGTATTCCCATTGTTCCTCTTACTTGGCATCATTGGTCGTTGATCCTGCCACTGACAGATATCCAGATGGAGGGCATAGATGGCTTCACCCTATCAGAGGGCCCGTTCAGCCAGGAGGCATTCAGTAGATGGTGGAGCCCTCGCACAATTAGAGCTCAGACTAGGGTTACCCAGTTTATAACAAACATGGTACATGGGTCTGTTATGATGACATACTGGATAGCTTACCTCAGGGAGCCTACTCATTTAGATCAGATTGCAGATCTGACCCGGGAGTTGGATAGAGCTCGCTTTTTTATTAGGCATCTTGGCCGAGATCCCATCAGAGGCATCTTCTTTTGACCCGTCCAGCTCAGGAGCGGGCCCCTCTTCAGGTCCATTTTCTAGTAATTTTGCAGGGGCAGATCCTCCCTTATACCGCCCAGACATACCTGATGATCGTATCTTTGTGTCCGCAGATGAGATGGAGCAGGTTAATAACCTAAGCGTAGATTATCTAGACCTCTTTGGATAGCTATGGCAGCTATATATTTTAGTTAGTCACTATTTTGGCTATTTGGGCGATTGTGCCCCATTTTGATAGACCACTATTAGTAGTTGGGTGGTGGTGCCCCATTTCCCTGTACTTTTATTTTGCTTTGTATTATCTGACAAGGATGATGCTTGCAGTAAATAGCTTATTGTATATGCTCATGATACTTCCTATCTATCGCATCAAGTTTATATTTGTCATCATGCATGTATAAAGTTATATGTATGCATTTAGACAGATGAGTTCAGATTTGACCCTTAGATGGTCTTTTGATACGGTAGCATTATCATTGAGATCGTGGTATAGCAGTCTATCCTTCTCAGCCAGAAGGACAGTTGATCAGATGTTGGGGCATTCATTAGCCCTTGTAGATTTTCAGCTGCCATATGGATTCGTGGATGGCATGTTATCCTGTTGGTACCCAAGAGGCAGGTTTTTCTCATCGGGCGGCATGAGCTGACTCTGGCTCTTGAGGAATACTAGCGTCTTACCGGTTTAGCTCTAGATTTGCCGTGCGCCCGTACTGCTATTAGTGATATGAGGAGACCATTTCTGCTGATGTCAGGTCTACTTCAGAGTGTAGTTATGGACGAGATCGTTTCTAGACAGGTGATCTCGATTGACTTCTTGATTGATCATTTTGGTGAGCTTGATAGCTACAATCGACATGTTGGGGATTTTATTATTTTAGCAAAGGAGTGTCATCTGGCCAAGGTAGATATTCTTCTGATGTGCATTATGGCATACGTTTTCATGCCACTACGTTTAGATCATTTGGATGTGGGATTAGTAGTTGTGGTTAGGGCCCTTAGACAGGGTAGCACCATCATCCTGATGATATTGGCTGAGATGTTGCGGTCAGCTACACACTGTATTACCCACCTGGAGGGGTTCTTCAGAGGCAGTTCGGTCTTGCTGTATGTATGGCTTATGTCCCATATACGACCGATAGGATTTTTCAAACCTCATGGGTATTGCTTCACCCGCGAGGTAGCCACATCTTACTCCTTTCAGCCTGCAGAGTGTACTGATGCAGAGATATGGTCGACATTTCTGTTTGATATTGTGCTTCCAATTTCAATTCTGCCATGCGAAGGGCTAGTCTCCCCCTATAGCTTCATCACCCATGCATCTAGCATAGACTATTTGCCCCTAGCGGGATTGAGGGTAATGACTACTTATCATCCCCTGGCTGTTATGAGTCAGTTTAATCAGTTCCAGAGCCTGCACCGATTTGAGGGGGCTGCTGATCAGAGAATGTCAGCTTCGTTATGTCATCCGCTGATTTGATCAGAGTATATGAGTGTTGGACTCATAGAGAGAGGGCTAAGTTCTCCAGTAGCCATCCGGACCGTTCTCCAGAGTATTCTGTGTGGCTGGAGGCAAATATGGTAGCAGCAGCAGACACCCATTTATCTCCGATTGTGGACTCTGATGAGGAGGATCCTATAGAGGATCCTGATTCTCCCACTGAGGATGAGCTATTTATGGGTTTGACAGTAGGCATTGGTTAGTGATCCGCCGACCATTCCTGTAGCGACAGATCCAACTTTAGGGGACTCATTACTCAGGATGACCTTTGAGCGATCAAGTTAGAGCACAGATGTTGACCGCCTTGTCTGGCAGAGATATAGCTTTGGCTGAGAGAGATGCATCTCGAGCCGTATAGGATGCAGGATTGATTGAGCGAGATGAGCTCCGATCTGCCAGAGATGCAGCTTTTGTAGAGAGGGACGAGATCTGCTCAGCCAGAGATGCAGATTTTGTTAAGATCGAGAATACTTTGATTGCTAGGGACACAGATTTTGCAAAGAGGGATGAGGCTATAGCTTCCCGTGATTTCCACATTACTGACAGTACTGCTCTTCGATCTTATACTCACCGGCTGGTTACCGAGATGAGTGCATAGATTGATGACCACAGTGCCACACTGTACATGACTGTGGAGGTTTTGAGCCGTATGGAGACTGAAGGTATTGCACTCACAACTGCTCCTCCATCTTCAGAGAAAGATGCCATGGTGGCATTGCTGGCCCGCTTATCCTTGGGTCCAATATACTAGCTTTATTTTTCCTGCACATACTAGATCAGCCATCTTTTGTCATGCACAGGACACTATGTATATATCAAACAGTTTTATATATTAGAGAAATATATTTTTGATTCACTTCCCTATTTGGAGATGTATTGTCATGGCTGAGTGATTACCACTACTTTTATGACTCGCTATTGTTAATGTATCCTGAGCTTCTCCTTGATGGACTGACAGTTGAGATGTCAGGGAGTATCTCAAGTGGGCCTGTTGATCAGGTAAGCTGGATAGGACTTAGCTTTTTTATGGCTTTAGTGTCTTGTTCCTGGATTTATTTAATTTTTGGTTTATTCTTGAAGGTCAAATTGCACCGTAAGTGGCTGCCTATGTACTCCCAGGTGTAGGGAAATCAGGCCATTCGTAGTTCCGGCTTTATATGAGAAAGGTTTGAAAAGCATTTTCTTGGGTTTTGAGTTTGGTTTGATGAGTTTTGAATTTTTTGTTTGGTTTGACCGCACAAAAAATGGCTGCCTACGTACTCCTAGGTGTAGGGAGATCAGGTCATTCGTAGTTTTGGCTTTCTAGTGAAAAACCGAACCTGATTTGATTTATAGGACCTGGATGCGGGTATGCATGCTTCAAACATAATACCTTTTTATGGTGTCCGAGTTGATGAGTTGGGGAAAATCGTTCCCGTCCATTTCTTGTAATCTGATAGCTCCTCCCGTCAATACTTCCTTGACAATAAAAGGGCCTTCCCAATTAGGGGCAAACTTTCCTTTTGCTTCGTCTTGATTGGCCAAAACTTTCTTCAGCACCAAGTTATTTTCTTTGAATTGTCATATTCAGACCTTCTTGTTGTAGGATCGAGCAATCCTTTCCTGATATAACTGTCCTTGGAAAATGGTTGTAGCCCTCTTTTCATCGATCAGAGACAATTGGTGGTACCGGTCTTGCAACCACTGACCTTCGTCTATCTGAGCGTCAATTAACACTCGCAAGGACTCCATCTCTACTTCTATGGGGAGGACTTCTTCCATGATATAGACCAATGAATAGGGGGTAGCCCCAGTAGAGGTGCGCATTGACGTCCTGTATGTTAACAAGGTGAGAGGCAACAGGTCAGGCCATTCTTTGTGATTGGCGGACATTTTCTGCATGATCTTTTTGATGTTCTTGTTGGCTGCTTCTACAGCACCATTTATCTTGGGCCGATAGATGACGGAGTTGAGATACTTGATGTGGAACTTGCTACATAGTTCTCTTATCATATAATTGTTCAGGTTTTTGGCGTTGTCTGATATGATCACCTCCGGTTGTCCATATCGACAGATAACATTATTTTTGATGAAACCAATGATAACCTCTTTCGTGACTTTGGGAAAAGAGGCGGCTTCAACCCATTTGGTAAAGTAATTAATTATAGTGAAGATGAATCGATGACCATTGCTGGCTTTTGGTTCCACTAGGCCAATCACATCCATTCCCCACAAAGAGAAAGGCCATGGTGAGCTCATGTTGTGTAGCTCATTTGGAGGAGCGTGGATGGCATTTCCATGTACTTGACATTGATAACATCTCTTGACGTGATCATCACAGTCAGCTTTTAGCGAGATCCGGTAATGTCCTGTTCTTAATATCTTCTTAGCCAGCAGATGACCACTCATGTGTGGACCACAGACTCCACCGTGGATTTCATCCATCAGTCTTTGGGCTTGATCTTTGTCAAGGCATCTTAACAGGCCTATTCCATCATCTCTTTTGTAGAGGGAATCTCCGCTTAGATAGAACTTCATAGCAATTTTGTGAATCTGCTTTCGCTCGGATTGGCTTGCCCCAGCGGGTCTGGATCCATCTCGTAGATATTCCTTGATGTCTTGATACTAAGGCTGATTGACAGGAGGTATTTCATCTGATACTTCTCCAATGTAATTCCTGTATGTAGGGGATTTCTAACTTGTGAACTTGATACAGGGAATCCCACTCCTATTGGATATGTGGATCAGGGAAGCTAGAGTCGCTAATGAATCAACGAAGTGATTCCTACCCCGAGGAATATGGCTGAAGGTTACGTCTTCAAACTCCAAGGATATTTTGACGACCTACCGATGATAGGGCAGCAAATGTAGTTCTTTGGTGTGATATGCCCCAGTGGTTTGTCTGATGACCAATTCAAAGTCTCCAAAGACCAGTAAATGTTTGATACCCATGGATTGGGCTAATTTTAACCCCATTATGCAGCCTTCATACTCGGTTGTGTTGTTGGTGTTGCCAAATTGGTAGCCACAGGATATTGTTCTCCTGTACCAGAGATAAGGACTGCCCCAGCTCCGGCACCTTCCATGTTTATTGCTCCGTCGAAATACATTTTCCATGGTTAGACTGTATTCTCTTGTTGGAATTGTTGAATTGTCATGATTCCATCATCTGGGAAATAGGTCTCCAGGGGCTCAAACCCTCCTGAATGTTCTTCGGCTAATTGATCTGCAATGCCTTGACCCTTGATTGACTTCTGAGTCACGTAGATAATGTTAAACTATTGTAGGATCAACTGCCATTTGGACAGTCGACAATTCAACATTGGCTTGTTGAATACATATTTGAGTCGATCCATGCGGGATATGAGGTAGGTCTTATGCCCATGCAGATAGTGTTGCAATCTCATGGCGGCCCATGCTAACGCACAGCATGTTTTCTCGATCAGGGTGTATTTCTGTTCACCACTACTGAAACTTTTGCTGATGTAGTAGATGGCTCTTTCTTTACTACTATCATCCTTCTGACCTAGCATGAAGCCCATTGCATTGGCATTGACTGACAGGTACATGAATAGGGGAACTCTATTCCTTAGAGGTACCAAAATAGGTGCTTCGACCAGCTATCGCTTGATAGCAAGGAAGGCTTGTTGACAATCCTCGTTCCATTTGGTGGAGGAATTCTTCCTTAGTAGCTTGAATATGGGTTCACAAGTTGCTGTCCCCAGAAATCCACGTATCTCCTTTTCTGTTCGAGGTACTGGCATCTCAGTGATGGCTTTGATCTTGGCAGGGTCTATCTCGATGCCTCGATTACCCACCAAGAATTCTAGCAGCTTGCCTGCTTTGATGCCAAAAGCGCATTTGGCAGGATTTAGCTTGAGGTTGTACTTACGTAACCTGTTGAACAGCTTCTTGAGATGGTCGATGTGATCATCCTCCCTCCGGGATTTGATGATGATGTCATCCATATAAACCTCTATCTCTTTGTGCATCATGTCATAAAACAGGGCCATCATGGCTCGCTGATACATGGCTCCGGCATTGATGAGGCCGAAGGACAATCATCTGTAGCAGAAAGTTCCCCAGGGAGTGATGAAAGCTGTTTTCTCCTTGGTCTTCTTCAGCAACCATGATTTAATGGTAACCAGCAAAGCAATCTACGAAGGAATACATGTCGTACTGCGCCGTGTTGTCGATCAATATGTCAATGAAAGGTACTAAGACATTGTCCTTAAGGCAGGCTTTGTTCAAGTCCCAGAAATCCACCCATACTCGTACCTTCCTTCCGGGCTTAGGCACGGGAACTATATTTGAAAGCCACTCAGGGTATGTTGATACCATGACGATCCCGGCTTTGAATTGTTTGACAACTTCTTCTTTGACTTTCAGACTCCACTCAGGTTTCAATCGCCTGAGCATTCGATGGATGACAATATCAGTAGATAGGCCAATCATGTCTTCATGTGACCATGCAAACACATCCTGGAACTGTGTTAGGAGTTCGATCAAGTAGACTTTTTGGTCGTGGATGAGGTCTATGGCTATCTAGATTTCTTTGATATTTTTGAAGGTTCCTATGTTAATGGTGGTGGTTTAGTCGAGGTTTGGTTTGGGTTTGTCTTCAACCCATTCTTTGATCTCCTCGGGCACCTCATAGTCATCTTCCTCCTCTTGATCAATATCCTTCAAGCCGATACTCAGATCTACATCAAAGTTGCAGTCACTATGACAGGTTGGCATCTCATCAGCAGAGACAAACACATCCAACGCTTGAGTCCTGAAAACAAAAATGCTTTCATTTTAATATATACAACTGCTTAAATATACAAAGCATTTAGCAAAGCATGGAAAAAGTTACTGCTATAGCTGTGCAAGCAAAAGTAAGCAGTAAATGAAAACATGTTTTAAAGGGCAAACGGACTCTATGCCCCTTTACCCTTTTCGACTGAGGCAAGGGACAATGTTCCAGTTATCCAGGGAAAGATCCTCAGGAACAGGGAGGATCAGGGAATTGTGATCGTCTGTCTCATCTCGGATGATGATGAAGACGTTCTTTTTAACAGGGCCGGGGTTTTTCTTTGAACCGCCCCCTTTCCCTTTTTTGATGTGAGGAATTCGAGTCTGATCCTCGTCGTCGCTGTCCAGAATCTCATCATTCATTCCATCGTAGTTTATGATAACATGCATGTTAGCAAATGGGTCTTGTCCTTCGTACAGGATCTTTTCTTTTCCCTTTTCACTAACCGCCTTAGGCTTGAGGGCTTTTCTTTCATTGACAGGTATGATTGGAGGAAAGAGAATGGCTGATACCACAGTAGGGATTTTCCTCATTGGTTTTACCCATCCGGCATTAGTGAGGTTTGGCAATAGGATTGTGGAAGCATAAGCTGTGGGATGCTTATACGGGTTCCTGTAATTTTCCCTGGATGAAAATCCCAGTCCGACTCTCCTAGTCTGACTCGGGATTTGTACGGGACTCTAGATACCTTGTTGATTCTTTCCTAACCCTTCTCTAGGTTGGAAACCCGAAGATACCATTTCTTGGCCCACTGTCACAACTTCGGTGGAGACCTTTGGTTTCAGGGCTGGTGCTCTGATAGGTAGATATTGAGTATCACTCACCTCTAGGGCTTGAAAACTTACAGGTTCAATCCCTGCATCCAAGTTAATCACTGGCATGTCTCCCTGTATGCAGACAGAGTATTCTGGTTCAGAATTGACCATGATGAGGTTGCCGTTGATAATGTATTTGAGCCGTTGATGGAGGGTGGATGGCGATTGCACTGCCCCTGCCATATAGATCCATGGTCTGGCCAGCAGCAGGTTATATCCAGTGGCGATATTGAGCACCTGAAAGGACACATAGAAAGTGTGTGGACCAATCTCTATAGAAATCTCTATTTCTCCCATAGCTTGTCGTCACGATCCATCGAAAGCTCGGATAACCACATGACTGGTTTTGATCCGGTTCGGGTTGATCTTCATTCTTTCCAAAGTATCGTAGGGACAGATGTTAAGGGATGATCCTCCGTCTATGAGCACACCTCCTATCACATACCCGAAAGATATCACAGCTATGTGTAGGGACTTAAGATAGCCCGTTCCCTTGCAGGGATATCATCGTCAGTGAAGGATATCACATTGTTATTAAAAATGTGTTCTACCACATTACAGAATTTCTCGGCATCCACAGTCTTTGGCAGATGGGCTTCCTCTAGTACTTTCACTAGAATGTCACGATGCTCCACTGATGATAAGACCAGATCGAGGATGGAAATTTCCTTAGGTGCGTCGTTTAAACTTTGCACCACTTTGACCTCATTGTGTCCCATTTTGTTGAGGAACTCTTCTATTTTCTCATCATCCACCTTTACTTTGGCTTTGATGACTGGCTTTATCACCCGCTGAGGCAGGTACAATGGATTATCCTTTGGGACGAGGGCAATGTTGTTTGAGGTGGAACCTTCATCATTCCCGTAGTTCCATGGGACCCTCTTCAGACTAATAACTGGATACTGAGGTCTGAAGGGCAAGATTAAAGGCTCGGGTGCGGCCACCTTCATAGGATTTTGTATTTCTTTGACCCCTTTCCCTACCAGGACTGAGGGTGTGAGGGTTGACTCTATATCACATGAGATGACAGCTACTGTACCCTGGTTCCATGCAATGGGGATCCAGAGAGTGTCTTCATTTGGGAGGTCGAGAACTTGATTTCCCCTTATCAAGTCACCACTCTCAATCATGTTTTGAATTAGGTTATGAAGTGCCCAGTAATCCTCAGTATCATGGCTGGGTGAATTGGAGTGGTTCAATAGAGGTAATAAATCTGTAACCATTCCCTCATTGATTAGCATCTGGAGGATCTCTTCCATCAACTGGTTCAGGTTGGTGAAGTTTCTTTGAAATAAGAACTTTCTACCAGTTTGGACACTTTCTTCCTCTTTGGCCACCTTGTCGGCCCAGGGTTCTTGCTTATGAGACCGGCTATGATCCCTCTTGGGATTGATCTCCGGTGTGGGAGGACAATCGATATCAGACTAGCTGGCTTGTTTTAACATCTTTCTGGTGATCTAATGTTGGTAGACGACCAGTTCTGCTAATTGTTCGATTTGTTCCTTGATAGACTTTATCTCTTACTCTATCAGGAATCTCCTTTCTGAGATCTCCCAACTGTCTGGGCTGCTGTTACTGGATGGATCTGACTCTCCCATATAACGGAGATATTTAGATTCTTCTCTATTTGTGGTGCTGATTATGTTGACATTCTCCTATTTATGTTGTGGGAGAGGATTGTCCTGCACATGTGGTTGCTCAGGCTTTGTTACCACAATCTCCCCGTTGTCAATCAAGTCTTGGATTTTATGCTTAAGAGACCAACAGTCTTGAGTGTCATGGCCTGGAGATCTAGAATGATAAGCACATTTTTTGCTTGGATCAAAATTTTGTCCACCGGTATTGGTGGGTGGAAGGAGTTGGACAATCTTCTTCTGTGCCGTCAACAGCTTTAGCACACTCTCGAGTGAATCCCCTAGAGGGGTGAAAGTTCTTCAACACCTGGCCTCCATATTTTTCTGGAATGGAGGGTTTGAAGTCTGAGCTAGAGTTTGAAAAGGGGTATAGTTCCTCCTCTGAATGGGCATGCTGTTTGACTCGCCTTTTGGATTCTGTCCTTGTAACACTAAGGACACTTCTTCATCTTTCTTCTTATGTACCCTCCGGGGATTACTCCCGTAATTTTTGGACTGGATATGTTCAGCAACAGCTTCGAGGGCGGTTAGATCTTTTATCTTCCAGGATTTGAGCCCCATTTCTGCCATTTCACAGTGCTTGATAATCTCAAAGAATGGTTTTCCTATTCCTGCTAGGACCCTCTCATAATACGGAGCTTCTTGAATGTCGATGAAGGTCATGACTATCTCAGACTCAGTCATGACTGGGGTGACTTGTGCTGCAACCCGCCGCCATCGTTGGGCATACTCTCTGAATGATTCAGTGTTCTTTTTCTTGATTTTGGTTATTTGGTATCTATCTGGAGCCAGCTGAGATTGGAAGCTATATTGACTGAGGAAGGCATGTGGCAGCTCTTCCCAACTGTGGATTTTGGAGTTGTTCAGACGGGCATACCAGGCTCTAGCCTCTCCAGTCAAACTTTTCTAGATTAATTGCATTCGAAGCTTCTCGTCCTCTGCATAGGATCCGAGTTCTCCAATGAATACCTTTAAGTGGGTATAAGGGTCTCCCAATCCGTCGTATTTCTCAAAATCAGGAGTTCTAAATTTTTCGGGATAACGAGCCCTAGGGATGATACAGAGGTCTGAATAATTGACACTACCAAAGGCCCCAGTCCCTTTGATAGACCGGATGGTTTCTTCCATCTGTTGTACTTTTTTCAGAATGTCCCCAGCTTCCTGTTCTTTGCTAAGGATGGTGATTTCAGGGGTTTTGTTGGTTGTGTCCTGGTTTTGTGGTCCTAGGAATATAAGACTCTGTCTTTTCAGTCTCCTAACTGCCACCACTACCACCAGGTGTTCCCGGTTCTGTGTGAGTTTGGGCTTGCTTCCCTTTAAGGGCCTTGCTCTGTTCTCTTGGAAAATTGGCCAATTCGGTTATCTGATTTCTCAGTCCTTCAAACTATTCTTTAGATACAGGGATGGATTCTGGTTGAGCACTCGAAGTCATATCCGTGGATGGACGTAGTGCTTTCTTAGACTTAGATCTAGTGACAGGACCAATTTTTCACCTATAACAAAATGTAGGCGTGTCAATTTCCTGAGGTAGGTAGAGATAGGATGTATGCAATGATGTGGTTTTTAATCTTATACTGCAAAACAGAGGTCAGTTGTTTTGATAACAGGATGACAAGAGATAAATATTGAAAACTTTACATTGAATTGAAAGAGGAAGGCATGAAGAAACTTCCCATCGGATTTGGTTGATCAGAGGCTGACCTATCATAGGCTACTCTCGCGACATTTTGGCATGAAGGTCCCCAGATCATCACAATCTACTAGAGGGAAAAATAATTCGATCTTTCAACTGGAGCGAATTTGGGTGGTGAATTTTTATGAGCCCTAGAGACTAAGCCGTCCCCAGAGACATTACTTATTATCGACGGGTTTTGCCTCCTTGAGAGAGGAATCACACAACATACATTCACATACATCGTGCCTCACCGTTATGCATATGATGACAATTGGTGCGAAGCATTAATATGGGTGCGAAGCACTAATATGGGTGCAAAGCACTAAAAAGCAGGAAAGCATTCATTCACATTCATTCAATGTAAAGACGCAGCATTCACGCAATCATAGTTTTTAAAGGGAAATTTTTGAAAAGATTCGAACGCGGATTAAGCCCTCTACTGTCCCCAGCAGAGTCGCGACCTGTTGACGTCGGGAAAAAACTTGTGGGTCGGGTCACAACCCGGATCTTTTATCTCTTCCTAAGTTATCTCTACCCTCACTCTTTTTATTGCGATAAAAAGGTTTTGAAGGGTTTTTTAGGGAAAGGCCAACATGTATCATGTTGACGATTGAACGTTTTACAGAGTCGCCAGTTGGTAGATTTTGAAATGATTGTACCAACTCAACCGAATTTTGTTTGAAAGAGGCCCAATTGCTGGACACTGTCGAAACTTGATCTTTGAAATCGAAGTTTTGAGCTTGGGGGCTTGGTTAAGTGTGGGGAAGGTGTTAGGCACCCTCACAACTCCTGTGTAAACACGATACCACATCTTTTCAATATTTCCCTTTAAAACTGAAATGTGTGTGTGAATGATGTTTAAAAATTGGGCCTATATTTGATTTGAAAGCTTTTGACAGGCTTCTTTGAACCTATATACTAAGGGTTTGATTTTATTTGAAAAAGTCTTTTGATTTGATTTGTAAAAGTATTTGATTTGATTTGCAAAAGCTTATCTTTTCTATAAGATTATTTAACATGATGTTTTGAAAGTAGTATATCAAACCCCTACGCTAACATAGGAATTGAAGCATATCAATACTTCCAATTTGTTCTTTTCAGCCTTAAGGCTCAATTTGAATTGTGATTGTCGGGCTGCGAAGCACCATCGACCACAAAATATATAGAAGTGTCGATCTCCTCATGGGCATGACAGCCATCGGAGGGACTCTGACATGGCAAATCATATTTTCACTATGTTGAGACCTTAAATTCGGATAACTGTTTTAAGGTCTTTTGTATGTAGATTTCTACAAAAAAAAAACTGCCAGGGTACATTCGTAAAGTGGAGTTTGTCCATCGTGGGAATCAGATTCTGATCAGTTTGATCATGAATCCCACGATTCCTAGGCTCACATATGAGTAGCCAATAAACTTACACAGTTCAAATTTGTACAGAAATATATATATATCCCAATGTTGCCAGAATCAAGGATTCATTCAGTAAATCCTGATTCGCACGGCCGAAGCATTTCGTTCCCACTAGATAGCGATCTAAGGGCCGCGAGGTTGCTTTTATGACTGAAACTAGAAAAAAGCCGGATTTAAATAATTCTCAGCCATTCTATCTTCCCGGTTCAGTTTGTACCAGTTTTGAACCGTTTGAAAGCTAGAGTTGGCGAGATTTAAATAAATCTAATCCGCCCGCAGAAATGTCAGTGCCGATTCATATCAAATGAATATTTAAAGCAACAGTTTAATAAAGCGAGTAAAATAATATATATATACATACAGATATATATATATATATATATATATATATATATATATATATATATATATATATATATATATATATATATATACGAAAGCTATAAAGGGCGATGGGTTTTCATGCCGGTGCCCGGACTGGAATTGAAATATATATATTTATACAAAAAAACAGTAAAGAGCCATGGGGTGATCCAGGCTTGATTGAATTAAAATATATATATATATATATAATTATAAAAAGGGCGATGGATTTTCACGCCTGTGCTCGGACTAGAATTGAAATATATATATATATATATATATATATATATATATATATATATATATATATATATTGACAAAAAAGTAGTCAACCATTACTGGGAAGAGAACCTAGTGGTGGTGAAGGCTGTTTATATATGCATAAATATATATAAAAACAATAAAAAGGCCATAGAATAATTCAGGCCAAACTGGAATGTAAATGTACAGAGGAGTAGTCAACCAGTGACTAGAAAGATAACCCAGTAATGGTGAAGGGTTCAAAAAATAGTATAAAGGCCACAGAATGATCCAGGCCGGACTGAAATATAAATATATATATATATATATATATATATATTTGACAGAAATGTAGTCAACCAAGACTGGGAAAAGAACCCAGTGGTGGTGAAAGTTGCTTATATATGCATAAATATATATAAAAGCAGTAAACTACCTCGGATTTGACATTCGGGCTTGACAGAATTGAAAAGTTAGTATATATACAGTTAAATATATACCAAAAAAGCCAAACCCAGACAGGGAAGATTACTCAGTCCGGCGAAGTTGCTTAAAACGAAGATGCAAGTATGCCAAAGATGCTGGAAGCAACGGATCGTCAATCTGAGTTATAGAAATACCAAAAAATGCGTTTAGGTACTAAAATTTACCAAATGTTAACGAAAACGGCCATGGAACTGAGTTTCGGGCAAATTTAGAAAACAAAACTTGATATACAAGTGTAAAACAGTATAAAGAAGTAGTATTGACTTGCTGATCGTAAAATACTCACAATGGACTGCTACACGGGTTTTTTTGCCACTTAGTGGGGTTTAAACGTCCTAATCTATCAGTTATTTTCTGATATGTGATAGTATGTGGGTATATCTACGTGTTAGAGGGAAAAAATTTGGGTTTGGAAGAGGTGAAAAGGGTTGAAAATCAAACAGGTAGAGGTTCGGAGCGTTTCAGAATTATAAAAATAAGAGGGGGCAGCCTCTTATTTATAGGCCAGGGAGCCTCTACTCTACCTGATACTACCGCAGGTAGAGGTGCGGCTCACCTGGTGGGGCCCACATACCGGATTCTGTCATCTCAAAGTACGTGCACTTCGAGCAACGCGAGGTCAAAGTCGAAACTTTCTAACTTTTAATCAGAGCGTCCATTTGAGCCGTGCTGTACCTTTCCAGAAAGCCCTCGTAGAGAGTGTCACAATAACATGGGATAAAACATTTTCAATTCCAAGAAGATGGGTTCAGAACCAGGTCTTCGATTCCCCGCAGTTTATCCGTTGAGCTGTCTTGCGCTGTTTACACTCGGGATCATCGTTATGGTTTGTTCTGACCTTGGTGGCATCAATTCGGCTTGATTTTGACTGAATCGTCTTAGAGTTGGTAAAATGACCATTTTTCCCCTCCCGGGGTTGCCTTTAGTGTCGACATGGCCTTTGGTTGACTTCATGGGGTTGCTTCGAAGACTTGGATCCCATTCGAGTCTGTTTGTACTCAGTGTTTTCTCTGAGGCTGACTTGGTCATTCCAGGTTTTCCTCTGGAGATGTTGTGGGGCTTCAGGTTTGTTCCTGAAGTTGACTTGACTTCCCGGGTTGAGATCGGGGATGACCTATACCTCCCGGGTTGAGACCGGGGTTGATATGTACTTCCCATGTTGAAATCGGGGCTGAGTTAACATCCCGATATTGGTGATCGAGGCTAAACTGATATCCCGATATTGGGATCGGGGTTGAACTGACGGCCCGATTTGAGATCGGGGTTGACCTGACGGCCTGATTTAAGATCGGGGTTGATCTGACGGCCCGATTTGAGATCGGAGTTTGATCTGACGGCCCGATTTGAGATCGAGATTGGATTGATAACCCGGTTTGGAGATCGGGGTTGATTTGATGGCTTGGTATTGAGACCAGGGTTGAGTTGAAAAGACAATTTTGCCTTTCTACAGTGTTAGTAACAATGAAACAAAATTTTGAGTGTCTACAGATGACACAGGAAATTATAGACCTCCGAGAAGACAAAGAAACTGGAGATATCAAGATGAAGGTTAGGCATATGGAAGACGCCATCCGATATATGAAAGGGACAGGATCCCACAAGAGCGTGAATTATTCGGATCTGTGTATTTTTCCAAAAGCTAGATACCAGGATAAGTTTTAAATCCCAGAGTTTGAGAAATACAATGGATTGGGGGATCCCTATACTCACTTAAAAGTCTACATAGGTGAACTGGGAACCTACGTCGAGGATGAGAACCTCAGAATGCAACTATTTTAGAAAAGTCTTATCAGGTGAAGCCCAAACTTGGTATGCTCGAATAGATAATTCCAAAGTCAGAGATTGAGAAGATTTGGCCTATGCGTTCCTCAACCAGTATAGTTTCCAATCCCAAATGGCACCTGATCTCTACCAAGTTACCAAAGTCAAGAAATTGAGTAATGAGTTGTTCATAGAATACGCACAGCGGTGGAGACGAATGGCTACCCAAGTTAACCCACCAATGGATGAAAGTGAGATCGTGACAACTTTCATTGACATACAAGAAGCCCCTTTCTATAAGAGAGTCCTCGTCGGATTAGGAAAATCCTTTTTCGAAATGATCAAACATGGAGAAATGGCGAAAATAGGTTTGAAGTCTGGCAAAATTAAAGATCTCACTACCTTGGAAGCCGTTGCAGAGCACATACAGTCGAGAAACTATGCAAGCGCCCCCAAAAGAGCATCAAAAATGAAGGAAGAAGATGTCTCTTTGATATTGCAAGGACAAGCTACCAACAAGAGCCCTAATCCGCCTATTCAAAAGCAGAACTCTCATCCGTGAATTCTCGAAATCCTACAGCATTGAAGGTTGGGAAGAACAAGTGAAGAAGGATATTCACTCCTTTAGGGGACTCTTTGGAGAATATATTGGCACTATTGATTGCCCAGAAGAAGATCGTTGAGCTAGCTCCACCTTATGATCCAAATAGAAGGTAATTTGATCCCACCAAGAAATGCGCTTACCATTCCAACTCACCGGGGCATGATACTCAGGAATGTTGGACTTTAAAACATATGATTTAGAACTTGATTGACAATGGGGAGATTATAGTCAAAGTGCCAGAGCAGCCGAATGTCAACAACAACCTTTTGCCTCAGCATAATGCGGAAGGAATTAACATGATCGGTGCAGGAGGCAGGAAAAATCGCAAGTACCTGAGGAAGCTAGGGGAAGCACCCTATGTAAAGGACCCCACAATATGGGGATACCCCGAAGAGAAGTATGGGGGGGTGGAGCAAGACTTGGCCTCAATTAAGGCGTGAGTTGATCAGATGGAAGATTTGGTCGTATACCAACATCAGTTGACCCGATAGCTAATAGACCAAGTCCTACCGAGGCCAACCGACACTATATCCATCCAATATGTACCAACCTCAAGAAGGGATCGAATTCGCTATCAAGAGCAGAACAAATGGACAGAAAAGATGGCCAGGGAAGCTAGACTTCAAAGCCGACGAGAATTTACAACCAATCAAAAATTCACCCCCTTGGGGCAGTCCAGGGAGGAAATTCTGTGCAACTTGATCGAGGAAGGAAAGATCACAGAATTTCTACCACTCCCGGATCCGCGATCGAAGTGTTTCGATCCTTCTAGATCTTGCCTCTATCATTCGAATGCCCCTGGACATGCTGCTGAGGAATGTTGGGCCCAGCAACACTTAATTCAGAATCTGATCAAATCACGAGAGCTAGAACTAATGAATAAAATTGAGATCTTCTCTAAGGAAGAGATAATCTACCCTCGAGGGGCAAGGAATTTGGAGGGAATGGTAGCTGTTATCCTTTGCATAAAAGGAGCGTTTGGCGGACCCATAACCATAAAAGGATTATAAAGGCAGGGAAACAAGGCTACCCTCGAGATACCGGCGCCAAAACCCCTGATGCTGGCTCCTTGGCCGCAACTCCCAATTTTTAGCCTAAAGAAGGTACCATGGAATTATGGAGAAGGCATAAAATTGACACCCGATTGTATAGCTATCGTACCTAAGGAGAATCTGTAACGACCAGGAATTTTAGGCTCCTTATTAATTTTACATGTGATTTTAAATTTTTGAGAGTTAATTTTTCAAACTTATTTAAACCTTTTGTGGTTATGTGCTTACGTGATTTAACCTATGCTAATAAATGCTAGAATTTTATTAAAGGGAATCACTAGTGGTTATTTAAATTAGTAGATTAACCCTGAGACTTTTATATCAGAATATTAATAAAAGTGTTAGTAAATTATATATTCAAATTTCTTGAATATAGTGTAGAGATTTAATCGAGATTAATTATTTATATTTGAGTAATTAATTGATAATGTGATGATTAATTATTATTATGAATAAATAATAATTAATGAGTAAGAGATTAATAAATATATAATATTTACTTGGTTAATTGATTAATTGTTATATGCAAGTATATGTTATATTAAACCTTTATTATATGATAGTTATCTATAAGGTATGTTATACAAGGTGACCTTTGATATGGCTATGTATATTATATATAGACTATATAGTAACCTTAATTGTATTATGTGAGATTGATAAGTGTAATATGTACATAAGAGCATGTGACCATACATGGATAGACATTAATATGTATACCATATTACTTTATATTATATCAATAACATTATTAATTGATAATGATTTCAGTAAGTTATAATAACAGTTATGGTATTGAATAATGAGCAATACACAATTATATTATATTTGGTGTTAGTAAAATAATGTACATGGATTATATGTATATACCTTACTTGATGTATTATATCATTATTTGTACATTAGAAATAACATTGTAGCTCCCATTTAAATGTATATGGAATGGATACATGTAGCTTAAATATATACTATATGTATGTAACATTGGTACATGGAATGCAAGTTGCTGAGTTATATGAGAGCCCCTCTTCTCTTCATTCTTCATACGTAAACACCCACATGCTATGCTACTCTATCTCTTTCTCCTCAAACTCAACCAAGCTAGCTAATCATGAGATGGGGAGTGGGATTCATGAGTGGAATCACCAACTACTCACCTACCAATCCTTGACCATTATGTAATCTTGATATCCTTTGGTTTTATTTGGTGAACAAAAGCAAGAACCGGATATACATTTGCCTATATAAGAGCTCTCCTCCCTCATAATTTACATTGCTGAGATTTTCTCTAAGTTTAGAATTGAGCTTGTATTATGAGAGTTCAACTGAGTTGAGGGAGAGTATTATTGCAGCTAGTCCATTTCTCACAGAGGTATAATTTCGTTTCCATGTTCTGTTTCTGAGATTTCTAGATTTTGATTTCAATTGATCATGGATTGATTGTTAAGTTGATTGGAACATGATTGTTAGGGGGTATATAAGTTTTTATATATGTTAGAATTATGTTAGGACTTGTCTGGAACGATTTTGGTTGGAAAATTTTGATTTGGGCTAGCTCACTGCCGAAACTGCACAGCTTCTGACCTGGCCGCCAGCCTGCGCAGCTGCGCCAGTATTGCACTGGCCAGCGGCGCAGCTGCGCCAGTGCCTGTCTGCAGCAAATTTTTCTGTTTTGCTACCTGTTCATGCTAACTTGTGGTACTAGTTTGGATTAAGCATACTAGCATGAGTGATATATATATATATATATATATATATATGGATGTATTGAGGCAATGTAAGCATGTTTCACTAATAGTTGCATAAGTAATTATAGTTTGGAATAAACTTAGCGTTTCATAAACTAACTTCGAATATGGAAACAAACTCGATATGTATACTTGCCATGATTGTATTCTGACCTTGCAAGCATGATAGCATGACTTAGAATTGTATGGGAGACACGTTGACCTAGGTATACGAGTTTCATAATATAATATAAGCATGTGAACCCCACTATTGAACATTTCTAACGAAAGATCTAAGTTTCAAAGGTGAACTTTAACATATAGATATTGTGTATGCGTTCTAATTGGACAAGCATGTTAGTATGGTCCAAATGGACATGAACACTAAGTCTAATGTGGTAGAACATACTAGCATACTTGATCATAAGTTAAGATATTTTAAAATAAGAAACTTAAGAACTTTGAAAAGTAAACTTGACCAATAATTTTGTCTTATGATATGAGAGCATTCATGTGGCTTTAGTATGTGTTTCTAATGCAAGTGAGTCATAGTTACAAAACACTTTGATTATACTTAAACGATCTTTGTGGACTTAGTATACTTTTGAAGGAGAACTTAAGATTTGAAAGTTATATACCATGTGAGACATGTTGTGAGCATATAAGCATGTTTATTAGGATGTCATTATGCCTATAGACATATTGACATGAGCATCCTTTTGTTAAAGCATGGATTTCACATATGCACGTATTCATAGAAAATGAGTCTCAAATATGAACTATGTTATTTGAAGTATATTTATGTAGTATACCCAAGCATACATATTAGGTATTGTGTAGCCTTGTTTTGAGATAGTATGACCGGAATAGTAAACCTGTGAAGTATGAACTTGTTTAACTTAAGGTTTACGGGCATGAATACATATGATTATTAAATTAGATTCAGATGAGCATGCTAGTCTCGAATGAAAAATTTTAACTTGATAAGTATGTGTATTAGTGTAATGGCAATAGTTGCATGCTAGGGTTACGCCGGGACACTTTCAGACCCGAACAATTTGCTTAAGTCGGATTTTAACAATTAACATATTATGATGCTATAAATGGTATGTTTGATATTGAACGTGATCTTATGTGATAGAATTATATAATGATTAGATGTTTGTTAAGTGTAGACTTATATTAGTTTATACATACTAATTGGAAGAGACCGACTTGTTAATGTTAGGTCGTTCCAACGCAGTTTAATTAAAGCTAGAATTTATTTGTAGCTGAGCAAACAGGCAAGTTTTCGAACTTCACTCTTTGATTGTGCAAGTTCTTTTGAACCCGTTATTGTATTATTTGCAAGTTCCCTGACTTACACTTATTATTTGTGCAAGTTCCCTATCTTCCTCAAGTTATATTTGAGCAAGTATCCTAGACCCTTCTATTACCTTATTCAACGGATATTATAAGCTAGTATTCGAACCCTACTTTTATTGTGCAAGTATTTTAAATCCTTGCACTACCTTATTCAATTACTCGAGTAAGCGAGATTCTAAACTTCACCTTTATTGTGCAAATTCCTATCCTTCTCATATTATATTGAGCAGATTATTATTGTATTACAAGTTTCTTAACTTACACTCTTTTACTGTGCAAGTTTCCTAGTTTCATTTGATTGTTATGTTGAGTGCAAGTTCCCCGAACTTCACATTTTGAGTATTGTGAAAGTTCCCCGAACTTCACATTTTGAGTATTGTGAAAGTTCCCCGAACTTCACATTTTGATTATCGTGCAAGTTCCCCGAACTTCACACTTTGGTTATTTTGCAAATTCCCGAACTTCATTTCTTTATTATGCAAGTTCTCTAAACTTCTACAAACTCATATATTGTACAAGTATCTTATCTTTGTGTTTACTTTACTCAAAGAATGTTGTCAGCAAATGTCCTAACCTATGCATTTACTTTATGCAAGGGATCTATTATGGTGAAATTCCTCGAATTTCACTATTTGATGTCGTAAGTGTAAGCCTATGCATTTATTTTATGCAAGGAATCTAGTATTGTGCAAGTTCCCCGAACTTCACACGTTGAGTATTGTGCAAGTTCCCCGAACTTCACATGTTGAGTATTGTGCAAGTTCCCCGAACTTCACACGTTGAGTATTGTGCAAGTTCCCCGAACTTACACAAATTCCTATATTGTGCAAAAACTTCACTTTGTGCAAGTTCTCTATCCTTCTCATTTTGTATTGAGTAGGTTATTGTTGAATCGAAAGTTGTTTACTTAATTGCTTGAACTTTATTTCCAAGCATGTTATTTAGTGGTTTAATTACTTATCAATTATTCCACATTGATATTATTGATGTCCGCACCTAGTGCATTTGAGCTCGTACAGTCTTGGACTTGTACATTATTCAAGGTCCTAAATTTCTTGAAACATATCAGTAAGAGTCTGAACCTTTGCTCGGTCAGACTAGTGTATGAAGTTTTCTTTGAAGCTATCCAAACCAATTGATGGTAAGGACTCTTAGACGGAACAGAACACCCCTCATATGTAGGAGTGTGCCCAGGTATCTAACATATATGATACAAGTAAGCAGATTTAAGTGTTATGCATATTCACGTTGTGCCCGAGGCTGATCTCCTCAAGGTACTAAGTTTCTGTAGCCAGAAGCCAGTAATTCTAAAAAGGGTCAATTAGCTATTGAACCCATTGGAAAGTTATAGTTCAGAGTCTACTCGACTATCAGTCATTCTAAAGGCAATTATTATCTTTGCTTTTAATATTCATATTGTTAAATTGTTCAGATGTTCATAGTGTTGAATCATGCAGGTTGTTGAACCTTACAAATATTCATATTATTGAATCGTTTTAATATTCATATTGTTGAATCTTTAAGATATTCATTTTGTTGAAATCGTTGTCAGATATTTTTCCATTCATCATGATATATCCTTTATTATTGTATCTAAACTTGCTGAGCAAACTTGTTGCTCATTCTTGCTATATCATGACTTATATTGCAGTTAAGCCCGAGCCCTCAGGGAAGGACAAGGGTAAAGGAAAGATTTAGGATGGTTTGCAAGGAGCAGACTTTATCTTTATGTCTAGTTTAATTACTGTTAATGTAATATGAACCCTAATGTTTATTCTAGGGTATGTTTGTATTGATGTATTAAGGTTATCGAATCTTGGGACTAGTAACACCTTTTGAATGAACGACGTACGTCTATTATATTCCGCATTTTTAGTTATCGTATGTTGTTAGAGGTGGATGTTAGTATTGTATCGTGGCGACCGGACCAGGGTCAGAGGACCCGGATTCGGGGGTGTCACAGAATCCACTTTACCTCCCGGGGCGTTTATTAAAATCGACAACCAAGATATTAGGGAAGGTATCAACGAGAAAGATAGCAGAATTCCTCCTTAAGATGGGGCACAACGAAGCAAGGACGGTGAAGCAGTTTAAAGTGGAACCACATCAAATCTCCATTCTAGATTTGGTATTGGCTTCTGAAGACCATCGTCAAATTCTAATCCAAGTATTGGAGGAGGCACACCTGCCCAAAACCATCAATGCTGAGATATTCCAGCACCTGATCATCCATGTATTGGACAGTAATGTGATATCATTCACCGATGACGATATATTGGCCGAGGGAACTGGGCATCGTAGACCATTGCATATCGTTGTTGTATCATCTGGGTATGTGGTAGGAGGAGAGCTAATTGATGGCGGATCATCCTTAAACATCTATCCACAGGATACTCTGGATAGGATGAAGATCAACCCGAATCAGATTTGGCAAAGCCATGTAGTGGTACGAGCATTCGACGGATCAAGAAGGGATACGGTTGGGGAAATTGAACTTCCTGTAGAGATTGGCCCGTTCACCTTCAATATACCTTTCCAAATCCTAAAATTCATTATCGGATATAATCTATTGCTGGGACGACCATGGATCCACATAGCTGGGGCTATTCCTTCAACACTTTATCAGCAATTGAAATACATTGTCAACGGCAATATGGTCACTGTCAGTGCAAAATCTGATTATCTTATCTATAATCTAGGAGATATTCTCCCATGCCTTAACCCTTAGAATATTTAATTCTCATACCTAATATATATTTTAGGTTACATTAGTTTCTTTTATTTGCTTATTATATAATAAACAAATATAAGCAATCAAATATTATACATACTCATACCAAATAATTTAATACTTTGAGAAATATCCCACAAATCTCATACTATATTTATTCTTATCATTCCTCTTGTAAAAATATATATATCATATCATTAAATATATATATATATATATATATATATATATGTACCTATACAAATACACATTTTAAGAATTCAAATTAAACCATATAGGTTCTTTAAAATTTTTAACTAAATCATCAAATTATCATCTAGGTTTTATTCTTTAACCTTTATTTTAATCATTTAAAATCTTATAATTTTTTTGTTTTTCACATATCATATCGGACAACGCGAAGAATCTGAATAACGAGATGATGAGGGAACTGTGCAGTAAGTTCAATATCAAACACCTCAACTCGGTTATTTATCGTCCAAAAATAAACAGTGCGGTGGAAGCCGCTAATAAGAATATCAAGAAGATAATGATGAAGTTGTCGGCAAATTATCGGGGATGGCCTGATCTGTTGCCGTTAACCCTACTTGCATACCGAACGTCGACTCGAACCTCTACTGGGGCAACACCTTACTCGTTAGTCTATGGTATGGAGGTCGTACTTTATGTCAAAGTGGAGATGGAATCACTAAGAGAGATGCTATATTCCCAGATAGAGGAGAGCTAATGGATACAAGATCGATATGATCAGTTATCCCTGATAGATGAAAGGAGGGTTGCTGCTATCTTGCACGGCCAACTATATGTGTGTGCAACAGCCTTAACTCCCCGAATATCTTCAGAAGTGATGGCAGTTAACTAAGAGATTCTTTCCAGAGGACATCGACTAGGCCGAGGATTGGGGAGAAATGGCCAGGGAATCAAGAACCCGATCCACATACCCACGCAGTTGGGAAGGATTGTATTAGGATACTCTAGTGGATCCAAACATCATAATCCTCACAAGCACATGCCAGTTAACCATCTGATTCATCTCAAGCTAGACCTCAGTGAAGCCGAATTTAGAGAGCCATTGAAGAATGTCCCCGTTATTATCTCAAACCTCACGATCCTTAAAGTCAATCAGAACGGATATAAGGAGATTGGTGATGAAAAGACTGTTAATGATGCTTCCCGGATGGCCAAAGATAAGACGTTTCTAGATGAGATTCAGTTACAATTTGTGAGCAGCTTTTCCCTTCCTCAAGATGACCTAAAGAAATCCAATGGGGCAGACCTGTCGAATGATCAACCCATCCTTCGGGTCCTTAACTAGGGAAGTGTGAGCATCCCGAAGGAGGATCCAGGGACCGATTCTAAATCAGTTATAGTCATCCTGGAATACGCCGACAACTCCAGCAACCCGTTTATCTCAGTTATCCCCCAAGATTTCACTACTAGTAATTGGACGGTCACCCCTCAGATCGTCCAAAAAGGGTAAAACCAGAAAGTGATCCTTTGACAGGGAGCTTTACCTATATATATTTATGTCTGTTTTATTTTATGTGCAACTTGTTATTGTCTGTTGTCATATCAACTGCTGAATCCTTTTGTAATTGAAACCCGTTTGTATATATTTAGCAATCAAGTTTTTGTCTCAAGTTTCCAAATTTGAGTATTTCTAGCCACGTCCATGACTTGCTAAATTTGAGTAATGATTACGATTTTGATATAGAATTGGACTTTGACTTGATGGGGATCGAGCAAGAGGAAGTGGATGATGACAAGTTACCCGAGGAAATCAAAGCATGGGTCGAAGATAAACCTAAACCCAACCTTGATCAAACCACCACCATAAATATCGAAACCCCTAATAATCCCCAAGAGATACAGATCAGAACCAACCTTCCCTCTAACCAAGAAAAAGAACTAATCAAAATCCTAACCCAATTAAAGGATGTTTTTTCCTGGTCTCATGAAGATATGATATGTCTATCCACCGATATAGTTGTCCATTGACTACCAATTAAGGAAGGGTTCAAACCGGTCAAGCAAAAATTAAGACGGTTGAAACCAGAATGGAGCCTGAAGGTTAAAGAAGAAATTATCAAACAGTTCAAAGCATGAATTATTATGGTATCCACATACCCTGAATGGTTATCCAACGTAGTCCTAGTGCCGAAGTCTGGGGGAAGGTGCGAGTATGTGTAGATTATCGAGATCTCAACAAGGCCAGCCTTAAAGATAACTTCCCAGTGCCATTCATCCACGTGTTAATTGACAATAGACACAGTTCAAAATGTATTCTTTCGCAGATTTCTTTGCCGGATATCATCAGATTATGGTTGCTGAAGAAGACATGGAAAAGACCGCCTTCATTACCACCTGGGGAACATTCTGTTATCGAAGACTAGCTTTTGGCCTTACCAATGCTGGTGCTACTAATCAGAGGGCCATGATGACCTTATTACACGATATGATGCATAAAGAAATCAAAGTATATGTGGATGATATCATCGTGAAGTTCAGAAAGGGCGATAACCATTGCACCCATCTTCGGAAGTTATTTGAACAACTCCGCAAATTTAATTTGAAGTTAAACCCAGTGAAGTGTGCTTTTGGTGTGAAGTCCGGTAAACTCCTGGGATTTCTTATGAGCAACCGGGGCATTGAGTTGGATCCTGCCAAGATCAAAGCCATTACAGAGATGCCCGAACCAAAAATCGAGAAGGAAATCCGAGGCTTCCTGGCAAGAATAAACTTTATCAGCCGGTTCATATCGCAGTTGACAGCAACCTGTGAACCTATTTTAAATTATTAAAAAAGAACTCCTCGGGAAAATAGAATGAAGACTGTCGAAAAGCTTTTCGTACCATTCAAAAGAGGTTGATTGAAGTACCTATCTTGGTACCCCCAAGGGATGGAATTCTGTTATTCATGTATATCTCAGTCAATTCCAATGCTATGGGTTTCTTACTAGGGTAAAAGGATGATATGGGGAAAGAAAGAGCGATTTGTTATCTCAGTAAATGTTTCAGCTGCAGAGAGCGGAAATACACCCTGATATAAAGAACTTGTTGTGCATTAGCTTTGTCAGCCACGAGGTTAAAGCATTACCTACACGGCCATACAACTTATCTCATCTCTAGGATGGATCCATTAAAATACATCTTCAGCAAGCCGATGTCGAACTGCCATTTATCCAAGTGGCAGTTGATTCTCCAACTGTTCGACATCATCTATGTGACCCAAAAGTCCATTAAAGGGAAAGGGATTGCAGATCACCTGTCAGCCGCACCAGCAGAAGGTTTTGAACCTTTGGAAACCTATTTCCCGGAGGAGGGAGTGATGACTATTCAACTAACCAGTAAGGAGAATCGAGGTCAATTCTGGATGTATTTTGACGGCGCATCTAATACTGAGGGCGCAGAAGCAAGAGTAGTTCTGGTATCAATCACAGGAGATCAATACCCTATGGCAAACAAGTTGCATTTTAATAATTCCAACAATACCGACGAAGGATGCATTGTGTGATTAAAACTGGCTCAGTCCCTAGGAGTTAAATGATTAGTGGTGTTTGGAGATTCGGAACTAGTCATCAGACAGTCCACCGGGGCCTACACCATTAAGGAATTACATCTACTGCCTTACCATCAACATATTCTCAGATTGACAGGAGTGTTTGAAGACATTACCTTCAAGAATATTCCCCAAAATAGAAATGATTTCGCCAATGCATTGGCAACATTAGCTTCATTGGTGAACCTGTCAGCAAGGAAGGGAATGCATGTCATCACTTTCACTGTACAGAATGCACCATCATATAAAAATAGTGTAGGGGAGATATCGGATGAGATAGCACCTACTGGACCACCTTGGTACCACCACATTAAAGAATATTTGCGAGATCAATCAACCCCTAAAGGAATGAGTCAAGCCGAGAAGAAGCGAATACAAAAAATGGCCATGAATTTCTACCTAAGTGGAGATGCTCTCTACAAGAGAGACCCAGGTGTAGGCCTTCTGAGATGTCTAGACAAAGATCAAGCCTAGAGACTTATGAATGAAGTACATGGTGGGGTGTGCAGAGCACATATGACTGGACCCTTGCTTGCCAAGAAAATTCAAAGGATGGGACATTACTAGATATCCCTCAATGCGGATTACGACGATCATGTCAAGCATTGTTATCAATGCCAGATCCATGCCAACATTATTCATGCACCCCCGAATCAACTGCATTGCATGACATCACTATGGCCTTTTTCTATGTGGGGAATGGACGTGGTAGGACCAGTTGAGCCTAAAGCTAGTAACGGTCACTGATTCATCTTCACTATGATCGACTACTTTACCAAGTGGGTTAAAGCAGCTTCCTTCCCCAAAGTCACCAAGGAGGTCATCGTTGGTTTCATTAAGAATAACGTCATCTGTCGGAATGGACTACCCGAGGTTATCATGTAGCGCTCCCAAATTCGGGTCCCCAGAACCTCGGACATGGTGCGGCACGATACATCATCTTCATACATATTCTATAAACTAATGCGAAATATATAAACATATATTGTTTATTTCATATGATTCTATAACATATCCCAAGGTCTGTTAACCCTAACTGAATACATACCTTAAGTAATTAAAAAGGTTTACAACATTATTTGCATAAGATAACTAACTAGTTATGAATGCATAATAATCTATTCTTTGGAATTTGCCTTTGCCTCTGTCTTTCATCGAGCCTTCGTCTTAATCTAAAATTCTGTTATCATGATATAGCAAGGGTGAACAACTAATTTTCCCAGCAAGTTTAAATACAATGAAGATATATCACGATTGAAAGAAAGAATAAGCTTTCAAATTTTCAACAATATAATAATTGTGAAAGAGCATGAATCATAACTTCAATAATTGAATGACTGAATCAATAATGTTTATTGTCAACAAGGACCATGAACAATTTTATCTGAACCTTATGGTAATGAAGGTGATCAGCCTTTCATACCTGATGAACATATGCAACATACACTAAGTGTGAATCAATAATCAGTATAGATGTGAATAATCAACAATAATTATTCACTACCATGCTTTGAAAATACAACTCAAGTTTGAGTTAAGGAAAACTTGCCTGTACCGTTGATTACTGCTATGCAATCTAATTTAATCTCTTTATTGCAAAGACCTATCAGTTATAAGATTGATCTTTCAATTAGTATAACATACTTTATCTCACAATACTATTACTTTATAAGTAAATTATCTAACATTTAACCACATAGCCAAAAATTAGATAACACCTTAACATCATACGTATTCACAAGTCTAAACCTATCACACATCGAGTCTTTAACAGTGTTCAATACAGTATGCTGAGTGGTTTCCCACAAACAACCAACAAACTAGTTTCCCGTCTCGTCTACACTGTATTTCACAGTGAGTTAGATCGATAGCTAGTTCGTATATACCTCCGCTCCATGAAAGAATCGTTTAGCCCAGCAACTATACATCAACCGTTAAAGAGTACGACTGTACTACCTTAGACTTAACACTACTTTATCATATAACTTGTGATTTAACACTAAATCTTTCATTTAATAAGTCCTTATTTATAATTTAGTAAGCCGAATACCTAATTCAGCAACCTTAATTCAAACAACTTGTTGTTTCCCAACACAACAAAACTGACAAAACTAATCTAGCAACCTAGATTCAAACTGAATTTCAATTTAGTAAATTATTTTCCAATCCAGTAGACTGGATTTAAACTGACATCCAATCCAGCAAGCCTGGATTCAACTAACCTCTAATCCAGCAACCTGATGGCCAATCCAGCAAACAAGATTGCAATCCAGTAAACTAGATTTCAATCCAGCAAACTAGATTCTCTTTTTTTAACCTAATCATCTTATTATCTTTTTTATCTTTTGGTCACACATATATACATATATTTCATACACAAAAATAATTTTTTAGGAATTTTTCAATTTTCTTTAGTATTTTTCAAAAATCCATTTCTAGTTCAAACCTTAAGAAATTAGCTACATCACGCTTAACTCCAGAAATTCTCAAATCTTGGCGGGTTCTTACACGTATTAATGTGAACTTCCAATTCACATTTCGTGACCATCGGAGTTATAGAACTCCGGTTATAGAGATTTTTGTCCAAAAAATCCAAATATTGAAATGGTCATAACTTAGTCAATTTAAGTCATAATGAGCTCATTTTTGGACACAAGCTACTTTATCTAATATATTTTCATGTCCCAAAAGATTGGAATTTATTTCAATAATTAAATAGCCAAAACTACCCCTGGAAAATTTGGGCAGATTGCTTTCTGGGTTTTTTAGATTTTTCCTACTTTGCTAAAAACTGTCTATACGGAAATCTACAAGGAATTTTTCAGTGATTCCACTTGGATCTGTTAGAAGACTCATAGATCTAACTTCGCAAATTCACCACACTCAAAAATTCAAAATATAATGAGAGATATGATTATTTGAATTTTATGTTCCGTTTTCTCACAAATTTGATTTTCTCACTCTTAGATTTTCTAAGAAATCTTCCATGATCTCTTGATTAATCAAACATTAGCCTATCATAAACAATCATAATACATACTAATACCTCTAACACTCATGGATTTACCATTATCCATGATCTATTTCATCAAACGTTCATCAAATCCAAGCAAATCATAATCCATGCTAAGAAAATTAGTGTTTTCTAACTTTTAAAACATAGTTTCCTTTTTCTTGTTTTTGATCTAAATTTGTATAATCAAAAGTGATAGATCTAAACATATAACACTTATACATATGAAGATCTATGGTTTTTAAGTTTGAAGAACATAACTTGATTATTTCATCAAATCAAACAAAATAAAAGAAATAAACTAAATTAGGATTTTATACCTAGATCATGTAGCTCTTCTCCTTCTCTTTACACCATATAAGATGAAGCTAGGAAACATGAAACGTTTCTCTCCTTCTTCTTCTATAGGCTGTCGACTTTTCTCTCTTTCTCTCTTTCTTATTTTTCTTTTCTCTCTCTTTTTGGAAGTAAGAGAATGAAATGAAGTAATAAAGAGAAGAAATAATAATAGTTGGGTAAAAGGTATAGATACATACCATATGTATGTATAAAAATCTCCCACCAATCTTGCTATCTCTCTCTCTCATTATTAAGGTTTCTTTGCTTACACTATTGGCTAAATGTGTGGCTTATCCAATGAGTGACACATAATAAGAGTTAGTGAGGAGTTGGTAAATCAAATGATTGCATATATTCCCTCCTTCTTTCTTCTTTGTTTGACCGAATTCTTCTCCCTTTTATCCCCCAACTTTGGTTTGGTTTTATTGCAATATTTGCTCACCTAAATATTCAAATAAATCCCTTATAATTGGGCTAAAGTCTTGGGCTCCAAATTAATTCTTTTGGGCTTGATAATAAAATAATTGGGCTATGTAAATTAACATAGTCCACTAATTTTAATTTTATAATACCTTAACCATTTAATTAAGGTTTCTATTCACTCAATTGTAACTCAATTCCTTACTCATATACATTTAATTTCTTAACCTAATTAAATTTGCTTTAATTAGGTTATAAAATTAATTAGTTGAGATATATAAAATAAATCTCTAAGGTTAGTATAAATTTTCAATACTATTATTCTCCCATGCCTTAACCCTTAGGTTATTTAATTCTCATACCTAATATATATATTAGGTTACATTAGTTTTTTTTATTTGCTTATTATATAATAAACAAATTTCAGCAATTAAATATTATACATACTCATACCAAATGATTTAATACTTTGAGAAATATCCCACAGATCTCATAATATATTTATTCTTATCATTCCTCTTGTAAATATATATATATATATATATATATATATAATATGTACCGATACATATACATATTTTAAGAATTCAAATCAAACCATATAGGTTCTTTAAAAATTTTAACTAAATCCTCAAATTCTCATCTAGGTTTTATTCTTTAACATTTATTTTAATCATTTAAAATCTTATAAATTTTTGGGTTGTCACATATCATATCGGACAACGTGAAGAATCTGAATAATGAGATGATGTGGGAACTGTGCAGTAAGTTCAATATCAAACACCTCAATTCGGTTATTTATCGTCCGAAAATAAACAGTGCGGTGGAAGCCGCTAATAAGAATATCAAGAAGATAATGATGAAGATGTCGACAAATCATCGGGGATGGCCTGATCTGTTGCCGTTAACCCTACTTGCATACCGAACGTCGACTCGAACCTCAACTGAGGTAACACCTTACTCGTTAGTCTATGGTATGGAGGTTGTAGTTTCTGTCGAAGTGGAGATGGAATCACTAAAAGTGATGCTAGATTCCCAGATAGAGGAGAGCCAATGGATACAAGATCGATACGATCAGTTATCCCTGGTAGATGAAAGGAGGGCTGCTGCTATCTTCCATGGCCAACTATATGTTTGTGCACCAGCCTTAACTCCTCGAATATCTTCAGAAGTGATGGCTATTGGCCAAGAGATTCTTTCCAGAGGACATCGACTAGGCCGAGTATTGGGGAGAAATGGCCAGGGAATCAAGAACCCGATCCAAATACCCACGCAGTTGGGAAGGGTTGGATTAGGATACTCAGGTGGATCCAAACATCGTAATCTTCACAAGCACATGCCAGTTAACCATCTGATTCATCTCAAGCCAGACCTCAATGAAGCCGAATTTAGAGAGCCATTAAAGAAGGTCCCCGTTATTATCTCAAACCTCCTGATCCCTAAAGTCAATCAAAATGGATATAAGGAGATTGGTGATGAAGAGACTGTTAAGGATGCTTCCCGGATAGCCAAAGATAAGAAGTTTCTGGATGAGATTCAGTTACAATTTGTGAGCAGCTTTTGCCTTCCTCAATATGACCTAAAGAAATCCAATGGGGAAGACCTGTCGAATGATCAACCCATCCTCCGGGTCCTTAACTGGGGAAGTGTGAGCATTCCAAATGAGGATCTAGGGACCAGTTCCAAATCAGTTATAGTCATCCTGGAATACGTTGACAACTCCAGCAACCCATCTATCTCAGCTATCCCCCAGGATTTCACTACCAGTAATTGGACGGTCACCCCTCAGATCGTCCGAAAAGGGTAAAACCAGAAAGTGATCCATTGATAGGGAGCTTTTCCTTTATATATTTATGTCTATTTTATTTTATCTGCAACTTGTTATTGTCTGTTGTCATATCAACTGCTGAATCCTTTTGTAATTGAAAACAATTTGTATATATTTAGCAATCAAGTTTTTGTCTCAAGTTTCCAAATTTGAGTATTTCTAGCCACGTCCATGACTTGCCAAATTTGAGTAATGATTACGTTTTCGATATAGAATTGGACTTTGACTTGATGGGGATCGAGCAAGAGGAAGTGGATGATGACGAGTTGCCCGAGGAAATCAAAGCATGGGTCGAAGATAAACCTAAACCCAATCTTAATCAAACCACCACCATAAATATCGAAACCCCTGATAATCCCCAAGAGATACAAATCGGAACCAACCTTCCCTTTAACAAAGAAAAAGAACTAATCAAACTCCTAACCCAATTCAAGGATGTTTTTGCCTGATCTCATGAAGACATGATATGTCTATCCACCGATATAGTTGTCCATTGACTACCAATTAAGGAAGGGTTCAAACCGGTCAAGCAGAAATTAAGACGGTTGAAACCAGAATGGATCCAAAAGATCAAAGAAAAAATTATCAAACAGTTCAAAGCAGGAATCATTATGGTATCCACATACCCTGAATGGTTGTCCAACGTAGTCCCAGTGCCGAAGTCTGGGGGGAAGGTACGAGTATGTGTAGATTATCAAGATCTCAACAAGGCCAGCCTTAAAGATAACTTCCCAGTGCCGTTCATCCATGTGTTAATTGACAATACGACAATTCGAAATGTATTCTTTTGCTGATTGCTTTATCGGATATCATCTGATTATGGTTGCTAAAGAAGATAGGGAATAGACCACCTTTATTACCCCCTGGGGAACATTCTGTTATCGAAGACTAGCTTTTGGCCTTACCAATGCTGGTGCTACTAATCAGAGGGCCATGATGGCCTTATTACACGATATGATGCATAAAGAAATCAAAGTTTATGTGGGTGATATCATCGTGAAGTCTAGAGAGGCCAATGGCCATTGCACCCATCTTCAGAAGTTATTTGAACAACTCGGCAAATTTAATTTGAAGTTAAACCCAGCGAAGTGTGCTTTTGGTGTGAAGTCCGGTAAACTCATGGGATTTCTTGTGAGCAACCGGGGCATTAAGTTGGATCCTGCCAAGATCAAAGCCATCACAGAGATGCCCGAACCAAAAAATCGAGAAGGAAATCTGAGGCTTCCTGACAAGAATAAACTTCATCAGCCAGTTCATATCTCAGTTAACAGCAACCTGTGAACCCATTTCAAATTATTAAGAAAGAACTCCTTGAAAAATGGAATGAAGACTGCCAGAAAGCATTTCCTACCATTCAAAAGAGGTTGATTGAAGCACCTATCTTGGAACCCCCAAGGGATGGAATTCTGTTATTCATGTATATCTCAATCAATTCCAACGCTATGGGTTTCTTACTAGGGTAAAAGGATGATATGGGGAAAGAAAGGGTAATTTATTATCTCAGCAAATGTTTCAGCTGCGGAGAGCAGAAATATACCCTGATAGAAAGAACTTGTTATGCATTAGCTTGGTCAGCTACGAGGTTACAACATTACCTACACGGCCATACAACTTATCTCATCTCTAAGATGGATCCCTTGAAATACATCTTCAGCGAGCCGATGTTGAACTGCCATTTATCCAAGTGGCAGTTGATCCTCCAACAGCTCGACATCATCTATGTGACCTAAAAGTCCATTAAAGGGCAAGGGATTGCAGATCACCTATCAGCCGCACCAGCAGAAGGTTTTGAACCTTTGGAAACCTATTTCCCGGAGGAGGAAGTGATGACTATTCAACTTACCAGTAAGGAGAATCGAGGTCAATTATGGAAAATGTATTTTAACGGCGCATCTAATACTGAGGGCTCAGGAGAAGGGGTAGTTGTGGTATCAATCACAAGAGATCAATACCTTGTGGCAACCAAGTTATATTTTAACAATTCAAACAATACCGACGAAGGATGCATTGTGTGATTAAAACTTGCTCAGTCCCTGGGAGTTAAACGATTAGCGGTGTTCAGAGATTCAGAAATAGTCATCAAATAGTCCACTGGGGCCTACACCACCAAGGAATTGCATCTACTGCCTTACCATCAGCATATTCTCAGATTGACAGGAGAGTTTGAAGACATTGCCTTCATGCATATTCCCCGGAACAGAAATAATTTTGCCAATGCATTGGCAACCATAGCTTCATTGGTGAAACTGTCAGCAAGGAAAGGAATGACTGTCATCACTTTCACTGTACAGAATGCACCATCATATGGAAAGAGTGTAGGGGAGATATCGGATGAGATATCACCTACTGGACCACCTTGGTACCACCACATTAAAGAATATTTACGAGATCAATCAACCCCTGAAAGAATGAGTCAAGCCGCGAAAAAGCGAATACAAAAAATGACCATGAATTTCTACCTAAGTGGAGATGCTCTCTACAAGAGAGACCCAGGTGTAGGCCTTCTGAGATGTGTAGACAAAGATCAAGCCCAGGGACTTATGACTGAAGCACATGGTGGGGTGTGTGGAGCACATATGAGTGGACCCCTGCTTGCCAAGAAAATTCTAAGGATGGGACATTACTAGATATCCCTCAAAGCGGATTACGACAATCATGGAAAGCGTTGTTATCAATGCCAGATCCATGCCAACATTATTCATGCACCCCCGAATCAACTGCATTGCATGACATCACTATGGCCTTTTTCTATGTGGGGAATGGACGTGGTAGGACCAGTTGAGCCTAAAGCTAGTAACGGTCACTGATTCATCTTCACTATGATCGACTACTTTACCAAGTGGGTTAAAGCAGCTTCCTTCCCCAAAGTCACCAAGGAGGTCATCGTTGGTTTCGTTAAGAACAACGTCATCTGTCGGAATGGACTACCCGAGGTTATCATGTACGGCTCCCAAATTCGGGTCCCCAGAACCTCGGACATGGTGCGTCACAATACATCATCTTCATACATATTCTATAAACTAATGCGGAATATATTAATATATATTATTTATTTCACATGATTCTATAACATATCCCAAGGTCTGTTAACCCTAACTGAATACATACCTTAAGTAATTAAAAAGGTTTATAACATCATTTGCATATGATAACTAACTAGTTATACCTTAAGTAATAATCTATTCTTTGCAATTTGCCTTTGCCTCTGTCTTTCATCGAGCCTTCGTCTTAATCTAAAATTTGGTTATCATGATATATCAAGGGTGAACAACTAATTTGCCCAGCAAGTTTAAATACAATGAAGATATATCATGATTGAAAGAAAGAATAAGCTTTTGAATTTTTAACAATATAATAATTGTGAAAGAGCATGAATCATAACTTTAATAATTGAATGACTGAATCAATGATGTTTAATGTCAACAAGGACCATGAACAATTTTATCTGAACCTTATGGTAATGAAGGTGATCAGCCTTTCATACCTGATGAATATATGCAACATACACTAAGTGTGAATCAATAATTAGTATAGATGAATATAATCAACAATAATTATTCACTACCATGCTTTGAAAATATAACTCAAGTTTGAGTTAAGGAAAACTTGCCTGTACCGTTGATTACTGCTACGCCATCTAATTTAATTTCTTTATTGCAAAGACCTATCAGTTATAAGATTGATCTTTCAATTAGTATAACATACTTTATCTCACAATACTATTACTTTATAAGTAAATTATCTAACATTTAACCACATAGCCAAAAATTAGATAACACCTTAACATCATACGTATTCACAAGTCTAAACCTAGCACACATCGAGTCTTTAACAGTGTTCAATATAGTATGCTGAGTGGTTTCCCACAAACAACCAACAAACTAGTTTTCTGTCTCGTCTACACTATATTTCACAGTGAGTTAGATCGGTAGCTAGTTCGTATATACCTCCGCTTCCTGAAGGAATCGTTTAGCCCAACTACTATACATCAACCGTTAAAGAGTACGACTGTACTACCTTAGACTTAACACTACTTTATCATATAACTTGTGATTTAACACTAAATCTTTCATTTAATAAGTCCTTATTTATAATTTAGTAAGCCAAATACCTAATTAAGCAACCTTGATTCAAATAACTTATTGTTTTCCAAACACCTCAATTCAGTTATTTATCGTCCGAAAATGAACAGTGCGGTGGAAGCCGCTAATAAGAATATCAAGAAGATAATGATGAAGATGTCGGCAAATCATCGGGGTTGGCCTGATCTGTTGCCGTTAACACTACTTGCATACCGAACGTCGACTCGAACCTCAACTAGGGCAACACCTTACTCGTTAGTCTATGGTATGGAGGTCGTACTTTCTGTCGAAGTGGAGATGGAATCACTACGAGTGATGCTAGATTCCCAGATAGAGGAGAGCCAATGGATACAAGATCGATACGATCAATTATCCCTGATAGATGAAAGGAGGGCTGCTGCTATCTTCCACGACCAACTATATCAGCAGCGAATGTCCCGATCTTATAACAAGAAAGTGCGACCTCGGGAATTTAAAGAGTATGATTTGGTACTAAAGAAGATCATTCCAGGCCAGGATGCAGCTAAAGGAAAATTTGCCCCAAATTGGGAAGGACCCTTTGTTGTCAAAGAAATCCTATCGGGCAAAGCCTTGAAATTGAAGGAGATGGACGGTGAGGAATTCCCACAATTGGTCAATTCTGATTCAATGAATCGGTATTATGTCTGAGACCCCTTTCATTTCAAACTGGAATACTTTATCTTGATAAAAAGAAAAAATATATCAAGTCTGGTTTTCAGGTCTGAGCCTAAACTACGAAAGACATAATCTCCCATCTGCGGGAGTACGTAGGCAGCCATTTATGGTGCGGTCAAATCAAACAAAAAAAAATCAAAACCCTATCAAATTAAGCTCAAACCCAAATAAACCTTTTTCAACTATTCAGGCCAATCCTGAACTACGTAAGACCTGATCTCCCCTCTATAGGAGTACGTAGGCATCCATTTATGTTGCGGTCTAACCTTCAAAAGAATCCAAACACTTTCACTTTATATCCTCAAAGCCAAAATATTAACCTATACAGAGACCAAAATATAACACAAACCCGCCCAATCAATGACTCATGCAGAGAGGACCTAGCGACGTCTCAGCATCACCCTGCCAAATCTGGCGCAAGTATGACAAGACTAGTTCTTTGTCGACATAATAAATCATGAAGCGAGAATAGTAATAGTGTACAAGGCTAGACATACTCAAACAAGGGAAGTGAACTGAGCTTGTTTCTTTTTATATATACAACTGTTTATAATACAAAAGTTGATTCTAACCTATGACAAACGGTAATAACAAAGTCTATACAGAAAAATAAAACAGGGCTATAAATCGGCACTAAGATGAGCCAACATAGCCAAATATCCAGCAGTCTAAGGAGCGTCTCTGAGCTCATGCTCCAGTACCTCGACACGTCTCAGCATCTCTGCTGCCATGCGATAAACGCCCTCCTGACCCTGCATTATGCCCTGTACGTGATTAATGAGTCCTTCTGCGAAAGTCTGGGCCGCATCTCTATCAATGAGGGCCTAGTCTCTGGAGACAAGGGTTGCGTCTCTCTCAGCGATAGCAGCATCCCGACCAGCTACGGTGGTCAGAATTAGGGCCCAAGCCTGATCCCTCTCAAAGGCCACCAGGTAAAGCTGTCTGTCCATCGCCTCCATAGAAACTGAGGACGAACGCGGGACATAACTAATAAGAGAAGCTGTCAACTCTACAAACAGAGCATCCTCAATCGGAGATATAGGATCCTCTATGGGCTCCTCAACGTCAGTAGACCCACCATTATCCTCAGATAGAGATCCTGTCTCAACCTAGTCCGCTGCGTCTGGTGCCAAATCTGACTCTAACCAAGCTGAGTACTCTTCAGATCAGCCCGGATGGAAGTCTCTGAACTTAGTTATCCGTCGATGAGACCAAAATCCGTAAACCCGAGCTAGATCAGCCTCGGTAACTGAGCAGACGGGGAAGAGATAATCCTCAGTCCCCTCAAATGCATGGACCTCCTGATACTGATCAAACTGGCCCATCACTGCCAGATGATGATAGGTCGTCACACGCCTCAAATTGGCCAACGAAAGGAAAATCAGGTCAGCTACATGGGTGGTGAAACTCAGAATGGAGCAGTAACCATAATACATAACTATCGCAAAAAGATCCTCCATGGCACCCAAAAATAAAGTCCAGGATGCCTCATCAATGCAGGAAGTCGGGCGGTATGAGTAGACCCGCTATAAGCCATGTCCAAAGCAGAACCCTTGACGACGAAGCCGACCGATCGGTCTGAGGTGCGTTATGAACCAGATATATAGGAGCACCGGGATACCTCTGAACCCCTGATCCCCAACAGTCTGGCAGATAGATGCTGATATCAATGTTTCTGCCAAGATAAGAGGAAGAATGGTGAAGTTATCTCTAAGAACCTTGACAGCCATTGACATCGCCACATCTAGATGGTCAGCATAGATATGGCATGTATAGATATGTTATGAAGCACATGACCAGGGCGTCCACTCGGGCAGTATACCATCTTTCCTCTGAAATGGAAAAATTGCCATGATAAACGGCGAAGCTATCAGCAGATGCAAAGTGGCCTATCATGAAGTCCATAGAAATAATGTGGTTGCCACCCACCTCCGCCAGTACGACTGCCCTCCTCAATCCGGTAACCATCATGAACTGGCAGCGCATATGGCCTAACGCCATCCAAGCACACGGCCCCTCCATCGATAATCCGGAGATGCGGCCATACTCCTCTAGAGTGGGAGTCAACTCATCAGAGCCAAATGGAAAAACATTACGCTCTGGAATTCAGTAACTAAGCATCCCGTCAACAAACCCCTCGGGAACCTGAAAGGATAACAGAGATAGATAATGGCCCAGCAGGCGAACGACTGCTACGCGGTCAGAATCCCCCTCAAACTGGTAGCTATCCGACTAGGCGAAAGGTGATTCAAACGAGCAACAACAGAGGAAGCCATCTGTAAAACAATATCAAAAGACCACACAGGGGTCAATCCTAACTCACAATTTATAAATGTGAATCCATGACATATAATGCATGAATCATGACATATGCAGTGAATAAAAGCATTATATATACATCTTTGCAAAATACATAAAATTGTATACATCAAATATCATCTTTGTCCTACAAATAAAAGTAAAAAGTACAGGGAAATGGGGCATAAGAGCCCAACGACTAACAAAAGGTCTGGCAAATGAAATCTACACCATCAAATATGTCAACCTGTGTCAAGTCCTCCTAAGTCAAGGCCTCTGCACTGAAGTTTAAATCTACATAGTGAAAGGACGGGCCGCATCCTTCGGGGACATCAGCAGCACCCGGGTCATCAGTCAAGCCAGTATCTAATCTAGCGGGGTTGCAAGTAAGAAAACTCGCCTTTTGTAACCGATGATGTAATCCGTTGGCTACAAACCAGTGAAGGTATCGACATAACCACGTTGGTGTAATCTATTGGCAACAGACCAGTGAAGGCATCGGCATAACCCCGATGGTGTAATCCATTGGCAATGAACTAGTAAAGGCATCAGTTTAACCCCAATGATGTAATCCGTTGGCAACAAAGCAGTGAAGGCATTGGCATAACCCCGATGGTGTAATTCGTTGGCAATGAACCAATGAAGGCATCGATTTAACCCCGATGATGTAATCCGTTGGCAACAAACCAGTAAAGGCATCGGCATAACCCCGATGGTGTAATCCGTTGGCAATGAACCAGTGAAGGCATCGGCTTAACCCCAATGATGTAATCAGTTGGCAACAAACCAGTGAAGGCATCGACATAACCCCGATGGTGTAATCCGTTGGCAATGAACCAGTGAAGGCAACGGCATAACCTCGATGGTGTAATATGTTGGCAATGAACCAGTGAAGGCATCGGCATAATCCCGATGGTGTAATCCGTTGGCAACAAACCAGTGAAGATGTCGGCTTAACCCCGATGATTTAATCCGTTTGCAACAAACCAGTGAAGGCATCGGCATAACCCCGATGATGTAATCCACCGACAACAAACCAGTGAAGACGTTGGCTCGACCCCCGATGATGTAATCCACCGGCAATGAACCAGTGTAGGCATTGGCTCAACTCTGATGATGTAATCCGTTTGCCACAAACTAGTGAAGGCATCGGCTCGACTCCCTATGATCTAATCTGTTGGCTACAACCTAATGAAGGCATCGACACAACCCCAATGGTGAAATCCGTTGACTACAACTAAACACAGGTCGGATTAACCCCGATAAAGTAATCCATTGGCTACAACCCAGTGAGGGCGTCTACTTAACCTCGACAACGTGATACTTAGAACTTTATCATAATCTCACATATTAATGCATATTTTATACATAACATTGCATCATCAGATATACCTTGTCATGCATTCTCTGTGTCTAGTAATCTTTGTTGTGTTCATTCCATTAAATTGTATAAATCTGACAAAGAGGGGCATCTATAGACAATCAAAATTTCGCTTTCTTTGTACTAACCTTGCAGAAGGGCAAAAGCATAATTTTACTTCAGAGACAACCCTGAGGTAGGGCAAAAGAATCAGGTCATCCCGAAAATAACTCTGTGAATGATTCAAAGGACCAATGACGTCCAAACATATTGTAAACCGAACGAGGATCTCCAAGCCGAGACAGTATCCGTAGGAAACCAACTCAGCAAACCTCGAACTGTGTGCCATCAAAGATAAACCAGCTAACTCCCATCTGGAGCCAGAAGATATATCTCAGCTGCCAGCATTATCTTCCCGGACCCCGACTCAGTCAGACTCGATTTTATTCCTCCGCATTCCGCACAGACTTTCCAAAAGTTTGGGCTGCGAAGGTCAACTTCCTCCTAATCGGAACCAAAGGAATGCACTTTGAGACGGTGGGCCCCGCCTGACCCTGCATGCATCCATACATGCGGCTAGCCGCATGTATGTATGTGGCTGGCTCGGGCAGGTTAAAACACCAACTTTGAGCTCATTTAGAAAAAAAAAGATAGTTTTAGAGAGAGAAAAACCTTTCTAGAGAGAGAACCCCTCGGGTTGAACTTGTATTCACCAACTTGGAGCTATTTCATCTTGTTTATCATCTACTTGGAGCCTCGAGAGTGTTCTACGTTGATCCCGGGTATTAAAACGCTTGTTCACGAGTCCCCGAAGGTGAAAATACGCTCTTTATAGCTACGTTCTTTGTAAATTTTGTTTAATATACTAGATTGATGATATATATTGTTTAAATCTAGTTAAACTTGTTATTTTCTAAGCATATTATGTAATAGTTGGTAGATATTGCATTTTTATCGGTTATATTGTGCCTATTGCGTTGTAAATCAAGTACAGAGGCTAGATCTACCTAGATCTAAGCCGAATCTAGCCTTTGAGTGGTTATTAAGCATAAAGCTTTAATCCGTGTGCTAGATCGGTTTAGATCCATGGTAGATCTACGTATTTATTACTTTAATGGTCCCGGTTATCTCGTATATCCCTAGATTTGTATCTAGAGGCAAAAGGGGTCCGAAATGGCTTAAAACGGTGATTTCAACCGATGGAATCATCTAATATCAAAGCCAAGGACATTGTATATATGTATTCCCTCATAAATAATGTGATCCTAGGAATCCCGGTGTTGAGATCCCCGATTGGATCCCGACTTGATTCCCACCATGGACCAGTTTTTATGATGTAATGTTTAAATAACGTAAGTATCATTGTATATGTAATATTTGGATCTTGAAGACGAGCTCAAGGGGTTAGTCCCAAGAAGTCGGATTCAAGATCCCGTGATAGTGAAAACTTTAATTGTGGGTGCCCAGTTTCATCGAGATGGCTTACATGTCCGATGATGATCCGACCCTTTTTGAGGCTTTTTACATGCATATCATCAAAATAATTTCCAATAAAACCACAAAGAGCTTTCAATAATAATAAAGCGGATCGGGAATAGACATTAGATCATAAATGGAAGTATCAAAGGACCTCGATTCCTATTTAACGAATGATTTGAAAACTTTGTTTTCAAAACATCATGAATTATATTATGTTCTAAAAATGAACTTTTATATAAATCAAATCCTTTGTGCATAGGGTTAAAGAGGTACAACACTACTTTCGAAATAACTTACAATGAGGCTTAGAATAAACCTTTTCAAATAAAATACATACATACTCACACACACACACACATTTTATGCATAGAAAATCAATAAAGATGTGGTACCGTATTTTCACGGGAGTCGGGGGGTGCCTAACACCTTCCCCCCGCTTAACCTAGCCCCCAAATTCCACGAATCTCGGGTTTCAAACCAATCTTTTGGAGTCACGCATTGGACCATATTGCGAAAACTATTAAAACTCGGATGAGTTGGTACATCCATTTAAACCATACCAACTGGCGACTCTGTCTCATTCGGTCCAATCATAAAATAATAAATTTAATTTTTTTCAAAGTAGTCGACTCTTATGTCGGTATTGCTTTCCTAAAAACTCAACCTTTAATAAAATCCAAAGGCATAGCAAATAAAAAAGGGTAAAAACAAACAAACACAAACTTAGGAAAGACGGACATTTTGAGTTCGAAAAGGAACACAAAAAGAATTTTTCCCGTCGTCAACAGTGGTGATATAAGGATGTTATTTTATGGGTGAAATCATTTCAATTGATAAAAGAAATGAATTTCATAATTTTTATACATTAATTATTTGATTTAATGCCTTAAAGAACAAACCCAAGTAAGATTATACTATTTTTATGAGTTGGGACCTTAAACATGCCAAAATATGGTTAACTAAGGTTTTTTGTTAAGAAAGTTGGGTTGGTTCGAGTCGAGGCTACTTTTGAATCAAAATTGTGTCGTTGAAAATTTGTACGAACAGTTAATTTGGGCACATTGTTTGGACAACTTAACATACTCGAAAATCAGTTCTGATATTTTTAAAAAATATTTTGTCATACCATGTACAACATATCCAGAAATTAAATTAATCGGAGTTATGAGCAGCGCGTGAAAAATTTGCAAAGTAGCTGCTTGGCAACGCGCAACTGCAGAAGCAGCAGAGCGCTGCAGCCGCAGCCGCCCTCGGGCACGTGCGCGAGCCGCATGGTACCGCGCGGGCGCTGTTGCTGTTGCTGTTGCAGTGTGTTCTGCAGGAGATTTTGAGGCCTATTTTGTGGGTTTTCGTAAACTGTTTTAGCGGTCTGATTTTTTCTAAAAATACTACGTCATGAGGTCTATAATATACCAAAAATTTGCTGTTATATGACTTATGATTTGAGAATTAAAAATAGGCGAATAAGCATGTCAGAACTAAAAATTGGGTGACGATGAACATCGGCAAGTCGAGCGATTTTGACGTTCGACGTTCCGAATTGCATTTCGACAAAGTTATAAGCCATAATAAATCTAATAAAGTCCTACGAGGTGAAATATGACCGAAAATAATATTTTATGCCGAGAAACTACCTTTCGGACATAATTTAAGCAATATAAATATGTAATAAATATAAAATTTATATATTTAAACGAAATAAAAATTAACGTTGCCTATAAAATTATTTTGTGGGACAACGAGAGTCGAGAAACCTTTAAAAATTCCTATGAATCATAAAAATGATATTTTGAGATTTCTAAGGGCCAAAATGACCTTTTTGAGCCAAGTGACATGTAACGGTATATATATATTATCTATATATATATAGCAAACGCGAATATTTGTAAACCGAGAGATTAAGTAAATGTGTTGATGAAATAAAATGTTTTTAAATGAAGCAATAGTTCGAGTTGACTTGTGAACAAATAAAATAATATAAAAATTATTATTATTCCAGAGATAATATAGTAAGTTAAACTTTACTATAAAAGCTGAATATGAGTTGTTTAATAACCTGAATTCGCAAATAAAATCTTAAAATATTCTTAGAGAGGAATATAAGTTATTTAAAATTGGATATGGAAAAGTTACATATTAAAAATGTAATTAGCATTTATTTTATAATAAATGACTTAAATGAGTTATATCTCTAATTGAACCAATGTAGGTTAGAAATAAGATAAATATTATTAGTTTTTACAAACTAATACATATTAACATACATGCACGTATTGTGGCATATTTACTTAACTAATGTGTGAGTTCATGTGAATATAATTCTGTAAGAATTGTGGGGTGACTCTAAATTAAATTCTGTGAGAATCTCCATATAAGGCAAGTTTCTTAACATTTTCATATTTAAATTGAGTAAGTTTTTTAAACTTTTGTGATTCTTTTATGCAATGGTTATTATGTAAAACATAATTTACTCATTTGGGGTAACATTTCAAGTTTAATTATATATAAGCAATTAATTCTTCTTGTTTATATATATAATGCAATAGAGATGGGATTTTTATTCCAATCAACTTCGAAAAATGCATGAGATAATGATGTATACATGGAACTAAGTTCGGTATACATGTATAGTTAAAATATTTCAAATTCTTTTATATTAAGTCTTGAAATATAATTGTTTAATTGAAGTTGTCCATTTATTTTATTATTCTAAATGGATTCTAACTGAACAAGAACTTCCTAATTTAGGATTATTTTATATTACTTCCTGGGGACGGCAAAGAGGAACTGAAAGAATTTGTTCCATTTAGATAGTATTGATCAATGCTGGGCATAATGGGTTGATCACCCACCGTGCTCGTAAGACCATGTCGGTTCATAGATTAAATTTCAGATTGAACCTTTTTTAAAAAAAAGCAGGTTCTTGAATTTATAACGACTTAATATATTTAAGTCACTACGTCGTTTCAAAAATGTGAGACTAGTGTCAAAGTTGACGTTAATTGCTTTACAGATTTGTTTTACTGTGAGAGCAAAATCAGCTAAAAATATTTATTTTTTCTGCATGTTAATTATTAATTATTATACTTGTTGAGCAATTAAATGCTCATTTTTGCTTTATTATAAATGTTTTCAGTTAAGAAAGATGAAGATGAGAGTTCTGGAAAGGATAAGGGCAAAGAAAAATTGTCAGCTTAGTTAGAAAGGATCTTATGTAATAGATAAATTTTTGGGTGACATTATTACATACCTATCATGTTAAGAATTATTTAAAGGCTTTCGTACTTGGGATAGAAAAACTTTGATATAATAATTCTAGTTTAATAATGTTTTAAGTTTGTTAATATTTAGAATCGTGTAGCACCAAATACAGGTTTTAAGTACCCGTTTTTGGGGGCGTCACAACATAGCTGTAAATGAAGCTGCAAAGGAAACTGTTTGGATGAAGAAGTTCATAGCTGAACTTGGTCTAGTTCCTAGCATTAGAGGAGCATTACCTTTATTCTGTGCAACACCGGAGCTAGTTGCACAGGCTAAGGAACCAAGGTCTCATCAAAAATTCAAACACGTGTTGCGGCGATTTCATTTGATTAGAGAGATCATTGAAAGAAGAGATGTCACCCTAGAGTGAGTGGACTCTCAAGACAACATTGCAGATCCATTTACTAAAGTTTTAACACAACAACAGTTTGATCGTCACTTAGAGAAAATGGGTATGAGATATCATTCCGATTAACTTTAGTGCAAGTGGGAGATTGAAAGTAATATGCATACAAGACAATCACGTTTGATGATAAAGCATTTAATTTGTAACAATTTTATTCATTTATTAATAAAAGTATTATTTAATTGAAGGCATTTAATTTATCTACATGGTGCTGCTTTTATAATATGTGATAAACCCATAGTTTTAAACAATGCTTTTAAAATCATGATGATGATTATGCTAATGAGATCTAAATTCTTAGATAGCTTAAAACTAAAATAGTTCCCAATCTTTGGATTACTAAAAAGGGAATTAATGAATCTGGATTGTGACGCCCCCAAATCCGGGTACTTGAAACCTGTACTTGGTGCTACACGATACCATTCATTATAACTGCTTAATATATTACAAACTTATAAATTATATAAGAGTTGTCTAATCCCCAGGTACGACGACCTTTAATTACATTATTGCATGATAGATAATATATTAGCACAATACATAACTCTAGTTATTACAAATAACACCTTATAACATATTCCTTCAGCTTAGCTGAAAATATTTAATTTTAAAGTAATGAAGAGCATTTAATTTCTCAACAAGTATTAGCAATTAATAGACATTAGCTGAAAAAAATAAATATTTTCTTTGAAATATACTTCTACAACGAATCAATAGTTGTGAAGCCATTTGAAATAATTCGTAATAACATATCAAACCGTTTATATTTTTGAAACGACGTATTGACTATAAATGTCGAGCGGTCAATAGACTTTGAACCATTGTTTTCAAGTTTGAAAAGGTTTGTACAAAAATTCATCTACAAACCGTCATGAGTTACGGACACGTTGGGTGATTAGCCCGTATGCCCTGTATTGATCAACACTACATACTGGAACGACATTTACGTTCATCATAACTGTATTTGGAGCATAAAAATTTCCCAATTTCAGGATGTTCATATTCAGTCTGGCGTCTGAACAAAAGCAATTCAGTTGGACGAGTTGATCATAAACAATAATATTCAATGATACATTTCAAACTATGTCTAGTCTAGTCAAATAGCTTAGACAGCTTTTAAACCATGTATACATACCAATATTGAATAGTATGCATCAAAACTTTTCATGTCAAAGAATTTTGAGTTCAAGAACACTTGTTTAAATACAACAGTTCATACAAGTGAGGACACTTACATAACCAAACTTAGAACACAAAGAACAGAATAATTTTTGATTATATATGAATCACATGAAGATCATATTGAAATACTTGTAATCAATGAACGAATCGAATAGAATTCAAGAACTTGCATGAATATAAATGAATTAGGAATACTTGTTGAACCAAAGAGCCATTGCATAAACGCAAAGGTGCAGATACATGCTCAATAAAAGTACAGTTACGAAACTTGCTTACACAAAAATCCATTGCATAAAGTAAATACAAAAGTCAGAATACTTGCCTTGATCGTTGACTACTGCTACGCAATTTAATATGACTTCTTTTGAAAGACCTAAGATTGATCTCTTAATTAGCATCACATATCTTACTTATAATAATTTATCTAACATGTAATGACATAATCAAACATTAGATAACACTTTAAATCTTTAGTAGCATTATCGTCCTTTGATAATATTTCAATCACTAAACCATATACAATAAGATTTAACACTTACTCTTTTATTTTATAAGTTCTTATTTATGATTCGGTAAACCGAATACTTAATCCAGCAAATCGAATGCTTAAACCAGCAAACCATATTACCCAATCCAGCAAACTGGATTGCCAATCCAGCAACCTGGTAACCAATCCAGCAACCTGGAGTGACCAATCCCTCAAGCTGGATTACCCTTTTTAGCATATTGAATGTCCAATCATACTATATACATAATATAATCCATGGAATGTCCAATTCAACAAACTACATTTAAAATAACTTTATTTCTTTATATAATTCATTTTAATCTTCCGTTTAATATTATTAATTATTTAATAATATCTTAAGATAATATTAGTAATCTTTTAATAATATTTTAGTCTTATATTATTAATTATATTAATAATATTTTAATCTAATATTATTAGTCATTTAATAACATTTTAATCATTCAATAAATCAATAATTAATTTATTTTCATTGTTTACCTTTTATTAATTAATTCATTTAATCATCTTAAAATGCTATAAATATAATAACTCATTAACATATAACAAAATACCTTTCAAAAATATTTATATACCATATTTAGGTTTTCCAAGCCATAAAATCCTATTTTTCAAATTTTTAACATCACATAATTAATTTAATTTATTTATCCATAACATCATCATTTATATGAAAAATAGTAAAACAACTCCAAAAATATTTCTTTTCTGGAAATCAACATAATATTGTTTCCCTTATGAAAATACATTTTTTCTGGAATTTTTGAAATTCATTTACTATATTTAAATACTCCAAAATAGACAAATCTTGATACATTTATCATAAATTGAAACTGTGTCTGAAAATTCTGAAATTTATAAGGTATGTTCTTGTAATATATATGTACTTTTTGTAAAAAGTTCATAATTTTTGGAGTTAACCACAAGGATATATTCATGCATATGTTTTAACATAGTCATTTACCGTAACAAGCATAACTCTCATTCTACATGGTTAAAAATTCCCATATTTTTCTAAGACTCAAATAACATATCATACTATTGCTCCAAATTTTTCCAGAATTTTTAGGGCTAAGAAAAATGACAAAAATATCCCTGGAAGTGGCTGGTCAGCAATATTGTAAACCCTTTTTGCAAATATTTTGACTATATTGACTAAAATAGTCACCACGACTTGTAAACACATTTTTTTTAGTGTTACCCCTTGGGTTTAGTAGTTAACTTATATATCTAGCACCTCTCTTTGACGGATCGCAAAATCTCAAGTTATAACCCTTCAAAGTAGTGAAAAGTTAGGGGTTTTCTAACTTTTGAAAAACTAGTTTTCATTTCTTGCTTTAGATCTAATTTTTGACACTCAAAAGGGTTAGATCTAAACTTAAAACACTAATAAACATTTAGATCTAAGGTTTTGGAGTTTTGAAATCTTAGATCCAAGTTTTGATTGAAAATAATTAAAATAAAATGCATAAACTAGTTAAAGTTTATGCATTTGCTTATAATTTTCTTTTTTCTTCTTTCTTGTTTTGCTAAGGAGATTTGAACACACCAGAAACCCTCTCTCTTTCTTCCTTTATGGCTAATCCGACACTTCCCTTCTTTCTTTCTCTCTCTGTCTCTCTCTCTCTCTCTCTCTCTCTCTCTCTCTCTCTCTCTCTCTCTCTCTCTCTCTCTCTTCTTTTGTTAATAAGATGGAAGAAATGAAATGAAAAGAAAGTAAACTTTTGATTTAGTTAAAAATGATGTTACTTGTATTTAGTAAGTATGTGGAGATACATCTTGTGTATCTACACAAAATCTCCCACCTATCTCTGTTTCTCTCTCTTTTATCTTTCCTTTACTTGCACACTTTAACAAAATGATTAGGGTAGAAAAGTAGAGTGCAAAGTTGGTCACCAACTAAAGTAAATAATGATTACATTCTTCCCCTCCTTCCTTTCCTTAATGTGCCGCCCCCCTCCTTCATTCTAGCCCAATTTTTATTTTCTTTTAATGCTTTATATAGCTTTACTAAATGTCCAAAAAGTTCCTTTTTAATTGGGCTAAGTTTAGGCCACTTTATTTAAATTTTTAGGCTCTCAAATTAAAATAGTTGGGCCATGCAATTAGGTTAGGTCCAACACTTTGGATTTTATCCTACCCTAACCATTTATTTAGGGTTTCCATCTTACTCATTTATAATTTAAATAATCACTTATGTATATTTAATTTTTATAACCTAATTAGACTTGCTTTAGTTAAGTTATAAAATTAACTAATAAAGTTGTATAAAATAAATCCATTAGGGTTAGTATATATTTTAAATACTAACATTCTTTCATATTATAACTCTTAGGTTATTTAATTTTCATACCTAATATATATATATATATATATATATATATATTAGATTACATGACTTTATTCTTAATTCTCATTATATGCTAAATAAATATATACACATTAAATAATATATATTTATTTAATCACCTACATAATTCACATAAGTCATAACACATTTATCATTATTGATAAATCCTTGTTACATTTAAATACTCATATAATCATATAATTACTATATATAATTCATATCAATAATCAATCACTTAAAGATTGTAAATCTTTTTAATTTACTAATCAAGGTTAACATTCAAGCTATGTTAATTTTTAACATAACTTATCTTACTCTTCCTTAATCAAATTGATTAAGTATTCATATTAGTTTAATAAATAAATAAATATCTAGCGTAATTCACATATTCACTTAAATGGTTCAAGTACTTTCTAAAAAAAATTATTCGTAAAAATTTACATATATAATCATTTAAAATTCTCAGTCCTTACATTCTCCCCTCCTTAAAAGGATTCCGTCCCCGGAATCACTATTACGTTATATTCAAATTTTGTCTATCCTTAGACACTTATTTATTAAAAAAATTTATTGAATTACTACGTCCTCCCCTCTTTATAAGATTATGTATTACTAGTCTTGAACTGTTGCGCGTCTTGATCCATTGCTTGCGGTCTGCTTGCTTCTTTGTATGATTTGATACGATCGAAATTAACACTTTGTATTTACTCCGTATATCATAATCTGGATACCAACGAAACTCAAATTCCTCCTTCAAAAATTCTTTTATTAACGAGTTATTATTATAATATATGTCTTTTTCTAAAATTCTCTTTCATATGTCTATATTCAAGGGGTTCTACAAGGGTAAGCATACTTATCTTAACAAACTCATTGTAAGGAAAATAGTTTATATCCGAATCAAGCATATACATTGATATCATTGATCGGAATCATACCTGGAACTCCATCTCTGGCTGCTACCGTATCTTGAACCGTCATATTAAAGGTCCTTGCGGTTGGTTTATTTGGTGGAGTTGGACCAGCTATTGCCAACGTTCCGCTGCTTTTCCCTGCATTAGCATTTCCCCCATCGGCTCTTCTTTTTGGACAATCCCTCACCATATGATCTGTTGATCCACAAATAAAACAGCCACTATTCTTCCTTGAATTAGGGCAGTTAGCAGAGATGTGTCCCTCATGCCCACATTTAAAACACATAAACTTCCCTTTCAAACATTCCGCCAAATGAGTTTTCCCACAATTACCACACTGCTCACCCTGCTTCCTTATACCTCCCTGCCTATTATTAGTATTTCCATAATTATTCCAATTCTTTTTTCCATTTCCCCTTCCACTGCTTCCCTTAACTTTAACAGCTCCCTCGATTTTAACCTTATCCTTCATTTCCTTATTATAGAGGCTCATGGCCTCACTTCCTTTTTCGGCTATAATAGCCTTTTCCAAAAGGGATCCAAAAAAATCAATCTGCAACACCACCACCTTATTATAGAGCCAGGGTTTTAGGCCCTGCTCAAACCTTCTTGCCTTCCTTGCGGTGTGGAGCTAATCTAGCTAACTCATTAAACTTAGCGACGTATTCCGGAACGGTCATATTTTTCTGCTTCAATTCTAAAAATCTAACCTCCATCCTAGCTTGCATATTGGGCGAGAAATAATTCTAGAAGAAAAGTTCCTTGAACCTTCTCCATGTCACCACTCCTTCTCCGGCTCTAGTTTGATTTGCTTCCCACCAGAAATTCGCCTCCCCCTTCAACATATAGGTAGCAAAAACTGTCTTTTGCTCCTCTGCTACCCTAGCAATAACAAGTGCTTTCTCCATCTCATTCACCTAAGTTTGGGCTTCTTTAGGGTCAGTTGGCCCTCTAAATTCGGGCGGTCCTACTTCCTTGAAATCTTTAAAGTTTGCCAATCGATTGTTTATTCGATTTATGGCTGTTGGTGCTCCATTCTGCATTGCTTGTGCCAATATATTCGCAAGATTCAGCATTGGGTCTACATTACCTCCTCCGTCATTAACAGGTTCTTCTACCCTTTGGTTTCGATTTCGTCTTCTTGGCGGCATTATCTGGTTAAACAAAACCATAAATTATTCTTTCTTGTTTTATATTTTATGCCTCATCGTATAAGTGTTAACATGTAATGCGTAATTTCAAATTTAAACAATCATAAAAATAAAAATGTGGGATTTTAACAATTCAGTTTATAAGATAGACATTTACTATCTTAATTCTCAAAACTTGTTTAATTAATCAAACATATATTCTTATTCATTCAACTATTTCATAATACTTTACATTATATAGTGCACATAGCTATAAATATCTACTATCCCTTTGTGACAACAAAAGTCGGGAATCCCTGCTACAACTTATACAAAAGTTGGGAGTACTACATTACACACATAGGCATATCATATACACATCATACATATTCATAAAAGTATTCATCCTACTTGTCTCCTACACCATCCCTTGATCCTGGACAACTTTCCCCTGGTGACCTACCAATCCACATATAAAACGTGCACCTTGCTTCGGATTGGGACAATGAGGAGAGATATGTCCCTCATGTCCATAATTATAGCATACGTTTTGCCCTTTCATGCATTCGCCTTCATTCTTCCTTTTACAAATTGTACACTTTCCTATTTTTTTTAAAGTTCCCTTGCTTATAATCAGAATTTCCTAAATCACAGGTCGTTCATCTTTCTGTTCCCCTTCTGTCTTGGAATTGCACACGATATGTTGCATTTGGCTCCCATCTTTTTAATTTGGATCTTCAGCTTATCCTGTTCTTCTATTATTTCGATTAATGTCTTTCGCAATTAACTATTTAATAGTCTTTCTATTTCCCATAACTTTTTTAGAGAAGAAACCTTATTCTTCAAAATTTGCACTTCAGTTGATGCTTGATCAGCTCCAACTTCTGTGTCTGAATCACTATCTGTCAGTACCACCGTTACTGGTTCCGGTACTATATTTTCCAAAATGATCACCTCATCAGAGTTGCTTTCAATGTGAGCCTCTATTTCAGTTATTGGCTTAGATATTGGCTCGGGTGGAGTGATTTTCTCTTTATTCACGATATGAGTCTCCTAAGTTATCTCTTTTCCTAAGTTATCTCTTTTCCTAAGTTATCTCTTTTTTTCTCTTTTCCTAAGTTATCTCTACCCTCACTCTTTTTATTGCGAAAAAGGTTTTGAAGAGTGTTTTAGGAAAAAGGCCAACATGTATCATGTCGACGATTTGAACGTTTTACAGAGTCGCCAGTTGGTAGACTTAAAAATAATTGTACCAACTCAACCGAGTTTTTTTTGAAAAAGGCCCAATTGCTAGACACTGTTGAAACTTGATCTTGGAAAATAAAGTTTTGAGTTCGGGGGCTTGGTTAAGTGTGGGGAAGGTGTTAGGCACCCCCACAACTCCCGTGTAAACACACTACCGCATCTTTTCAATATTTTCCTTAAAATTGAAATGCGTGTGTGAATGATGCTTGAAAATTCAGCCTATGTTTGATGAATTGAAAGTAGTGCTTTGCTTCGTTGAACCTATATACGAAGGGTTTGATTTGATTTGCAAAAGTCTTTGATTTAATTTGTAAAAGCTTTTCTTTTGATTGAATTTAAAAATGATATTTTGAAAGCTAGTTTTCAAACCCTTACGCTACCATAGGAATTGAAGCCTATTGATACTTCTAATTTTTATCTTTTTAGCCTTGAGACTGCATTTGAATGGTGATTGTCGGGCTGCGAAGCATCCTCGACCACAACAAATATACAAGTGTCGGTCTCCTCATGGGCATGATAGCCATCGGAGGGACGCTGACACGACAAACTACATTTTCACTATGTTGAGACCTTAAATCCGGGTAACAGTTTTAAGGTCTTTGTATGTACATTTTACAGAAAAACTGGCAGGGTACATTCGTAAAGTGGAGTTTGTCCATCGTGGGAATCAGATTCTGATCGATTGGATTATGAATCCTACGATTCCTAGGCTCACATATGAGTAGTCAATAAACCTTCACAGTTCAAATTTGCACAGAAATAGATATATATCCCAATATTGCCAGAACCGAGGATTCATCATGTAAATCCTGGTTCACACCTGGCCGAAGCTACTCGTTCCCACCAGATAACGATCTAAGGGACGCGAGGTTGCTTTTGTAACTGAAAAATTTTGATTCAGTATTAAATGAATATTTAAAGCATCAATTTAATAAAAAGCAAGTAATTGCAATATATATAAACAGTTATATATATAAAAGTTGTAAAGGACGATGCGTTTTCACGCCGGTGCCCGGACTGGAATTAAAATATATATATATATATATATATAGACAAAAAAAAGTAGTCAACAGGACTAGAAAGAGAACCCAGTGATGGTGAAGGCTGCTTATATATGCATATTTATATATAAAAGCAGTAAAAAGGCCACAGAATAATCCAGGTCAAACAAAAATGTAAATGTACAGAAACGTAGTCAACCAAGACTAGGAAGAGAACCCAGTGGTGGTGAAGGCTGCTTATATATGCATAGTTATAAATAAAAGCAGTAAAAAGGCCACAGAATAATCTAGGGCAAATAGAAATGTAAATGTACATAAAAGTAGTCAAGCAGGGACTGGAAAGATAACCCAGTAATGGTGAAGTGTGCAAAAACAGTAAAAAGACCACAGAATAATCTAGGTCGAACTGAAATATATAAATATATATATATATATATATTGACAGAAATGTAGTCAACCAAGACTGGAAAGCGAGCCAAGTGGTGGTGAAGGCTGCTTATATATGCATAAATATATATAAAAGCAGTAAACTACCTCGGATTTGATATCCGGGCATGACAGAATTGAAAAGTTAGTATATATACAGTTGAATAAACATAAATAAATAAAATAAGCAAAACCCAGACTAGGAAGATAACCCAGTCCGACGAAGTTGCTGAAAACGAAGGTGCTAATGCACTAGAGCTGTTAGAGCTGACGGATCGTCAATCCGCGTTGTAGAAATGCCAGAAATTGAGTTTATGTACAAAAATATACCAAATTTTGACAAAAACGGCCATGGAACTAAGTTTCGGACATATTTAGAAAACAAAACTTAACGTGCAAGTGTATAAAAGTACGAAGAAGTAATATAAACTTGCTGATCGTAAAAATACTCACAATGGACTGCTACACGGGCTTTTTGCCAAATCGTAGACTCTATACATCCAAATCTATCGGTTATTTTCTAATATGTGATAGTATGTGGGTATATCTACATGTTAGAGTTAAACAATTTGGGTTTAGAAGAGGTGGAAAAGTCAGAAAATCAAACAGGCAGAGGTTCGCTGCATTTCGGAATTCTTGAAAATGAGGGGGGGTGGCCTCATATTTATAGACCAGGGAGCCTTAGCTCTACCTACTGCTACTGCAGGTAGAGGTGTGGCTCCCCTGGTGGGCCCACCTGTCTGGTTTGGTCATCTCAAAGTACGTGCATTCCGAGCAACACGAGGTCGAAGTCAAAACTTTCTAACTTTTGATCGGAGTTTCCGTTTGAGGCGTGCTATACCTTTGCGGAAAGCCCTCGTTGAGAGTGTCACAATTACATGGGATATAACATTTTTTGGGTCTAGAAAGACGGGTTCATAACCAGGACTTCAATTCCCCGCAGTTTATCCGTTAGCTGTCTTGCGTTGTTTGCACTCGGGATTGTCGTTTTGGTTCGTTCTGACCTTGGTGGCATTAATTCGGCTTGAATTTGACTGAATCGGCTTAGGTTTGGTAAAATAACCATTTTTCCCCTCCCGGGGTTGCCCTTAGTGTCGACATGGCCTTCGGTTGACTTCGGGGAGTCGTTTCCAAGACTTGGATCCCATTCGAGTCTGTTTGTCCTGAGTGTAATCTCTGAGGTTGAGTTGGTCATTCCAGGTTTCCTCTTGGAGATGTTGTGAAGCTTCAGGTTAGTTCCCAAAGTTAACTTGACTTCCCGAATTGAGACCGGGGCTGACCTGTACCTCCCGGGTTGATGCCGGGGCTGACTTGACGGCCTGATATTAAGATCGGGGTTGATCTGATGGTCCAATTACAGATCGGAGTTATTTTGATGGCCCGATATTGAGATCGGGGTTGATCTGACCGTCCGAATAGAGATCGGAGTTAATTTGATGGCCCGATATTGAGATCGGTGTTAATCTAACGGTCTGATTGGAGATCGGAGTTGATTTGATGCCCCGATATTGAGATCGGGGTTGATTTGACTGGTCCGATTGGAGATTGAAGTTGATTTGATGGCCCGATATTGAGATCGGGGTTAATCTGACGGTCCGATTGGAGATCGAAGTTGATTTGATGGCTTGATATTGAGATCGGGGTTGATTTGACGGTCCGATTGGAGATTGGAGTTGATTTGATGGCCCGATACTGAGATCGGGGTTGATTTGACGGTCCGATTAAAGATCAGAGTTGATTTGATGGCCCGATATTGAGATTGGGATTGATCTGACGGTCCGATTAGAGATCGGAGTTGATTTGATGACCCGATATTGTGATCGGGATTGATCTGACGGTTCAATTGGAGATCGAAGTTTATTTGACGACCCAATATTGAAATCGGGGTTGATCTGACGGTCTGATTGGAGATCGGAGTTGATTTGATGGCCTGATATTGAGATCGGGGTTGATCTGACGGTTCGATTAGAGATCAGAGTTGATTTAATGGCTTGATATTGAGATCGGGATTAATCTGACGGTCCGATTGGAGATCAAAGTTGATTTGATGGCCGAATATTGAGATCGGGGTTAATCTGACGATCCGATTGGCGATCGGAGCTGGATTGACGGTCCGATTGGCGATCGGAGCTGGATTGACTGTCTGATTGGCGATCGAATTTGGCTGGAGTACCGATATTGGTGATCGGATTTGACTTAAGTACCGATATTGGTGATCGGATTTGACTTGAGTACCGATATTGGTGATCGGATTTGAGTTGAGTACCGATATTAGTGATCGAATTTGAGTTGAGTACCGATATTAGTGATCGGATTTTACTTGAGTACCGATATTAGTGATCAGATTTGAGTTGTGTATCGATATTGGTGATCGGATTTGAACTAAATATCCGGTATTGAGACCGGAGTTAATTTGATTGACCGCTTTGCCCTCCTACAGTATTAGTAATAGGGGCAGGAAATTTTGAGTGTCTACAGATGCCCGTCTTTATCATGCTCATGCAATGTAATGGAATGAGCAGGATAAAGATTGCTGACATGGTAGGCAAGGAGTATCAGATACCTCTGAGGAGGTGGAGTGATCCCTGATGGATTGTGTTAGTTTTCTGCTGGAGATGGCATCCTCTGCGATAGCTTTGTAGATTCTGATGAGATTGATAATATTGATACTACATTGGGGGCTTCTTCTGAGGATGAGCTGTTAGTAGGTTTGACAGCTGCACTGGTCAGTGATCCACCGAATATTCCTGTAGGTACATATCCGGCTTTGGCAGATTCAATGTTCATGATGACCTTTGAGCGGGATTCGGCTAGAGCGCAGATGTTGGCTGCTTTATCCGGCAGAGATATAGCTTTGGCTGAGAGAGACGCGCTTCGAGTCGCTCATGATGTTGACTTGAAAGAGAGAGAGGAGCTCTGATCTGCCAGAGATGCAGTTGTCGTGGAGAGGGATGAGATTCGCTCAGCCATAGATGCAGCTTATACTGAGATCGAGGACACATTGATTGCTAGAGATGCAGCTTTTGCAGAGAGGGATGAGGCTATAGCTTCCCGTGATTTCCACATTACTGATAGTACTGCCCTTCGATCTTATACTCACGGCCTAGGTTATCGAGATGAGTGCCTATGTTGATGACCACATTGCCACACTACTGATGACTGTGGAGGTTTTGGGCCGTATGGAGGCTGAGAGTATTGCACTTGCAGCTGCTCCTCCATCTTCAGAAAGAGATGCCATAGTGGCATTGCTGACCCGATTATCCTTGGGTCCATAAATTAGCTTTATTTGTCTTGCACAGACTAGATTAGCCATTTTTGTCATGTACAAGGAATTATGTAAATATCAAATAATTTTATATCAGAGAAATATATTTTTGACCCACTTTCCTGTTTGGAGATGTATTGTCATTGCTGAGTGATTACCACTTCTTTCATAACTCATTGTTGTTGATGCATCTTAAGCTTCTCCTTGATGGACTGACAGTTGAGATATCAGGGAGTATCTCAGATGGGCCTATTGACCAGGGTAGCTTGATAGGATTTAACTTCTGTAGGTCTTTGGTGTCTTGGAACTGGTTTTTATTGGGGGTTTTATTTTTCTTGAAGGTCAAACTGCGCCGTAAATGGCTGCCTACGTACTCCCGGGTTGAGGGAGATCAGGTCATTCATAGTTCTAGTTTTATATGAGAGAGGTTTGAAAAGTATTTGTCTTGGATTTTGAGTTTGGTTTGATGTGTTTTTGAGTTTTTATTTGGTTTGACCGCACCAAAAATGGCTGCCTACGTACTCCCGGGTTGAGGGAGATCAGGTCATTCGTAGTTCCGGCTTTCTAGTGAAAATCGAACCTGATTTGATTTGTAGGACCCGGATGCGGGTATGTATGTGTTTCAGGCATAGTACCTCTGTGAGAACCCGAATTTTCAAGAATTATCTATAATAAAAATTTAATAAATAAAATTCTTAAGACATGTATTGGATTTGAATATATATATATATGTGTTATGAGATAGGAAGTATTGTGTTACATATGGTAATATGAACTATGTAATATGTGATTTTTGTGATTTATAAATATATTCTTATTATATATTTATTATAAATTGTAGAGATGAATTAGCAAAAAGATGGATAAGATTTATCTATCGGTATTAAATAATTTATATAATTATTTATCATGATAAGATTGGTGACATTAAATATCATTGATAATCACCATTTTCTAGAGTATATGTACGCTGTTGAAGAGAGAGAGAATATGACCAATATATCTTTAGATAAACATTGGTTAGTGAATTATTAGTTGATTTAATATACAGTGAGAAGTGAAGATTAACGAAATATACATATATGTTATATATATATCTTGAATTATATGGAAAGAATTAGATATATATATATATATATATATATATGAGAACCTTATAGGGGAATAGAATTTGAACTTATAGTTTAAACTTTGAATCATTGAAGGAGGTAATAAAAGATGTTGGTTAACTGATGTAGCAAGATAGCACATTAAAAAGCATGTTCAAGTATTTAAGAATTGAGATTATGGTTCTGCAATAGCAGAACTTGTCTGCCTAAGAACTTGAGGTGGCGCAGCTGCGCCACCTCCAAGCCTTATACCAGCGCAACTGCGCCGGTCTGTAGAAAATTCTAAGAATTTGTGTAATCTAAATTTTAAGATTTGTATATTAGTGACTAATAGGTTATCATATTGGTCATATTTGATATTCAAAGTGTCCATAAATGGATTGAGAGAACAAATCTTGAATTGAATGAGAATTGATTATGAAAATTAATTAACCCGGAATAAATGTTGGTTAATTAAATAATATTATAAAATATTTCATTATAAATATCTGCGTGGTAGTGGCATGATATTAAATTGAATAGAAAGGATTAATTCACTTACATAAGATGGTGAATTAATATATGTGTTTAGCATAAGAGGATGAAAGAAATATGTTAATTAATATTTGATATTTTTAATATATTACATAGTATTGTAATATATATAAAAAGGGTTAATATTTGAAAGATAAGTGATTAATAAAAGAAGAGAATCAATATAGTTATAAGAAATTATTGGTTAGAGATTGATGCGTTAAGTTAATACCTTATGTGGTGGTTAAAGAAAATTGTCTTGGAACAATTTATGGAAGAAATGAAATGAAAGAATTATATTATATTAATTAGTGTAGTACATACTAATTATTGTAAGAAAATGGCTATTTGGATAAAGATGTTATGAGTACAAGTTCATAATATATAATCATTTAAGGTAATTAAATGTTAAGGTAAAGTGTGACACAAACTTTATATTAAATAAATATTAAAATAATGGGAATAGGGGAAAAGCCAAACGTGGCCTAGACCCCTAATATTTTATTGTAGAGATAATGAGCTTGAGTTATATAACTCCAGCAAATGAGATAAATGAGCCTTGTGCAGCCTGAGTATTAAAGTTAAACCAAACTGAAGGTTTAACCGGAATTATTAAAAGAGAATTAATAGAAAGATAATAGATGATTGATAATAATCATTATGATATTTATGTGTGATATGAAGTAATGAGTTAAAAGTACTCAACTAAATTATATTTAGCCCAATTAAAATATTATTTGGACTAGTCCAAATGTACATGAATTATATGATATGGGTACATATTAGATCCCTAATTTTCATATTATAGTAACAATTGTACATTAAAATTTCATTTTTGGGAATTAAAGAAATCGAACTAAGTATTATTAACCAAAATGCTGAGGATTTAGAAGTTTGTCCCAATATCAGTGTCTCTCATTATAACTGCCGTATGAATAGGCCATTGGCCTATCCTATTCCTTCTTCACTAAGTAGTAGAGCTGATGATAGCTGCTAATGATGGAGGAAGGTGGAGTTGGTAACCAACTTTTCTCAATCCACTGGACTCTTCTTCTTCCTCTTGGTTTAAATTATTGGGCAAAGCTATTGTTTGGATATTGATTCCTCTATAAATGGAGTCTCCTTTTTCTCCTTGCCCGTTTGTTTAAGTTGTCTGAGAAGTGAGCTATAGAGATTTAGGAGAATTGAGAGCAATGGGAGCTATGGATAGCAAATTCCAGCAATCAAGAGGTAATGATTATAATATATATGCTCTTGAGTTCTAAGTTTTGTAATTTCTTAGTAATAACAAGAAATAATTGCTTTTGAATCACAAAATTAATGGCTAAGGATTGTTATAATCCATGAATTGTTGCTAGATACTGTTAATACAGTTAAATGCAAAAACAACGGAAGTTAAACGGACCAATTTCGTTTAGAAATAAATTCGTAGTGAATGAATTCGCTACATTTGTCAAAATATAAAAATTTAGTATGAACATGAGCTCTAGATTAATATGTGGGTTAGTTAATGTTTATGTTAATTGTTTATTCTTTGGTATGTTGTAGTTTTATAAGTTACGAATCCATAGAATCAAAAACGAACTAATTTGGATGAGTATAACTCGCGTTATGGCAATCGGAATGTGAAACGGTCTGAAAATTCGCGAAGGAGCAAGTCTGGAACAACCTTCTACCTCTTGTGGCGCAGCTACGCTGCCCCCAAGGCCATTTGGGGCACAGCTGCGCCGGGCATGGTCAGACAAAAGAAAAAAAACACTATTTTGACCTGCTGTAGTAAATTAGGCATAACTTTTTCATACGAACTCCGATTGAGGTAGTTCGGGATGATTCGGAAAGATAACGACTACAACTTTCATTCTTTAAGTTTTTCGATTTGAAGTCGTTAAGAGGGGTAACAATGTCCATCTTTGTGACTGCTCCGTATTCAGAAGCAATCGGAGGGCGTCGAACATGCAAATATGCAATTGTAGTGCTCACGACGATAAAATATGTTATTCTAAGTGATAAAACATAGAAATGCATGATATGATATATGGTCTTGAGTACTTTTGCATATCATGAGTTGCTTAAATGGTTATTTTCCAAAGATTTTATAAAGGTTTTGAAAGCAAACTTTGACAAAACTTGTGTCCTTTAAGTTTTGACCTTTCAAGCATGTATGCTAGGGTATTTTATGCTTCTAGACATGACAGATATGATCACCATCTAGATAAGAATGATTTAGACTTTTCAAGCATGTTTTAAGAAAGAACTATACTAATTGTGTGTAAAAGAGTTTGATATACAAAAAGCATACATATTAAGGATTATTTAGTATCGTTATGTGAATTAATGGATAACATAGCGGGTCCATTATTGAATAAACCTATTTAGCCTTAATTAAAGAATTTTGAAAAGAAAGTTGTTTACTTGATTCGAGTTTTATCTCAAAGTCTGTTTTGGATACCTAGGATGGTGTTCAATTTGGTCAATAGACTATTTAACATGTTAATCCTAGTTGAGCAAATGAATTCAAAAGAAGACTAAAAGTTTTAGAAGTTAACCTCAACGTTAACAAGTACGGGAAATTAAATGTGTTCTAAACTCTGTCTTTATGTGTTTATATTATGTTCAAAGGTATTAGTGTGCTAATAAGAAAACTGGAACTTTGAAAAAATAATTCAGTTCTGGTTTTGACAAGGATTAGTGCTGCTGCGCCACTCCCAAGCTTATTTTCAGCGCGGCCGCGCCGTGTTGCAGAGCTGCCAAGTGCAGTTTGTTAACTGTTTGGCCTTAAGTTATGTTTATGTGTTGTCCTTAAGGACTACAAGACATGAAACAAGATTGTTTAGATAAACTTGAAAGTAGAATGAGCTAGTCTCATGGTTATCTTAAGTTCAAGTAAAAATGAAACCAAGATAGGAAAACGATATTTGTTCTTATATTAAGAGCATGTGAAATGTATGACTGACGAGTGTGAATCCACGATTATATAGCTGTGTAGGATTACATGAAGTGCAAATATCTATAAGCAGTTAAGTCGTAGTTGTTAAACTACGAACCAGGCAAGTCTTTCAGTTCCTATTTGATATATGAATTCTATAACTGTTAATTGAGTTATATTATGTTATGAGAATGTTGATGTATATATGTGAAATGTTTATGAGATATGTATGAGATTGAAAGTTGATTTTTGATGATATATTTGTGAAGTGAATCTCTATGCCTGTTATGTGAGAAGTAACATGCGTAGGAAATATTAATTGATTATGAATGCATGACATGAGTATGATATTATATGCTATGTGATGCATGAAAACTGTTAGAATTACTGAGCTGTCGAGCTCACTCCTGCAAATAACCATCTTTGCAGGTTAAGGACTCACGATTAAAGTATTATGCCACTTGATTGATAGAGTTACGTAGTTTCGTAAGGAGATCGATGTAGATATCTAATGATACGATCTTGAAAAAATGTTTAAGTTTTATGTGATGTACTTGATAGTTGCTTATGATGTATAACACTCGTTGTGTTGTAAAGTTGTACTATGCGATACATAAAAGACTTCGTATTAAGATGTAAAAGTTTATACAGTAACTCAAATATAATGAATCATATCATATAGTTGATTCAAGGATTTGTAATTGATTCAAAATTATGAAATTAATAAAAAGATTTTATTCAAAGGAGATTGAAAAAGTTTAACTTATTCCGTATTTTTATAACATCGAATATGATGTAAGACAGGATTGGTAAATGACCAAGATCGGAACTCATTAAAGTTCGGGGTTTATACAGATCCTAAGAATGGAAAGAATTTATATTCTAAATTATAATAAAGCGAAGTTATATTCTTTAAGTTATGAATAAAAGATGTAATAGTTTGATGATAGTAGTATCGTGACTGCACCAGATCCGAGATAATAAAGGGACCCGGATTTGGGTGCGTCACAACCTCTTTATGGTGTCTGAGTTGATGAGTTGGGGAAATTCGTTCCCATCCATTTCTTGTAATCTGATAGTTCCTCCCGTCAACACTTCCTTGACAATGAAAGGGCCTTCCCAATTAGGGGCGAACTTTCCTTTAGCTTCGTCTTGAGTGGCTAAAACTTTCTTTAGCACCAAGTTATTTTCTTTGAATTATCGTATTTGGACCTTCTTGTTATAGGATCGAGCAATCCGTTACTGATACAACTGCCCGTGGAAAATGGTTGTAGCCCTCTTTTCATCGATCAGAGACAGTTGGTGGTATCGGTCTTGTAACCACTGATCCTCGTCTATCTGAGCATCGATCATCACTCGCAAGTACTCCATCTCTACTTCTATGGGGAGGACTACTTCCATGCCATAGACCAATGAATAGAGGGTAGCCCCAGTAAAGGTGCGTATTGACGTCCTGTATGCTAACAGGGTGAGAGGCAGCAGGTCAGGCCATTCTTTGTGATTGGCGGACATTTTCTGCATAATCTTTTTGATGTTCTTGTTGGCCGCTTCGACAACACCATTCATCTTGGGCCGATAAATGATGAAATTTAGATGTTTGATGTGGAACTTGCTATATAGTTCTCTTATCATCTGATTGTTCAGGTTCTTGGCGTTGTTTGATATGATCACTCCGGTTTTCCATATTTACAGACGACATTATTTCTGATGAAACCCATGATGACCTCTTTCGTGACTTTGGGAAAAGAGGCTGCTTCAACCCATTTGGTGAAGTAATCGATCATAGTGAAGATGAATCAATGACCATTGCTGGCTTTGGGTTCTACTGGGCCGATCACATCCATTCCCCACATGGAGAAAGGCCATGGTGAACTCATGTTGTGCAACTCATTTGGAGGAGCGTGTATAGCATGTCCATGTACTTGGCATTGATAACATCTCTTGACATGAGCGTCACAATCAACTTTGAGAGAGATCCAATAATGCCCGGTTCTTAATATCTTCTTGGCCAACAGATGACCACTCATGTGTGGACCACAGACTCCACCGTAGATTTCATCCATCAGCCTCTGGGCTTGTTCTTTATCAAGGCATCTTTAGAGGCCTATTCCAGCATCTCTTTTGTAGAGGGCATCTCTGCTTAGGTAGAACTTCATAGCCATCTTGTGAATCCGCTTTCGTTCGAATTAGCTTGCTCCAGAGGGTGTAGATCCATCTCGGAGATATTCCTTGATGTTTTGATACCAAGGATGATTGACAGGAGGTATTTCCTCTGATACTTCTCCAATGTAATTCCCATATGTCGGGGCTTTCTAAATTATGAATTTGATGTTAGGAAACCCACTTCTATCGGATATACAGATTAATGAAGCCAACGTTGCCAATGCATCAGCAAAGTCATTCCTACCTCGAGGAATATGGCTGAAAGTTACGTCTTCAAACTTCAGGGATATTTTGGCGACCTGCCGATTATAGGTCAGCAAATGCAGTTCCTTGGTGTGATATGCCCCAGTTGATTGTCTAATGACCAACTCAGAATCTCCAAAGACCAGTAGGTGTTTGATATCTATGGATTGGGCTAGTTTCAACCCCATTATACAGCCTTATACTCGGCCGTGTTGTTGGTGTTGCCAAATTGAAGTTTAGTAGCCACAGGATATTATTCTCCTGTACCAGAGATAAGGACTGCCCCAGCTCCGGTACCTTCCATGTTTACTGCTCCATCGAAATACATTTTCCATGGTTGGACTGTATTCTCTTAATGGAGTTATTAAATTGTCATGATTCCATCATCTGGGAAATAAGTCTCCAGGGGCTCGAACCCTTCTGAAGGTACTTCAGCTAATTGATCTGCAATGCTTTGACCCTTGATTGACTTCTAGGTCACATAAATAATGTCGAATTATTGTAGGATCAACTGCCATTTGAACAGTCGATAGTTCAATATTGGCTTGTTGAATACGTACTTGAGTGGATCCATACGGGATATGAGGTATATCGTGTGCCCATGAAGGTAATGTTGTAACCTCATTGCGGCCCATGCTAATGCACAGCATGTTTTCTCGATCAGGGTGTATTTCTATTCACCACTGCTGAATCTTTTGCTAATGAAGTAGATGGCTCTTTCCTTGCTACTATCATCTTTCTGTCCTAGCATTCAGCCCATTGCATTGGCATTGACGAACAGGTACATGAACAGGGGAACTCCATCCCTTGGAGGTACCAATATTGGTGGTTCGATCAGCTACTTCTTGATGGCAAGGAAGGCTTGTTGACAATCCTCATTCCATTTGGTAGAGGAATTCTTCCTTAGTAGCTTGAAGATGGGTTCACAGGTTGCTGTGAGTTGGGAAATAAATCGGCTTATAAAGTTGACTCTTCCCAGGAACCCACGTATCTCCTTCTCTGTTCGAGATATTGGCATTTCAGTGATGGCTTTGATCTTGGCAGGGTCTAGTTTGATGCCTCGATTACTCACCAAGAATCCTAGCAGCTTGCCTGCTTTGACGCCAAAAGCACATTTGGTGGGATTCAGCTTGAGGTTGTACTTGCGCAACCTGTTGAATAGCTTCCGTAAATGGTCGATGTGATCATCCTCCCTCCGGGATTTGATGATGATGTCATCCACATAAACCTTTATCTCTTTGTGCATCATCTCATGAAAGAGGGCCATCATGGCTCGCTGATACGTAGCTCCGGCATTGATGAGGCCTAAGGATAGTCGCCTATAGTAGAAGGTTCCCCAGGGAGTGATGAAAGCTATTTTCTCCCAGTCTTCTTCAGCAACCATGATTTGATGGTAACCAACAAAGCAATCTACGAAGGAATACATGTCGTACTGCGCCGTATTGTCTATCAAGATGTTAATGAAAGGTACCGGGAAGTTGTCCTTGAGGCAAGCTTTGTTCAGGTCTCGGTAATCCACGCATACTCGTAACTTCCCTCTGGGCTTAGGCATGGGAACTATGTTGGAAAGCCACTCTGGGTAGGTTGATACCATGATAATCCTGACTTTAAATTGTTTAACAACTTCTTCTTTGACTTTCAGGCTCCATTCAGGTTTCAATCGTCGTAGCTTTTGTTTGACTGACTTGAACCTGTCTTTGGCGGGCATTCAATGGATGACAATGTCAGTAAATAGGCCAATCATGTCTTCGTGTGACCATGCAAATACATCCTGGAACTATGTTAAGAGTTTGATCAAGTTAATTTTTTGGCTGGGTGTGAGATCTAAACCTATCTGAATTTCTTTGATGTTTTCGGAGGTTCCTACGTTGACAGTGGTGGTTTGGTTGAGGTTTGGTTTGGGTTTGTCTTTGACCCATTCTTTGATCTCTTCGGGCACCTCATAGTCATCTTCCTCCTCTTGATCAATATCCATCAAGTCGAAGTTCAGTTCTACATCAAAGTCGTAGTCACTTTGACAGGTTGGCATCTCATCAGCAGAGACAAACACATCCAACGCTTGGGTCCTGAAAACAAAAAGGCTTTCATCTTAGATATATACAACTGCTTAAATATACATAGTATTCTGCAAAGCATGACAAAGTTGCTGCTATAGCTGTGCAATCAAAAGTAAGCAGTAAATGAAAGCATGATTAAAGGGCAGATTGACTCTCTCTGCCCCTTTACCATTTTTTACTGAGGCAAGGGGTACTGCTCTAGTTATCCAAGGTCAGATCCTCATGAATCGGGAGGATCAGAGATTTGTGATTATCTGTCTCGTCTTAGATGATGACTGAGACATCCTTTATAATAGGGCCAGGGGTTTTCTTTGAACTGGCCCCTCTTTCCTTTTTGATGTGAGGAATTTGATCCTCGTCTTCACTGTCTGGGATCTCATCATTCATCCCCTCGTAGTTTATGATGACCCTCATGTTAGCTAATAGGTCTCGTCCTTCATACAGGATCCTTTCTTTTCCCTTTTCACTATACACCTCAGGCTTGAGGGCTTTTCTTTTATTGACAGGTATGATGGGAGGAAACATCATGGCTGACAACACAGTAGGGATCTTCCTCATTGGTTTTACCCATCCGGCATTAGTGAGATTTGGCAATAGGATGGTGGAAGCATGAGCCTTGGGTTGCTTATGCGGGTTCCGGTGGTTTGCCCGGGATGAGAATCCCAATCCGGCTCTCCCAGTCTAACTCGGGATTTGCATTGGACTCTTGATACCTTGTTAATTCTTTCCTAAGCCTTCTCCAGGTTGGAAACTTAGAGATACCATCTCCTGGACCATGGTCATTACTTTGATGGAGACCTTAGGTTTCAGAGCTGGTGCTCTGATAGGTAGATACTGGGTATCGCTCACCTCCAGAGCTTGAAAACTTGCAGGTTCAATCCCTAAATCTAGGCTGATCACTGTCATGTCTTCCTGTATGCAGACAGGATACTCAAGTTCGGCGTTGACAGTAATTAGGTTGCCATTGATAATGTATTTGAGTTGTTGATGGAGGGTGGATGGCACTGCCTCTGCCATGTGAATCCAGGGCCTACCCAGCAACAAGTTGTATCCAATGGCTATGTTGAGCACCTGAAAGGATACGTAGAAAGTATGTGGACCAATCTCCAAGGGTAGTTCTATTTCTCCCATAGCTTGGCGTCGCGATCCATCAAAAGCCCGGATGACCACATGACTGGTTTTGATCTGGTTCGGGTTGATCTTCATTATTTCCAAGGTATCGTAGGGACAAATGTTGAGGGATGATCCTCCATCGATGAGAACTCCTCCGATCATATAGCTGGAAGTCATCACGGCTATATGCAGGGACTTATGATGGCCCGTTCCTTCTGCAGGGATATCATCGTCAGTGAAAGATATCACATTGCTATTGAAAATGTGTTCTACCACATGACGAAATTTCTCAGTAGCTACGGTATGTGGCAGATGGGCTTCTTCTAGTACTTTCACTAGAATGTTGCGATGATCCATCGAGGATAAGACCAAGTCTATGATGGACATTTTCTTGGGTGTATCTTTCAAGCTTTGCACTACCTTGATTTCATTGTGTACCATTTTGTTGAGGAACTCTTCAATTTTCTCATCATCCACCTTTGCTTTGGCTTTGATGACTGGTTTGATCACCCGCTGAGGCAGGTATAATGGATTGTCCTTTGGTACAATGACAATGTTGTTTGAAGTGGAACCTTCATCGTCCCCGTAGTTCCATGGGACCCACTTCAGACTGGTAATTGGATACTAGGGTTTGAAGGGCAAAATCAAAGGCTCGGGTGCGGCCATCTTTACAGGATTTTGTATTTCTTCGACTCCTTTCCCTGGTAGGACTAAGGGTTTGGGAGTCAACTCCCTATCACAGGATATGACATCCACTGTGTTCTGGTTCCATACAGTGGGGATCCAGAGAGTGTCGTTATCTGGAAGATCAAGAATTTGATTTCCCCTTATTAGGTCGCCATTTTCAATCATGTCTTGAATCAAATTACGCAACGCCCAGTAATCCTCAGTGTCACGGCCTGGTGAATTTGAATGGTACTGACATATTTGGTCAGGTTTGAATTTTCTGACTCGAGCGTTCAATGGAGGTAACAAGTCGGCAACCATCCCCTCGTTGATTAGCATCCAAAGAATTTCTTCCATTGACTGGTTTAGGTTGGTGAAGTTCCTTTGAAATAGGAATTTTCTACCAATTTGGACACTTGCTTCTTCAACCCCCTTGTCAGTCCAGGATTTATGCTCATAAGACCGTCTATGGTCCTGCATGGGATTGATCTCCGGTGTGGGAGGACTCTCAATGTCAGATCGGTTGGCCCGTTTTATCATTTTTCTGGTGATCTGATGCTGGTAGACTACCAGATCTGCAAATTGTTCGATTTGTTCCTTAATAGATTTGATCTCTTGCTCTATCAGGAATCGCCTTTCTGATATTTCCCAACTGTCTGGGGTGCTATTGCTGGATGGAGTTTATTCTCCAACATAACGGAGGTACTTGGATCCTTCTCCATTTGTGGTGCTAATCATGTTGACATTCTCCTCTTTATGTTGTGGTAGAGGGCTGCACATGTGGTTGCTCAAGCTTCGTGACCACAATCTCTCCATTATAGATCAAGTCTTGGATCTTGTGTTTGAGAGACCAACAGTCTTGGGTGTCATGACCCGGGGATCCAGAGTGATAAGCACACTTCTTGCTTGGGTCGAAATTCCGTCCACCAAGGTTGGTTAGTGGAAGGAGTTGTACAATCTTCTTCTGAGCTGTCAGAAGTTTGAAGACGTTCTCAAGTGAATCCCCTAGAGGGATGAAAGTTATTCAATGCTTGACCTCTATATTTTTCTGAAATGGAGGGTTTGAAGGCTGTGCTGTAGCTTGGAAAGGGGTATAATTCCTCCTTTGAATGGGCACACTGTTTGAATCGCCTCTTGGATTCTGTCCTTACAATACTAAGGACACTTCTTCATCTTTCTTCTTATGTACCCTCAGGGGATTACTCTCATAATTTTTGGATTGGATATGTTCAACAACAGCTTCGAGGGCGGTTAGATCTTTTATCTTCCCGGATTTGAGCCCCATTTCTGCCATTTCACCGTGCTTGATCATTTCAGAGAATGGTTTTCCTATGTCTGCTAGGACCCTCTCATAATACGGAGCTTCTTGGATGTCGATGAAAGTCATGACTATTTCAGACTCAGTCATGGCTGGGATGACTTGTGTTGCGACCCGTCTCCATCGCTGGGCATATTCTCTGAATGATTCAGTGTTCTTTTTCTTGATCTTGGTTATTTGGTATCTGTCTGGAGCCAACTGAGATTGGAAGCTGTATTGACTGAGGAAGGCATGGGCCAGCTCTTCCCAGCTGTGAATCTTAGAGTTGTCTAGACGGGCATACCAAGCTCTAGGCCTCTCCAGTCAGACTCTTTTAGAATAATTGCATTCGAAGCTTCTCGTCTTCTGCATAGGATTCTAGTTCTCTGATTAATACTTTCAGATGTGTATAAGGGTCTCCGAATCCATTATATTTCTCAAAATCGAGAGTTCTAAATTTCTCAGGATATCGAGCCCCGAGAAAAATATGGAGGTCGGAGTAGTTGACACTACCGAATGCCCCAGTCCCTTTGATAGACCGAAGAGTTTCTTCCATTTGTTGTACTTTCTTCATGATGTCACCAGCCTCCTGTTCTTTGTTGAGGGTGGTGATTTCAGGGGTTTTGTTGGTTGTGTCCTGGTTCTGTGGTCTAGAAATCTGAGTCTCGACCTTTTCAGTCTCTTGACTACTACTACCACCAGGTATTCCTGGTTTTGCCTGAGTTTGGGCTTGTTTCCCTTTAAGAACCTTGCTTTGCTCTCTCAAAAAACCAGCTAATTCAGCTATCTGATTTCTCAGTCCTTCGAACTCTTCCCTAGATACAAGGGTGGACTCTGGTTGAGCACTTGAAGCCATGTCCGTGGATGGACCTTGTGCTTTCTTAGACTTAGACTTAGTAATAGGATCAATTTTTCACCTACAACAAAACGTAGGCGTGTCAATTTTCTGAGGTAGGTAGGGATAGGATGCATGATGTGTTTTTTATTTTTATCCTGCAAAACCGAGGTTAGTTGTTTTGATGACAAGATGACAAAAGTTAAATATTGAAAACTGGACATTGAATTGAAAGAGGAAGGCATGAAAAGACTTCCCGTCGAATTTGGTTAATTAGAGGCTAACCTATCTTAGGTTACTCTCGCGTTGGTTTTTTGGCATGAAGGTACCCAGATCATTGCAATCTATTAGAGGGAAAATTAATCCGATCTTTCAACTGAAGCGAATCTGGGTGGTGCATTTTCATGAGCCCCAGAGACATAGCCGATCCCCAGAGACATTACTTAGCACTGACGAGTTTTGCCTCCTTGTGAGAGGAACACAATATACATTCACATACATCGTGCCTTACAGTTATGTATATGATGACAGTTCGGGCGAAGCACTAATATGTGTGTGAAGCACTAAAAAGTAGGAAAGCATTCGTTCACATTTATTCAATGTAAAGATGCAGCATTCATGCATTCATTCAATGTGGAGACGCAGAATTTCACGCATTCATAGTTTTGAAAGGAAAATATTTGAAAAGATTTGAAAGCGGCCTAAGCCCTCTACTGTCCCCAGCAGAGTCACCACCTGTCGACGTTGGATAAAAAATCCCCTGGTCGGGTCACAACCCTGATCTCTTTTTATCTCTTTTCCTAAGTTATCTCTACCCTCACTCTTTTTATTACGAAAAAGGTTTTGAAGAATTTTTTAGAAAAAAGGCCAACATGTATCATGTCGACGATTTGAACGTTTTACAGAGTCGCCAGTTAGTAGATTTGAAAATGGTTGTATCAACTCAACCGAGTTTTGTTTGAAAGAGGCCCAATTGCTGGACACTATTGAAACTTGATCTTTGAAAACAAAGTTTTGAGTTCACGGGCTTGGTTAAGTGTGGGAAAGATGTTGTTGGGTTTATACGTAACGCAATCATGCAATCAAATCACATAAATAGGGCGGAAGCGTAAAAAACTAGGTTTTCAAAATTTATACAAACCCATTACCATGATCATTCTTGTGCATCAATTATCAGTGAATGAAGAAGGAGAAAAACAGAATTATACCTTTGAAGATCCAAGCTTCCTTAGGTACAAGTTCTACTCCTTTGATTCCTTTGATTCCTCTGTAGTGGCTCCTTCCCTTGATCAATGTCAGCCACCCAAATGTTTGGCCTCTAACGGTGATCCACCAAGGAAGATGAAGAACTCAGTAAGATGGGTTATTGGCTTAACCCTTATTTCTATCTCTACAGAATATGTGTACTCCCAACTCTTGAAAAATTCACGTACCTTATTTCTGATATAAGACTCTCTTATATAGATATTAGGTTAACCCTCCTAATCCAATTAGAATAGGGTTTTATTTAATTAATTAATTAAATACTTTTAATTAATTTATATCCTAATATTTATTAGGATTGAGAGAGAGTACTGATATTATATTAATTCCTAAACTCCTTTAGAATTAAAATAATAATAATAATAATAATAATAATAAGACTCCTCTTATTAATTTATATTTAATATTTCTAAAATATTAAATAATAAATATTAAGCTATTTAATTTATTCTATCATCATAGATTAAATTAATTATACTTACTGTATTATTACTATCATGTCATTTTCTTCTTAAATAATTCTTCTTCCTTTTATGGTGTGACCCTTTAGGTTCTCCATATTAAATCGGTTGTGAATAAATCAATTAGAACAATTCTAATCTTATTTAAATAAACAAATTAAACTAATAATCTATTTAAATAAATAACATTTATTCTACAATAGGGATAAGCCTCCCTAGCGATCAACGACTTTCCAGATAATATAGATTTCAACATTAATCATAAAAGAACCTGTGAGTTAATAGTTACCGTACAATTTAATCCTTCCACCATACAATGTCCCAATTAAATATAAGACATGGATTTACTGTCAAGTCTTAATTTATTTAATCATATGTATTTCGATTAGAAAATGCACAACTCCAAATAATGCAAATTAGAAACCTCTTTCTAATTTCATTCTACCTTGGCAAAGGATTCCTGGGTTGTCATTTAACGAATCACATAGGACATATCTCCTCTTTTACTAGAGGTGGTAGATTCTTTATTGATCATTCATTATCTCCATATGTAACTCATTACACCCAAGCATACCCTATATATGCCTTAAAAGGCCTTAAGGAATTAGTCAAAGTATAATTTGTTACATACAAGATACTATGATGTTCTCAAGTCCAAGGATCACATGTACTACTATCACATTAGGAATTCCTATTGACAGGCGAGTAAAACTCCATTAGGTATTCCATAGCGAGTCACGTTCAGTGAACTTATTCTCCAATAAGCACCTACATACTTGCTTTAGTGTCTCCACACAAATGACCATGAGATCAGTCATCCTCATCCAATGAGCAAGCAACATATGTACCAATCTATCCGGATTTACTAATCCCCTTTTTAGTAATCCCACGATTGGGAACTATTTTAGTTTTAAAGCTTTCTAAGAATTTAGATCTCATTAGCATGATCAACATCATGATTCTAAAAGCATTGCTTAAAACTATGGGTTATTTACATATTATAAAAACAGCACCATGTAGATAATTAAATGCCTTTAATAAATAAATATTTTATTAATAAATAAATAAGATTAGTTTACAAAGTATGTGCTTTATCATCATACATGATTGGCTTGTATGCACACTACTATCAATCTCCCACTTGCACTAAAGCCTAATCGCCATGGTATCTCATACCCATCTTCTCTAAGTGACGATCAAACTGCTGTTGTGTTAAAGCTTTAGTAAATGGATCTGCAATGTTGTCTTGAGAGTCTACACGCTCCAAGGTGACGTCTCCTCTTTCAATGATCTCCCTGATCAAGTGAAATCACCGCAACACGTGTTTAGATTTCTGATGAGACCCGGGTTCCTTAGCCTGTGCAACCGCTCCGGTGTTGTCACAGTATACGGGAACTGCTTCTCCAATGCTAGGAACCACACTAAGTTCAGTTATGAACTTCTTCATCCAAACAGCTTCCTTTGCAGCTTCACTTGCAGCTATATACTCTGCCTCTGTCACTGAATCAGCAACCGTTTGCTGCTTGGAACTCTTCCAACTCACTGCACCTCCGTTCAAGGTAAACACATACCCTGAAATAGATTTACTGTCATCTTGGTCTGTTTGAAAACTTGAGTCCGTGAATCCCTCGAGTTTTAATTCAGACCCACCGTAGACAAGAAAAATATCTTTAGTCCTTCTCAAGTACTTTAGGATATTTTTCACTACCTTCCAGTGCTCTTCTCCTGGATTCGACTGGTATCTGCTTGTTACACTAAGTGCGTGAGCAACATCCGGTCTAGTACATATCATACCGTACATGATAGATCCTATTGCAGAAGCATAAGGGATCTTACTCATACGGTCTCTCTCCTCAGGTGTCTTTGGGGCCTGTTTCTTGGAGAGATTTATTCCATGGCTCATCGGCATGAGACCTCTTTTGGAATCTTCCATGCTAAACCTCTTTAGCATCGTATCAATGTACGTTCCTTGGGATAAGCCGAGCATCCTTTTAGATCTATCTCTATAGATCTTTATCCCCAAAATATAGGATGCTTCACCCAAGTCCTTCATGGAGAAGTTTTTAGATAACCAGATTTTAATGGATTGTAACATAGGAATGTCATTCCCTATCAGTAATATATCATCAACATATAATACAAGGAATGATACTGCGCTCCCACTAACCTTCTTGTATACACATGGTTCATCCTCGTTTTTGATAAAATCAAACTCTTTGATTGTCTCATCAAAACGAATGTTCCATGTACGAGAAGCTTGCTTCAACCCATAAATGGATCGTTGTAGCTTACAGACTTGATTTGTTCCAACTTTTGAAATAAATCCCTCTGGTTGTGTCATATACACATCCTCCTCAAGTTTCCCATTGAGGAAGGCCATTTTCACGTCCATCTGCCAGATCTCATAGTCGTTGTAAGCTGCAATCGCAAGCAAAATCCGAATGGACTTGAGCATGGCTACTGGTGAGAAGGTTTCATCATAGTCAACTCCTTGTCTTTGTTTGAAACCTTTTGCAACCAGTCGGGCCTTATAGGTCTCTACCTTTCCGTCTGCTCCAGTCTTTTTCTTAAAAACCCATTTACGTCCAATAGGTTTAATACCTTCAGGTGGTGAAACCAAAGACCATACTTTGTTTTCATACATGGAGTCCATTTCGGATTTCATGGCTTCAAGCCATTTCCTTGAGTCTTTATTACTCATAGCATGTTCGTAATTCAATGGATCATCATCATTCATGATGTGTACCTCATCGTTATCCTCTATAACGAATCCATACCTCTCAAGTATCTTCGGTACTCTTCCAGATTTACGAACAGGGTGTGGTACAGTAGGTTCTTCTACTTGGTTAGGTACCTGACTTTGGTCCGTGGTAACTTGTGGTTCTTGAACTTCTTCAAGATATATCTTGCTCCCACTGACCCCTTCATGGATAAACTCTTTCTCCAAGAAGGTAGCATGTTTCGCAACAAACACCTTTTGATCAGTTGGATGATAGAAATAATACCCTACGGTTTCTTTAGGGTATCCCACAAATCTACACTTATCGGATTTAGTCTGAAGCTTATCATTTTCAAACTTTTTGACATAAGCTGGACAACCCCAAGTCTTAACATGCTTAAGATTTGGTTTTCTCCCTTTCCACATCTCATATGGAGTCTTTGGGGCAGATTTGGTAGGTACCTTGTTAAGTAGGTATGCAGCCGTTTCTAGGGCATATCCCCAGAAGGAAATTGGAAGGTCGATAAAACTCATCATGGATCGAACCATGTCCAACAGTGTTCAATTTCTCCTTTCAGATACTCCATTTAACTGTGGTGTACCTGGAGGAGTCCATTGTGAGATTATACCATTTTCTCTGAGACAATTGAAAAACTCACTGCTTAAGTATTCTCCACCTCGATCTGATCGAAGTATCTTAATACTCTTGCCCATTTGTTTCTCTACTTCACTTCTGAACTCTTTGAACTTTTCAAATGATTCTGATTTGTATTTCATTAAATACACATATCCAAATCTTGAGTGATCATCAGTGAAAGTAATAAAATAAGAATACCCACCCCGTGCACTTGTTGTCATAGGTCCACAAATGTCTGTGTGAATCAATGCCAACAACTCTGTAACTCTCTCTCCTTTTCCACTAAAAGGAGATTTAGTCATTTTACCCATGAGACAAGATTCACAAGTTGGATATGATTCATAATCAGATAGCTCGAGGAGCCCATCTTTATGCAACTTGGATAATCTTGTTTCATTGATATGACCGAGTCTACAGTGCCACATATAGGTATAATTAATATCATCTCTTTTTCTTTTCTTAATTTGTTCAATTTGAAATATATTTTCTTATAAGTCAAGTGTATAAAGTCCATTTCGCAAATTTCCAATACCATATAAAACATCGTCTTTATAAATAGAACAACCATTGTTCTTTATAATAACGTCAAAACCTTTCATATCCAATACAGAAATTGAAATAATGTTTTTAATAATATTCAGAACATAATAACAATTATTAAGATAAATGGATTTGCCCGAAGGCATTGCTAAACAATAAGTTCCTACAGCTAATGCAGCAACTTTTGCTCCATTTCCCACTCGTAGGATCACCTCATCTTTGTTCAGCTTTCTACTTCTGACCAGTCCCTGCACAGTATTACATATGTGAGAACCACAGCCGGTATCCAATACCCAAGTAGAATTATGACTTTCAAAAAAATTAATTTCAATCATAAACAAACCTTGATTGGAAGTCGAAGCTTCTCCAAGCTTCTTCTCTGCTAGAAACTTCTTGCAGTTCCTCTTCCAATGTCCCGGTTCATTGCAATGAAAGCACATTCCTTTAGCTGGTTCAGGTTTCTTTTGCTCATTTTCTTTCCCTTTTCCCTTAGCCTTCTTAGATTTCTTCTTTTCAGAAGACACCTTGGGCCTCTTCCTTTTATTGGAAGAATCCACCATCAAGACATGGTTCTTCTTGGATGAGAAGTGACCTTCTGCAGTTTTCAGCATGTTAAGCAGCTCAGGTAAGCTGACATCTAGCTTATTCATGTGAAAATTAACCACAAACTGCGAGAAGGTCTCAGGGAGTGACTGCAAGACCAAGTCTTGACTCAACTCCCCATCCATGACGAACCCAAGCTGTCCAAGGCGTTCAATCAAATTGATTACCTTCAGAACATGAGTCTCGACGGCAGTGCCCTCGGTCATCCGAGATCGGAAGAGCTCCTTAGATATCTCATATCTAGCAGTCCTACTCTGTTCACCATACAACTCCTTGAGGTGAAGCAGCATAGCAGGAGCATCCATTTTTTCGTGCTGACGCTGAAGTGCGAGCATGATGCATTGAGCCACAGATGCATCATCTTGCCACTTATTGAAAGTGACAATCTCTTCCTCAAAGGCTGTTTCTGAAACAGATTCAGGGATAGTGAAATTTAGGACATAAGAAATCTTTTCAGCAGTGAGAACAATTCTCAGATTTCTTAGTCAATCCTCATAATTCGGGCCGGTAAGCTTATTTGCATCAAGTATGCTTCGTAGTGAGATTAGTGATTTTGACATTTTTAAAATTCTGCATGTGAAAAGACAACATTTTAGCAAACATTCATTTTATTAACTTTGCATACCAAAATAAATTTAGGTCTTTATTTTAAATTGGTATCTCCCACTATTTTCATCAAACTATATTACCCTCACTCATATAGTTCGGCAACATCTAATTAAAGATTTGCTAGTGAGATTAAGGATCCCATTTCAAATGTATATAACCGTGTGGATAGCACAACAAGCGATATACAAATAAATAGGTAGACAACTCTTGTCAATTACATCACCATGTAACTCCTTTTATTTTACCTCTTAAATCATAATGGTCATGTGTATGCACATCCGAACTAAAATGATTTAAGTTAAGTCCAGCCTAGCACTTCCATAAATTCAAAAAAGAAAAATTTTTGTCCTTGTGGATAGCACAACAAGACTAGATCGTTCAATTTTCTTGATAACCATCAAATGTGATTAATTAACATCTTAAATATTCAATACTCGCCTTGTGGATAGCACAACAAACTCATATTAAATATTTAATACTCTATTAACTAATCATGCTAGAAGGCGACGTTCGATATTCCAAATATCATTTGAACGCTTCAGACTTAATAATATTTCTTTGAGGGGTTTGTTATTATTTGTCTCATCTTTTTAAGCGCGCATGCACATATATATATAAAATACGCGTCATTTTATTAAACATGCGAAGAATGTTTGCATAAAATATAATATATATAATATTTAGCATGCAATATAGAATACTATATTCTACTCGGATTGATTATGGACTTTTATTCTAGTTTGGTTCACTAGAGCCACCAAGTGAACCAAAAGGTCAAACCTAGGAGTGCAAAAATTTAAATTTAAACGTAACTGTTACATTTAAATTCGGGCTCCATACAAACGGGTCTTCACGCGCTCCTTGCTCCTTGGTCTCCAGTTTCTTCAAGATAATTCTAACTATCTCTATTACATAAATTATTTTTAAATAGAAACCTTGATCAGCAGTCAAGGGGAAGTACATAGAAGGGAGATAGAATTTTACACCGAGAATAAAATCAGAGAAGACGAGGTACGCAGACCCCATTTTATAAAACCCATACATTTAAGCATTCATCCAAAATAAAATCCAATCACATTGGTCATAGTCCATAATCAATCCCTTTTATTACCATACATATCATCATACGTATCGATAAAACTTATTCATCTCATGAAAGTAAATTCATTCCATATATGTATTAATATCAGTTAATGGGCAAAAGTTTGCTAAACTTTGTTTTTTGAAAAAATAAACTCCTTTATTTCATTCAAAAAACAATTCTAAATTAAACTCTTTAATTTTAGCAATTCTGAAATCTCATTTCATATAAAATAAACATCTTTATTTTAAACCTTTATTAATTAAATAAATCATTCATTTAATTAAATAAAACAAAAAAAAATTCAGATTCTGTTAGTGGCACAGCTGCACCAGGAATATAAAAAGAACCAGCGCAGCTGCGCAGCATGAAAAACCAGGCCAAGACACCGGCGCAGCTGCGCAGCAAGAAGGCCAGGAACCGGCGCAGCTGCGCAGCATGAAAACCAGCACAGGACACTGGCGCAGCTGCGCATCTTCGCAGAATCAGAAAAAATTTTGTTGCCCAGAACTCGATCCAATCGCATATTATACATGTATGGAATCACATAGACTGATAATTAGCACAAGATTGGCTTTGATACCACTGTTGGGTTTGTACGTAACGCAATCATGCAATCAAATCACATAAATAGGGCGGAAGCGTAAAAAACTAGGTTTTCAAAATTTATACAAACCCATTACCATGATCATTCTTGTGCATCAATTATCAGTGAATGAAGAAGGAGAAAAACAGAATTATACCTTTGAAGATCCAAGCTTCCTTAGGTACAAGTTCTACTCCTTTGATTCCTTTGATTCCTCTGTAGTGGCTCCTTCCCTTGATCAATGTCAGCCACCCAAATGTTTGGCCTCTAACGGTGATCCACCAAGGAAGATGAAGAACTCAGTAAGATGGGTTATTGGCTTAACCCTTGTTTCTATCTCTATAGAATATGTTTACTCCCAACTCTTGAAAAATTCACGTACCTTATTTCTGATATAAGACTCTCTTATATAGATATTAGGTTAACCCTCCTAATCCAATTAGAATAGGGTTTTATTTAATTAATTAATTAATTACTTTTAATTAATTTATATCCTAATCTTTATTAGGATTGAGAGAGAGTACTGATATTATATTAATTCCTAAACTCCTTTAGAATTAAAATAATAATAATAATAATAATATTAATAAGACTCCTCTTATTAATTTATATTTAATATTTCTAAAATATTAAATAATAAACATTAAGCTATTTAATTTATTCTATCATCATAGATTAAATTAATTATACTTAATGCATTATTACTATCATGCCATTTTCTTCTTAAATAATTCTTCTTCCTTTTATGGTGTGACCCTTTAGGTTCTCCATATTAAACCGGTTGTGAATAAATCAATTAGAACAATTCTAATCTTATTTAAATAAACAAATTAAACTAATAATCTATTTAAATAAATAACATTTATTCTACAATAGGGATAAGCCTCCCTAGCGATCAACGACTTTCCAGATAATATAGATTTCAACATTAATCATAAAAGAACCAGTGAGTTAATAGTTACCGTACAATTCAATCCTTCCACCATATAATGTCCCAATTAAATATAAGACATGGATTTACTGTCAAGTCTTAATTTATTTAATCATATGTATTTCGATTAGAAAATGCACAACTCCAAATAATGCAAATTAGAAACCTCTTTCTAATTTCATTCTACCTTGGCAAATGATTCCTGGGTTGTCATTTAACGAATCACATAGGACATATCTCCTCTTTTACTAGAGGTGGTAGATTCTTTATTGATCATTCATTATCTCCATATGTAACTCATTACACCCAAGCATACCCTATATATGCCTTAAAAGGCCTTAAGGAATTAGTCAAAGTATAATTTGTTACATACAAGATACTATGATGATCTCAAGTCCAAGGATCACATGTACTACTATCACATTAGGAATTCCTATTGACAGGCGAGTAAAACTCCATTAGGTATTCCATAGCGAGTCACGTTCAGTGAACTTATTCTCCAATAAGCACCTACATACTTGCTTTAGTGTCTCCACACAAATGACCATGAGATCAGTCATCCTCATCCAATGAGCAAGCAACATATGTACCAATCTATCCGATTTACTAACCCCCATTTTAGTAATCCCACAATTGGAACTATTTTAGTTTTTAAGCTTTCTAAGAATTTAGATCTCATTATCATGATCTCATCATGATTCTAAAAGTATTGCTTAAAACTATGGGTTATTTACATATTATAAAAACAGCACCATGTAGATAATTATATGCCTTAAATGAATATTTTATTAATAAATAAATAAGATTGTTTACAAAGTATGTGCTTTGTCATCATACATGATTGGCTTGTATGCACACTACTATCAGATGTTAGGCACCCCACAACTCCCGTGTAAACACGGTACCGCATCTTTTCAATATTTCTCTTAAAACTGAAATGCGTGTGTGAATGCCGCTTGAAAATTGGGCCTCTGTTTGATGGATTGAAAATAGTGTTTTGCTTCGTTGAACCTATCTACGAAGGGTTTGATTTGATTTGCAAAAATCTTTGATTTGATTTGTAAAAGCTTTTCTTTTGATTGAATTTGAAAATGATGTTTTGAAAGCTGGTTTTCAAACCCTTACGCTACCATAAGAATTGAAGCCTGTTGATACTTTCAATTTTTATCTTTTTAGCCTTGAGGCTGCATTTGAATGGTGATTGTCGGGCTGCGAACACTACTAGAAAATCGACCTATAGCAACCGATCGCCGACCGTCGCTATAAGCCAAAAAACCGTCGCTATAGGCTATAGCGACCGTCGCCACCCGTCGCCATAGGAACCGTCGCTAAAATCTATTTTGACTGTCTTCTGGCTTATAGCGACGGTCGCCAACCGTCGCTATAGGTCAAACAAAAACCATGTATTTGCTCTTTACCAACGGTCACTAAAAACTATTGCTACGGTCAAGCCCGTAACTATAGATATCTATAACGACGATCGGCGACCGTCGCTATAGGCCAATGTTTTCTATAATACTATAGCTACGGTCTATGACCGTCACTATAGCCCTTTTAGATTTCAAAAAAAAAGTATTAATAATTCACATTTATTCAACAAACACAAATACAATATAAAATAAAACATAAAAAATATTATATACATCATTTAAAATCATTCACATTACAACATTACAATATAATAGTTGGATAATTTATCTCCTAAAATATGATGATCATTAATATACCAAACTACTAAACTAATAACTTTTACAATCATCGTTACAATACAATAATTCTCTGGAGGACTTGGTTGAATATCTCTGGTTCGCATGTAAGTCAAAAATTGGGAAGGCAATTCTGCCAGAAGCGATTGAACAATAGAGATCTCTCCACCTGCAAACCAAAAGTTGCTCCCACGTCACCCTCTATGGGCACCCTGTGTAGATCCTTGTTGAGCTCTTTTAATGGCAACAAGTAGCCCACTGGAAAGAGTTCCTCTATATACCTATAAATACAATGTAAATTTAGAATCTGAGACCAATTCAACGGAAGAAAATGTTCTCAAATAATTTTACGAGAAAGTTGAGAAGCAAGTACGATGAACAATATTCTCATAAGGAGAAGTAACTTTCAAATGAATCTGGTGTTAACAAGGCAACACTTGGAGCAATGGAAGAACATATGTTTAGTACAGTAGACTTTTCTGAATGACTTAAAATAGTACTACCATGAGTTAAGGAGTTATTCAATTCATTAAACAACAAAAACATCTTAATTTTTTCTTTAAAAAAATACTTCCATTTTGTTTAGTAAAGGATACACTGTACAGCAATACAACTATGAGAAGTAATATGTTCTTTTGTTTAGTAAAGGATGATTCTTAAGTCTTAACAATTGGAACTATAATGTACTAGACACAGTCACCAAGGAAATAAGGTTCAATGAACAAATAATTTCACATAATAAGAAGGAACAAGGTTCTAACCATCCCATAACCGCCAGATCCAATATTATTTGCTTCTGAAAAATTGTTTGTGCATTTCTTAAGCTCTTCAAACGAGAAATTTCTTGCTCCTTTTAACTGAGGAATACCACCACTGCTTTTATTTAGGTCCCAGGATGTTTGCATGATTATCACAGTAATACTAATTAAATTCTCAGAAGAAATCAAATGATTAACATAAAAAAAAAATTATTGAGGTTATTCCCGATCTTACCAAATGGATTATTCTGTTTATCAGCTCTTTCAGCTCTTCTCTTTTGACGGTAAGCATAAAGTCCTGCAAGGATTAATAAAAGTAGAAGTGCAGAGGAGCCACCGGCTGCTGCTCCAGCTATAATGTCTGTACTTGATGACTTGTGAGATCCTGTAGATGCACCTGGTAAATAATATATATGTCCATACATGTAAGCACTACTATAAGATTGAAGAAATATGGTAAAATAATTTTAATGCATAAGTTTATTACTCCATTACCTTCAAAGTATTCATAGTTGTGACCAATGAAAAAAAAGGGTCCAAAAGCATCTGGTGGCTTAAATGTTTGGTTGCTAAGCACAAAACCAATGCCAGAAATTCCAGTTCGGTTGAAATGATCTAGGCCAGATGATGGAAAATTTTCCAAGGTTATTACAAGGTAGTCATCCAAATTTTTGGCAGGATTACTCAGTGAAATAGAATCCACTTGGAGTTGATTGGACTGAAAAGAACGCATCAGAGGAGTTTGAAGAGATGTGTAGATAGTTGAGTTTCGCAAGAAGGAAGGAGCTCTGAAAAATAGGGTGCCCGTATATGGATATGCGCATTTACAATTTGGGCTGAAAATTTGATCTAAACAACATTGAATAGCCGCACAATTATTTGGTGTTGAATATGCGGAATTAGACTGTACAGGAAGAGTACAGTATTTTTGGGTTCCTCCTGACTCCTCACAAATTGGGTTACCAACAAGTCTACATACAATAATATAAAGAGCAATGCTACTATCACATAAAAACTATCACATAACTCTCACATACATATTGTGGGTCCCCGCCTGATATGCGTGATCCGCAGTATGTATGTGTGTGCATGTGATAGTTATGTAAAAGATTTTATGTGATAGTAGCATTATTTTAATATAAATAATAAAATAATGATGTCAGAAGACCATTCAATAATAAATGCAGAGAGAACAAGGCCAATAATAGAGGAAGAGCTTACACCAGGTCGTTATTGTATCCAGATCCTTGTTTAAAAGCATCTATAAAATTGTTCTGCAAATCAACAAGTTGAAGTTGGTTGCTATAGCTGGATCCAAGATCCAAGGTTCCATTAAGCTGGTTGTCCCTTAGTAAACTGTCATACCATTATCATAATTTAAGACAGATACTAGATCAGAAAAATTAGAAAAATCTGATGAAATTACAATTTTTTTCTATGAATTAGCATTACATGAGAATAGTTATACTCACACAGTCTGCAGTTGAGGAGCACTGAAAAGGGCTATTGGTACTTTAATGTTGACTGAACAATCGTTATAATATCCAATCCAACTGTACTTTAATGTTGTTACATCAAAATGCAAAACAGATTCAACGTCCTCGTTTTCACTCAATAATAAATCAGTATGCGAGGAATGCTGAAATAAAGTAATTTAACTTGTGTCCCGAGTACTCTATTAAGAGTGCTTTCAGTAGAAGAAGAAGAGAGAAAACACAAAATACTAAAAAAAATCTCACGATTTCCGAACGAGCAGTTACTTTAATCAAGATTTTAGTGGAAAGGAATAGTGGAAACCACAAACTCTTTTCTTTAATCGATGTCACTGAAAGTAGTAAGAAAATCAATACTAATATATAAAGACAGCAAAAGTGATCCCAATTTTGAGTCGACTCTAATCAATTTGGGTCAATTTCATTCTTACTTTTGAGTTATTTACCGAGTTGATCTAATCTCATCGCCTTCTCTTCCTCTTCCTCATAATCATCCTCACCCATAAACTACCTGTCTCCTCTTCACTGCCTCCTCTTTTCCCGTAGGGTTCCAAATTCTCAATCGACAAGAAAGTCGTCGTGTCATACCATTCATAACATGCTCACTTCTGCAGGTGCCTCTCTATTCGCCCAATTTATATTTAGGTTCTCTAATTTGATGATTTGAAGTTTAAATAATTTCTTTTGTTATTTGGGATTTTATTTTTCCTGTATAATTTTCCCTCTTTTTGTCATGGTAATCTGACTAATTTTCTAAAGTTGATGTGTTTTCATGGAGTTTTGCTAAGACAAAATAGAGAAGTGATTTTCCCGGAGATTAGCACTATAATTCTTGACAAAATCTGCCAGTACTTTTACTAGTCTCTTCAATACGCCAAGTTTTTGATTTAATTCAATCCATATTTATTGATACCAATATTACTTTTAACCACAATGACATTGACACACTTATTTTTGATAAATTTTATTGTAATTCTTCTCGACTTTTTGCCATGTTTATTAGATAATCAACAAAGAAATGGAAAATCCTTCAAAAAGAGGATGCAAAATCATGGTTCAACAATTTGAATCAAAATCATTAATCAATTTCGAGTATCCCTTAGGACAACGAAATCAAGCTGAAGTGTTCATATTACTGGAATAAATTTTAACATAACAAAGTATCAACGAATGGTCCAGATGATGAGCAACCACTATCTAAGAATAACATATCCCGTCCTAAAAAACTCGAATATAACACTGCTCTCAATCAACTATCTGGAAGTACAATGATCTAATGGAGCCTCAACAAAAACCACTAGTACACCATAAAATGAATCATAAGTTTGATAATATCGCATCCTATTAAATCATAAGATGAACCTAATTAGTTTAGCTTGTCAAACTAGAGCCTATTTCATTATTTGTGCTCATCATTGCTATAAAATCACAACAAATCAAAACAGACGCCACACTTTAAGCATTATCACTTTCCATAATTAAGTTTCTAAAATATGCAATTCAACATACACATATAACTACATATAAGTAAATCAGACAACTTTACATATAAATACATGAAAAACGAACATCATATATAATATCAATTTGAAAACCTAAGCACTCATAGCTTTCATGAATTATCATACAGTTACCTAATACTTTATTCCGCAATTCAAGAAGAGTGTAATTGAAGCCGACAAATATATAGCAGATCGCACAATCGTCCACTCACGACGTCCTTTGTAAATCTAAATAAAAAATAATCTACACAGGCAGACGCTACAGATCTAAAATCTTCCTTTCAGATCCTAATCCTTCTATAATCAGAACATTAAAGTACAAATACATACATATATTTGTGAAACCCTAAAACAGTAGAATCAAGGAGATTTACCTGTGAGCCGGATAAATAGACGGAGCTATTGGCGGATCAAATTAGCAGACGCAGAGCTTCAGACAATAAGTTAGAAAAGAAGAATGAGAAACGCTCTACAGAAGGTGGAAGAGAGGACATTTCCTCTCACTTAGAAAGAGATGTTTGAGGTGGAGATGGAGAAGTTGTTTGAGATGAAAGAAAAATATGGTCGAGAATAGACTGATTTTGGGGGAAATAAGTCCGTCAAAAAAATTTGGGAAAGAATGGGTGATCTATTCCTACGGCCATACAATGATCCTCGCACTAGACCCTAATAGCGAGGGTTCCGTCCCGACCGTCGGTAAATGTGATCGCTGTAGCTTAAAATTCTAGTAGTGGAAGCATCCTCGATTACAACAAATATACAAGTGTCGATCTCCTCATGGACATAATAACCATCGGAGGGACGCTGATACGATAAATCATATTTTTACTATATTGAGACCTTAAATTCGGGTAACCGTTTTAAGGTCTTTGTATGTATATTTTACAGAAAAACTAGCATGATACATTCGTAAAGTGAAGTTTGTCCATGGTGGGAATCAGATTCTGATCGATTGGATCATGAATCCCACGATTCCTAGGCTCACATATGAGTATCCAATAAACCTACACAGTTCAAATTTGCACAGAAACAGATATATATTCCAATATTGCCAGAACCGATGATTCATCAGTAAATCATGGTTCACACCTGTTTAAGTTATTCGTTCCCACTAGATAGCGATCTAAGGGACACGAGATTGCTTTTGTAACTGAAAAATGTCGATTCATATTAAATGAATATTTAAAGCATCAATTTAATAAAAAAAAACAAGTAATTGCAATATATATAACTAGTTATATATATAAAAGCTGTAAAGGGCGATGGGTTTTCACGCCGATGTCCGGACTGGAATTGAAATATATATATAGGGAAAAAGCACCTTTACCCTATTGTGGTTGTCGTGCTTTAAGCAATTAGCCACCGTACTTTTAAAATATTCAATTAGCCCACTGTGCTTTTTAAAAATTTAAAATCAAGTCATTCCGTCAAATTTCTTGGATGGACGTCAAATAATTTCAGACGTGGCATTAAAAAAATAAAAATATATTATTATTTTCTTATGTGTCAACACAAAAATAAATAATAAAAAAAAGCAGTACTTATGTGGCAAAAATAAGTAAAATAATAATAAAATTAAAATAAATATTTTAATTCATTTTTTATATAAAAAAAAATCTTTTATCTATTTTCCTTTCTTTTAATTTTTATTTTTATTTTAAAAATTAATATTAATATTAATACAATAAAATTATTAAATTTAGGCTTACATATAAAAAAACATATATTAATAACTAAACATAAAAATAAATTCAGGCTAATGAATCTGATGTTCTTAAATCTGATGGGTATTTTTTATATATTTTTTATGAAATTGTAGAGGGAATACTCCATTCTCCCCCATAGTGTCCCCCGTACATTGATGTATGGCAACCATGTAGTATACTCTCTGTCTCACTGTGTGGAATATACCGCCTAATCATTCGGTCTGCACATTGCTTGAACAGATATGGCTCGTCCCACATGTACCATTTAACATCGTGCAGAAATTTCTTCTTTTGGGGCCTTGTCAACTCAGGAGGGAGAATGTTGCACACTAAGTAGTTTGCAAAGTCAGCAAACCATGGGACTTCTCCTTGAACCACAAATAGCTGCTCATCCGGGAAAGACTCATTGATCAAAGTTCCATCGTCCGTGTCTTTTCCCGAATTTTCTAGTTGTGACAAGTGGTCCGCCACTTGGTTCTCGGTACCCTTTCTGTCCTTTATCTCCAAGTCGAACTCCTGCAAGAGTAGAATCCATCGAATCAAATGGGGCTTGGCATCCTTTTTAGCAATCAAATACCGGATGGCAGCATGATCTGTATACACCACTACTCTTGTGCCAATCAAGTATGAACGGAACTTGTCGAAAGCATATACCACTGCTAATAACTCCTTCTCAGTGGTCGTGTAATTGATTTGTGCATCCGTCAAGGTCTTACTCGCATAATAAATCACATAAAATATCTTATCCTTGCGCTGCCCCAAAACAACTCCCACTGCGAAGTCACTAGCATCACACATCAACTCAAAGGGTAATGACCAATCTGGAGCTGTGATGATAGGTGCAGTCGTCAACTTCCGCTTCAAACGCTCAAAAGCAACCAAACAATCCTCGTCGAACTTAAAAGGTACATCCTTCTCCAGTAAACTTCATAAAGGCTTTGTAATCTTGGAGAAGTCCTTTATAAATCAACGGTAGAAACCCGCATGTCCAAGGAAACTGCGGACCCCTTTCACTGAAGTTGGTGGCGGTAGGCTCTCAATAGTTTCCAATTTCGCCTTGTCAACCTCCAAACCTTTCCCTGAAACCTTGTGTCGAAGGATAATTCCTTCTTGTACCATGAAATGGTACTTTTCCCAATTCAGCACTAAGTTGGTCTCAACACACCTCTTCAACACCATGACCAAGTTCTCCAAACACATGTCAAATAAGTCCCCAAAGACTGAAAAGTCGTCCATGAAGACCTCCACATTTTGTTCAACCATGTCGGAGAATATAGCCATCATACATCTCTGAAATGTTGCCGGGGCATTGCATAAGCCAAAAGACACCCTTTTGAAAGCAAAAGTTCCATAGGGGCACATGAAGGTAATCTTTTCTTGATCCTTGGGAGCAATGACTATCTGATTATACCCCGAATATCCATCTAGGAGGCAGTAGTATTCATGGCAAGCCAACCTGTTCAGCATCTGGTCAATGAATGGGAGAGGGAAATGGTCTTTTCTGGTCGCCTTGTTCAGCTTGCGATAATTCATACAAACTCTCCATTCCGGGACTGTTCTGGTAGGGATCAACTCATTGTTTTCATTGGACACTACAGTCATGCCTCCCTTATTTGATACGCATTGCACCGGACTCACTCATGAGCTGTCTGATATAGGATATATGATGCCGGCATCTAACCACTTCAGGATCTCTTTCTTAACCACCTCTTTCATGATGGGATTTAGTCTCCTTTGTTGCTCCACTGTCAACTTGCTATCATCCTCAAGAAATATTTTATGCATGCAGAATAAGGGGCTTATCCCCTTGATATCCGCTATGGTCCACCCAATCGCAGATTTGAATTCTCTTAATACACGCAGTAGCTTACTTTCCTGACAAGATGTTAGCGCAGAGGCAATTATAACATGCAACGTGGAAGAATTACCCAAAAATGTGTACCTTAGATGATTAAGAAGAGGTTTCAGATCCAATGTAGGAGGCATCTCCAAAGACGATTTTAAGCGCTCAGAAGACTCCCCTGTGTGTTCAAGTGGTTCAACTGGACTTTTGAATTTACCCATCCGTGGCACTGTATTTAGAATTTGCACATACTCAACAACCTCTATATCCTCTATGCCAAAGTCCCCTAGTAAAGCACTCTCTAAAGGATCACTGCTCATCACGTGTGTGGTCCCTTCATTCAATACCATGTCGACCGCATCAACCCGTAAACATTCCTCTTCGTCGGTGGGAAACTTCATAGCCTTGGATACATTGAAAGTGACCACTTGGTCCTGAACTCTCATCGTCAGTTCTCCCTTTTGTACATCGATGAGAGTTCGTCCAGTAGCTAAGAAAGGCCTACCCAGAATGATCGAAATGTCCTTGTCTTCTTCATAATCAAGAATAATGAAGTCGACAGGAAATATGAACTTATCGACCTTTACAAGGACGTCTTCTACTATACCCCTCGGATATGTGATGGACCTATCGACAAGCTGCAGTGATATGTTTATCGATTTAGGAGCCGGGAATCCCAACTGTATATACATCGAGAGTGGCATAAGATTGATGCTTGCCCCCAAATCACATAAACATTTATTGAAGGACAATCCTCCAATAGAGCAAGGGATTGTGAAACTGCCAGGATCTTTGAGTATAGGAGGTAGTTTCCGTTGCAACACTGCACTGCACTCTTCAGTTAAGGCAACTGTCTCATAATCTTCCAGTTTCTTCTTTATCGACAGAATACCTTTCATGAACTTAGCATAGCTTGGCATTTGTTCCAACGCCTCTGCTAATGGTATATTTATTTGCAGCTTCTTAAACACCTCCAAGAATTTGGCAAATTGCTTATCCAGTTTTTGCTTTTGAAGTCTTTGAGGGTATGGCATAGGTGGATATACAACTGGTGGATATACAACTGGTGGTTGAGCACTTGATTTCTCAGCTTTTTCTTGCTTTTCTGCCTCAGATGCTAACTTCCCATCACTTTCCTTAGCCAATACTTCATCAGATTTTTCTGCATATTGGCGCGGGCGCGCTATGTTTCCTTCTTCTTGGGGCGCGGCCGCGCCAGGCTCAATTCCTGCAGTCTGTTTTCCACTCATTAATGTGATGGTCTGACACTGCTCCTTTTTGTCCCTTCTCGGGTTAGCCTCCGTATTACTTGGTAGAGCTCCTTGTGGTCTATTATTCAGCATGTTGGTCATTTGGCCCATTTGGTTCTCTAAAGTCTTGATAGCCACGACTTGGCTCTTTAACATCAACATTAACTCTTCCATCTCTGATTTCTTTTCTTGTTGAGGAGCTGGAGCTGGAGGATGTTGATGTTGTTGGTGCTGAAATCCTGGAGGATAAGATGGTATAGGAGCATGTTGTTGTTGTGGATATTGTGGTTGTTGAGGTTGGTGTTGTTATTGAGAACCTTGATTGTTACTCCAAGAAAAGGTGGAATGACTTCTATTGTTTGGATGATAAGTGTTATGGTATTGATTGGGTAGCCTTTGATAGTTGCTCACGAATTGTACCGGCTCGGAAGTAATAGCACATTGATCCGTCGAGTGTGATCCTGCACATAGCTCACAGACGTTGGCAACTTGATGCACCTTGGACTTGGCCATAGCATCAATCTTCTTTGACATTGCCGCTAGTTGAGCCGACAACGCCATGATGGCATCCACTTCCAATACCCCGACAACTTTTGGTTGAGGCATTCTAGATGAAGGATATTAGTAGTCATTCGCCACCATGGTCTCTATCAACTCATAAGCTTCTTCATAGCTCTTTGCCCAAAATGCTCCTCCCGCGGCGGCATCAATGCTCGGCCTAGTTTTCCATCCCAATCCATTGTAGAATGTATTGATTTCCATCCATTGTGGCATCCCGTGATGAGGACACTTCCTTAGCATCTCCTTGTATCTTTCCCAGGCCTCATACAGAGATTCTCCTAGTTGTTGCTCAAATTGAGAAAGAGCACTCCTCATCTTTGCAATCTTAGCCATAGGAAAGAATTTTGCTAAAAACTTTTGTGTTAAGTCCTCCCAAGTAGTAATGGACCCCGATGGTAGCGAATGAAGCCAACTCCTTACCTTGTCCCTTAGTGTGAAAGGAAAGAGCCTGAGTCTCACTGCATCATCCAATACACCATTATACTTGAATGTGTCACAAATTTCAATAAAGCTCAGCAGATGCTCGTTCGGGTCATCATTAGCCAAACCCCCAAACTGAATCGTGTTCTGAACCATTTGAATTGTCCCCGGTTTGATTTCAAAGGTATTTATTGCTATTGCTGGCCTGACTATGCTCGACTGTAGCTCATTGATACGCAGCATAGAAAAATCCCTTAAAGCTTTGTGTTCTTCGGCCGCCATCACTACCGGTGTTTTAGTTTCCTCTTGTGTATTAATAGTAATTGTGACGCCCCCAGGATAGGTCCAGTCAACCCAACCCATTCTGAGTCGCTAAATACATGGTACAGAATCTAAATACAAACTTTTATATCACACGGTCGTGCAAAATACGACCACACAACTGTGAGTGTCAATACAAATATATAGAAAATATTAACATTCAAACTAAATCCTCATTACAATTATTATCACACTATTTATCAGAAATAGTGAGGACTACTACTGCTCTAACTCGGACCATCACTCTGTCCCCCGACTAGTTCCTGCGACATTCTCATTTCCTGAAGAGGACAATAGATGAAAAGGGTGAGCCCAATTAGCCCAGTAAAGAATATTATGACTAAGATAATGGAAAATAAATTATCGTTAGTCTTCAACAATTCAGATAAAATATTATTGACAATAATTTTTAGATCAATATTCGCAGCGAAAATAACAATTCATTAGAAGAGTTAAGTAGAGAATGAAGTCTACTATCTTCTATGATTTTAAAGTCCATCATCAATATTTTATCCCTGCAACATCAATCAATATACATCTCGAATCAAATATTCATCTTTGCACTACGGCCAAAGATATTCATTTGTATCATCAGTGGTCATGTTCATCTCAACACCTGTCCATCTTTGCACTACGGCCAAAGATATTCATCAGGTAATCATTCATCTTTGCTCTACAGGCCAAAGATATTCAGTTATATCACCTTTTAGGACTGAGGATGATGAAAAATATTTTAAAGAACGAATCCAGTGAGATAAAGGACAAAGATTAATAATTCGTATTTTAGTTTATCCAATTCAAAAATACTTTGTAATAATCAATTGTGGAGCAAAATTCAAGAATAAAGCTCAAAACTTAGATTCAATCAAAGATAGGAACCTTAACAAGCAACTTGGACATATAGAAGAAAATTTAATTTTTTCGTGAATAGTATCGTATACGTGAATAGTGCCGTATACGTGAATAGTAGTCCTGACGAAAAAAATAAGAATTTCATAATAAAATCCATGTCAATATTTTGGTATAATGATATTGAAAAGAATAACATCATTTACGAAAGAAAATAACATCCCTTACCTCAAAAGAATAGTACTTCTGACTGGAATATCGGATATAAGGCTGAAGAAAACTTGCACTGAATAGCAACACTCAAAGTATCTAAATACTCACAAAAATACGCTTGATATTATAGAGAGAGAAAACTTCTGATTCTGGTGTGATTTTCAATTCTAACATAAGCACCCTATTTATAGGAAAAGCTTAGGATGCCAAAGTAGACTTTTGTGCCGGCGGCTTCTCCAGCACACCTCGTGAGAAAAAAATTCAACAAAAAAACAAAAGTGGGGCCCACCCATGTTTTAATAAAAATATTTATTTTTGCAACTTTAATAATTCATAATAAATAGCCCTTTAATCAGAAAAATACAAATTATATGTCCTTTTTATGGAAAATTTAATTCTCTACAACTTTGTAGAAGAAAGTTTTTCCAAATTCCCAACTGAAAATGGCCGAAATCCACAAACGGATGATTTTTCACACCAAAATACTGATAAAAATACATCAGCATTAATTCCTTCCTTTATATCCATAAAATAAATATTTTCTTATCATATAAATCAATAATTAATTATTCGCAAATAATATTACAGAACTACAATATTGACAATCAGGTCGTTCCCAGGAAAGAGGGGGCCTTCCGATAAGGATTTCTCCTTACTGGCACGCAATTAAATAACCCCTCCTAGACAGAACTTCCTTAGACATTGTCAATAATGCTATCTAATAATATTATTCAAATAATATGAATTATTGATTTGATAATGTGAAATACTGTGCAGTGACAATTATTGAATCAACAATACAAAATATCAATGGTAGCAATGATTGAATCAATCATATAAAATATCAACGTAGCAATTATTGATATAAAATATCAACGTAGCAATTATTGAACCAATAAAATATCATGCAATTATCGAATCAATAATATAAAATATTGAATAGTAATTACTGTAACAATTATTGAGTAAGTGACTTCTTACGTAAGAACCAATAATTCGAAATGCTGTGCAATACCGTGTGCTACTGTGCACAACGCGTATTACTGTATTTTTATCACCGGGTATTTCAACAGTTTAACAGTAACAGTTTTACCGTTATTTATAAAAAGGTTATTTCTGTCGCTTTCTATATCCGACAGTTATTCCGTTGTGGGGCCCACAAATAGCTGCGCCGTCGTACGAATATTCCCCGACAACAAGAATATTCTACGACTAAACGAATATTCCCCAACAATAATGAATATTTTATAATCATTTGCTCATTTTGAAATATTTGCACATTTCACCCATAACTTTTCACATTTATCAAATCAACACCTTACTATTTCGAAATAATATATAAAAAAAATTAAATCTTTATTTATAAAATTCGGGGTCTTACAGTAATTGTACTCAATCTCCAAGCTCTCCCCTTGATGTTATCCTTCCTAGGCACCAAAGCAGAATTCTTAGATCGAGTTTGCATACACTAACCAAGAGTACCTGAAACAAAAGAAAAATAAGATAGAAATGAGATAAGATGTGATTTGTCTAAGTCAGACCAATTTAACTTAAACTGATGACGAAAGTAATAAAAATAATCACAGTTCCCCAGCAACGGCGCCAAAAACTTGTTGGCTTGTTTCGATGTTAAACAAAACAGTCACATACACGCAAGTGCACGCGGTCCACAAGTAATATACGGTAAGTAGAGTATCGATCCCACGGAGAAAAATGAGTATTTCTAATCTAACATGCAACAATTTTGTAATTATCTCGGTCTGCTTAAACGTATGATCAAGATGTAATTTATCTAACAATAATAACTATCAAATATAAACTAACTAACAAGTAAATGATTCAGATTAGGAAGATATGGAATTCTAACTTCATTTAATGCCTCATTCAACTTATACACCTCTTGTTAAGCCTAATTGATTAGTTTGGATTGCTAGTCGAGAGCACGAAGGTAAAACATGGCTATCTCTCGATATACCATGCTCATATCATACAAAATCCACAAAAGAGATAGAATATATGTGAACATCCAATATTACATAAACCACTATATTCCTATGTGACTTAATAGTAATACGGATTTAAGCACAAGCCCTCTCAAATGACTACACGCGATAATACGGTATATGTCTATCCGAATTACAAATCATGAAGTTTATCACATGTAAAAATTATGAACACATGCTAATATGGCCATATCTCAACTTATAATTAATTTTCCAATTTCATACAAGTTATAATGGTAGATGGTGATCAAGCATCTAAACAAGCAAAACAAACCATACTAGGCAACCCATACATAATCAACTAGAGCTTAACATAGAAGCATACAAATATGAAATTAAGCAAAAAGATCCATTAAAATCCTATAATGGAGATTAGTTCATAACTGAAACAAAACTCATTCTCATAACTTGTTCATACATTGAAAAGCAATTAAAGAAGAAAGAGAAGCTAAGAGATAGGAAATGCAAATCTGAAATCTCTACTTCAAAGATTAACCATCAATGTGGAGCCAAGTTCTTCAAACATCCAATCCAAAACCTAATCTATGCAAAATGTATTGAAATCTAAGAGAAATCAAGAGAGAAGCCAAAGATATGGAAGAGTAGGCTACAAGCTCTCTATCCCTCCCTAAAACCCTAAAATAGTAAGAATAACGTTCAAAAGATAGGTTTATAACATCCAAATACACCCTTTTAAGGAAAAACACGTAAACAGGATTTTTAATGAAAAAGTCAATCTGCCATTAACCAGCCTAGCGCGGCCTCGCTGCCCCGTAAGCCAATTGGGGCCGCGGGCGCGCTGGTAGCTGATCTGCTCCTGGTGTGGCGCGGGCGCGCTATGTACATGCCTAAAGAGGGCGTTGTAATAACCAAGAATTTCTGTGCTACATTGTAAATAAATATATTAACTAATCTGTGATATATTATGGATGACTAGGTGATTAGGTGATTATGTAAATAGTATGATATGTGTATTTAAAGGAAGTCTCACTAATGATTGAAATAAGTTGGTGGACTAATCTAAGTATTTTAAGAATCCAAGAAATTAATTTAAGATGTTAAACCCTAATTACATACTTAATATACTTGAATACAGCAAGTCTAATTGGGTTATGTAAATGAAATAACATTATTGATTGATAAGAATATGTAAATATCAATAATGATGAGCATTAGCTTAAGAGATAATAAATTTAATGGACTAAGAGGTATAAGTAATTTAAACAAGCCCAATTAATTAGTTAAGCATGGGACTTGTGGATAATTTAGTTTATGAGTAACTAAACTCTTAAACTGGACCAGTATTAGATGTATAGGGCAAGTATATTAGTAGCCCAATTAATTATCATGGGAGGCCCAAGCCCATTAGTAGGCTCAAATTAATAATTACAGGCCCAAAAGATGATAATTAAAAAGCCCAATCTAGGCCCACTTGTGGAGGGGTATTTTGGTCATTTCATAAAGCAAATAACGAATAAAAAAATAAAAGAAAAATAGAATGGATAATAAGGCCACATGGCCGGATAAGTAAGGAGAGGAAGAAGGGGGGGTGAATGTAATTATTACCTAACTCTAGTAGGTAAACAACTATGCTAGGTGTCAGCCTCCCATTCGTCCACTACTTTTATCTACTTTGCAAGTTAACTAAGCTGATAAGGATGAGAAAGGAAATAAGATTGTGTGGGATATTGTTGATAGATATACAATCTATATCTATTCATATTTACTAATACTTAAACAATTTTCATAATTAGTAAAACATTGTTACTAAGTTCAATCCTTATCTCCTAGTTAGCTATCAAATCAAAGAGAGAGAGAGAGAGAGAGAGAGAGAGAGAGAGAGAGAGAGAGACAGAGAGAAAAAGAGAAAGGCTCGGGTAGAAGAAGAAGAAGAGGGGAGAGAGAGCTTGAAGATTCATACATCTAAAGTTCATAAATTTCATTGGTAAAACAAGAAGAGTTGCAATAAGAACAAGGTGAAACTCCTAAACTAATCTCTTCCTTTTGTTAATATGTTTTTATGTAAGATCTATGAGGTTCAAGATCTAATTAGTTAGAAACATGCCAGAAAGATATATATAGAGTTTAATAAGTTTAACTTATTGGTTGATATGAGTTTATGTAAAAAAGTTTGGTAAAACACATGAAAAGGAATTTTTCATAAGTATTGATTTTTAAGGTGTGATATATGTTTTTCATTTTGAAACCTACAAGGAGTTTTTGTGTTTTTCTTTCTTGGTATGATAGATATATAAGTTAAGGACAAAATCACTTTGGAATCACTCAAAAATATTTTAAAATGAGGGAGATATGAATTGTGTGCCAAAACACTCTAAAGGTTGGAACCCTTGTAAAACCAGTCCACTTCCGGCCACTTTTCAGTGAGTAAAACGGGTCCAAATTTAATGTTTGATAATTGAAAACTGTAGTTCGGGAAGATACGAATCCAACAAGTTTGATTGGGCCTCAATCGGAGTTGTAGATTTCATTCTATGAAGGTTTTAGTAAAGGACCCCAAAATTGAAAATAAAACCAAAAAGTTAGAAAAATTAAAGAATTATTGACCGGTTCAGTTTTCCGACGAACCGGCAAAATTTTCCGGCCGCCGGTTCACCACTTTTCCGGCCGGTTCTTGGAGTGGTTCTTGGACAGAAAATTTTCTAAAATTGTGAAGAACATTAAGAAATTTTATTCAGAATTATTCGGGACAGTTATGTAACTATAAAGTAATTAATGGTTTAAACTCATTTAAATTATTTAAAACTTACTAATTAATAATTATTAATACTAATAAATGATTATTAAACTAATTAAATACTATGTAAGTATGATTAATTATTTAATTATTATTTAATTAACATTAAGTAATAAATGAATGAAAATTAGTGTTATTAAGCTAACTATTTGTTATTTAATTAAGAGTAAATAATGAATAGGGTTAAATAATTTATTAATTATTCTTTACTTAATATTAAAGAATGATTAAAGAATGTTTAAAGTAAATAAACAAATTATTTATTATTCAAGTAAGAATAAGTAATAAATAATGATAATTACTTACTCACATGTTAGTTAAGTAATATAAAGTTAATAAATTAATTATTATTTAATTAAATATTAAATAATAAATAAGAATAAATATTAATTAATTATTTATTATTTAATTAATATTAAATAATAAATAAAGATAAATTTTAATTAATTATTTATGGTTTAATTAATAATAAATAAGTATAAATATTAATCAATTATTATTTAATTAATATTAAATGATAATAAGATTAATAATATTTAAATATTAAAATATTATTAAATAATTAATAATATTAGAAAGTTAAAATATTATTAAAAGATTAATAATATTAGATACCTAAAATATTATTAAAAGATTAATAATATTATTTGAGAGTTTAGATGATTATTTAATAATAATATTATCAAGGAACGATAATATTATTAAGGAGTTATGTGATATCTAATATTTAAATTATGTGATTAATGTTAGATAATATATAAGAATAATAATGTTATGAATAATTATATGTCATACTAATTGAAGGATCTATGATAGGTATTTCCAAAGAGGATAATTTAAATTCATTAAGCGGATAAATAGAATTACGTAGCAGTAGTCCGCAAACAAGGTAAGTTCTCTAACTCAACTTGAGTTATTACTTTCGAAGCATGATTAGTGAATAATTATTGTTGATTATTCACATCTAAATTGATTATTGATATTCGCACTGTGTGCAATTGAATTCATGTTCTATCATTATTGAACTGTGAATTTATTAAAGTTCTTTTATTCATGAACTGTTTATGATATAGATCTATGCTAATTGTATCAGCTAGATCAAGTATGTTTAAATTTGTTAAATCAAATATGTTTTAATAGCGGTGCCTAACCAATTGAAATGGTAAGGACTCATGACTAAGAAAAAGAACAGTTTTACTAAAGCATTATTGGAAAACAATTGTTGCTAGTATACTGAGTGATTATGCATATTTCATCGGGTACGAAAGGCTGATCCCCTTGACTACCAAAACTTATTAAAAGGACCAGTTTAAATACTGACAACCTTAGTATATGTTCATGGTTATTTCAAACCACTCAGCCTTTGATATTCAATTATTCGAATATTCAGATATTAAGATTAATTCATGTTCTTTCACTATTCAGTTACCTGATTGAACTCTGAAAGTTAAATTCATTTCTAATCATGATATATCTCTTTCATAATTAAACTTGCTAAGCAAATTAGTTGCTTACACTTGCTATATCATGACAATTATTTCAGCTAAGCCCGAGAGTTTGAGTAAAAAGGACAAGGGCAAGGGAAAGATTCAAGAATAGTTAATATAAATGCTTATGTATTATGAAATACTATGATCATGTAAACTTTTTGTGTTACTATATGTAATTAAGGTACTTTTATGTTAAGGTATTAGACCTTGGGATATTGATGTAATATTTTATTATAATGAACAATGTATGTTTATTATTCCACAATAGTATATAGAATGCTTATATTAATGATGTACCGTGAGCACTGAATCTGAGGTTAGAGAACCCGGATTTGGGGGCGTCACAGGTTGGTATCAGAGCTGTAGGTTATAAACTTTAGGAATGCGAAACCTAGGTTATAACCTTAGAAGAAAACTCAAATAGAGTGTACTAGGAGATGAATTGTGGAGATTCATCTAGTATAGATTGTACATAATAAAATATTATTTCATTTTATCAATGAATATATTTTATTGTGATACTGATGTTGTGTTTGTTTGGTTATAGGATGCCTGAGGAGGGACAAGGTAGCCATACAGTTGAACAAGAGCCGATAGATCCGTTAGAGGATCAAGCTGATAGTGACGAGCGTGATGAGGATGTGATGGAGGATTTATTCGAAGAGAACATGGCGCTGGAGAATAGAGTGACACAGTTAGAGCAGAAGAATGCTACTCATCAATTCACTGAGACTCTGTACAAGGAATTGGCATATCAAGCTCAGACCGAGCTTGCTGAGATGAAGATACAGTTGCAGGGGCAGACCACCTTGGCTACACAGATGGTTGCCATGAATGCTGAGCTAAGAGAGAGACTAGAACAAGAGGAGATAAAGTTTGGAGTGTTAAGAGTTGAGCATGAAGCCATGCGATTTGAGTTCGATCTAGAAATTTCAGATAAGATCAGGATCGAACAAGCATGGATTAGAGCATCCAACATGGTGGACCTACTTGAGGTGATGCTGGAGGCTAGTGAGGTCCGAGTGGATACTTTGGGACGATCCCTGGATGCCGCTTACATGGGTCAGCGGGCAGGAGTGAGGAGATCCTTAGAGATAGGCGAGTCGAGTCGATCCGTTAGACGTCGACTTATGGAAGAATTCATTCCACCAGAGCAGGAGCATGCAGGCGCACCCCCTCCAGATGCGCAGTGATAGTTTAGTAGTTTTCTATTATATATAGATGCAGTAGTAGGGTTTTATACTTGATGTAAACCTCATACTGTGTGAGGTAGTATGTTTGTTTGATATATCCCCATCTTAGGTGTGTAGGGGAATATAATTTTGATAGATCCCATCTCTGTATATTTAGAATGGGATAGTTAGCATTTATAAAAATATGCCAAGCATGTAAGTATATGACACTAATATTTGGTATATGAATATAAATGCGGTATTATGTAAATGTTTGCTTAAGTAAATAACTCTTGAGAATGAAGATATTAAGTTGAACATGGTGATAATAGGATTGTTAGAATTTGAATTATATGTTATATTTTAAACTTAAAGTGATAATGTAAGACTTTGTTTAACCAGATAATGCCACCCAGACGCCAAAATCGTAACCAGAGGGAGGAGCGATCTGTAAATAATGAAAGAGAGCAAGCTGACCCAATGCAGAACTTCGCAAATATGATAGCTCGAGCTATACGAACTCATGCACCTACAACAAGGAATCAAGCTGATAATAGATTAGCAAACTTAAAAGATTTTAAGGCTGTAGGACCGCCAGAATTCAGCGGAACTACGGACCCTATAGCAGCTCAGACATGGGTGAAAGAGATGGAAAAGGCCTTTATCATTGCTAGGGTAGCCGAAGAGCAAAAGACGGCTTTTGCTACCTACTTGATGAAAGGTGAGGCTAATTACTGGTGGGAGATAAACCAAGCTAGAGCCGGAATGGAGGTAGTAACATGGACCAGGTTTAAGGAGTTGTTCTTAGAAAGATATTTCTCAGAGGCCATGCAAGCCAGAATGGAAGTGAAGTTTCTTGGATTGAAGCAAGAAAATATGACAGTTGCCGAATATGCAGCAAAATTCAACGAGTTAGCCAGATTTACACCTCATCAGGTGGATACAGAACTACGAAAGACGCGTAGGTTTGAAAATGGGCTGAAGCCTTGGATACACAGCAAAGTCGCAGTGCTACAAATTACTACGTTTTCAGCACTGTTAGAAAAAGCTATCATTGCAGAAGGTAGTGGTGAGGCAGTGTCTAAATTCAACAGAGAGAAGAAGAAGAAGAAGATTGAAGGTGGACATCAGGGTGCCAGCAGTGGGGGGAGTAACACTAAGAAAAGCAAGTGGAACAGTGGCAACGAATTAGGGACTCAACAAGGAAGTACACCACAGAAGAAGCCAACGTGTGTAAAGTGTGGGAAGAATCACTCTGGGGAGTGTATGAAAGGAAAAAATGTCTGTTATAACTGCGGTCAGGAAGGACATATTTCACCTAATTGTCCTAAACCAAAGAAGGGAGGTTGCTTTTCATGTGGGGGAACGGGGCATCGATTTAAGGATTGTCCATTTAAGAAGAATACTGACGGAGGAAGTGGAAACAAGAACAGTACCCCAAAGTTAACAATTGGAGGGCCAACGCAGCAGAGCAAGCCGACAGCCTGAACTTTCAACATGACTGTACAAGACGCAGTTGCATCAAAGGAGGTGGTGTCAGGTATTATTCCAATCAATAATATAAATGCATATATATTATTTGATTCGGGAGCTACCTGTTCATTTGTGTCTGATGAATTTGCAAAAAGATTAAACTTACCCTGTGAAGAATGAAAGAACCCTATGAATATAGAAGTTGCAAACAAAGAAGTGATCCCTGTAGAGTTTATCCATAACAATTGTGGTGTGGAAATAAGGGGACATAAGTTAAGCGTGAATTTGATTCTGATACGCTTAGGAGAATTTGATGTTATCTTAGGGATGGACTGGTTGTTTAATCATAAAGCTGTTATAGATTGTCAAAAGAAGAGTATACGCCTTAAGACACCAAATAAGTCTAAGGTGGTATTTTATGGTAGCAAGTCACTAAGGCAAACAAGTTGTCTGACGATGATGCAGGCCAGGAAGATGTTACGAAAAGGATGTGAAGGTTATTTGGCTCATTTAGTGGATACACGTGTTATGAATTCGGACATGGCACATATACCTATAGTTAATGAGTTTGGGGATGTCTTTCCAGAAGAACTTTCGGGACTTCCGCCAGACAGAGAGATAGAGTTTGTGATTGATTTAGTACCGGGGACAGCACCAATATCGAAAGCACCGTATCGAATGGCTCCGGGTAGAAATGAAGGAGTTAATGATCCAGCTACAAGAGTTGTTGGATAAGAAGTACATTCAACCTAGTGTATCTCCGTGGGGAGCACCGGTGTTGTTTGTAAAGAAGAAGGATGGTTCGATGAGGTTGTGTATGGATTATAGAGAGTTGAATAAGGTGACAATCAAGAACAAATATCCGTTACCAAGAATAGACGATCTGTTTGATCAACTTAAAGGAGTGAGATGTTTTTCGAAGATTGACCTAAGAACTGGTTATCATCAGTTGAAAGTGAGGACAGAGGATGTACCAAAGACAACATTTAGAACTCGTTACGGCCATTATGAGTTCTTAGTGATGTCATTTGGACTGACGAACGCACCAGCTGCTTTTATGGACTTGATGAACAGAGTATTCAAACCGTACTTGGATAAGTTTGTGGTTGTGTTATTGACGATATTCTGGTGTACTCAAAAACTGAAGAGGAGCATGCCGAACATCTAAGGATAGTATTAGAGACGTTAAGAAAGGAAAAACTATATACAAAACTTTCGAAGTGTGAATTCTGGTTGAAGAGAGTTCAGTTTTTGGGGCATGTTATCGACAACGAGGGAATTTCTGTTGATCCAGCGAAAGTAGAAGCAGTGAAAAATTGGGGACAACCGAAGACACCGACAGAGATCAGAAGTTTCTTGGGATTGGCAGGATATTACCGGAGGTTTATTCAGGATTTCTCGAAGATAGCGACACCATTAACTAATCGAACGAGGAAGACTGTTAAGTTTGTGTGGACAGAGAAGTGTGAACAAAGTTTTCAGGAACTGAAGAAAAGACTCAGTGAAGCACCTGTGTTATCGTTACCAGACAGTACGGGGGGTTTTACAGTGTATAGTGATGCGTCACACAAGGGACTGGGTTGTGTGTTAATGCAAAATGGTAAAGTCATTGCGTACGCGTCATGATAATTAAAGGAATATGAGAAGGGATACCCTACTCATGACCTGGAATTAGCTGCAGTAGTATTTGCCCTTAAGATTTGGAGGCATTACCTCTATGAAGAAAGGTGTGAGATATATACAGACCACAAAAGTCTGAAGTATATCTTTACACAAAAGGAGTTAAACATGAGGCAAAGGAGATGGCTAGAATTGATCAAGGATTATGATTGTGATATTCTATATCATCCAGGGAAGGCCAATGTAGTGGCAGATGCTTTAAGTAGAAAGAGCCGAGATAAATTATTTGTATTGACAGACCAAGAAGAATTAGTTAAAGAAATGGAGAAAATGGAGTTGGAGGTGAAAAATCCGAAGGATTCGGATAAAGTGATAGAAATGGAAGCAAGTCCAACTTTATTGGGCAAGGTGAAAGAATCACAAGGGAATGATGAAGAATGCGATAACATCACGAAGCGGTTGGCTGAAGGTGAAGAGTTGAAGTATAAAATTGACGGTACTGGATTGCTGAGATTTGAATGGAGAATTTGGGTACCGGCAGTATCAGAGTTAAAAGATAAGATTTTACAAGAAACGCACAATACGAGATACTCAATACACCCAGGAAGCACCAAGATGTATCAAGATTTGCGTCAACATTATTGGTGGTCAAACATGAAGAGAGAGGTTGCTGAATGCGTTAGTAGATGTTTAACTTGTCAAAGAGTCAAGGCAGAGCATCAACGACCCAGTGGACTATTACAGCCATTAGAAATTTCAGAATGGAAATGGGAGCACGTCACGATGGATTTTGTGGTAGGACTTCCAGCCACACAAAAAGGTTATAACGCCATATGGGTGATTGTTGATCGTCTTACAAAGTCAGCACACTTTTTGCCGATCAAGATAAGGTATACTTTGGATTAACTTGCCAAATTGTATATCAAGGAAATAATTTCGAGATATGGAGTGCCAGTATCAATTGTGTCTGATAGAGATCCGCGCTTCACGTCGAACTTTTGGAGGAGTCTTCAAGAAAGAATGGGGACACAATTAAGGTTAAGTACAGCATATCATCCACAGACCGATGGGCAAAGCGAGAGAACAATTCAAAACTAGAAGACATGCTCAAAGCCTGTGTGATGGACTTCAAAGGAAGCTGGGAAGATCATCTTCTATTGGTGGAATTTGCGTATAACAATAGTTACCATGCCAGCATTGGAATGCCGCCGTATGAAGCCCTGTATGGAAGAAAGTGCAGAACGCCCTTATGTTGGGATGAGGTAGGTGAACGAAGACTGTTGGGGCCAGAATTGGTACAGCAGACCGTGGATATCATTAAAGTTATAAGAGCTCGACTGGTAGCAGCTCAAGATCGACAAAAGAAGTACGCAGATATTCATCGCAAGAAAAGAGACTTTGAAGTGGGAAGCTATGCATTTCTCAAGGTATCTCCCTGGAAGGGGAAGATAAGATTTGGGAAGAAAGGTAAGCTGAGTCCGAGATTTATTGGACCATTTGAAATACTGAAGAAGATAGGCGAAGTGGCGTACGAGGTAGCTTTACCTCCTGAACTGGAACATATTCACAATGTGTTTCATGTGTCAGTGTTGCGTCCATATAAGTCGGATTACAAGCATGTGATATCTTACGAGCCGATTCAAGTCGAGAAGGACTTATCATACGAGGAGGTTCCTATAGAAATTTTGGATAGGAAAGAACAAAAACTGAGAAATAAGGTTATACATTCTGTCAAAGTCCTATGGAGAAACCACAATGCTGAGGAAGCTACGTGGGAGCTAGAGGAAAAGATGAGGAAGAATTATCCGAATCTTTTTGAGTAACCTTAGGGAAATTCCGGGGACGAAATTCTTATAAGGAGGGGAGAATGTAATAACCAAGAATTTCTGTGCTACATTGTAAATAAATATATTAACTAATCTGTGATATATTATGGATGACTAGGTGATTAAGTGATTATGTAAATAGTATGATATGTGTATTTAAAGGAAGTCTCACTAATGATTGAAATAAGTTGGTGGACTAACCTAAGTATTTTAAGAATCCAAGAAATTAATTTAAGATTAATTACATACTCAATATACTTGAATACAGCAAGTCTAATTGAGTTATGTAAATGAAATAACATTATTGATTGATAAGAATATGTAAATATCAATAATGATGAGCATTAGCTTAAGAGATAATAAATTTAATGGACTAAGAGGTCTAAGTAATTTAAACAAGCCCAATTAATTAGTTAAGCATGGGACTTGTGGATAATTTGGTTTATGAGTAACTAAACTGTTAAACTGGACCAGTATTAGATGTATAGGGCAAGTATATTAGTAGCCCAATTAATTGTCATGGGAGGCCCAAGCCCATTAGTAGGCTCAAATTAATAATTACAGGCCCAAAAGATGATAATTAAAAAGCCCAATCTAGGCCCACTTGTGGAGGGGTATTTTAGTCATTTTATAAAGCAAATAACGAATAAAAAAATAAAAGAAAAATAGAATGGATAATAAGGCCACATGGCCGAAAAAGTAAGGAGAGGAAGAAGGGGGGGGGAATGTAATTATTACCTAACTTTAGTAGGTAAACAACTATGCTAGGTATCAGCCTCCCATTCGTCCACTGCTTTTATCCACTCTTGCAAGTTAACTAAGCTGATAAGGATGAGAAAGGAAGTAAGATTGTGTGGGATATTGTTGATAGATATACAATCTATATCTATTCATATTTACTAATACTTAAATAATTTTCATAATTAGTAAAACATTTTTACTAAGTTCAATCCTTATCTCCTAGTTAGCTATCAAATCAAAGAGAGAGAGAGAGAGAGAGAGAGAGAGAGAGAGAGAGAGAGAGAGAGAAAAGAGAAAGGCTCGGGTAGAAGAAGAAGAAGAGGGGAGAGAGAGCTTGAAGATTCATGCATCCAAAGTTCATAAATTTCTTTGGTAAAACAAGAAGAGTTGCAATAAGAACAAGGTGAAACTCCTAAACTAATCTCTTCCTTTTGTTAATATGTTTTTATGTAAGATCTATAGGGTTCAAGATCTAATTAGTTAGAAACATGCTAGAAAGATATATATAGAGTTTAATAAGTTTAACTTGTTGGTTGATATGAGTTTGTGTTAAAAAGTTTGGTAAAACACATGAAAAGGAATTTTTCATAAGTATTGATTTTTAAGGTGTGATATATGTTTTTCATTTTGAAACTTACAAGGATTTTTTATGTTTTTCTTTCTTGGTATGATATATATATAAGTTAAGGACAAAATCCCTTTGGAATCACTCAAAAATGTTTTAAAATGAGGGAGATATGAATTTTGTGCCAAAACACTCTAAAGGTTGGAACCCTTGTAAAACCAGTCCACTTCCGGCCACTTTTCAGTGAGCAAAATGGGTCCAAATTTAATGTTTGATAACTGAAAACTGTAGTTCGGGAAGATACGAATCCAACAAGTTCAATTGGGCCTCAATCGGAGTTGTAGATTTCATTCTATGAAGGTTTTAGTAAAGGACCCCAAAATTAAAAATAAAACCAAAAAGTTAGAAAAATTAAAAAATTATTGACCGGTTCATTTTTCCGGCGAACCGGCGAAATTTTTCAGCGGCCGGTTCACCACTTTTCCGGCCGGTTCTTGGGGTGGTTCTTGGACAGAAAATTTTCTAAAATTGTGAAGAACATTAAGAAATGTTATTCAGAATTATTCGGGACAGTTATATAACTATTAAGTAATTAATGGTTTAAACTCATTTAAATCATTTAAAACTAACTAATTAATAATTATTAATACTAATAAATAATTATTAAACTAATTAAATACTATGTAAGTATGATTAATTATTTACTTAACATTAAGTAATAAATGAATGAAAATTAGTGTTATTAAGCTAACTATTTGTTATTTAATTAAGAGTAAATAATGAATAGAGTTAAATAATTTATTAATTATTCTTTACTTAATATTAAAGAACGATTAAAGAATGTTTAAAGTAAATAAATAAATTATTTATTATTCAAGTGAGAATAAGTAATAAATAATGATAATTACTTACTCATATGTTAGTTAAGTAATATAAAGTTAATAAATTAATTATTATTTAATTAAATATTAAATAATAAATAATAAATAAAGATAAATATTAATTAATTATTTATTATTTAATTAATATTAAATAATAAATAAAGATAAATATTAATTAATTATTTATGATTTAATTAATAATAAATAAGTATAAATATTAATCAATTATTATTTAATTAATATTAAATGATAATAAGATTAATAATATTTAAACATTAAAATATTATTAAATGATTAATAATATTAAAAAGTTAAAATATTATTAAAAGATTAATAATATTAGATACCTAAAATATTATTAAAAGATTAATAATATTATTTGAGAGTTTAGATGATTGTTTAATAATAATATTATCAAGGAACGATAATATTATTAAGGAGTTATGTAATATCTAATATTTAAATTATGTGATTAATGTTAGATAATATATAAGAATAATAATGTTATGAATAATTATATGTCATACTAATTGAAGGATCTATGATAGGTATTTCCAAAGAGGATAATTTAAATTTATTAAGCGGATAAATAGAATTGCGTAGCAGTAATCCGCAAACAAGGCAAGTTCTCTAACTCAACTTGAGTTATTACTTTCGAAGCATGATTAATGAATAATTATTGTTGATTATTCACATCTAAATTGATTATTGATATTCGCACTGTGTGCAATTGAATTCCTGTTCTATCATTATTGAACTGTGAATTTATTAAAGTTCTTTTATTCATGAACTGTTTATGTAAGACCCTGAATTTTATGAAATAAAAGTATTCAATTTTTCTATTTAGTAAATGTTTAAATTGATAAAAGTTTAAAGTTAAGGGTGATATATGTAAATTTTTTAAAATAAGCAAGTGTTTATAAAATATTCATTGTTGTCGGGGAATATTCGTTTGGTCGTGGAATATTCTTGTTGTCGGAGAATATTCGTACGACGGCGCAGCTATTTGTGGATCCCACAACGGAATAACTGTCGGATATAGAAAGCGACATAAATAACCTTTTTATAAAATAACGGCGTAGTTGTTACCGTTAGAACTGTTGAAATATCCGGTGGTTAAAATACAGTAATACACGGTGTTGCACAGTAGCACACAGTATTGCACAGTATTTCGAATTATTGAGTCTTACGTGAGAAGGAACTTACTCAATTATTGTTACAGTAATTACTGTTCAATATTTTATATTATTGACTCAATAATTGCTACGTTGATATTTTATATTATTGATTCAATAATTGCTACGTTGCTATTTTATATGATTGATTCAATAATGGCTACAGTTGATATTTTGGTATTATTAATTCAATAATTGTCACTGCACAGTATTTCACATTATCAACTCAATAATTCATATTATTTGAATAATATTATTAGATAGCATTATTGACAATGTCTAAGGAAGTTCTGTCTAGGAGGGGTTATTTAATTGCGCGCCAGTAAGGAGAAGTCCTTATCGGAAGGCCCCCTCTTTCTTGGGAACGACCTGGTTGTCAATATTGTAGTTCTATAATATTATTTGTGAATAATTAATTATTGATTTATATGATAAGAAAATATTTATTTTGTGAATATTAAAGAAGGAATTAGCACTGATGTGTTTTTATCAGTATTTTGGTGTGAAAAATCATCTGTTTGTGGATTTCGGATAATTTATGTTGGGAATTTGGAAAAACTTTCTTCTGCAAAGTTGTAGAGAATTAAATTTCCTATAGAAGAACATAGAATTTGTATTTTTCTGATGAAGGGGCTATTTATTATGAATTATTGAAGTTTCGGAAAATAAATATTATTTAATGGGTGGGCCCCACTTTTGTTGAAAAATTCAGAATTTTGAAAGCCTCCAGGCGGCGGAATTTTTTTTTTTAAAAAAATAATATTTTATTATTTTAGTCTCCTTTGGCATCCTAAGCTTTTCCTATAAATAGGGTGCTTAGGTTAGAATTGAAAATCACACCAGAATCAGAAGTTTTCTCTCTCTATAATATCGAGCGTATTTTTGTGAGTATTTCAATACTTTGAGTATTAGTATTCAGTGCAAGTTTTCTTCGTTATTATATCCGATATTCCAACCAGAAGTACTATTCTTTTGAGGTAAGGGATGCTATTTCTTACATAAATGATGTTATTCTTTTCAATATCATTATACCAAAATATCGGCATGAATTTTATTATGAAATTCTATCTTTTTCGTGTCGGGGTTACTATTCACATATACGACACTATTCACGTATACGGTACTATTCACGTATACGATACTATTCATCGAAAAATTAAATTTTCTTCTATTTGTCCAAGTTGCCTGTTAAGGTTCCTATCTTTGATCTGATCCCTATTTTGAACTTTATTCTTGAATTTTACTCCACAATTGGTTATCATGTTGACAATTGGATCGTATTGTTCTTATTCTCATATATAACATTTCTATAATTCTGGTGATGAAATTTCTCTTTGACTTGAGTGTAAAGATGGATAGATTATTGGTATGATCATGACTATAGATTTCTCTTTGGCCAGTAGTGCAAAGATGAATTGTTAACTGGTATGTTCATGACCATTGAATTTACAATTGAATATCTTTAGCTTAAGTGCAAAGGCGAATTGATCAACATGGTTATAATTATTGTTATATAAATTCTGGAATGATTAGATATTTTTTTGAGATACGAATATCTTTGGCATGTAGTGCAAAGATGACCTGTTGTTGAATATCTTTGGCCCGTAGTGCAAAGATGAACTATTGATGAATATCTTTGGCCTGTAGTGCAAAGATGAGCGGTTGATTTGTGAATATCTTTGGCCTGTAGTGCAAAGATGAATGATTAATTGTTGAATATTTTTGGCTTGTAATGCAAAGATGAATTTATTAGCATGATTATGAACAGGAACTGTGATTTGGTATAACCATGATCTTTGGTGTTTCAGGTAAAGACATGTGATGAGATTTATCTTCGTCCTGAGTGCGAAGAGGAATTCATCAAGATAATTATGATCATGAACTTATATGATTGTGGACAGGAATTGTTGATTGATGTTACAGGGATAAAATATTATTGGTGGACTTTTAACATGGAGAAGATAATAGACATTATAGTCTATTTGACTCTTCTAATGGATTGCTCGTTCCGCTACAACTATGGTTGAAAAGTTTTACCATATGTTTAAATCTCTGATTTATTACTGATGAAAACTATTGATAATATAATTATCTTTAGTCATGATATTCTTTACTGGGCTATTTGTGCTCACCCTTTTGCTTCACAATTTCTTTCAGGTAATAAGAGTATAACGGGGTCGAGCAGGGATAACAGGGGAATAGAGTGATGGTCTATAGCTGTTGAGGTTTTCCATAAAACAGTATGAGAAGAATTATATTGAGAATTTAAAATGTGTGTGTCGTATTTTATACGTCATTTTAACAGTTGATTTTGGTGAACCAAATAGGCTGAGGTGAACCCAACTTTGGAAGGGTGTTTTGCCACTATCATACAAGATGTCTAATCACCTACAACTTCAGATTACCATAAGACATGGTTGTGCACATCCACTTGCTGATTATATCTATGAGCACTACCTATATAATATTGGAGTTTGGTTAAAATATAATTCTCAATTGGAGACAATGGAGATAATTATATGGCAAGAGAAGACCCACCATTGGAAAGAACATGATAGTAATCTTCTCATTTTTCTTTGGGGTCTATTGGGTCAACTAAGGATAATTCTCAAGTCATATGATATCTATTATAACTTAGATGCATGGCCTCCCATGTACGAAGGTTTTCTTGAGCATTTTTCAAAGATTTTAATTCCTAAAACAGTTATTGACTGTACCTTTCTGTAACGTATTATTGATTTGAAGTATGGGCACTGTATTAGTATTGAAACTCACAGTTTAATGATGGTCGTATTTTGTACGACAGTTTAAAAGATAGAATTTGAAGATTTGTATTTGAAATTTTTGTTGAGTGTATTTCGTGGCGACTCAGAATGGGTTGGGTGGACTGGACCTATTTTGGGGGCGTTACATTTTGGTATCAGAGCTTAGGGATATGGTCGCTGGCGGAGATTGGAGTCTAGAACTAGGAGGGGAGGGACGAATAATATACTTCGCTAGTGTGTGATTTACCTAAGCTGACTTTTCTTACTTAATAAATTGACAATTGTTATATGTCAATTAACCTTGTTTTGAAGCGGTATTCTAGAATGAGCAATGGAGAAATCATGATGACAAGGAAGATGGAATCTGAAATGAAAGCAAGGTATTCTCAACTTTTCGAAATACCAGGTACGTAAATTTTGAGGACGAAATTTCATAAGGAGGGGAGATTGTAAGACCCCGAATTTTATGAAATAAAAGTATTCAATTTTTCTATTTAGTAAATGGTTAAATTGATAAAAGTTTAAAGTTAAGGATGATATATGTAAATTTTCTAAATTAAGCAAGTGGTTATAAAATATTCATTGTTGTCGGGGAATATTCGTTTGGTCGTGGAATATTCTTGTTGTCGGAGAATATTCGTACGACGGCGTAGCTATTTGTGGACCCCACAACGGAATAACTGTCGGATATAGAAAGCGACAGAAATAACCTTTTTATAAAATAACGGCGTAGTTGTTACCGTTAGAACTGTTGAAATATCCGGTGGTTAAAATACAGTGATAAACGGTGTTGCACAGTAGCACACGGTATTGCACAGTATTTTGAATTATTGAGTCTTACGTGAGAAGGAACTTACTCAATTATTGTTACAGTAATTACTGTTCAATATTAAGTGGGGGGAAGGTGTTAGGTACCCCCCGACTCCCGTGCAAGCACGGTACCGCATCTTATTGATTTTCTTATGTAAAAAGTGTGTGTGTGTGTGTGTGTGTGTTTTTTTTTTTTTGATTTTAAAAGCTTTATTAGTAGGTTTCTAAGTCTTTTTGGTGACTTGAAAGTAGTGATGTACCTCTTTTGAGCCTAGGTACGAAGGATTTGATTTAATCAAAAGTTCATTTTTAGCAAGATATATGAATTGAAATGAGGTTTTAGAAAGTAAGGTTTTCAAATCCTTTGCCCGACTAGGAATCGAGGACTTCGATACTTCCTTTTATTCTTTACGTTAATTACGTGATCTACCCCGAATCGCTTTATTTCATCAAAAGCTCTTTGTGGTTTTTTCTTTGAGAAATCATTTTGATAATATGCATGCTAAAGTGTTAAGAAAGTTCGGGTCATCATCGGGCATAAAAGCCATCTCGATGAACCGAGCTCCCGTAATGAAAGTTTTTACTATCACGGGATCTTGAATCTGAGCTCTCGAGACTAACCCCTCGAGTTCGTTTTCAAGATCCAAATATTACATGTACATCGATATTTACGGTATTTAAAGCATTTACAACGTAAAAACCGGTCCATCGTGGGAATCAAGTCGGATCTATTCGAGGATCTCGACACCGAGATACCTAGGCTCACATGATTTATACAATATTATGTATACATAACGCCCACGGCTTTGATACTAAGTGATTTCATCGCTCGAAATCACCGTTCACGCCGATTCGGCCCCCCTTTTACCTCTAAATATAGATTTAGGGCTATACTGGTTAACTGGGACGATTCAAAAACCATAAATCCATAGATATACCATGGATCTAAGCCGTTATAGCTCCCAGGTTAAAGCTTCATGCTTAATAACCTCTCGGGAGCTAGATTAGGCTTAGCATGAGGTATATCTAGCCTCCGAAGACTATATACAACGTATCAAACACAAAATAACCGGTAGAAACGTAAAAACTACCAACTATTACACGACATGCTTAAAATACAACAAGTATAGCTAGATTCAAACAAGATACTTCATTAATCTATCATTTGAACATAGTTTACAAAGAAACCGAAGCTAAAAGTGCGTTATTTCACCTTAGGGGACGCGTGAACAAGCGTTTTGACTCCCGGGATGAAGTAAGAACACTAAGATGGCTTCAAGTAGATGCTAGATGGAAGATTTGAGCTTCAAGTTCCTTAATTAAGGTTCAACCCGAGCCTTTCTCTCTCTAGAATGTTTAGTCTCTCTCTACAATGTGTATCTCTCTCTCTAAATGAACTAAGATGGGGGTTTATAATCTGTCCCGGGTAGCCGCATATATGGTCAAGGCTACCCAAGTGGGACCCCCCCGGCTTGGTTATTGCTCCTTCGGTCTTGATTCGGCAGAAGCTGACGTCGCCATTTGACCTTTCAGACCATCTTTGACGAACGCAGCGAGATAAGATCGAGTCTGACTGAATTAGGATTCGGGAAGTTGATACTCGTAGCCGAGATACCTTCCAGGTCCAGATATCAGTCTGCATGCTTATCTCTCGATGGTATGTCGTTCGAGGTTTGCTGAGGTGGCTTCCGATGATCACTGTCTCAGCTCGTCGATCTTCGATCGGGTTGCGATATGTTCAGACTTCATTAGTCCTCTTCACCATTCCCGGGGTTGTCTCCGAGATTATCGGGATCTTTTGCCCTACTTCGGGGTTGTCTTCGAAGTAAAATGACGCTTTTACCCTCCTGCAGGGTTAGTACGACAAAAGCGAAATTTCGAGTGTCTACAGTTGCCAAATCCATTATTAACTATTTTGTAAAGAATGTCGAAATTATTTTACAAACAAAATAAATCATGGCTCAATGACCCCTTAACAAATTATGGCATAAATACAGAAAACTCAAATATTATTAATTAAATCATCCTGTACATGATCATTCAATATATTTACAATCAACTATCTATTATAAAAGAACAGTCTACACCCATTACACGTAGACCATTTATATATATATATATATAGGAGACGGATCAATGTCAATACGTTTTTTACACAATTTTTTTATTCTTGAATTTGAACACTCTTAATGGCTAAGATTAAAGCTGATTTTTAATTTATACACTATATTCTTTGTATAACAACCTATATGAATGCATATATTATCATAATATTGATGATATCTAACCAAAACTGCTTTAGATATACATACTTGATTCCATAGCATTTGTATAAAATTATACTAAAGTTTTGGTTATTTATTACCAATATTATGATAATATATGCATTCATATAGGTTATTATAGTGTATAAATTAAAAATCAGCTTTAATCTTTGTCATTAAGAGTGTTCAAATCCAAAAATTAAAAAATTGTGTAAAAAATTATGTAAAAAACATAGTGCCATTGATCCGCCCCCATATATATATATATATATATAGAGAGAGAGAGAGAGAGAGAAAGAGAGGGTAAAAGAGAAGCCAATATAGAATTGACTTTTAACGAACCTATCTGAAGAAAAACAAAATATATAAAATCATGCAGTAACAACAATACTTTTTTTCACCTAATAATCAAACTTAATGAGCATTAACTGCATCAAAAGAGTGCTTCTTCACAAGAAGTCCAACAATGTCCAAGCCTCTCCTTCCTAAAATGACGAGAGAAAAAAAATAAGAACCAACGAATTTGTGATTGAGATAATATATAGTCAGACCATCAAAAGTGAACTATATTCCCCTCTCATTTTCTCACGCACTCGTTTTAAAAACTAATGTCTCCATTATTCTTTTCCCAAATGATGCAAAAAATAACATACTATTAACCACCAATACAGAGAATACACCGCACATTGTTATACTCCTCAAGCCAGCACTCCTCACATGCAGCCATCCACTTCTCAAATTTTTCAAGTATTTATTTTTAGCTAAGAGATTCCTCCTTTACTTTACCAATTTGAGGTTCTATTTGTTCAAGGATGTAAGTAGGGTCCACAGTTCCTACGTACAAATTACAGAGAAGAATGAGACAAGATATTGTGTAAACCATAGAAAGAAAATAATTATTATAGAATATGACATATATCTTCTCTTATGTACAAACTCTTCCTACCAGTTTCAATAACTCCTATAGCAAGTTCCATTGCATTATCTGATTCGGGAATCATACGTGTATCCTGTAAATCTCCTCTAACTCAAACCTCTTCTTGAAAACAAACTCTTTCATTTTGTTTCCTTCCAACTCTTCCAGCAAGGACACTTCTGCCTCAACCTGCATGATAGTTTCAGTTCATGATAATTAGACTTTGGAAACAAATTTGAAGCCAATTCAATGTCCTAACTAAATACAACAGATTCAGTTCATTAGATAACTCACATTCACTTCTTTTCTTTGGATAAATACTTTGAATCTACACAAGAAAAGCAATTTCTTTTTATGCACAATACTACAATAATAGTCATTATTTTTAGTTGGGAACAACCAAATCATTTTCTTTTGCATATCTTGAAATCTCAAATTTCTCTATTTGGGATTTGACAATTTTCTACCTTCAATTCCTCTTCATCATCACTAATATTCAGTACATCAGAAATCAAAGGATGAGCATGACAAGAAAAAGAGCCTAATGAAATTGATCTTCCGAATTCTTGAACACCTTCTATCTCATTTTCTTGATCAAACATTTCATTTCTTACTTTAGAATTTCCCATGACATAATCATAAACCTCTTGTTGATGAGCTATATCATGATCATCTATAACGAAAATCAAAGCACTCTCCCTTCTGATTTTAAGAGAAGACACATTAATAGTACTATAAGAACTACTTTGTAATGGCTATGTTCTTTACATTTGAATGACAAAATGGGCAATTCGAATGTGACCTTAGCCAAATATTAATACAATGAATGTGACATATCATGTTGAGAATGGTCAAGGGGTCTGAAGTGATAGGGCCAAGGCGGTAACTATTATATTCCGTACAAGGATTCAAGAGTCAAAGGTAAGGCTGAAGAATGCCACTTCAGATAAACAACCAACCTTTAACGACCAAATTATTTGTGGCTTTACATTAATATCAAAGACTCACTTCAGATTGTGTCTCTTCATTGTTTTGCAATTTAATATCCTAAAAAATTGTGACTGTGATTGTGATAACATTAATTGGATACAGTCACTCATATATGTCTTTACCAGTAGAAGCACCCTAATAGTAGCATCAATTATTTCTTTTGACAGATCAACAAAACAATTAATATAAAGTAACATAATGATGTACCTGTGTTTGTGTAAGAGAGGACTCCAAGCAGAGGAGTGTATATATATATTTCTGTAAGAGAGGACTCCAAGCAGAGGAGTGTATATATATACCTTTTAAGCACAGCTCTCCACTAGCTTTCGTCATGAGAGTATGTATAGTACACATAATCTTCAGTAAAACAACCACTATTAGAATATTATAGTACGAATGATGTGCCATAGACCAAAAGGTTCACCCTATCAGTAATTTGGACTCCTCTTCAGTCAAAATGTCTGAAGTACCAGCCGTTATATATCTATGAACCAAATCAGGACCCCAGGGGCCTAAACCTTAGAAGTCCAACAAAGACAGAGAATATGTGAGACCGGTTTAGGAGATAAACTTCATATCGTAAATATTTTAAAATCACATGTTTTAAAATTAAACATTGCCAAAAATTAGAGCCGTATCTTTATTTTCGACTATAAATTAAAAAAAATTAACATGTCTTTATTTATATAGGTAAATTAAATGTCCAAATTTAAATTAACCAACCCATCCAAAAAACAAACAAAAAAGAAAGCATATGAATTTCATAACATCTGGAATTCCCCATTCGAATTAGCAAGCAAGCAATCAAACATTAATACAAATTAATTAGTTGCCAAAACTCGTGAAATTTGTGCAATTGTATTGCATGTAATTCTTAAAATTCAATGCGATTATAATTGTCTCGTGTATGTAAAACATACACGAATACATAGATATCAATAAAACTATCTTTATATACCATTTCAAGTTTAATGTGATTATAATTATAGATAGTATATGTTAAATTTGACACTTATACATGTATAAAATTTATGTTAATAGTCATGAGTTGTTGAGAAAGAAATAAAAGAATAGAAAATAAAAGAAAGATATAAAAGAAGTTGAGAGAGAAAGAGAGTTGGTTTTTTAAGGAGTAAGGGAACACATATGTCCCAAACCAATAATCATAGAAGAATAATATGTTAACGGCTTATTGTCTAGGGGATACTTTGGCTTAATGATCATTCTTACAAAAGAACTTGCCTACTTTTTGACCTCCTCTTAAATCATTTCATTTTCATTTCGCTTTCTTATTATTGTTGTTTCATTAGTGAAGCACATGAGTCATGAAATATAAAATCAATTTGTAACAAACGAGAATTTTATATTTTAATTTTAAATATTTATTGAATTAAAAAAATATTTTAAATGATTTATTCATTGAGTTAAATAAATAATTGATGTGATTATGTATGAAGTAATTTAATTAAGTGCAATATGTTAATTAAATTGATGTGTAAGTAATTTTGTGGTGTAGTTCTAATTTAATTGAGATAATTAAATTAGATGAATATTACGTGATATTTGTTAATAAAGATTTACTAAGTTGTTACATAAAATTATGATTAATGAGTAAATTATAATTGTATAACAATTTAAGTGATGTGGCAATTTTATTTAATAAATGAATGTTAGCTTGTATTTAATGAAATTGGGATAATAAGATTTAATTAGATAAAGTGTGATATTGGAAACTATATAGTAAAAGAGTTATTAAAATAAAATAAAAAGGGCTTTAAATTAGTTTTGCCAAACAATGTCTTTAAATATGTTTTAATCCTGTTTTACCAAATAAGGTCCTTGGCCCTAAAAATCTGTTTTTAAAATAAAGGGTTTTGCCAAACAAGCCTTATGGCTTTTGATTTCAAATAATTTGTAATTGACATATTATTAATATAGTATATTATATATTTTGTCAGTTATATATTGTATAATTATGTTATATTATATGTATATCAGTTATGTATATTATATTATACTACGTTAAGTTGGTCAGAGTTAGAAGAACAGAGTAAGAAAACTAGAGAGAAAAGAGAGAAGAAAGAAAGAGGAAGAACAAGTTTTGAGAAATCAAAACAAGGAGTCATCATCATCACCATCATCTTCTTCTCCTAAAACAACAAAAGGTATAATCTAATTTAAACTTTGTTCTTCCATGTTTTCATAATCTTAAGTTCTCTGTAATTTGATTTTTATGATAAACTATAAATTGATGATCTATATGTGTTAGATTATGTATATAAACTATTTTATATGTGTTATATGATAAATTAAGTAGTTCAGTTCATGTAAATATGATGAACATGAAGAAATCATGTTCATAGCAATTTACAGTGAACTAGTTTGAAAAATTATTTCTTAAATATCAAAATTGGTGTTTGATTATGCTATATTATGTAAATTGATCACAGATTGTAATAATATATTAAGAAACGAAATTAACATGCTTTGAATTGTGTGATTTGGTTTAAAAACAAAGTCACATTGTTTATTTTCTTCAAAAACACTTAACAATGGTGTTTTCTTCAAAATCATAAATTAAGGGTGTTTGATTATGTGTTTTGATGTTTATATATATTAAAACATGTTAGAAGCTTAAAGTTATGATTTTATAAAGTTTTATATGCATTATATGTACTAAATTTTGAGTTTGGTGCAAGGAAATAAGCCCAAATTGACTTTTTCCTGCACAAGTTCGCGAGCTGATTTTTCATCAGCATGAACACCCACCCCAGCGGGCTTCCTTGCTGTCCGGGATGTTGTTTTGTGTTTTGTGTAGCTTTTGTCCGTAACATGAAAAGCTAACCTAATGTGATGAAATTGATGACATGTTAAGCATACATTAAGATGATAGAATGATTCATTAACGTATTTCACGTGATTAATTTGTAAGTTAGATACGTTATGTAAACCGTTAATCGTAAAGTCTAATAACGAGTTCAAGACTGATGATTCGTGATTCGATCAGACTTAGAATTAATTATTATTGCAAATGTAATGATATGTAGGGTTAACCAATGACGTGAGTTAGTTGTATGGTAACTAATGTATGTTATTATTGTTAATTACAATTTACGTGTACGTAGGATAATTGTAAAACGTGATAGTAATTGCTAGCTTAAGCTCGAGGCAAGTTGTTCTATCCTTTCTTGTTACGTTTATGCAAGTTATTTTATTCTCTGTTAATACCAAATGAGCAAGTACACTAATTTCTATATTGAGCAAGTATATTATTGAAATTCATTATTGAAGTAATGTGATCTTAGCTTAATTGTTCAAGCAAGGTCTATTGTATCTTTCAAATGCTTTAATTCTATTCCTAAAGCATGACTGTTGAATATGATGTTTATTGTTATGACTCATAACTGTTTTATAATTCTTTTATTATTAAACTCTTAGTTATTGAAAGTTGATTCAACTACTCCTTAGTTGATGATAGTTGAACTCTAAATTATCCTTTGAGCTTATCCAAACCAAACTTTCTTTGGTGCGGACTCGTTGATTAATACTGAGAAGAACAACCCTATTAGTAAGGGATTACCATGCGAAAGCGTTAAGATGTTTGTGCACAATACATGGTACGAAGGGCTGATCCCCCTAAGTACGAGTTAAAAGTCCATATAGTCTAACGACTGTTAAAGGTTTAAATAAAAATGTTTATAACCTAGGATATAGTTCAAGGTCTTATGACCCTCAGATGAATTCTAAATCTTATTCTTGACTATCGATGATAGAAATATTATTCAATTCAGTTGAAGTTATTCAGTATATGTCATCACTATTGATTGTTATTTTGAGTGAGCTTTTGTTTGCTCACTCTTGCATTTATATAACCATTGCAACCAAAGTTGAAAGAGTTGACTAACCGTCAACTAGCAAAGGCAAGAGCAAGATGAATAAGTGAAGACTGGTTCATATTTATGATATGATGTGTAATAAAGACTTAATTCTATTATGTGATGTTTTATTTTCTGCACTTGTTGATGTTAAGGTTAGATAAGCCTGGGAATGATTTGATGAGTTGTAATCATTTTCATAAGAAAGATTTTATTTAATTATTAAGGTTGTAATTTATTTTGTATTCCTTATTTATGAGCAGTAGTTATGTTTTATTTAGATAGTGAAAACCATATCTTGTGGAAATAAAGTACCCAGATTTGGGGATGTCACACAATTAACTCTCCTGGTCTAACTATTTCTGGCTTCTAGACTATAAAGGTAAAAACAAAACCCTCCATCTAATTTTTCTCTAGCTACTGCAAATTTTTTGCTCACAACTGTAAAGCTGAAATGGCAACAAAACGGAGGACTGATGAGTTGGTTTTATACCTACGAATTGATGTCCGTTTTAGCTTGCTTCGTTGCTATCTAGAGTAGTTTTAGTATTATTTTACTCTGTTTGGGTCTTGTTGATTGCAGGAAGCAGGATGGACGGGAAACAAGACTTAAAGGGCAAATTTCATCTTGGCATAGAAAGTACACCCGCTGGAGCGGGCAATCATAGAGTAAACCACACGCCGGGGCGGGGGTGCAGAAATTCCTCAACTTGAAGTGGACACCCGCCGGGGCGGGCATGTCAAAGCAGAAAACCCCACTGGGGCAGGGGTACGCGACTGAAAAGATGGAGGTTTCCTTGTTGGCTTGTGATTCTGAGAAAACAAAGAGGTGTGTTTGGCTCACGATTAGGGGGCTATGTAAGTTACACAAATGGAGATATATCGGATATACTTAGACAGAAACTAGCCCTAGTTGGTGAGACTTCATACGTAAGGAGAATTGAAGCACGAAGAATGCAAGGAGCGTGAAGAAGAGCGGTGATACAATTTCAAAGTTTATTCTCTCTCTTCACCTATACCTTGTATTCAGAATGTTATATACATTGTGGATTATGGTTTTTATTTCATTCATGATGAACTAATATTCTATTTAAGCCTATAACAGATCTTATTATGTAACTAAGGATTGATATGCTTTCAATTTAGTTTATGAAGATGATTTCTTGGTTATTTTCTATGGTTTGTGCGTAACTTATGTATTTGCTTGATCACCAATTACCTGTTATTCCATATGAATTCGAGAGATGACATATGGGATTGGAACTAGTCATAGTTGTGACGCCCCCAAATTTGAATCGCCACATCGTCTCGAATTCGGTTCGTCACGTACTACAATCTAACACCATAATAATAATAATACGACTAAATGTCACATTGTACAGCGGAATAACACGAAATACTACTACCAAATAGATTACATTTAATTAATGTAATTTATTCATGTCCCAAGGTCTCGTAACTTAAACATCGATTATATAGCTTAAACATACCTTAAGCATATATAAACCTAACTAATACATAACAACATAAGTTCTTATTACAATCATAAGGTTCTACATAATATTAAGCTACTCTATAGCCTTGCCCTTGCCCTTGTCGGTGCCCAAAGGTCCACCTTGCTCTGCCTTAACTGAAATATTTTTAGGAAAAAGCAAGAATGAACAACAAGTTTTCTCAGCAAGTAATATGACAATAAGGGTGAGTATTATAGTTTTCGAATCCCAAAAGGGTATAGCAAAGTGTGATAGTTCAAGACAACAAGAAATATCAACAGTTCTCCATAACAGTCGCTAAGGAATGAATAATATCAATATAATTCAATGCTAAATCAATTTAAGATTTCAAGATAATTGAATACTGAGCAGTCACTAAGGACTATGAACTTCTAATAAAATTAACAGAAATATACTGATAATCCAATAAAATAAGTACAACATGTGATCAGCCTAAAGTACCCTATATTATGCATAACATTCAATCGTACTCAAGTGCGCACGTCGGTCTCCCGACAATATATATTTTCCCTTCAAAGAAGGTTGTTCATCTCAGTCTATATAAGACTCCGCACCAATCAATTGGTTTGGATAGCTTTCTAATCATGATATAAGTCTAGCCGAATCAAATGGCATAGATCACTCTTTCAAGGTATATAAGCACAATCATAAGTTCAACCTCAAGATTTAAAGTTCGAAGAATATAAATCGACTTTTATCTTATCCATGAAATATATAGTTATAATACATGAATCGCAAATTTCCCAAAGTTTACTTGTACGACAATAATAGCACAAGCTTAATGAATGCTCAATAAAGAGTAGGGTTAGGAACTTACCTTCAGCGTAGTTTACCATAGTATAGCTTATCAACACTTTTCGAGTCCTATTATAACATATTTACGTATATAGGATATTCATTAGCTATGTACATTCGATACACAAGCTTGATATGAAATTCAAGCATACACATATGATTCTAACTTATTCATATAATCCTATACATATGTCACTACGTACTTATTCATATGTAGCATGAAATCAGATTATAAGTTACTATGATTTTAATTGACATAGTTCGAAACTATCGTTAGACTTAACATTTGAAGTTTATAAACACTTTGTCAACTTAATATAGTTTCATAGCTTAGCATGCTCATTGACACTTGAATAACGTTTTGGACACGTATTACAGATTAGGACAACCACACAAGTATGTTTCAAGTTCAGATTATAATAAACAAGTTTTGGAAATTCTGCATCTCGACGCGGCCGCGCTTAGTTTACATTAAGGAGTGGCGCGGTCGCGCTGCTCCTGGTGCAGACCAAGACATGGTTGTTCCTGCAGAATCCCAGCGTATCCCAACTTGCACATATATTAAGGATTATGCAAAACACATGTCAGGAGTCTGATAACTAAGTTCAATCCCATGTTATAGTTTGTTATCCATCCTTATCTAATCGAGACTTTAAGTGTTCAAGTAACAGCGTCTCTTACGTTTAATCGTTATACATATGCCATGAGGTTACTAAGTATCATACACACATGTTCATGCTATCTTAGTCATGCATTTTATATTCTATGTTTTACTCCTTTGAACTTGTTTTGAATCATGCTCAATTAGTTAGGCATACATGGCAATCATGCTTAGAGGCATATAATATCTTATCACAATGGTCATAAATTTCAGAATGTTAAAAATGTAGTTATCAACAAAACTAGTTTTCAACTTTTTAAGGTTTCTCTTGAAAATCTCATATTAACTCATTCAACATACCATGTAGCTTTACATATCATATGTCATGCTTTTATATACATAAATAGATCACATAGGTATGCTTACAAGTTCATGACTCAAGTGTATATAGTTTATTAAGCTCTTATGCGAAACTCTAAGTTTCCATTAGCATGTTATCAACATCATCTAAGCATGCAAGGTAAACATACTATGTTTCATGTTCATGTACATGTGAAATCAGATCATAATAGTGGGTCTACAAGTTCAGAATCTAAAGCCTACTTGGCTCATCGAGTTTGCACTTTGAAAACTCAAGTTCCCTTTGGAAACTTAAACTTTGATAAGTGGTATTATGAAAGGTCACCTCTGTCAGTATGTCATGGACAAAAATAGGCATGTTTTTAAGTTCAAGTAGCATGCTTCATCATTTCAGAGGACATAAAAATTGTCACTCAGTTCTGCAGAAGGGCGTGGTCGCGCCCTGTTTGTACTAGGGAGTGGCGCGGCCGCGCCACTCTGGTTCTAGTCCAAAAATCTCTCTGCTGGTGCAGAGCTTCAACCCATCACTCAATTTGATCATGAAACAAGCTTACACACTATTACATTACTCTTATAACATATATTCAAACTCTACTAACTTAATAACATCATCATACACAACCAATTTCAACTATATCATGCAAATTTCTATGAATTGAAAATGCTAAGTTCAAGTTATGTATAAACATTATACCTCTTGAAGCCTTGATTTGCTAAGCTTTGCTCCCTACTCTCAGAATTCTCTCTATGCAATATCCACACTCTCTCTATAACACTTAGCAATTAATCTAGCCAAATGAAATGGGAAGGAGAGCTTGCCATTTATAGAGAATTGATTGTCCATACCAATGCTTTACACCATGAATCAAACTAATGGTAGAAGAGAGAATTCATTGGGACTCTCATTGTGGGACAAACAATATATCTCAGCATTTGAAAGGGGTATTAGTTCAAGGGCTATGTACATTTACATATAATATATACATAGGTTATAATTTTAATTAGAGGGTACACATGGGTAAGTTTAATAGATAAATAATATGACAATGTAATAAATTTAATTTGTACACATATACTCCATGTACATTTCGTTAACACCGAATGTAATTCAATTGTGTATTATTTCTTCACTATATTATTCTAGCTCTATTATTCAATTATAGTAAATATTGAAATAGTTATCAATTAGCAATTGTTTACTATATATTCAAGAGATACTAATTTAATGTCCACCCACTCACATTGTCACAAAGTCTCATGATGTATTCATATGCTTATTTAATTAGTCATAACATATAGTTTCTATATATAGTATAGTCACATTTAACATCACATTACACTATATAATATAGTTGTAACCATTATATACCATATGCTTAATTATCGCATACTTGGCATATAACAATTGATTAACATGTTATCTATTAATTACCCAAAATAATTTATCTTTATAATAATAATTAATCATATTATCAATTAATTATTCATTAATAGTCTCTCATTCATAATAGCAATTAATTAACAATTTATTATTAGTTAATTAATCAAATCATTAATCTTCCTACTTATTAATGGGGATAATTAGCATATACTATTTCATTCAGGCAAGAGATTAAATCCTGAATTCTACTACCGGCGCAGCTGCGCTGGTTTAATACACAGAAGTGACGCAGCTGCGCCACTCTGGGGAATTTGATTTTAATTTGCTTATTTTGATTATAAACTTAACTCATCACCTTGCCACACTAGGCAATTCATATAAACTTTACGTTAGGTTTCTCATCAAATTCATTCTCGTACCACGAAGGGCATTCTACGGTTTCATCATATTATCATATTCTCTCAATTACATAAATTCAATTTGAATTTATTTGAATTAATCTCAACTCATGACACACAACTTTTATATTCGAATAAATATTCATTTCCATTAATAAATTCACTAATAATATTCGAAAATTCTAAGGTATTACAATAGTGTCGTATGTTTGTGATTTATATTGTTAGTTGGGATTCATAATTCATGTGTAGGATAGAGATATCTATGCATCATGCGTAATTTAAAAAGAACTTGATTTTAAACCTTTTGCAATTATAATTCACATAGAAATATAGTGAGTTAGTTAATTAAGGTGTCTTGCTTAATTCAATCAATTGTGGATTTGAGCGAGTATGGATGTAATGCATTGAGAGATGGTTATATCTGCTTTCGTGTTCTTTGTTAATAATCTAGAATAATTATTATAAACTGAAGGAAAGTATATTGTCCGAAGTGAACTAATAAGTGAAGTTGTAGGCTTAATTCTCCGAAAACTTATCAAATTTCTGAAATAGTGTTAATTCTAGTCTGAGTAGTAGTTTCTTATAAAAATCATCATTTAATCATTTGTTTAATAAAATTGAAATAATACAAAATTGGTACTTGTTAGGATAAATTGTGATTATTGTCTCTGTGGGTACGATACTTGATCTTATCATTATATTACATGTTGACCACGTATACTTGCGTGTAGCGCGTATAGATTTTACCCAACAAGGACCCCATAATACATATCATAATATATAATACAGGGTATTCCGCATTGCCCTTAGACAAAATAACTGCATTATGTTCTTTCTTCAGAAGACAAACTGCTACAGTGTGATCCATTAAAAGGAAAATACACAGCTCACAAGATTTTACTAAACACCCATGCAACTCAGTAGCGCCAACCAAGTCAAGACTAGCTTGTATTAGGCTGGGCAAGTTGACAAACTCAAAATAAAAGTTTAAATTAGCTGAAGAGGGACCTTGAATGGGCTTTGCTCAAGGTTTTACTCATTAAACTATGATATTTGTTTCTTAAACAAACTTTGCTGATTAAGCCAATGTTAAAATTTATGGGGTAAGTTTCTAACCAGGCCAACCGCGAGTCAATAACAACGTTCTTCCTAAAATCTATTTGTAAAAATAATCTTCATAGAGAGTACTTTTTAAATACAAAATGAGGATAAGGAAAAAAATCAGGAAATTCATCACTAATGCCAATTAGTTGAATATAAGACTATATAATATTATCTTATCCATCTTAATACTGATAGTATACATGAAAATCTTTTTTAATTTCATATATAAAGTTCATGTAATTTTTTTCTCAATTACTTGTATTGGCCAGCTTAGGGGACTCACTCAAGAATTAAAAGTTCAATCATATATATATATAATCAATTAACCTCTAAAAATTGGATCTTTCAATCATAAAACCCAGCAAGTCAACCTAATTTTGTATTTAAGTTCATTTACTAAATAAATTTACTATTTGCAAATGAAAAATTAAGTCAACAAGTGAGCAAAAACAGAACTTGAGTAATAAAATTGAACAATTCAGGGATGAATACAAAGATGAAAGAAGGAACCTTGGATTTGGAAATGATTTTTACAATAATAGGATGATCCTTGAACTCGCCTTTTCTACCCTAGCATGGCAGGTATGACCAAACTGTCCTCGCTCAATCTCCTTCCCCAATTCATGCTTAGCTCTGAAATTCTTATTGTAGCCAAAGTTTTTATCGAGTAACAGATCAGGCTCCTTCGGTCCATCTTGGGGAATCGGGGCTCTGCATGCCCGAATCTCTTAGCTAGCGAAGCTTTGATTTTTTTGGGGAGACAGCGGAGGTAATGGGCACTTGAAGAACCTCCGAGGAGTCGATCTCGCCGGAGACGACGATACTTCAACCGGAAGCCTCTTTCTAACAGCCTCTTTGCTTTATCGGTAAGTGAAAAGCCCTAAATTTGGTAGAAGGGGATGAAAGGTCAAGAAGTTGAGATCAGGGTAAAGGAGACGGGAGGTTTAGTTTGAGAGATAGCGAGAGTGAAATAAACAGACGGGGGAATTTTTTTTTGGGAAATATTAAAGTTAGCTTAGCACTAAATTAGAATTTCATTTTTTTGTTTATTTTTTTATTGCTAGCATTCTATTCACCTTTGTATTGAAACTATTTTTTGAGATAATTGATTAACTCTCTTTTTTATAAGAAAAATGATTAATAATGTATTTGATACTTTTAAACATTTAAAAAAAAATAAAAAATTGGTGTTCAGATAAATATATAAATTTACATTTACAATTTAAAATTTAGGATGTCATAAATTAACAAATAACAAACTCAATAAAACTCTTTTTGTAGAACGGGTGAGTAATATTTTAATATTTCTAAAGAAAATATTTTTCACAATTAATTCTAAGAAATTTATTTTCTGCAATATAGTGACAAATTTATCTCTTGCAAAAATAACTCAATTATACTATATAGCGAGTAATAATTTATTCATAGATAATATTTTTCTTTGAAAAATTTCACCATAAAAATGGCAACGACAATTATTTTTCTACTACGAAAAAAAAATTAAATTGTGAAGAATGCTTCTTTCGCTAATAACTATGTTATCATTGATTTTTTTTCTTTTCAATACTCCCTTGCTGGAAAATTCTTATTTTCTTGGTAAAAATAATTGTATAAAACGATACGATATCATAAAGTTTGTCGTCATAGTTTTTAACATACCAATCTATTAAACTAATATAATTTACTATGTTTAGGAGGTATACATTCTCATTTTAATATTCACAAATTTTGTAATTGGAACTCTTTTTTTAAAAGGAATTAGAATTATTTATAGAGTTTATGAATAATTGTATAATAATGTAAAACATTAATGTTGGGCACTGGATATTTGAGGTCCAAGACCCGGTTCGGGCTTGGCCATGATTGGGCCTATGTGAGTTCAAGTAGGAGATAACTTGGAGATGACTCCTAATTACATGGGGGTTTGGATTATGGAAAAAGGAGTTGGTTATTGATTTGACTTCCTATATTCTAGGAGATTTGATACAATCCTAATATGGAAGGATATACGGGGGGAACCCTAATCCAATTTAGAGATGAATTCTAGCAAGGATGTGAGAACACTATAAATACATGGCTTGACCCTAATCATAAGGTACACACACATAATATCATTACTTTTCAGCACTAGAACTTATTGCCTCCATTGTTAACCTTGTTCAGCCGGTACTTATTCTCACACCGGAGCTATCTCCCAGCGGCCCAAGCCGTCAAGCTTTTGGTGTTTACCCATTTTTGTGTAGGATTGGACGCGCTTTGGTGATTGGAGCGCGTGGACGGATCTTAGCGTTAACATTGGCGCTAGAAGGAAGGGTTTTTTCTAGTGTTGTTCTTTCAATCACAACCAGCAATCCACCGTATCGAAAATCATGGTGAACAGCAAAACCGTTATATGGATTGACTATGATCATAAGGTACACACACATAATATCATTACTTTTCAGCAGTAGAACTTATTGCCTCCATTGTTAACCTTGTTCAGCCTGTACTTATTCTCACACCGGAGCTATCCCCCAGCGGCCCAAGCCGTCAAGCTTTTGGTGTTTACCCGTTTTTGTGTAGGATTGGGCGCGCTTTGGTGATTAGAGCGCGTGGACGGATCTTGGCGTTAACATTGGCGCTAGAAGGAAGGGTTTTTTCTGGTGTTGTTCTTTCAATCACAACCAGCAATCCGCCGTATCAGAAATTATGGTGAATAGCAAAACCATTACTAGCATGGGACAGCCGACGACAGAAACGTCTTCCCAGAAGAAGGGATCAGTTAAAGACAGGTTGGGGCCGTCCAAGAGCATCCATGAGCGTCTTGGTCCCCAGACCAATTCGGCATGATCCAAGGTGGGGAATCAAGATAACGTGCGGCAAAAGCTGTTCTCCACAGCCAGTAAAGGCGGAAGAGATCGGAGGGGGGGGTAGGAGGCACACCGCCTCGAGCCCAACTCTAAGAAGACAAGAAGACTTATCTGGCCTAGAAAGCAAAAGAGACGGAGGAGGCGCTGAAAACTCTTTTGCTACAGAGGGAGGAAATCGCCAGGCAGATGGTGCACATGGCCTAGCAGAAGAACGAGGCCTCAAGTCACAGTCGCCCCAGAGGGCGAGGGAGGTCTCCAGAGAGGCAGGCCAGGGGGAGACATGCCGAAGGTACTTGGAGAACCGAGGGCAGGTTTCAGAGCCGCTCTCGTGACAGAAGCAGATCTGAAGGTCGCCGAACCGGGGGACGTTTGAGGGTACACCGCCCTAACAGCCCTCGGTACAGCAAAAGGAGGCATTAAAGCCACTCTTTGGAGGATAGTTCAGACGACATCGATCGGAGAGACCAAAGGAAGATAGTCATCCATGAGAAAGAGGCTCATCCGAAAGCGGAACAGTCAGAACTAAAGTAAAAGGGCAATCATCACGAGAGCCCTCGGCGCAACAGGGACATAAGTTATAGAAGCCCTTCTCGGGCTGGTAGTACAGATGACAGGCACGACAGGGATAACAGGGATCGGAAGGATCAAAGGGAAAAGGATTCTCCGAAGAAAGAGTCGACCCCAACGATCGCAGGTATAGAGCTATTGACCAAGAAACTGGAAGAGATCCAGAGGGAGCTGGCCGAAGTCAAGCAAGTGAAGGTGAGCTCGGGTAAGAATGTTTCGCCATTCTCTACTGAGATCATCTGGGAAAAGGTAGACCCCACTAAAAAATTACCTTACATGAAGAGCTACGATGGGTCGGGCAACCCATACGAACATAGTCAGGCGTATGACAGACTGATGGACTACTATGATTATACTGATGCGGCGAAGTGTCATACCTTCATGACAACGCTGAGAAATGATGCAAGGCATTGGATGATGACATTGGCCCCGAACTTAGTCTCATCATGGGAAGAGTTATGCGATAAATTTTATGCTCAGTTCGGGAGAAACAAAAGGAGAGGAAGGCCCACTGGATCGTTGTCCAAGGTTAGGCAGTATTCTAACGAGACGCTGAGACAGTATGTGAAAAGATTCAGAGAAGTAGTAGGTCAGGTGACAGACCTCAATGACCTGCAAGCGGTAGGGCTTTTTCAAAATGGGCTGGATCTGGTGAGGTCAGAGAAATTGGTGAAGAAATGAATGTTTAATCACCCAAAGAGTCTGGCCGAAGCATTAAAAAAGGCAGAAGGCTTCATAGTAATAGAAGAAGCCATGGACAGTCTGAAGCGAGGATCTATGGAGAAATCGAAAGACAAAAATAAAGGAAAAGAGCAAAGCTGATGGGAACCCAAAGAGGTATGGGAATGACAGGTCAGACAACCACCAGAAGAGGTACAACGACAACAATAGGGGTTCAGGAGGAGGTCGCCCCCCTTTTCCAAGTCAGAGGGTGAACCGAGTGTACACCCAGCTTAACACCAGTCGGTCAGCCATTCTGGAGAACATGAAGAAGTAGCCTGGCTACCAGATGCCTCGGGACAGTCTTAAGCCCGGTTCAGGGAATCCCAACAGGTATTGCGACTATCATGAAGCTGGGGGACACCATACGGATGATTGTTGGGGCTTAATGGAAATGATTTAGAAGAACGTTCAGCATGGTGGGTTGGTTTAATTTATGAATGGACAGGAGGCCGCGAAGGTTCAGCAGGCGAATTATGCCCCCGCCCAGGTTAACCAACAATCGCAGCATAGTCAGACTCAAGGCGTTCGCCAAGTGGTGGATGTCATCACTGGCGGTGCGTTCGGAAAGGTCACGGCAGGAAGCGATGAGGATACCTGGATGCAGTGATGTCAGGTGCCGACCAACTCGCGAGTCGGGAGAGGGCCTATCTGGGTTCGGTTATCTCTTTCACTGATGAAGATTTCCCCACAGAGCCAATCGAACCTGTGACGCCCCCAAATCCACGTTCCTTCGAAACCTCGGATCCGGTGCAGTCACGATACTACTATCGTCAAACTATTACATCTTTTAATCATTAGTAAAAGAATACAACTTTGTTTATTACAATTTAGAATATAAATTCTATTTATATCCAAGATCTCGGCTTTACATTATATTCGATATTACTAAAATGCGGAATAATTAAAATTTTCAATATCCTTTAAATAAAATCTTTTATTGATTTCATAACTTGAATCAATTACAAATTCCTGAATCAACTTTATAATATGATTCATTCTATTTGAGTTACCGTATAACGTTTACAACTCGACTTGATATCCTCTATGTATCAACTAATACATCTTTACAGTACGAAAAGTGTTAAACAAAGTATACAATTATCAAGTACAACTCTTAGAACCTAAACAAGGTTCAAACGATAATCTAAAAAGTATTCTTCATTGCGATACTATCTATCTTTATCAATCAAGAAGCACAAAATCTTTACCGTGAATCCTTAACCTGCAAAAGTGGTTATTTGCAAGAGTGAGCTCGACAGCTCAGTAATTCTAACAGTTTTCATGCATCACATAGCATACAACATCATACTCAGTTCATGCATTTATAAACAATTTATATTTACTACGCATGTTACTTTCACATAACAAGTATATCATCAAAGATCAACTTTCAATCTCATTTATATCTCATATACAGTTCATGTATAAGTTCACATTATCACAGCATAATATAATTCAACTAACAGTTATTGAATTCATATATCAAATAGGAACTGAAAAACTTGCCTGATTCGTAGTTTAATAACTACGACTTAACTGCTTAAGAATCTCTGCATTTTGTCTAATCCTACACAGTTATATTAACCATAGAGATCACACTCATTAGTTATATGTATCCACACATTCTCAATGTAATAATAAAGGTTACATTGTTGTCTAACTTGGTTCTTAGAACCTTCATCTCACTTCCTTATCGTATTCTTAGAATAACTATGTAAGTATAAGTATACTATAACCATAAGTACTTACTACCATTCTTCATATACACATGCTTACCTACCACTAATCTATTTACATATATCTAGTGTAGTCCATCCTTTGAGTTAATCATATATCATTACTAACACATAAGACCATAACAATTAACAAACATACTCTATTAACTGTCGAAATCGGATTCAAGTATTAACATATGATCTTACATAGCATGTATACATATTAAAGGATACTTTCATGCTCATTTAACCTTTTCATGTTCAATTTACATGATATAGGTTCTAAGTCAATATTTCAACAATTTAAGGTCACTCAAGGTCATGAACATCACAAAGTTTATCATGCTAGTTCTTTAAACACATAAAGTATTCATATAACTCATATTGGGCATGTTCATGAATATTCATATTTCATACATGTAACTATTATAGTTATTAGTTTGAAAACATGCTTCGTTTATGCTAAACTTGGTTTCACGACATGTAGTCATGGTGTATATACATGTATGATACATGAGAGAGTCCAAGAGTGCTATCACATATGTTCATAAACATCAAAATCCAAATCTTAAGGTAACATGTTAACGTGCACGATCAAAGCTCATATTTTCATTAGTAAGCTCACTAATAAGGTTCGGATGTTCACATTACATTGTGAAACATATGTACGTAAGTTAACATGATCTTCATGCATTTTTAAACCATACCAATATGTTTGTAAAATCAGAACGTTAGCATGGTATATATACATGTCAAAAGTTCGTTTTGTAAAATTTACATTTTTTGCTACTAGTGAGGTTTGCATGTTCGTATTTCATTATGAAGCTTATCTACGCAAGTGAACATACCAATCATGTATTTCTAGGTCGTACAAACATGTCTCAAAAGTCATAATGTATATATGGTATTTTCATGTCAATATCCACCTTTAAAACTTACATTTTAGTTAGAAAGGTTCAATAGTGGGGTACGTATGTCCATGTCACATTATGAAGCATATACACACAAGTCGACATGCTTTTCATGCATTTCTAAGTCGTACTAACATGCTTGTAAAAATCAGAATGTCAACATAGTTCACATATGTCAATTTGTTTACAACACTTTTCGTTTTCTTCAAAATTATAAACCTTTACGAATCATGAATGCAATCATGGTAATACATGTTCATTTTAGGTCTACACATCCCTCTACACAAGTTATTCATGCTAATATACTTGCTAAAGTCATAACATTTAACTACCATTTAGCAGCTTGTAGCAGAAAAATAAAACAAGTCCCAGGACCCTGCGCAGCTGCGCAGGCACCATGTCCAAACCCGGCGCAGCTGCGCCGGTGTCCGACCAGTCCAGGAATTTTTCTACTTCGGCAGAAACCAGCCTAAACTCAGAATTTTCACAGAAATTTCAATTCTAAACTGCTATATAACAATTCTATCATGCTTATAACTTCATATAATACTTAATAAACATCTTCAAATCACTTAATCAATTAATTCATGATAAATTCAAGAATCAAGAACTGAGAATTGAAGAACATGGATAGAGAGTTATACCTCTGCAATATGAACTTGCTACTATAACAATTCTCCCTCACTGATAACTCTATCAATACTTACTATCCATTCTATATTTAAAGAAATCTCAGCAAATGTTATGAGGAAGATATAGGCATTTCAGTACACGGTTCATGGAATTGTTCACTATATTAAACCAATGGAAGAAGCAATTGTATAATAGATAAGAGAGAGTGGTTGAGAGTTAGTAAATCTCATCATAAAATCCACATCTCCTATAATCATTAGCTAGGATTGATGAATTTGAGAAGAGATATAGAGTGTAGCTAGCTTCTTGATTGTTCACGTGAGAAGAAACTGAGACACTCTTTGGACAATGCTACTAAACATAGCTTACACATATAAGTTATGTAATAATCTATACATATTATACATACTTAGGTTATATACTCAATTGGTGTCATAATGTAGTTCCAATAAATAATTAATACTACCATGTAGTAAATTTTAACTTGCACATATATAAATTCATGTACATTTCATCCTACCGGATATAATTCTATCGGGTATTACTCATTATTATAACGGTTATTAATTACAGTTATAATATCCTATAGAAATCATTATCAATTAACAATTACTATATGCTAATAGGGTATTACATAAGGTCTACCCACACACATAAGCAATAATATTATGTAATTCCCATAATGAAATCAATTTAACTATATAGTTTATATATAATACAGTCACATTAATGTTGCACTATACTTTATATAACATATGTGTAATTACAATATGTTATATTCATAATAATCACATCTTTTGCACATATCAACTAGTTGAGTAATTATAATCATATTAATAATCTACTCGTTTATATATCATTATACTCAATGGCAAATAAATAAATAAATTATTAATTAATTCATCCCTCGTCAATCAATTGTGATTATTAATCTCCATAACAATTAATTAGCATTTATATGATTAATTATCACATTAAATAAATATAAATCTTATTATACTTATAACAAATATACTTATTATCATGCTATCACTCGCAATAATAATTCAACATACCATCAAATAATTACTAGATACTAGTATATTGTCCATAACAATAATTAATATTATAAGACAATATATCTCATTCCTCACCAATACAATTCCGATTATATCTATAATTAATTTTCTTATTATTATACTATCACTAGTTATAATAATAAATCAACATATTATTATAATAACAATTAATATAGATTAATTGTTAAATCAATAATTCTTCCGTCCTTAAATTAATTAATTCATTACTGAATCTATTATCGTGCCACACAAGGCATTTCTCACAAGCTTCATCTCAAGCTTATTATTATTCTCATTGCTTACTCGTCTCTCACCACATTACTACTTATAACATGTTCAATTAAATTAGAACTATTAAGTCCAAGGTCCACATATAAATATATTACAAATAGGATATTCAAATATTATTTATAACACTTACGGTACTATAGCAACTCAAGTTATCAAAATAACTAAGTTTCCTTTATAAATTAAACTCATTTTGAAAATACATTAGAAATTATGTATTTAGCCATAACATAAAATATCATGTTTTCTCCAAATAAGGATATTCATTATTAGAAAATAATTTACTTATTGTCTCAATATATTATTCTTAATATAATATCTATTAAAAGTATGTACGGCACATGTACATATATTATTTATAGAAAATAGATAACAAGTTTATTTTCTATTATAATAATTTATTTTCATCAATTTATTTACATATAGCAAATATGTTTTAATATATTTACCATATTAATTAATCATACCTATTACCTCATACAAAAACAAATAAGGTAATATTATTATTCAAAAATAACATTTCCTCCTTTATTAAAATAATTCATTATTAGAACTTATTTTAATATCCTTTATTAGAAATATATAATAATTATTTCTCTTCCTTTCTATAAATTGTCCTCAAAAAAATTTCTTCAAATATTAATTATTCATTTAAAAATATAAGGATTTCCATCCTCTTTTAATAACGTATATATATATATATATATATATATATATATATATATATATATATATATTTAACGTTATTCGCACATTAGAATTTTTCACATATTACCAATCTAAGTAATATATATAAAAAAATATCAACTATAATTACATATTCAACACACATATTAATTCACTCCTTTACTTAAGTAAATTAAACACTGTACTATATTATCATAGTTAATTAAGGTTCGATATTCACATTATATTATTCCATAATATAACTCTCAACTTAAATTAACTAATATTTATTCTTAGTAGTTAATTTCTTAACTAACTCATGCTTTACTATCCCGACCTATTCACGGATAGCTTAAGTGCTATTAATAACCTATATTATAAATATACTAGTTATTAATACACATACACAAGTATATGGTGATTATACATTAAGGTTATTTAATGTCACCAACTTATTATGATAAAATAACTCTATAAATTATTTAATATCGATAGGAATTTATCCACTCCCTTTATCTCCACTGAATCGTCTCTACGCTAAATAACAAATATATATTAATAATATATTTATAAATCACAAAAACATATATTACATAGCCCATATTATCCTATGTAATATAATACCACATACCACATACCTCATATCACATATATATATTTTTATTCGAACCCATCTCACGGCTTAAGAATTTTATTTATTAAATCCTTATTTAATAATTTCTAAAAATTCGGGTTCTTACATCCTCTCCCCCTTATAAGGATTTCGTCATCGGAATCACCAAAACTTCCTCTACTCAGTGCTATTCAGAATATTACATATTCTCTTGAATAATTTTATTCATTCTCTTTTTGGAAGTTTTTATTATTATAACCTTCTCAATCGCATTCTACCATTTTCTCCTTTCTAAGGATCATTCTACTTACTACATTCATCCTTCAGAAGAATAAGAATCTTCCACGATTTTTCAATAATCGGGAAGTAGTATGAATAACTCAGATTTCAGATTATGCTGAGGGGTCACACAAGACCGTGAACTCTTCTTCATTTACAAATGTCTCAACATGAGTCTCCACACTGTAAACTAGAATGTTTATCAATCACAAGGACTGAAAACACCCTCCGCATGTACACTAGGTGGCTACCCTATTGTACTACTACGTTGGGCCGCAACGTAGCGTGTTGTAATGACTATATGAGTCATGTTCGTGACCACTGTCTCTGAAAATAGGTTCCCGTTATACGATTGTTCAACTCAGCTTCTCAACTTCTACATCCGCACCAGAGCAATCTGGTTTGGCACAAATACACAAGAATGCTTGAATTCTATAATCACTTTTCAACAGTCGCCTAGCCGAATCAATTAGCTTAGACTCTTATCAACAATTAGGACATCAATCGAAATAATTTAGTCAACTTTTCATAATTTTGAAAGAAAACCAAAAATCATTTTATGACGTTAAAATGCCGCACCCACTTAATAGTACGTTGAAGATTTCGTCATTTTATGACTTTGTCATATTACATCATACCATAGTGGGCTGACGATCTTTCGATCACAACCAACACTAGGTTCGATTGCATTAATGACTCCATCGTTTTACCATCATACACTATATCAAATAATGCACATGGTCAAAATACATTTTGAAAGATTTTTAAATCATTTTTATCTTAGCCGAAACAAATAGCTTAGACATACGAATAACGGTATTGTTTTTAAAACTAATTGGTTCAGTCACTTGACCCAATATTTTTCTCAAGAAAATCGAAGTGCAAACACTAGCACGAAGTTAATAAATTTTGAAAATCTAGCATAGCTAGAAGATTTAGAAAAATTCAAATTTCTCCATCATTTCAATCTCTTACTACCATCAATGCTCACTATTCCAAAACTCTTATATAATACATCTATTCTCAGTACAGTTCACCAACTTACCACACCATGGAAGCTCAGGAACTTACCACAATCATATGGGTTGAAGAACTTATCCTAGTCAGACCAAAATCGTCCATTCGCTGAGGGGTTCCACCATACAATTATGAGTTCCGAAACTTGTCATAGGCATGAGTCTTAAGAACTCGCACCTAATCATAATATTATCTAATTATATCTTAGAAATCTATATCTATCAAAATAAATATGAGAAAAGAATCACCTTTTCGCCATATGTATAATGATACCGCGACACTAACATCCCCACGATTATTAATGTGACGCAATCAATGCAAGCACAAAACTTCTGCCCATACAAAGGTTTGTACAACTATGCCATCACATGAGTCCTCAATGGAAGCCCAACACTTAACTCTATCTTACTCTATCACTTCCTTGTTACGAACTTTCTAGGTTTCACCACATACAACTCCTCATGAGTTCATCTCATACTTTTTATAGTACATTCTCTCATAGCATCAAGCTATACACACTTAGTCGTTACAGACTATCTATCATTTCACAGTTCAATCTGATCACGTCGTGATCATCGTTTTACCTTAGGGTTCTTTCCCTATTATCAACTAAACTCCATTTGAGTTTATTCTCACTATTTTTGTCGTATACATCTTATAGACATCATCTTAACATTTTTATTATCAGAGTTAGGAAACTCCTGATTCTCATTCTCTAGATATTTCGAGATTCTTCTTTGAATCTTCATTTAGATATATTTTAATCTTTATCTTTCCCTCTCTCAGGTTATAGTCTAAGGTACACTTACCTAAGGTTTATAACCTACAGCTCTGATACCAATCTGTGACGCCCCCAAATCCACATTCCTTCGAAACCTCGGATCCGGTGCAGTCACGATACTACTATCGTCAAACTATTACATCTTTTAATCATTAGTAAAAGAATACAACTTTGTTTATTATAATTTAGAATATAAATTCTATTTATATCCAAGATCTCGGCTTTACATCATATTCGATGTTACTAAAATGCAGAATAATTAAAATTTTCAATATCCTTTAAATAAAATCTTTTATTGATTTCATAACTTGAATCAATTATAAATCCCTGAATCAACTTTATAATATGATTCATTCTATTTGAGTTACCGTATAACATTTACAACTCGACTTGATATCCTCTATGTATCAACTAATACATCTTTACAGTACGACAAGTGTTAAACAACGTATACAATTATCAAGTACAACTCTTAGAACCTAAACAAGGTTCAAACGATAATCTAAAAAGTATTCTTCATTGCGATACTATCTATCTTTATCAATCAAGAAGCACGAAATCTTTATCGTGAATCCTTAACATGCAAAAGTGATTATTTGCAAGAGTGAGCTCGACAGCTCAGCAATTCTAACAGTTTTCATGCATTACATAGCATACAATATCATACTTAGTTCATGCAATTATAAACAATTTATATTTACTACGCATGTTACTTTCACATAACACGTATATCATCAAAGATCAACTTTCAATCTCATTTATATCTCATATACAGTTCATGTATAAGTTCATATTATCACAGCATAATATAATTCAACTAACAGTTATTGAATTCATATATCAAATAGGAACTGAAAGACTTGCCTGATTAGTAGTTTAATAACTACGACTTAACTGTTTAAGAATCTCTGCATTTTGTGTAATCCTACACAGTTATATTAACCATAGAGATCACACTCATTAGTTATATGTATCCACACATTCTCAATGTAATAATAAAAGTTACATTGTTGTCTAACTTGGTTCTTAGAACCTTCATCTCACTTCCTTATCGTATTCTTAGAATTTCTATGTAAGTATAAGTATACTATAACCATAAGTACTTACTACCATTCTTCATATACACATGCTCACCTACCACTAATCTATTTACATATAGCTAGTGTAGTCCATCCTTTGAGTTAATCATATATCATTACTAACACATAAGACCATAACAATTAACAAACATACTCTATTAACCGTCGAAATCGGATTCAAGTATTAATATATGATCTTACATAGCATGTATACATATTAAAGAATACTTTCATGCTCATTTAACCTTTTCACGTTTAATTTACATGATATAGGTTCTAAGTCAATATTTCAATAATTTAAGGTCACTCAAGGTCATGAACATCACAAAGTTTATCATGCTAGTTCTTTAAACACATAAAGTATTCATATAACTCATATTGGGCATGTTCATGAATATTCATATTTCATACATATAACTATTATAGTTATTAGTTTGAAAACATGCTTCGTTTATGCTAAACTTGGTTTCACGACATGTAGTCATGGTGTATATACATGTATGATACATGAGAGAGTCCAAGAGTGCTATCACATATGTTCATAAACATCAAAATCCAAATCTTAAGGTAACATGTTAACGTGCACGATCAATGCTCATATTTTCATTAGTAAGTTCACTAATAAGGTTCGGATGTTCACATTACATTGTGAAACATATGTACGTAAGTTAACATGCTCTTCATGCATTTTTAAACCATACCAATATGTTTGTAAAATCAGAACGTTAGCATGGTATATATACATGTCAAAAGTTCGTTTTGTAAAATTTACATTTTTTGCTACTAGTGAGGTTTGCATGTTCGTATTTCATTATGAAGCTTATCTACGCAAGTGAACATACCAATCATGTATTTCTAGGTCGTACAAACAAGTCTCAAAAGTCATAATGTATATATGGTATTTTCATGTCAATATCCACCTTTAAAACTTACATTTTAGTTAGAAAGGTTCAATAGTGGGGTACGTATGTCCATGTCACATTATGAAGCATATACACACAAGTCGACATGCTTTTCATGCATTTCTAAGTCGTACTAACATGCTTGTAAAAATCAGAATGTCAACATAGTTCACATATGTCAATTTGTTTACAACACTTTTCGTTTTCTTCAAAATTATAAACCTTTACGAATCATGCATGCAATCATGGTAATACATGTTCATTTTAGGTCTACACATCCCTCTACACAAGTTATTCATGCTAATATACTTGCTAAAGTCATAACATTTAACTACCATTTAGCAGCTTGTAGCATAAAAATAAAACAAGTCCCAGGACCCTGCGCAGGCACCAGGTACAAACCCGGCGCAGCTGCTCCGGTGTCCGGCCAGTCCAGGAATTTTTCTACTTCGGCAGAAACCAGCCTAAACTCAGAATTTTCACAGAAATTTCAATTCTAAACTGCTATATAACAATTCTATCATGCTTATAACTTCATATAATACTTAATAAACATCTTCAAATCACTTAATCAATTAATTCATGATAAATTCAAGAATCAAGAACTGAGAATTGAAGAACATGGATAGAGAGTTATACCTCTGCAATATGAACTTGCTACTATAACAATTCTCCCTCACTGATAACTCTATCAATACTTACTATCCATTCTATATTTAAAGAAATCTCAGCAAATGTTATGAGGAAGAAGGGAATGCTCTATATATAGGCATTTCAGTACACGGTTCATGGAATTGTTCACTATATTAAACCAATGGAAGAAGCAATTGTATAATAGATAAGAGAGAGTGGTTGAGAGTTAGTAAATCTCATCATAAAATCCACATCTCCTATAATCATTAGCTAGGATTGATGAATTTGAGAAGAGATATAGTGTAGCTAGCTTCTTGATTGTTCACGTGAGAAGAAACTGAGACACTCTTTGGACAATGCTACTAAACATAACTTACACATATCAGTTATGTAATAATCTATACATATTATACATACTTAGGTTATATACTCAATTGGTGTCATAATGTAGTTCCTAATAAATAATTAATATTACCATGTAGTAAATTTTAACTTTCACATATATAAATTCATGTACATTTCATCCTACCGGATATAATTCTATCGGGTATTACTCATTATTATAACGGTTATTAATTACAGTTATAATATCCTATAGAAATCATTATCAATTAACAATTACTATATGCTAATAGGGTATTACATAAGGTCTACCCACACACATAAGCAATAATATTATGTAATTCCCATAATGAAATCAATTTAACTATATAGTTTATATATAATACAGTCACATTAATGTTGCACTATACTTTATATAACATATGTGTAATTACAATATGTTATATTCATAATAATCACATCTTTTGCACATATCAACTAGTTGAGTAATTATAATCATATTAATAATCTACTCGTTTATATATCATTATACTCAATGGCAAATAAATAAATAAAATATTAATTAATTCATCCCTCGTCAATCAATTGTGATTATTAATCTCCATAACAATTAATTAGCATTTATATGATTAATTATCACATTAAATAAATATAAATCTTATTATACTTATAACAAATATACTTATTATCATGCTATCACTCGCAATAATAATTCAACATACCATCAAATAATTACTAGATACTAGTATATTGTCCATAACAATAATTAATATTATAAGACAATATATCTCATTCCTCACCAATACAATTCCGATTATATCTATAATTAATTTTCTTATTATTATACCATCACTAGTTATAATAATAAATCAACATATTATTATAATAACAATTAATATAGATTAATTGTTAAATCAATAATTCTTCCGTCCTTAAATTAATTAATTCATTACCGAATCTATTATCGTGCCACACAAGGCATTTCTCACAAGCTTCATCTCAAGCTTATTATTATTCTCATTGCTTACTCGTCTCTCACCACATTACTACTTATCACATGTTCAATTAAATTAGAACTATTAAGTCCAAGGTCCACATATAAATATATTACAAATAGGATATTCAAATATTATTTATAACACTTACGGTACTATAGCAACTCAAGTTATCAAAATAACTAAGTTTCCTTTATAAATTAAACTCATTTTGAAAATACATTAGAAATTATGTATTTAGCCATAACATAAAATATCATATTTTCTCCAAATAAGGATATTCATTATTAGAAAATAATTTACTTATTGTCTCAAGATATTATTCTTAATATAATATCTATTCAAAGTATGTACGACACATGTACATATATTATTTATAGAAAATAGATAACAAGTTTATTTTCTATTATAATAATTTGTTTCCATCAATTTATTTGCATATAGCAAATATGTTTTAATATATTTACCATATTAATTAATCATACCTATTATCTCATACAAAAACATATAAGGTAATATTATTATTCAAAAATAACATTTCCTCCTTTATTAAAATAATTCATTATTAGAATTTATTTTAATATCCTTTATTAGAAATATATAATAATTATTTCTCTTTCTTTCTATAAATTGTCCTCAAAATAATTTCTTCAAATATTAATTATTCATTTAAAAATATAAGGATTTCCATCCTCTTTTAATAACGTATATATATATATATATATATATATATATAACGTTATTCACACATTAGAATTTCTCACATATTACCACTCTAAGTAATATATATAAAAAAATATCAACTATAATTACATATTCAACACACATATTAATTCACTCCTTTACTTGAGTAAATTAAACACTGTACTATATTATCATAGTTAATTAAGGTTCGGTATTCACATTATATTATTCCATAATATAACTCTCAACTTAAATTAACTAATATTTATTCTTATTAGTTAATTTCTTAACTAACTCATGCTTTACTATCCCGACCTATTCACGGATAGCTTAAGTGCTATTAATAACCTATATTATAAACATACTAGTTATTAATACACATACACAAGAATATGGTGATTATACATTAAGGTTATTTAATGTCACCAACTTATTATGATAAAATAACTCTATAAATTATTTAATATCGATAGGAATTTATCCACTCCCTTTATCTCCACTAAATCGTCTCTACGCTAAATAATAAATATATATTAATAATATATTTATAAATCACAAAAACAGCATATTATATAGCCTATATTACCCTATGTAATATAATACCACATATCTCATATCACATATATATTTTTTTATTCGAACCCATCTCACGGTTTAAGAATTTTATTTATTAAATCCTTATTTAATAATTTCTGAAAATCCGAGTTCTTACAGAACCACATGAAGGAGCATTGGTAATCACAACACAGGTGGGGTCGATCGACATGAAGAGGATGATGATAAACAATGGCTCTTCGGTGGACATTCTGTATGTGCACGCCTATCAGAGGATGAACTTAGATGGAAGAAAAATGGAGATCGGGCAGGAGTCTTCGCTGTATGGGTTCAGCAACGAGGCAGTTAAAGTTGCAGGAACCATTGAACTGCCAGTAGTCTTCGGTACAGCCCCTCAGCAGGTAGAGATCATGTGCAGATTCTTCGTGGTGTATGTGGATTTGGCATACAACGCGATCCTAGGAAGACTTACTCTGACAGCCCTACAGGCAGTAACATCAATCCCCTACTTTAAGATCAAGTTCCCTACACCACATAGGGTCGGAGAAGTTGCAGGGGATCTTGATCTGGCAAGAAGGTGCTACAAGAATTCGTTGATCACTTCGAGAGTAAGGGTCAACAAACAGAATCAGACTATGGCGATAGAGATCGAGCCTTTCACAGAGAGCAGCATAGAGCCACTACTCACACCTGCAGGAGAGATCGAAGAGATAGAGCTGATACAAGGAAGGAAGAATAAGATAGTGAGGATCGGGTCGGGATTGCCGAAACCTTTCTGGGCCCACCTGATGGAATTGTTGCAGAGTTACTCAAATATCTTTGCATGGGTCCCCAGTGATATACCCGGGGTAGATTTGAATGTTGCTGAGCATAGGCTACACGTGGACCCGGAGAAGAAGCCAGTTTGGCAAAAGAGGAGGATCTTCACTTCGGAGAGGCAAAAGATAATTGATGAGGAGATTGCGAAGCTTCTGGAGGCGGACTTCATTTTTGAGATTGACTACCCGGAGTGGATGACCAAAGTGGTACCGGTTCGGAAGCAGAATGGAAAATGGCGGGTATGCATCGATTACACTGATCTGAATAAGGCTTGCCCGAAGGACTTCTACCCTCTGCCGCATATAGATTAGCTTATTGATTCGACTTCAGGGTATTCTCTGCTCAGTTTCATGGATGCATTTTCGGAATGTCATCAAATCTCGATGTGTAAGGAAGATATCTCAAAGACGGCATTCATTACGCATCGTTTAGTGTATGCCTACAAGAAAATGACCTTCGGGTTATTGAACGCGGGGGCCACTTATCAGAGGATGATGAACTACGTGTTCAAAAAATAGCTGGGGAAGAGCATGGAGGTCTACGTGGATGATATAATCGTTAAGAGCATGTCGGTTCGAGGACATCTGGATGACTTATAGGATTTTTTTAGACGGTTCGGCATTATAATTTGAGGTTGAATCTGACCAAATGCACCTTTGGACTGGGAGCAGGGAAATTCTTGGGATATATGATCAGCCAGAGAGAGATAGAGGCGAACCCAGAAAAAATAAAGGCAATTCTGGACATAAAGTCTCCACAGTCATACAAGGATGTTCAGCGTCTGACGGGTCGGATAGCAGCTTTGAGGAGGTCCATGTCTAAATCGGTAGAGAGGTGTTTGCCATTTTTTGACACTTTGAAAGGGCCGAGGAATGTGAAGAGCTTTCAGTGGACATCAGAACGTGAAGATGATTTTCAAGGGATAAAGAAGTATTTATCTTCGGTGCTTTTGTTGGTGAAGCACATTCCCACTGAGCCGTTGTTCTTGTATTTGGCGGCAAGTTCGTTGGCTGTGGGAGCAGGTTTTAGTGCGAGAGATTGGGGGTAAGCAGCACCCGATTTACTATGTAGACCATTCCCTACGGGATGCTGAAACAAGGTACCCGAACCTGGAGAAATTTGCGTATGCTTTGGTGATAGCTAGTCGGAGCTTTGGCAATATTTCCAGGGTCGGTTGATAGTGGTATACACGGATCAGCCTTTGAAGAAGGTTTTGGGCAGACCAGAGATTTCGGGAAGGCTGGCAGCTTGGACTATGGAGTTATCACAGTTCATACTGAAATACCACTCGAGAACAACTATTAAAGGGCAGGCGTTGGCCGACTTTATGGTGGAGTGTTCATTCACAGAAGCGGATGACAGCTTAAAACAGGCCGAAGGGACAGGGCGGTCAGTTATTTTGGTCAGCCAAGGCAGAACTCTTGGACCTTATATATAGACGGGTCAACCACTTCAGATGTCAGTGGGGCTGGCATCATCTTAACCAGTCCAGAAGGGTTCAAAGTGCAGCAGGCAATCAAATTTAGGTTTAAAGCGACGAATAACTTGGCTGAGTACGAAGCGGTACTAGCAGGATTGTGACTAGTAAAAAGTCTTGAGGTGCAGAGGTTAATCATCTTTAGTGACTCCCAGCTGGGTGTCAAACAGATTTCAGGAGAGTATAAAGCTCGGGGAACCAAGATGGTGAAGTACTTGGCAGAAACGAAGGATCGACTGCAGTTGTTCTAGTCGTATGAGTTTCAAGGGGTAGATAGGTCGAATGAAACAATAGCCGATGCACTGGCAAGGTTGGCCACGATAGAGGTGAGCACGTTCAGTGGGTCGGTCTACCTGGAAGTATTAAATCAGCCGAGCGTTTAACATACGGAGGTGATTTGTTTTGAAAGATCAACTTGCTGGATGGCTCCATATCTGGAGTATCTAGCCGATGGTGTTCTACCCTCAAGTCTGTTGCTAGCAAGGAAGATAAAATATAGAAGCTCAAACTTTGTGCTGATAGATGGGGATCTTTATCGAAGGGTTTACTTTTCCCCGCTGTTGAAGTGTTTGATTCCGTCCGAGGCAGAGTACGCACTTTGGGAAGTTCATGAGGGGATATGTGGAGATCATATGGCGGCGAAGTCCTTAGCATATAAGATACTTTGATAGGGATATTACTGGCCTACAATATTCAAAGAAGTAATCGAGTATGTGAAGAAGTGTTCGAAGTGCCAGTTGAACAGTCCTATCACTCATCAGCCACCAGAAGAGTTATGCTCGGTGTTATCGCCTATTCCCTTTGTAGTTTGGGGGGTGGATATACTTGGTCCATTACCGAAGGCTAAGGGGTAGGTTAGCTTTGTGATAGTTGCTATAGATTATATGACTAAGTGGGTAGAGGCCTAACCCCCTTCGGTTGATCACAGAGCAAGAATGTCTGAAGTTTTTGAAAGAATGTGTTGTATTCCAATTCAGCATACCCATGGTGGTGGTTTCAGATAATGGTCGACAGTTCTGGGTGCCAAGTTCGAGGAATTTTTGAAAGAGTTAGGTGTACAGCATAGGAAGACTTCGGTAGCACATCCTCAGTCAAACGGTCAAGTGGAGGTAACTAACAGAACTTTGCTGAACGACATAAAGAGAAGACTAGATGAAACGAAGGGAAGGTGGCCTGAGGAATTACTTAGTGTTTTATGGGCATATCGGACCACACCTCGATCCACTACAGGGGATTCTTCTTTCAGATTAGCTTACGGTACAGATGCTCTGGTACTGGTGGAGATCAGATCTACTTCTCTTCGGGTCAGTCAGTTCCATGAGGTGTTCAATAAAGATGGACTTCGGGCCAACTTGGACTTGTTGGAAGAAGTCAGAGAAGCAGCCTTGATAAAACTTACCTCGTATCAGCGAAGGGTGGTCAGGTATTATAATAAGGGAGTGAAACTCAGAAGGTTCAAGGTGGGTGATTTGGTTCTTCAGGAGGTTGAAGATTCTATGCCTCAGGATCAGGGGAAATTGATGCCAAATTGGGAGGGTTCATATGAGATTATTGATGTACCGAAGCTTGGCACCTATCGGCTTTGAGCAATGGATGGGTCAGAGATCAAGAACACTTGGCATGCAGGCAGACTGAGGAAGTACTTTCAGTAGGGCAGAAGTCAGAGTCAAGGGTCTGTAATAGTTCCAGTGATTATCAATAAAAGAAGCATTTTTTCCACCAACAGTGTTGTTCTGTGTTTGTTCTATATCTGTCCGTCTCCACGTAGTGGGCAGGATCTTTTGGTATAAGGTTGGATTCCTTCGGCTCATGGGAGTGAAGTGTATTTTTGGTTAAACCCGTTCGGCTCTAGGAGAGAACGAGGTTGCCAGTTTGGTATAAGATTGGATTCCTTCGGCTCTTGGGAGCAAAGTGAATATTTTTTGTTGAACCTGTTTGGCTCTCGAAGAGAACGAGGTTACCAGTTTGGTATAAGGTTGGATTCCTTCGGCTCTTAGGAGCGAAGTGAATATTTTTGGTTGAACCTGTTCGGCTCTCGGAGAGAACGAGGTTGCCAGTTTGGTATAAGGTTGGATTCCTTCTGCTCTTGGGAGCGAAGTGTATTTTTGGTTGAACCTGTTCGGCTCTCGGAGAGAACGAGGTTGCCAGTTAGGTATAAGGTTGGATTCTTTCAGCTCTTTTGGGAGCGAAGTGAATGTTTTTGGTTGAACCTGTTCGGCTCACGGAGAGAACGAGGTTGCCAGTCATAAGGTGGGAATCATTCTGCTTTTGGGAGCGAATACTTTTGGTTGACCTGTAGAACGAGGTTGGCAGTTATAAGGTTGGATTAATTCAGCTCTAGGGAGCAAATAATATTTTTTAAATACTTAACTGTTTTTAACTCTCTTGGGATGGATGTTATACGTGTTTATGACATGATCATGGTTTGGGAAATTATATGAAAAGATAGATGTTTTTTCATTGATAAACTAACATTTACAGGAAGTTTACTAATTCATAGATACCTTCCTCATATGAAGGAGTCGTTTAGCCCAGCTACTATACATCAATCATTAAAGGGTACGATTGCACTACTTTAGACTTAACACTTACTCGTTCATTTATAAGTTATTATTATAACTTAATAAACTATTTATAAATTCAGAAGACTTAATAAATAATTTTAGTAAACTGAAACCAAACTGTCTTCCCTTCCTAACCTTTTCAGTTTCTTTTTCAGCAAGCTGAAAGAAAACTGACTTATCTTCCTGACATTTCAGTATCCTGAATTGTTCATTTCAGGAAGCTGAAATACCTTTTTTATGAAAATACCAAAATAACATATTATTTTTCTATCCTTTGGCCAAACATATATACATATAATCCATACACAAAAATAATTTTTCTTGAATTTTTCAACTCCTTTAAGTATTTTTCAAAAATCCATTTTTAGTTAATTCCTTAAGAAAATAACTACCTTATGCTTAACTCCAGAAATTACCAACTCTTGGCGGAATCTTACACATGTTAACGTGAACATTCAGTTTAAATTTCGTGACCATCGGAGTTATACAACTCCAGTTATAGTGATTTTTGTCAGAAAAATATAAATATTGAAATGGTCATAACTTGGTCAATTTAAGTCGGAATGAGTTTATTTTTGGACACAAGTTATTTTATCTCATATATTTTCATGTCCCAAAAGATTGGATTTTATTTCACAAATTAAGTGAACGAAACTGTCCCTACAAAATCTAGACAGATTGCTTTTTGTCATTTTCAATTTTGGCATCCTTTGCTAAAAACAGTCTACACAGAAATCTACATAGAATTTTTCAGTGATTCCACTTGGATCTATTAGAAGAATCATATATCTAACTCCAGAAATTGACCACACTCAAAAATTCAAAATACAATAGGAGATATGGTGGTTTGAATTTCATACTTTGTTTTTCAAAAATTTGATTTTTTCATACTTAGTGATTTTTAAGAAATATTCCATATTCTCACCCATTCACCAACATAACCCATCATCAATCACCATAATATCTATTAACACCTCATATACTCATGGATCTATCATTATCCATGATCTATTCCATCAAATAACCACCAAACACAAAATAAACACAACCAAGGCTAGGAAAAATTAAGTTTTCTTACTTTTGAAAAACCTAGCTTCCATTTTATGCTTTAGATCCAATTTCTAACACTTGAATATATTAGATCCATACATGAATCTAAAAAAATACATTGATTAAAGAGTTGTAAACTTCCAAATCACAAACCCTCTTTTCCATCAAATCAATCAAAGAAAAGAGAATAAAACTTAGAAATTATACCTTATCTTGCTCCTTCTTCTTCTTCTTCCATGGAGAATTTTCTTTCTCTTATCTCTTTCTTTAGTTATTAGGAGATGAAATAATAAGACAAGGAAACTTGTTTAGTAAATATGAGAGGGCTATTTATATTAGGAAAGATATAAGCATATATCATATGTATACATATATAAAATCTCCTAACATATCTTGGCATATCACACCAAATCTCTCCATATCTATCCATATCTATCCATATCTATCAAATATCTTTCCAAATCTATCTAATATCTTATCCACAAGATTTAATTCTCATGTTCCATTTCTTCCTAGCTTGGGCCGAAATGGGCCTCCTTTGGCCCAAGTTTTTATTTTTCTTAATTCCTCATTTAACTTACTAAAGTCCATTAAGTCCCTTCTCCCATTGGGCTAAGCTTAACAACTTAATTGCTATTAAATCAATTTAGCTATAAGTCTAATGCTTAAATAAATAATTGGGCTACTTATTAAATTATTTGGGCCATAAAATCAACTTAGTCCCATACTTTTAATTTTTGTGTTACCCTAATCATTTAATTATGGTTCCATTACATACCTTTGCAAATAAATTCCTTACTCATATATCTTTAATTTCATAACCCAATTAGACTTGCTTTACTTAGGTTATAAAATTAATTATTTAAGATGTACAAAATAAATCTCTTAGAGTATTTAATTACCCTTATATAACCTTCTCCTTAATTCTCTTTTTATACAAAATAAATGTATACATATTATATAATGTATATTTATTTAATCGCATACATAATTCTCATAAGTCATCACACATTCTATTAGTTTATTAACTAAATAGCCATAATTGGCTTAATGAGTTATGATCACTCACACAATCATACAAGATAACCTAATAGGTTGAGACATATTTCATAAATCTCTACATGTTTAATTTCCTTAATAAAATTTCTTACACCATTTAGTTCACATCAAATTTATAGGTATCGTTGTACCTTATCCTTAATATTCCTTCAAGTACATATAAATTCATTTTTAGTGTTTAGAAATTTTTGTAATCCCATATTTTCTCTATTCTCATTCAAATAGTAAACTATATAGGTTATTCTTAAAAAAAATTAATTATTCCTCAAATTCTCATCTAGGTTTTATCCTTTAACCTTTATTCTAATCATTTAAGATCTTATAAATTTTTGGGTTGTCACAAGGGAGATTTGAACTCACCAAAAACCCTCTTTCTTTCTTCCTCTATGGCAGATCTGACACTTCCCTTCTCTCTCTCTCTTTCTCTCTCTCTCTTTCTCTTTCTCTCTCTCTCTCTCTCTCCCTCTAGCTCTCTCTCTTCTTTTGTTAATAAGATGGAAGAAATGAAATGAAAAGGAAGTAAACTTTTGCTTTAGTTAAAAATGATGTTACTTGTATATATTTAGTAAGTATGTGTAGATACATCTTGTGTATCTACACAAAATCTCCCACCTATCTCTCTCTCTCTCTCTCTTATCTTTCCTTTACTTACACACTTTAACAAAATGATTAGGCTAGAAAAGTAGAGTGCAAAGTTGGTCACCAACTAAAGTAAATAATGATTATATTTTCCCCCTCCTTCATTTCCTTAATGTGCCGCCCCCCTCCTTCATCCTAGCCCAATTTTTGTTTTCTTTTAATACTTTATTTATCTTTACTAAATGTCCAAAAAGTCCTTTTTTAATTGGGCTAAGTTTGGGCCACTTTATTTAAATTTTTGGGCTCTCAAATTAAAATAGTTGGGCCATGCAATTAGGTTAGGTCCAACACTTTGGATTTTATCATACCCTAACGATTTAATTAGGGTTTCCATCTTACTCATTTGTAATTTAAATAATTTCTTATGTATATTTAATTTTTATAACCCAATTAGACTTGCTTTAGTTAAGTTATAAAATTAACTAATAGAGATGTATAAAATAAATCCCTTAGGGTTAGTATATATTTTAAATACTAACATTCTTTCATATTATAACCCTTAGGTTATTTAATTTCCATACCTAATATATATATATATATATATATATATATATATATTAGGTTACATGACTTTATTCTTAATTCTCATTATATGCTAAATAAATATATACACATTAAATAATATATATTTATTTAATCACCTACATAATCACATAAGTCATAACATATTTATCATTATTGATAAATCCTTGTTACATTTAAATACTCACATAATCATATAATTACTATATATAATTCATATCAATAATCAATCACTTAAAGATTATAAATCTTTTTAATTTACCAATCAAGGTTAACATTCAAGCTATGTTAATTTTTAACATAACTTATCTTACTCTTTCTTAATCAAATTGATTAAGTATTCATCTTAGTTTAATAAATAAATAACTATCTAGCTTAATTCACATATTCACTTATATGGTTCAAGTACTTTCTAAAAAAAAATTTATTCGTAAAAATTTATATATATAATCATATAAAATTCTTGGTCCTTACATGGATAAATTGGTACATACGTTGTTTGCTCATTGGATGAGGATGATCGATCTCATAATCATTTGTGTGGAGACACTAAAGCAAGTATGTAGGTGTTTATTGGAGAATAAGTACACTGAACGTGGCTTGCTAAGAAATACCTAATGGAGTTTTACTTGCCTATCAATAGAAATTCCTTAAGTGATAGTAGTACAAATAATCCTTAGACTTAAGATCATCATAGTATCTTGTGTATGATGAGTTATACTTTGACATGTCCGTTAAGACCCTAAGAGTATATCAAATGGTATGATTGGGTATAATGATTTATACATGGAGATAATGAATGATCAATAAAGGATCTACCACTTCTAGTAAAATAAGAGAATGTCCTATGTGATTCGATAAATGACAAACCAGTAGTCCTTGGCCAAGGCAGAATGAAATTAGAAAGTAATTTCTAATTTGCATTATTTGGTGTTGTGTATTTTAGAATCGAAATATATATAATTAAATAAAATAAGACTTGATAGTAAATTCATGTCTTATATTTAATTGGAACATTGTATGGTGGAAGGAATGAATTGTACGGTAACTATTTACTTAGAGGTTCTTTTATGATTAATGTTGAAATCTATATTATCTGAAAAGTCGTTGATCGTTAAGGGGCTTACCCTTATTGTAAAATAAATGTTATTTATTTAAATGAATTATTAGTTTAATTTATTTATTTAATAAGATTAGAATTATTTTAATTGATTTATTCACAACTAGTTTAATATGGAGAACCTAAAGGATCACACCATAAAAGGAAGAATATTTATTAAAGAAGCTACTGTGACGCCCCCAATTCCGGGTACCTTCAAACCCTGGATATGGTGCTACACGGTACTACTGTCTACTCATACATTTAATTGAAAGACTTCAATAACACGCATGAGTTCATTGAATATTACATTCTATTAATTCCCTTCCCAGATTCTTAAAACCATTACATTATTCAATGTCATATAATCGATAATTACAATACTAATACTATACTATTACAAAAGTCACTATTTGTCCATCTTGGACTTGCCTTTGTCTTTATCGGATCTTTCGGTCCGTTCGCTCTTAGCTGAAATCATTTAGTTTTAAGCAAGAATGAGCATAAATGGCTTAGCAAGTTAAAAATTATATCTTGAAACCACATAATCAAGAATCATATCTCTTGGTCTTCAATAACAGTACAATAGTTATGAAGTACTTAAGAATAATCAAAATAATTGTTTGACATCCTTCAAAACAATTCCCAAGGACTTTATAGCCTTTTCAGAATCTGTATTGGTTAACGACCAAGAACCATCATTTAGTTCTCATTCATAAAAGGAATAACCCGGAACAAAGGCCGTAAGTTTGATATAGCTTACGAGCACATCTAGGTGATCAGCCTGTAGTACTCTATGTTGATCAACACTCATACATTAAACGTGTTTATGTTTAATTGCTGGCAACTTCAAGTGCCTGTCGAATTAACGACGTAAAAACATGTATTTTATTCATACTCAGGTTTACCTGAGAATCCTTACCAATCAATTGGCAGAGGATAACAGCATTGTATATATTTTGTAAAGATTTGTGAAAAAACCCACCAAAATATGCTAAGTCTCAGTCTAGCCGAATTAAATGGCATCGACTATTCAATAATAGTTTATGCTTAAGCAATTATGCACAATGACAACTTGTCTAACCATAACGTATAGACAAGAGTTTAGAAAACTTGTATAACGCAAAGTTAATGCAAGAGCTAGAAAACTTGCCTTTGCGTCTCTTAAACCATTACACGTAATCTACTCACTCTTCACAACGTCTACAAAGCATACACACATAGTATATCGATGAGAATCAATAACGGATACACAATGTATAACCTAACTTTCCTTCTTGCATAACTTAATTGAATTATTTATCCTAATAACCTTCATTCAAGTTATTTAATGTTTATTACGGCTTATTAACCTCTATATGTCATAAACCAACTCTCATCGATCATTATGAAACACAATGACGGATGAAACCCTAACTGATTCGTTAGGTTAACTACATTCCCGTTGGATTTCCATTATCGGACTCCGGATAGAATTTAACTGAGTTTTAACTTCATACCATGTCAATCATGCAACATGTACCCTTATTACATGTTATATAACCTCAAGGCACGCTCCCAACTAGATTACGATTCATAGTTCACATTATCAGTTTTTGACTTTTAAATTTAAATACGTTTCGTCGACGTTTAATTCATAAAATCATATCCCCTGTTCTGGCACTGCGGCGCTAGCTACAAAGGCTTGGGCGGCGCTGCGGCGCCAACCCTGCAACCTTGAATTTTTTTTCTAAGTTTTCAGATTCTGAGATTCCCGATTCTATAACGCGATCGTTATAAATCGAAATTGGCTCGTTCCAAAGCCAAAAGTTCACATATCTTACGTTCTACGATTCCATCCAATCGGAATTCATTTCTGAATTCGTTAGCGGAAAATTGATCGTTTAGTCCATTTTTACGTTTTCGTTAAACGTTCATGAACGTTAATGCTCAATTTTTTGTTTTAAGTCCGAATTGGTTTGTTCTTGTTCCCGCAAGTCTTATTTACCTAATTAGATTTGTTGCAATCAAAAATCATTGTTTCTGAATCACACGGCGACTTTTGATGTCTATTCCGGGAAATTTAAGATTTCGCACTACAAAAAAATGGTGATTCAGCAACAACCAATTTTCGTTGCTAAAGATATGAAATTTCGTTGCTAAATGTCATTTGCAACGATTTTTCGATCGTTAGACCATCCGTTGCGCAATGAGCGTTGCTAATTGTCTAGCAACGAATTTTTTTTATCATTGCAAAAAGTGAGATATTTCGCAACGAATGTTGGTTTTCGTGTAAAAGCATAGATCATTTAGTAACGAAATGTATTGTTGCAAATTTATTAAGAAATTGTTACCGAAAAGTAACTTTTGTTGCAAAATCCTTCTAATTGGCAACAAAAATAATATTTTTTTGGTCAACGAAGATGAATATTCGTTGCGGTTGACACTTTTGCCAACAATGTTTGTCGTTGCTGAACAATATGAAAATTGTTGCCTTAACTGATTTTCGTTGATGATTATATACTTTTTGGCAACGATGTTCGTTACTAAATATGCAAAATATATCAACTATATATTATTTTGCAATGAGATTATTCGTTGTCATTGGTCTTGTTATGGATAGTTATGATCAATTAGCAACAAGAATGTTTGATGCTGATTATTTTTCAAGAGCAACAAAAGTTGTTACCAATTAGCAACGAAACTATACGTTATCGTTTACTTTATATGTACAACAAAAGTTGTTATGATTTGCAACGATATAAATATTTCTTTTTTCTTTGTTATGTAACGAATGTCGAAATTATTTTACAAATAAAATAAATCGTGGCTCAATGACCCTATAACAAATTATAACAGAAGTACAAAAAAACTCAAACATTATTAATTAAATAAAATCATTCGGTACATGATCATTCATCATCTTTACAATCAACTATCTAAATTATTTATTATGGCACATGTACAAAGTTGGCGCCTTCAACAAACTGCCAATGAAATACCAAATCACTACTTAACTAGGAAAAGAACTATTAAGTCTAGTACACTCAAACATGACTGCTACTCGCTTTCATAGCATTCAGAGCATGAGTGCACAAGTTAGAGGGATTACCAAAATTCACATGCTTCAAGAGATACTTCATCATCAGAGTCCTTAATTGACTTCCAACATGTATTCAATCACATTCCTCATGTATGGCTGTAGTCACATAAATAACAAAAGATGAAGAGGAGGGGGATATAAGAATCATAAAAGTTGTTAAATATATGAAATTAGAAGAATTAATTCAGTTTCTTTATTTGATGTCTGGCTGAGAAGTAGCAGGCAGCAGCAATCCTACTTGTAGGCATAAATGGGGGATTAGCTCAACGTTTCCATAGGAGTGTGGTCTCGGCAATCATGGAGGTGACGACATAAGGATCTACTGTCCACGCCTTCATACCTTCCATCCGTTCCAACAATTACAAGAGTGTTCTGAGATCCAAATGCTGTAATAAATTGGGTGTACTCTGACAAGTGAAACTGAGCAAAAGATGTACTCTTTGGAGAGCCAAAGTTAAAAAAGTGCACAATACATAGACAAGTTTCGACTTAAGATATGCTGATTTTATGTAATTACCTTGTTCAACTGTATATCTATACGCGTTTGATGCTCGTCCATTAATAAAAAGCCCATCAGGGAAGGGAAGATTATTCCTACTGTCCAAAATTGCTTTCAAATCCTACAAGCAATTCAAGAATAGCCTATAAGTACACATATAGGCTAACTGATTATTCCCACTATCTAAAATTGTTTGATGTCTGGCTAACTGCAATTGATCTAAAGTAAGTCAAAATGGGGTAAAAGTGATGCACGTGGATGCATGTAATGATGTAAAAATTTTATTATGAAAGAAGGAAAGACTAATAAAAGTGACTTACTTTCATGTAACTGCTAAAAGGATCCCACTCTGAAACTCTGTATGACTAGATTCAGAGACAGACACATTATTCCAGAAAAATTACTTCTTAGAAATTACGGTCAGATTAAAAAAAGAGAGAAGAAGAGTGGATTATATTTTCTTTTAATTCGAAGAAGAGAATCATGTAATGATAGATTAAGAGTGTGGAGTCACTTACCAATCTTCTAAGACCATCTCCAGAATTAGGAACATATCCACTTATTAAATAGAAGGCATCAAATTCTACTGTTACAAGACGTCATTCACTGTCATGATCTGATATGCCAAGGCCATATCTGGCTGAAAGTAGTTTTATCTGTCAGGCAAGTAAAATTTATAAGTCAAGTATAAACAGATATCACCTAATTTCTTAAGCAATGTTATACTAACAGCTCTAACAACAAGGCCAGGAACCTTAAAAGATGAAGACTACAAACGACAAAAGATCAGATGTAATTTCAAACTGAAAATTTAGCTGTTCAATGGCATTTGAGTAGGAAATAAAATGTTATATCTAATCCAGGGTAAGATATAAGCTTGCCTTTGTAATTATTATTTTCAGTCACAAATTCTGAACCCCACTATGGTGGTTCCATTAGGTAAGCACGTGATTTCCCAGATAATCACATAACATGTCACCAGTTTAAAACACATACCACATACCACTGCTTTCCCAGATAATCCAAAGTAATGAAGGATCAAATGGAACAATTTAAGAACTATTAAAATGGGAAAGGGCAGCCAAAAAATGGTTAAACTATATAACATGTCACTAGTTTAATGCACATACCACAGCTTTCTCAGATAATCCATAGTAATGAAGACCAAAGCATGAGAAATATTTTTGAAACTAAAGTGATTCTTAATTTCCACTGAATTCAATCATAGAGCTCGAAGATGAGGTACAATATGTGTTTTAAATCAATTTTAACAAACCTTTTCGCAACTGACTTAAAAATTATCATAGTACTTGATGTTTAAAAATTTTCATCTAAAGCTGCATATTGGTTGTGCATTGTTCGAACGAGGATTGAAGTTATGGTCTAGAGTGGCTACTGGCTAGATGGATGAGTGTCTTGCTTGATGATCCTTTGTTTGGAACTCGAAAGAGCAGATGAAAAGAAATGAGAAGGAAACAATTTTTTTCATTTATATAAAAGGAAAATAAAATAAAAATGTCAACAATAATAAGAGTTTTTACAACATTTCAATATTCCATTACACTCAATATCAGTTTACACACACACACACATATACACATAATAGTACGCCTACTTGATACTATGGCTAATAAGAAGTTTTTTATTTTTTGTTATACTTTTCCTTGAAATTTGTTTTTTCCTGCTGGTGGAAACATTATTCATGCAAACTTGTGAAGGGACTTAACTGTGATTACTATAAGAAATTTTTGATAAACCTTTGTTTTTTCTTTCCTGATTAGACAATGGTTTTGAACACAAACCAATAATTTAATAAGAAGCGGGCCGTGCTGACGACTGACAACATGAACTCTAAAGCTACAATATATTTCTTATAATGCCAACACAAGGTACTAATATTACTTAACATGATACATACCACAATGCAAACCTGATGCATCATAAACAGTTCCCATTTATATAAAGTCATTCTAAAATTTGGGTAATTAGGATTCTGAAGCTCCTCTACCAGTGCCCAGGGGATTGAATTCTAAATTTTTAGTTTAAATATCTCACCAAGTATATTGATGAAAGTTTGGAACCTCACTCATTCTATTAGTTCCCCATATGTTACCTTTCTGTTTTAGTTATAAATCAACCTAAGTTGAAAGACAGAAATAGAAATCCTAAAACAAATGAACTATCCTTGTTGGTAATACTATCTTATGTACTCTTTTTAATTTCACCCATGACATTCAATGTATTCAAGAATGAAGTTTCAAGTGTTTCAAACTTTGAAGCACGCAAGTAGCAAAAGAAAGAATTTAACCCACACACGACAGCACACCATGCCAGAACTAATATTTAAATTTAGCCATGTCCATTCATAGATTGCTAAAGCAAAGCATGTTTAATCAAATTCTGAAATAATGAATTACTCCCTATGCCAGAAAGCTTCCATATTCATCATAAGCACAATAAAGTGCCACTTAAAATTTATATCAAGGAGGGCTACAGTCTACAAATCTACAAGCCTACAACTTGATGGTTCACGCCAAATAAAACTAAAACCCTCTACAAGCTCACAACTTGATGGCTTACGCAAAATAAAACTAAAACCCTCTAGCCAAAAAGAATTAAGCTCTAGACTTCCTGCATAAACTCAGGTCATTGGTTATGCTAACCAGTAACCAACATCAAAATACATATCTACTGTCCATAAGCGTTGAAGAAAGAATAACATCAAGTTTCAACAAATACAACTAGCAAATTTAGTTACTACATCTGGCTTAATATCATTATGTTTCAATCCGATCTCCCTTTTAATTGGCTTGAACAATTAAGGAAGTTAAAATTGTTGGTTATACAATTGCGAATAAAACTTTGAAGAAGTTTTCACCTTTTAAAGGAGAGAAAAAAATTAAAAAATATATGTATATTGTAAACTTACCTCCAAAGTGCCCAAGAGCTGCCCAAGCATCCTATTTTTCCTCCTAACCAAACTTTGGTCCTCATCTTTAGGCAACACTCTTGGAATAGGCACTGGCGAAGGAGTTTCCTCACTTGCTCCTCAAGGAAAGGAGTTCTTTCCAGTTTGCCCTGCAACATGTAATCTTTCTTTGTCTGAAATGAAGAAAAAATTCTGAATGAGAATTTCCAGTTAATAGAATACCATCAAATTAGAAAATTCTGCTCATACTAGTGTCAGAAAAGGCAATGACATATGTTGCAAAAGAATAACTTCCTGACTGTTTTGTTGTTTGGATGTCAAGAGTATTACTATTTTTCTCATAATGCAAAATTTATCAAGGTCTCCGATAAAGGACATGAAACACAAGTCTTAATATATAGTAGTTAGTGAATATGATTATCCTCAAGCGTTTAACAGTAGCCCAAAATTCATTCGCTAAAATACCATAAAGCTTTTAACAAGATAACTTATGATTTAATGCTAGATGAAAGGAAGTGTTCCAAATCCCAAATTTATGTAGCCCCTAATTCAGTCGCTTGCTACCAGATTATCAATTAAAAGGTAAAAGTTTCATCAGCATGATAAACCATAACTACGAATGATCGCAGCAATCATATTTCATGTAAATAGATAGAAAAAATTCATTGAGAGAGAGAGGTTATGGAGAGGGATAGGGAGAGAGAGAGAAACCCTGAACATCAAAAAGAACATCATCTTCCATCTGTTGGCGTGCACCCTCTAATTTGGTCAATTTTCCCAGAGAGGAGATTATTCTTAAATTGGAAATAATATTCTTAAATTAGAAATAAATTAAGAGACTGAGAAACATACTAAATCCATCCAAGGAGGCGAGAACAATTTCCCCAGGGAGGAGATTGAAGAACTTGTTGCGGAGGTTGGAGTTTACAATCGAACTTGTGAAGAATCCAGAGACTCACAATATAATTAAATTAAAGTATAACAACAAATTACTCAACAATTATCACTCCCAACTTCCAAAATTCCTAAATACTCTGAATAGGGCATAAAAAAAAATCCAATTCCTCGACATAAAATACGTATGACCTAAATCCTCAAGCGATCGCTGCTTCGACGGCTCAAGATTCTTCTTCAATTTATGATCGGATTCACCGAAAAAATCATTCATATTGTAAATAACGGTGATATAGAGAAAGCAGTTATGGCATCTAGCTATCTCTTCATCGACTTTCAGGTCCTCCGCACGGACAATGTCGCCGTCACGAGCGAAGCGGAGGTCGGAATCGGGGAAGGAGCGGAGGTAAAAGAGAAGGGCGACGTTTCGGGAGTTCCAGAGGAGAAATGCAACAACAAGAGCAGATAGAAAAAGAAGAAAGATGAAGAAAAGCTTCCACGCGGTAGGTTTTTTTCAAGCAGGCTTCCCTCCGTGTATATATCAATATATTAACTACGATTATGTAAAAAAAAATATTCTTTTTAAAATAAATTATTTTAATTCATAATATACAGTATTATAAAAATGATATATTTAAAAATTATTTCTACCAATTATTATACAACAAAAAATTACATTTACAATCTTTGACTTTTAATCACTGAAATATTCATCCTTTGATATGATAAGTTTAAATACCCAATATGCCTACAACCCAATCTAACTAGATAGAAAAATAAAAAATAATAAAAGATTATATATATTTAAAGCAAATTAGTTAAAATATAACTCTAACAAATCGTCACAAATTTCATCCAAATTATTTGACTTTTAATGACAAGAAAATAAAAAAAATTATTCAATTATCCACGTGTACATGCCAGATAATACTTGGGGCCCATGTAATTGTATGTGGCTACCAAACTAGTAAATTATATGTTAAAATAATTATAATGTAAAAAAAAAAATTTGGTTATTTGGACAATTTCGGTTATAACCAAATTTTATTTATGGTTTTCGGATTCGGTTTTTGGATAGGAAAATTCTACTATTTGATTAACCAATTAACCCAATAGTAGAATTTTTTTAAAAATAATTTTTAATTGTCAACTCATAGAAGAACACATTGTTGTTGCACTTAAGCTAAGACGACATCGTTACTCGTTAGACACTTAAGCTAAGTTGCAAATCATCTCATCTAAATAACATGTACGTTTACCGCTAGAGACTCTAGTAGCAGTGAATAATTAAATGGAAGGACACTACTTCAATAGTTTTAAAAAATTGGTCAAAATAGGAAAATAACTAATTTTAAAATATATATTTATAAAAAAATCCTATAGAGATGATACTAAATTTTTCTATTTTCATTTTCTTAATAACCAATTTGTCATCTTCAAAATTAATTCATAGAGGTAGAGACCAACAAATAGAATTAGTATTGAATTCCAACACCAAACATTCGAAATTCCCAATATTATAAAATAATTACCATGACTAATCATGAGATTTTAAAAATCAATTCAATATGAATTTTATAATCGATCTACCATCGGGCACACACTCGCCAAGAGCCTGCTCGTGAATGACCTATTTTAAAATGACTTATAAGTTCAAATATAAGTTAACTTATAATTTGTTTTAAATTGTGACTTACAAGTAAAAACGTTCGACATCAATTTGACTTATAAGTAAAAAGAATGTGTTTGACTCATAATGACTTATAAGTTAAAATCAAATGTAAAGATTACTAAAAAGGATATTAATAAAAAGAGGAACAAAATAGAATAGGGGCAAAATAATGAACTATACTTTAAAACTCATTATTTATTTATTTTTCTTATTCTGGTTTTAGTTGTAATTAAACCATTCATTTTGAAATTTAAATTTAGGATTTCGTAAATGATGAAAACTTATTTGAATTGTAATTCAAATTATTAATTATTGTATTTATTAAAAATAAATAAATTAATATTCATTCATTAATGAATTATACTTTAAAACTCATTTTTTTTCTTATTGTAGTCATAGTTGTAATTAGAGCATTCAATTTAAAATTAAAATTTAGGATTTCATAAATGATGAAAATTTATTTGAATTTTTATTTAGATTATTAATTATTGTATTTATTAAAAATAAATAAATGAACATTCATTCGTTAATTAACTATACCTTAAAACTCATTATTTATTTATTTTTGTTATTATTTTAGTTCTAGTTGTAATTAGAGCATTCATTTTGAAATTTAAATTTAAGATTTCAAAAATGATGAAAATTTATTTGAATTATAATTTAGATTATTAATTATTTTATTTATTAAACAAATTTATCATTTGGTCATTAATGAACTATACTTTAAAACTCATTATTTATTTATTTTTCTTATTCTAGTTATAGTTGTAATTATATCATTCAGTTTGAAATTTAAATTTATAATTTTGAAAATGATAATATTAATTATTTTACTTATTAAAAATAAATAAATTAATATTCATTCATTAATGAACTATACTTTAAAACTCATTTTGTTTCTTATTCTAGTTATAGTTGTAATTAGAGCATTTATTTTAAAATTTAAATTTTGAATTTGTACATGATAAAAACTTATTTAAATTGTAATTTAGAGTATTTATTATTATATTTATTAAAAATAAATTAACATTTATTTTTTAATGAACTTAACTTTAAAACTAATTATTATTATTTTTATTCTAGTTATAGTTGTAATTAGAATATTCTTTTTAAATTTAAATATAAGATTTTAAGAATGATTAAAATTTATTTGAATTGTAATTTAGAGTATTAATCATTATCTTTATTAAAAATAAATAAATTAACATTAACCCAAATCCCAAATTCCCAATTCTGCCTCTCCACAGTCACAATTGGCTTAGCAAATCGCGAATTCCCCCCCCCCCCCCCCCCCACTCCGGCCTCTCTGCGATTCTGCCTTCGGCCCCTGCCCCTCTACGTCTGCGACTCTGCCTCTCAAATCTCATCTCTCACGAGTCATGACTTCAGTCTCTAAAGTCTGAACAGTGAACACATCGAGTCCTCGGCTTCCAATCTTCCAAGCAGGTAATTCACAAATTTTTTTATGGGTTCTTTTCTGAAATTTGAATATCAAGTCTATTAATGAATTGGCCACGATTGATCACCCATAAGTCATAACTACGGCTACTTTTGATGTTGTGAGAAGTTGAAAGTAGTAAGTTTTGAGTTAAGTGAATTTTGGTTATTTTGATTGCATCTATTTAGTGAAAAGTTATGCAATTTGTCAAATGATTGGGATCCCCTGCCTAGCCAGTTCGGTATATGCACTATTGGTTCACCTGTACATGTGTCCATTTAAGGGTTAGTAATTGATAAGTGTATTCTGTCAGTTTGTATATCTCAAAAAGGAGCTTTGCAAATGTAGTTACACTAATTTTGAATTTAAGCAGATCATATTTATAGAGAAAGATACCTCAAATTATGTGAATAAGTTGTTTTTTAAACATTTTAAATTTTAATGCATTTGTGGCGTCAAGTCATATATATTCAGTTATTTTCAAAATATATACTCACTGATAATCCAATGATATACTGAATACAAAAAACTTTTATTTGGCACTGCAACAACTTAATCAAGATTTAGTTGATTCTTGGTTGGTTGAAACAACTTTATTGCAATATTTACTGTGCTGCAGTCTAAAAGAAAAGATTAAACTAATGTAAAATAATTCACATAAAACGTCTTAAATATTGTCTAAAAAGGTAGATTAAACTAAGGTTGAATGTGTTTTTGCTTAATTAAATGTTGTTTGCCTTTGTTCTGTAATAGGCATTTTTTATAAGTAGTGTTTTTTTTTATGTATTTAGTTAGACTGTTGATCACTACTACTTTTCCTTTCTGCAAGCATAAGTTTGACAAGTATAATTGTGTTCTTAACTTTATCATAGCAATCTTATTATTAGTGATGATGAAACATTATGAAAAAAAAGCATTATGAAATCATGACTGATATTAAATGCTAAGAAAACCAACTTTTTAATTTATTCTTTCTACTTGTACATGGGTGAGACTTGGGACTAGGGAGGAAAATCACCAATTTATAAATTTTTTGCTTTTAACCTTTCACAACTTTCCAATTATTTTAGATTAACATTATTCTAATATTATTTATTTTTCTCTTGCAGCTGCAGTTAGTTAAGATACAAATTAATGAAGGATGATTGTAAAGAAGACAAAAGTTTTACCACTTTTTCAATGATGTTAATTTGATACTTGCTCTAGAATGTTTAAATTTTGATTTTTATGATCAATGGTGTATGATGATATTTTGACATGTTCATCCCCTTTGTTCTTAAGATGTTTAATTAAAATGTATGGTTTAAACTTTAAATTGTGATTAGTGATGAGTAATTATTCATTTTTTTATTTAATTTTTTGTAAATAATTTGAATGAATTTTATATTAGGTGACTGATAAAAGAATTCGGCTACCTGAATATTCGAATAATCTATTTATTCAAATAAAATAAATGGACACGGATATTATCCATATTTAGATATTATTTCGAATACCGGATACAAATAATATTTTTAAAATCCGTTGAATACTGGATATGAATACGAATAGCAAATTAATTTTTCAGATACGGATATCACTGTACCCTTAGTCACCAAGTGTTTATTTTATACAATTTGACTATATTTTTATATGGTTTGACTTCTTTAAAAAAATTAATTAATGCATTTTTTACAAGATACCCAAGGATCCCATCAGATTTTAAAGGATTTACATAATTACACTTATAAAGTCATCATCTGCCAAATATTCATACATTTACACTTATAAAGTCGTTCTCTGACAACCAAGTTAGACTACAGTCAAACTATATAAAATCAATCATGTCCAAATCGGGTATTTCGGTCAATTTCTACCAGATATTAGCCAAATTGGATATATCGGTCAATTTCTACCAGAGATTATTTTGAGATGAAAATTTTAAGTAATTCAGTACTTTATGTAGCAATTTTAACTTTATGTAGAAATTATTTACGTTTTTCTCAATATTATAAGTGAGCGAATATGATCATTATAAACTATATCTAATTTACTACAAACTCTATTTTTTGTAAATTAGAAATAATATCAATATGTGCTCAATTTTAATTTCAAAAATTATAACTATGGCAAAAAAAAAGTAAAACTGAACATTTATTTTGAGACGGATGGAGTGAAACATTTGACTGTATAAAATTGTGTCCAAATAAATAAAAAAATTTAAAATGCAAAATGATGCATTTTGGGTTTAAAAAAAAAAAGAAGGCCGAAACGTGCTTATTGGGTTTATCTTAATTTTGGACAATAATTTACTAGTCATTGCAAAAAATTGTACAAAATACGCAACGAAAATAAATTGTTGCAAATGAATGTGGCCCATATTAGGCAACGAAATATAGCAACAAAATTTTTTTCGTTGCCCATGATGAGGAGAAATCACATCGGCAACAAAAAAGTAAACAGGCGGGGGTATTTTTTTTCCTGCTAAAGAATTGGCAACGAAATTTAGCAACGACTTATGAATTTCGTTATAAAAAATGAAAGCCTTTCGCAAACTGAAATGAATGACAAATTTCGTTGCTAAACATGCATTTTTGGCAAACTCGTTGCCCGAAAAATCATTGCTGAATGTCCATTTTTTTGTAGTGTCGACAATTATCGTCTAATCGCGTAATTTTCGCCGAATCTTCGTTCTTCATTATTTTTACGTCAAATCAGTTGGAATCAATTCATTAGTTGATTATTAATAATTCTAACCATTTATGTTTTAATGGTTTCATATGTTCATCATTCCAATTCTCATGAAATAAATAAATTCTTCATTAGTTCTTTAATCACTTATTATTATCTCACTATGCGTGGCTTATTAGGGTTCTTAGTTCATTATAAGGTCATCCTTATAACTTCTTAGTGTCCATGCTTTCCCCAAACACTTCTCTATCAATTCTATTGGAAAAGAAAAAGGATTTTACACAATTTCCTTATGTTAATACCCTTCATGTTCTTTGTTTACTTGAGTATGGATACTCAATGACCTCCTTGCTCCTTAGTTGATTGAATGGCTTAACAAAGCACAAGTTCTAGCCTCTCTATTCTCTCTCTCTCATTCTTTGTTGATGAAAATAAGCAAACAAGCAAATGGCTAGCAAATGCCTTCCTATTTATAGAAATCACAAGACTTGGGGTAGTTTGGTCATTTAGGCCCAACCTCCTCTACTATTCACACCTCCTCAACCTTTCTTTCCCACCAAGTTTGATCCCATGTGCTAGCACATGTCAACCCATGTCTCCTCTTGTGATCCCACATGCTCATGGGTTGCCCCATGGGTTTAACCCACCCGTTTACCTAACGGTTCGACCCACTGGTTTAATTAATACTTTAATTCAAATTAAATGTATTTACTTCGTATAAAATTCGCATTATGTGTCGTATTAATTCTCGTATCCTCTTCGTATTATACTTGTACAATGTCTCGTATTATACGTGTATTCATTCCGTATAATAATCATTTATTATTATACGTAAACATTTATTCTTTGCTTTTACTTTCCTTAACACTTAGGATTTTAAGTCCTTACGCAAAAACTTCGCGAGCCATAAGTGAAATATTATTACATATTCCACCTCGTTTTGAAATCCTATCATTATGCGTTTTTTCTAAAATTCAATCATAATTCCCGAGCAGAAATGGATGAATAGTGATTTTCTCCCGAGAAAACTTTTCTCGGCTAACTTAACTTTTCACGGCATATTACCGTCAAATCTATCGACAGAACGTCATTCAGACATTTCGAACTCTCAAAATGGCCTAGGGTCTCCAACCCTAACCCTTATGGTCAAACCCTAACCCTTAAGATTTTATATGTGAATAGTGCCTATTTCGTATTTTCCCAGAAATATTTTAATCCTCGAAAATCTTTTATTTTCGTCTTATAAATTTATATCAATTATTTCTAGCACGTAGCCAGAATCCTCCCCATTTCTGCATTCTTTAAGTCATAGAATGACCTTCGATTAACTTACTCAGTTTAATAAACAAATAAGTAAATTATATTCAATAAATCAAATAAAATCCATTTACATAAACGCTAGATTTTCTCGGGCGTTACAATCTCCCCCCTTATAAGAATTATGTCCCCATAATTACGATACAAGTTAATCAAATAGATGAGGATAAGCCTTCCTCATCTTGTCCTCGAGTTCTCACGTTGCTTCTTCGGCATTGTGGTTCCTTCATATCACCATCACCTTAGGTATAACTTTGCTTCTCAAAACTTGTTCTTTCCTATCAATGACTTGAATAGGAATCTCTTCATAGGTTAAGTATTTCTCGACTTGGATTGGTTCATACTTGATTAGGTGCTTGTAATCCGGCTTATAGGGACGCAATACCGACACGTGAAACACGTTATGGATATGTCCCAACTATGGAGGTAATGCTATCGCATATGCTACCTCTCCTACCCTTCTCAAAATTTCAAAAGGTCCTATGAACCTAGGGCTTAACTTTCCCTTCTTTCCGAAGCGTATCTTCCCCTTCCAAGGCGACACCTTCAGGAACGCATACGAACCGACTTCAAACTCTCTGTTCTTTCGATGTGGATCGGCATACTTTTTATGTCTATCTTGAGCTGCTACTAGCCGTGTTCATATTAACTTAACCACTTTCGTCGTTTGTTGCATCATCTCTGGTCCTAACATTCGACGCTCTCCCACTTCATCCCAGCACAGTGGCGTTCTACACTTTCATCCATACAATTCTTCGTAAGGCAACATGCCTATACTAGCGTGGTAACTATTGTTGTAGGCGAACTCTACTAACGGTAGATGATCGTCCCAATTCCCCTTAAAATCCATAACGCAAGACCTTAGCATGTCTTCTAGCGTTTGAATTGCTCTTTCGCTTTGTCCATCTGTCTGTGGATGGTACGCCATGCTCAACCTCAGTTGTGTTCTCATATGTTCTTGTAAACTCTTCCAGAAGTTCGAGGTGCATCGCGGGTCGTGATCTGACACAATCTAAACTGGCACTCCATGTCTTGAGATAGTTTTCTTAACATAAAGCTTAGCTAACTGGTCTAAGTTGTACCTGACTCTTATCGACAAGAAATGAGATGACTTCGTCAAATGATCCACTATTACCCAAATAGCGTCGTATCCTTTCTGCGTTGTTGGAAGTCCCACCACAAAGTTCATCGTGATATGCTCCCACTTCCATTCCGAAATCTCTAATAATTGTAGCAAACCACTGGGTCGTTAATGTTCGGCCTTAACTTTCTGACAAGTTTAGCACCTACTGACGTACTCTTCTATCTCCTGTTTCATGTTTGTCCACCAAAAATTTGTTCGAAGGTCTTGATACATCTTGGTACTACCAGGATGAATCGAGTACCTCGAGCGATGAGCTTCATCCATCATTTCCTCTTTCAACTCTGGCTCACACGGAACCCAAATTCTTCCTTCAAATCTTAATAACCCATCGTTATCAAGACTAAACGCATCCTCGGTACCATCTAAAATCTTCTTCTTTACTCGTTCGCTCTTATTAGTTCTGAGTTGTAATTCCTTCACCTTTTCTACTATCGTAGGTTGAACCTCTATCGCAAATAGCTTCTTCCCTTCCCCATTTGGACATCGCACTTCTAATTCTATTCTTTCCATCTCTGTTATCAACTCATCCTGAGCTGTTAACATCGATAGCTTCTCCAGACCCTTTCTACTTAAGGACGTCGGCCACCATGTTCGCCTTCCCTAGGTGATACAGGATTTCACAGTCGTAATCCTTTATAAACTCCAACCACTTTCTCTGCCTCATATTCAACTCCTTCTGTGTGAAGATATACTTCAGACTTTTATGGTCTGTGTAGATCTCACACTTCTCCCTATATAGGTAATACCTCCATATTTTTAAGGCGAAAACAACTGCGGCAAGTTCAAGGTCATGAGTAGGATAACCTTTTTCATACTCCTTTAACTGCCTAGATCCACACGCAATGACCTTGCCATGCTGCATGAGCACGCAACCCAGTCTTTTATGCGACGCATCACTATATACTAAAAAATTCCCCGTCTCATCTGGTAACGACAAAATCGGTGCTTGACTTAATCTCTTCTTCATCTCTTGAAAGTTGTCTTCACATTCTCAGTCCATACATACTTCACTGTCTTTCTGGTCAGATTTGTCAGCGGAGTAGCTATCTTCGAGAAGTGCTGAATGAACCTTCGATAGTAACCCACTAACCCTAGGAAACTCCGCACCTCAGTCGGCGTTTTCGGTTATTCCTAGTTAATCACGGCTTCCACCTTCGCTGGATCTATTGAAACTCCTTCCTTGTCAATGATGTGCCCCAAAAACTGCACTCTCTCTAGCCAAATTCACACTTCGTGAATTTCACATACAACCTCTCCTTTCTTAGTGCTTCTAACACTAATCTTAAATGTTCAGCATGATCATCTTCCCTCTTAGAATAGACTAGAATATCATCAATGAATGTAGACACTCGAAATTTTGTTTCCCTGTTACTAACACTATAGGAGGGCAAAACTGTCTCATCAAATCAACCCCGGTCTCAATACCGGGCCATCAATTAACCTCAATCTCAATACCTGGCCATCAATTCAACCCCGATCTTAATACTGGGTCACGAGGTCAGCCCCGATCTCAACCCAAAAGGTACAGGTCAGCCCCGATCTCAACCCGGGAAGTACAAGTCAGCCTCGGTCTCAACCTGGGAAGTACAGGTCAGCCCCGGTCTCAACCCGGGAGGTACAGGTCAGCCCCGATATCAACTCGGGAAGTACAGGTCAACCCCGATCTCAACCTGAGAGGTACAGGTCAGCCCTGGTCTAAACCCGGGAGGTACAGAACAGCCCCAGTCTCAAACCGGGAGGTACAGGTCAGCCCCGGTCTTAACCCGGGAAGTACAGGTCAGCCCCGATCTCAACCTAGGAAGTACAGGTCAGCCCCGGTCTCAACCCGGGAAGTACAGCTCAGCCTCGGTCTAAACTCAGGAGGTACAGGTCAGCCCTAATATAAACCCGGGAGGTACAGATCAGCATCGGTCTCAACCCGGGAGGTACAGGTCAGCCTCGATCTCAACCCGGGAGGTACAGGTCAGCCCCAGTCTCAACCCGGGAAGTACAGGTCAGCCCCGATCTCAACCCGGGAGGTACAGGTCAGCCCCGGTATCAACCCGGGAAGTACAGGTCAGCCCTGGTCTCAACGCGGGAGGTACAGGTCAACCCCGGTCTCAACCCGAGAAGTATAGGTCAGATTCGGTCTCAACCCAAGAAGTACATGTCAGCCCTGATCTCAACCTGGGAGGTACAGGTCAGCCCCGGTATCAACACCAAAAGTACAGGTCAGCCCCGGTCTCAACCCAAGAGGTACAGGTCAGTAACGGTATCAACCCGGGAAGTACAGGTCAGCCCCGGTCTCAACTCGGGAGGTACAGGTCAGCCCTGTATCAACCCGGGAGGTACAGGTCAGCCCCAATTTCAACCTGGGAGGTACAAGTCAGCCCAGGTCTCAACCCGGGAGGTCAGGTCAACTTCAGAAATAATCCTGAAGCATCATAACATCTCCGGAGGAAAACCTTGAAGGACCAAGTCAGCCTCAGAGACAATCCTGAGGACAAACAAAATCGGTTGGGATCCAAACCTTGGAGACAACCCCAGGAAGTCAGTCGAAGGCCATACCAGCACTAAGGGCAACCCCAGGAGGGGCAAAATGGTCATTTTACCAACTTAAAGTTGATTCGGTCAAACATAAGATCAATAGATGCCACCAAAGTCAGAACAAACCATAACAATAATCCCGAGTGGAAACAGCGCAAGACAGTTCAACGGATAAACTGTGAGGAATCAAAGACCTGGTTATGAACCCGTCTTTTTGGACTCAAAAAAGGTTTTCTCCCATGTCATTGCAACACTCTCTGAGAGGGCTTTCCGAAAAGGTATCGCACGCCTCAAACGGATGCTCCGATCAAAAGTTAGAAAGTTTTAAATTTGACCTCGCATTGCTCGGAGTGAACATACTTCGATGCAACTGGGACCTGTCACGTGGGCCTCGCTCATATACGAGTGCACCCCCAGCTCATTTCAAGAATTGAAAAACGCTCTGAACCCCTGTCCGTTTGGTTTCTTAGCCATATTCGTGTCTTCTAAACCCAAATTTTTTCACTCTAACACGTAGAAATACCCATATACTACCACATATCAAAAATTAACCGATAGATTTGGACGTTTAAAGCCTATGATTTGGCAAAAAGCCCATATAGCAGTCCATTATGAGTATTTTTACGATCAGGAAGTTTGTATTAATACATTGCACTTTTATACACTTGCACGTTAAGTTTTATTTTCTGAATATGCCCGAAACTCAGTTATGTGGCCGTTTTAGTTAACTTTTGGTACATCTTAGTACCTAAACGCATTTTCTGGCATTTTTACCACTCGGATTGACGATGCGTCGCTTCACCGGACTGGGTTGTCTTCTCAGTCCCTGTTTGACTATTTTTTGTCTATATTTAACTATATATACATATTTACATTCCAGTTTGGCCTGGATCATTTTGTGGCCTTTTTACTGCTTTTATAAATATATATATATATATTTCCATTCCAGTCCGGGTATCGGAGTGAAAACCCACCGCCCTTTACTGTTTTTCTATATATATAAATTTTACATTCTGTCTAGCCTGGATCATTCCGTGGCTTTTATACAGCTTATATATATATATATATATATATATATATATATATATATTCGTCCGGGCCTCGGAGTGAAAACCCACCGCCCTTTTACCGCTTTATATATATATATATATATATTTCCATTCTGTCAAGCCTGGATTATTCTGTGGCTTTTTACAGCTTTTATAAATAAATATATATATATATTTACATTCCAGTCCGGGCATCGGAGTGAAAATCCATCGCCCTTTACCGCTTTCGTATATATATAATTATATATATATATATATATATATTGCTTTAAATTATTAAATTATTTCTTTAAATATTCATTTGATATGAATCGGCATTGACGTTTCTGCGGGCGAACTAGATTTCTTTAAATCTCGCCAACTCTAGCTTTCAAACGGTTTAAAATAGGTCCAGACAAAACCGGAAAGCTAGATTGGCTGAGATTTATTTAAATCTAGCATTTTTCTAGTTTCAGTTATAAAAGCAACCTTGCGACCCTTAGATCGCTATCTAATGGGAATGAGACGCTTCGGCCACATGCGAACCAGGATTTATTGATGAATCCTTGGTTCTGGCGATATTTGGATATGTACATCTGTTTTGTGCCTATTTGAGCTTTGTAGGTTTTATGGGTTTCCCTATGTGAGCCTAGGAATCGTGGGATTCATGATCAAATTGATCAGAATCTGATTCCCACGATGGACAAACTCCACTTTACAAATGTACCTTGCCAGTTTTTCTATAAAAATGTACATCTGAAAGACCTTAAAACGGTTATCCGAGTTTAAGATCTCAACATAGTGAAAATATGGTTTGTCATGTCAGAGTCACTCCGATGGCTGTCATGCCCATGAGAAGACCAACACTTGTATATATTTTGTGGTCGAGAATGCTTCGCAGCCCGACAATCACCATTTCAAATTGAGCTAGAAGGCTGAAAAGATAAAACTGAAGTATCGATATACTTCAATTCCTATGTTAGCATAAGGGTTTGAAATATTAACCTTTCAAAACATCATTTTAACAATCTTGTCTAAAAAAGAGACTTTTGCAAATCAAATCAAACCCTTCGTATATAGGTTCAACGATGCATAAATATACTTCCAATCAAACATACGCCCAATTTCATTCCAGTATTCACACACACATTGCAGATTTAAAAGGGAAATATTTAAAATATGTGGTACCGTTTTTACACTGGAGTTGTGGGTTGCCTAACACCTTCTCCACACTTAACCAAGCCCCCGAACTCAAAACTTCGGTTTCAAAGATCAAGTTTTGACAGTGTCCAGCAATTGGGCCTCCTTTCAATCAAACTCGATTGAGTTGGTACAACCATTTCAAATCTACCAACTGGCGACTCTATAAAACGTTCAAATCATCGACATGATACATGTTGGCCTTTTTCTTAAAAAACCCTTTAAAACCTTTTTTACAAAAAAAAGAATAAGGGTAGACAAAACTTAGGAAGAGAGAAAGATCCGGGTTCAATCCGACCCGAATATTTCCACCGACGTCGACAGGTGGCGACTCTGCTAGGGACAGTAGAGGGCTTAGGCCATGCTCAAATCTTTTAAAAATTATCCCTTTCATATCTGCGTATGTATAAATGTTGCATATTTACATTGAATGAATGCGTAAATGCTGCATCTTTACATTGAATGAGTGCGAATGAATGCTTTCCTGTTTTATTAGTGCTTCGCACCAATGTCATCACATGCATACGGTAAGACGTGATGTATGTGAATGTATGTTGTGTGATTCCTCCACCAGGAGGAAAACCCGTCGGTGTAAGAGTAATGTCTTTGAGGATGGCTAAGTCTTCGGGGCTCATGAAAAAGCACCACTCAGATTCGCTCCAGTTGAAAGATCGGATTAATTTCCCCTCTAGTAATTTGCGATGATCTGGGGACCTTCATGCCGAAAAAGCCGCGAGAGTAGCCTAAGATAGGTCAGCCTCTGATTAACCAAATCCGATGGGAAGCCTCTTCATGCCTTTCTCTTCCAATTCACTGTCAAGTTTTTAATTTCAATGTAAATGTCATAATGTACATTCCATATCATGTAAATCCTATCATCAAAACAACTGACCTCTGTTTTGCAGGATAAGATTAAAAAACCTGAAAAACACATCGTGGCATGCATCCTATCCATACCTACCTCAGGAAATTGACACGCCTACATTTTGTTGTAGGTGAAAAATTGGTCTTGTCACTAGATCTAAGTCTAAAAAAGCACTAAGTCCATCTCTGGACATGACTTCCAGTGCTCAGCCAGAATCCAACCCTGTCTCTAGGGAAGAATTTGAAGGACTGAAGAACCAGATAGTCGAATTGGCTCTTTTCTTAAAAGAGCAGAGTAAAGCTCCTAAAGGAAAACAAGCACAGGGTCACCAAGAACCCGGTACACCCGATGGCAGTCAAGAGACCCGGGAAGAAGGACACTCAGATTCCTGAATCACAAAATCAGGATACAACCAACAAAACCTCTGAAATCACCGTCCTTAACAAAGAACAGGAAGATGGTGACATTCTAAAGAAAGTCTAACAGATGGAAGAAACCATCCGGTCCATCAAAGGGACTGGGGCATTTGGCAGTGTCAATTATTATGACTTATGTATTTTCTCCGGGGCTCGTTATCCCAAAAAATTTAGAACTCCTGATTTTGAGAAATACGATGGATTAGGAGGCCCCTACACTCATTTGAAGGTGTTCATTAGAGAACTCGGATCCTATGCAGAGGACGAGAAACTCCGAATGCAGTTATTCTAGAAGAGTCTGACCGGAGAGGCTAGATCTTGGTATGCCCGTCTGGACAATTCTAAGATTCACAGCTGGGAAGAGCTAGCACATGCCTTCCTCAGTCAATACAGTTTCCAGTTTCAACTGGCTCTAGACAGATACCAGATTACCAAAATCAAGAAATAAAACACTGAATCATTTAGAGAGTATGCTCAACGATGGAGGCGGGTTGCAGGACAAGTCACTCCACCCATAACGGAGTCTGAAATAGTCATGACTTTCATCAACATTCAAGAAGCTCCATATTATGAAAGGGTCCTAGAAGTTGTGACGTCCCCAAATTCGGACCGCCGCAGTCTCGAATTCGGTTTGTCAATTTCTAAATACTAATACAATAATAATATCTCGTGCAACGGAAATACACGTACGAATAGATTACATTTATTTAATATAACCATTCATGTCCCAAGGGTTCGTAACTTAAACATCTCTTGTATCTTAAACATAGCTTAAGTGTAATACCCGAGAATTTATGAATATTATTAATGAAAATGAATATTTATTTGAATATAAATATTTATGTGTTATGAGACGAGTTAACTCAATTACTTCGAATTAAATTTATGTTAATTGAGGAAAATGTGGAGCTTACGATAAGCTCGAAGAACGCCTTGTGTGGCGCAATAATGAGAGTTATGATTTGAATAATTTAAAGGATGAAGTAATTAATAAATGATTAATTAATATTATATTGATTAATTGTTATTAGAAGTGATAACCTATTAAAGAGTGGGATTAATAAGTGAAGGATTTATTTAATATTAATTGTTAATTAATGGTTATTATGAGAAGCAGAATATTAATGGTTAATTAATTTCTATTTATGCCGTAATAGTCTATCAATGAGTAATAAATTGATAATATGTTGATTTATGGTTATTAAGAATAATAAAACATAAACGAGTAAATTATTAATATAATAAGATTATATTTGCTAGATTAATTATTATTTGCAAGCATGCGATAATTAGACGTATAAAATATAGTGGTTACAATTATATTATATAGTGCAATGTGACACTTATGTGTGACTATACAATATATATAAATTATATGTTAAGACTAAATGAATTACATGAATATATCATGAGGATATGTGACAATGTGAGTGTCTGAACATTTAATTAGTACCTCATGAATATATTATAAATAATTGGTAATTAATGAATACTTCAATAATTTAATATAATTAAATAATAGAGTGGAACAATGAATGTAATAATACCCGATTAAACTATGTTCGATATTATGATATGTACATGAATTATATGTTTATACATATATGTATCCCAATTTAATACATTATAATATTATTTTATAAGGACCCAAGTGTACATGGATTATATATGTGCAAATTAAATTTACTAAAATGTAATATCATTTCCTTATTGAAAATACATTGTGACCCTAATTATAACCTATGTATATATTATATGTATATGTACATAGCCTTAGTACTAATACTTTCATTTCCAAATGTTGAGTTATATTGCTTTGTCCCCCAATGAGAGTCTCTTTCCTTGTCACGTGCATAGTTATAAGGCCTAAGCCTATTTCCTCCTCAAGCTCAGCAAAGATCATAGCAATGATTCAATGGGGAGTGGGCTTCGTGATGGGATTCAACCACTAATCACCAACTCCTCCTTAACCATCATATAATTCTTCAATTCATTGGTTTAATTTAGTGGAAGAATTCATTTTCTGTATATTGAAAACTCTATAAATTGAGCTCTCTCCTTCACATTTTATTTTGCTGAGATATTACTAAGCTGATTATAGAGGGAATTGAGAGCTAGCATAGCAGCATTATAAAAGCATTAGCAGCAAACTGATAACAGAGGTATAACATTTAAGTTCTTGATTTTACTTGGATTCATGCTAATTGGATTAGAACATGTCTATTAGTTGTTGTATTAGCTTATAAGTATGTTTGAACTACAATGTAGTTGCTTAGAATAGAATTCATGAAGAAATTTTGTGTTTGTTTCTAACTGCCGAAGCAGAAAACTGTTCAGTGCTGGCCGAGACCCGGCGCAGTTGCGCGCTCCCTAGTTTCAGTTTTCATTTCTGCTGCAAATCTGTTATGTGCTAATTAGTTGTTATGACTTAGACAAGCATGCTAACAGGTTTGACATGTGTATATGAGTACATTGGCATAGCATGATCATGTTTGGCTTTGATGGTATACATTATTCATGAAACGATTTATAGTTTTCGAAATAAACTTAGAGTTTTAAAAAGGAACCTTGATATGCTATATCCATGTTGATATTCTGACTTTGCGAGCATGTTAGTATGACCTAGAAATGCATGAAAAATATGTTGACTTGTGTATATATGTTTCATGATATAGCATGCATATGTTGGACCTCATTAGTGAACATTTACTAACAAAAATATAAGTTTTGAAAGCGAACTTTGACATGTAGGTATCATATCTACATTCTGATTTTTGTGAGCATGATTATATGGTTTATTAAGCATGAAAAGTTAGTCTAAGATGTTGTGATTACACTAGCATACATAGTTTGTGTTTAAAATGATTTTAAAAGACTAAACTTGGAAGTTTTGGAAACTAAAGATACATGAACCAAAGTCACAGTGTTATGATGTTTTGGACATGCATGAGAGTGCTTTTAACATCACTAGTATATCATACATGTGCACGCACTTGTTAGATACCATGAAAGCTAGTTAAGCATGTGTAAGACATGATTCAAAGTAACAAACGATGTTAGCCATGCATGAATGATAAGAACACACGCAAGCATGATTATTGACAGAATATATGACCACTTTATGTGTATAAACGACAAACATGATAACCTATGTAATTTCATGACATTGTGTGACCGTAAGTCATTAGAAACTGTGATTTAGAACTATATCATGTATGATTGAACTTGGAAAGGTTGTACAAGCATGGAAGGACCCTTTAACATGTATATATGCTATGTGATACCGTATGTTGATGCTTGGATAGAAGCAGCTAAGCAAAAGCTCAACCCTGGTCTGGCCAGGGAACATTGCAGCTGAGCTGTCCCTAGGCCTAACCAGGGCGTAGCTGCGCCAGCCCAAATGCAATCTGGACAGTTTTGATTTTTGACAGTTGACTTATATCAATGTTATGACTTACTAAATAAAGTATGTTTGGTATTGGTTGTGGTCTTATGTGATAGTGATGATTTATGAAGATGTTTAACTTGGAAAGAGGAACTTTAAAGATAAAAGACAATGAAAGTTATATCTATCGAGAGTCGTGAATTAGTATGATACTATGCGTGATATAAACTGTGTAGCAAGGTTAAGACCTAACTTATGTGTTGATTAATAAAGTATGATGTTAAACTATATAGCTAATGAATATCCTATACATGTAAATATATGACAATAGGATTCGAAAGTGTTGATTAACTTTACGTGGATAGACTACGCTTAAGGTAAGTTTCTCTGCCTTACACTCTTTTATTGTGCAAGTTTCCTTGAAACTGTTCTTATATTGTTAACGGCAAGTATCCAAACCTTTGAAATGGATCCTTGTGAAAGCAAGTTTTTCTTACTTACCCGTTTAAATTGAGTTAGTATGCTTATGGAACAAACTCTTGTTTCATTTGAGTCTTATGTAAGCTATTATTCATGTTAAACCTAGTATTGTTCTTAAATACTGTGAAAATGTCTATGCCATTTGAATGTCTATGCTAGACTATATGCATATTTAGAAAACTGTCCAAACCAATTGACTGGTGCGAAATCTTTGAAAATTGAGTTGAACAACCCTTATGGTAAGAGGAGTGTATATATTATTGGAAACCCAACACACGCGTGAAAATGATTATGGTGTTATGCATAACATGAAGTATTGTAGATTGATCATCTATCATACTTATTATTTTTGGGTTATAAGTTTAATATTGATAATTCTAGTAGATGTTCAATAGTCCTTAGTGACTGCTCAGTATAAATTATTTTATCCAGTTGGATACGTTGATTGCCTTTGAATTCATATATATCTGTTGATCTATAATGAACTATTGTTTCATATTCCAAGGATTTGATTTGAGAATTGTTGATACTCGTTGTTCATGATATTATTCTTCAAACTCTTGATTATAGGCGAGATTATACCTTGATATTTCAAACTCGTGTTATAAAACTCTTCACCCTTATCGTATATTACTTGTTGGGCAAATTGTGCTCATTCTTACTTTCCCTAAAAACATTTCAGTTAAGGCAGAGCAGGGACGACCTTCGAGCGTTGATAAGGGCAAGAGCAAGGCTACCGACTAGCCAATCCCTCTATGTTTTTAGAAGTTCTTGTGTTGTATTATGACAACTATGATAATGTATTAATACTGATTCAGAACTATGTTTAAACTTAAGTAGGGTTATGTAATAAGTCTTTATTTGATATTATTATGTAATCTATTAAGTACTGTAGGTTGCGAGACTTAGGGGAATAAATATAATAAATCAATGTATATTATTCTAGGTTATCTGTTGTGACTGTATGATTTTAGTTATTATTATTAGAACGTGATGAACCGAATTCGAGGCATCGAGGCCCGAATTTGGGGGCGTCACATTAAGCATATATAATCTTAACTAATACATAATAGAATAAAATCTTATTACAATCAACATAAAAGTCCTACATAAATAACAAGCTACTTCGTAGCCTTACCCTTGCCCTTATTAGTGCCGGAGGGTCCACCTTGCTCTGTCTTAACTGAAATGTTTTTAGGGAAAAGCAAGAATGAGCAACAAGTTTGCTCAGCAAGTAACGTAGCAATAAGGGGCAATATAGTTTTCAATTCCCAAGGGTATGACAATAAAGGATAGTTCGAGAATAACAAGAAGTATCAATAATTCTCAATAACAGTCGCTAAGGACAGAAAGATATCAATAAGATTCAACGCTTAAACATTTCAAGATGTCAAAATAATGAATACTGAGCAGTCACTAAGGACTATGAACTTCTACTAGAATTAAAAGTAATATGCTGATAATCCAAAAAGACAAGTACAACAGGTGATCAGCCTAAAGTACCCTACGTTATGCATATCGTTTAATCATACTCAAGTGCGCACGTCGGTCTCCCGACAAATATAGTTTCCCCTTCAAAGAAGGTTGTTCATCTCAGTCAATATAAGATTTTCACACCAATCAATTGGTTTGGATTGCTTTTCAAATTCATGATATAGGTCTAGCCGAATCGAATGGCATAGACCGCTCTTTCAATGTATATAAGAACAATTATAAGTTCAAGGAATATAAACAACTTTATCTTAGCTTCGAAGTATTAGGTCATAAGACATGAATTATAGTTCCAATAGTTTACTCGTACGACAAATAATAGTACAAGCTACATAAATGCTCAATAAAGAGTAGGGTTAGGAAACTTGCACAAATTCAAAATTGTGTAAGATAGGAAACTTGCATTATATAAATGCATCGGTAAAGATACTTGCATAAAGTAAATGCGTAGGTTAGGATATTTGCATAAAGTAAATGCGTAGGTTAGGATACTTGCCTTAAGCGTAGTTTACCAAAGTAAAGCTTATCAACACTTTTCGAATCCTATTATAACATATTTACGTATATAGGATATTCATTAGCTATATACATTCGATACACAAACTTGATATGTAAGTTAAACATACACATATGATTCTAACTTAGTTGTATAACCCTATACGTACGTCATTACATACTTATACACATATAGCACAAAATCAGTATATACGACATTATGAAATCAAGTAACATAGTTATACCATATATGACATTATTTTTAATCACAACGCTTAATCGATTATGTCTTTACTTATCTTTAGAGTTCCTTTTATAAGTCAAACATCATCATGTTACATTATCATCACATATAAATTCATATCGATATCAATCAGACTCTGTTTAGCAGCTTAGGGTATCATTATAAGCTAACTGACAAAAATCAGAACAAGCAGAATGTCCAGATCAGATTGCAGGCTGGCACAGCTGCTCCATGGTTAGGCTTAGGGACGGCGCAACTGCGCTGTTCCCTGGCCAGACCAGGGTTGTGCTTTTGCTCTTCTATTTTTGTCTCATTTATTCTAGCATTCATTAACACATAGCATAACACTTATTAAGGATCCTTGCATGCTTTCAAGGTCCATCTAAGTTCAACTTTTCATGTTATTATTTTAGATTAGTATCTCTAATGACTTAAGGTCATGAAATCATAAAAGACTATCATGCTTGTCATTCATACACATAAAGTGGTCACATAATCTGTATTAGGCATGCTCACAAGTATCTACATCATTTACGCATAACTCGCATTATTTATTGCTTTTAAACATGTCTAAATCATGCTTGATCAACTTTCATCGTGCCTAACAAGGTGTGTGCATGTATAGGCTCTCTTAGTGACATTAAGAGTACTAGCATGTATGACCAAAAATATCAGAATATAGTTACACCATATCTATGCAACTTAGTTTGCAAAAAGTCCAAGCTTTGCTTTTGAAATCATTTCCAACTTAAACCATGTGTTCTAGTGTATACTCAACACCGTAGACTCACATTTCATGCATATCTAGAGCATACAAGCATGCTTACAAAGTCAGAATATAAACATCAATATTATATGTCAAAGTCCATTTCAAAAACTATAACTTTCATTTAGTAAACTCATACTAATAAGTCAAGAACGTTCATGTTATGCCAAAGAACATATATCTACATGCTAACCCTGTTCCTCATACATGTTAAAGTGATATCAATATGCTAGCACCCATCAGATTGTAACAGAACTTAAACTCAAACTGGTGCCTGGCCGCAGCTGCGCGATGCTAAGTCGTGGGAGTGGCGCAGCTATGTTGCCCTAGGACGGGCTCAGAACAACTGGCGCAGCTGCGCTATTTTGAATTGCAGGGAGAGCGCAGCTGTGCCATAACCTGGACAGTCCAGATTGGCTTCTTCAACGGCAGAATACAAACCCAATCACAAAACTTTCTTACGAAACATGCTCTATTCAAGTCACATTATATTCCTAACATGCATATAAGCTTATATAACAAGTTGACAATAATTCTTACTCCAATTAACAAGAACTCATGCATAATCAAGAAGTTGGCAAATTCCAAAATGAAGAACATGGAAAATATAGCTCCGCTAAAGCTTGAATGAACTTGCTGCTAAATTGCTTCTACAATGCTGTTATTTTAACTCTTCCTTAACTTAACAGAAAATCTCAGCAAATGAAAAAGATAAGTAGAGAGCTTCATTTATAGGTAAAACATTACACAGACAATGCTTTTCTCCACTAATTCAAACTAACGGGAAGATCAAGATTTTGATGGGTATTAGAGAGTAGTTGGTGGTTGTTGATTTCCACTGTTGAGCCCACTCCCCATTGATGATTACTGGCTATGTTTTATGAGTTTGAGAAGCAACCTAATAGGCTTAGGCTTAGAGTTATACACGTGAGGAGGGAAATGCCACTTATTTTGGGACAAGGCAATTAAACTCAGCAACTTGGCAAATGAAATAATATTAACACTTAGGTTATATACATATACATATTATATACACTTAGGTTATAAATTTAAATAGAGTCACAATGTAGCTTTAAATGAGGAAACAATATTACAATGTAGTAAGTTGGGGTACATATATACACATCAACATATAATCCATGTACATTTCGTTAATACCAAATATAATCTGATTGAGTATTATCTTTTACATTATCATAAACTATATTATTTCAATTATTTATAATCATTGAAATAATTATTATTTTAATTCCACATCAATATTAAAATTGATAACTATTTATTTATTTCCTCTCATATATTTAAATATACACTTAGTTTAATTCAATAATCCATAAGGTACACCTCTAATGTATCCATACATACATGTTGTCACATAACATCATTACAACTCTATTATTTTAATTATATTAAATTATTAAAATAATCATTAAGTAACAATTGTTTATTATAATATTTATGAGGTACACATTTAATGTAGTTACACATCACATATTGTCACATAAGCATAATTTATGTAACTGACACAATTCATTAAATCTTAATATATAGTTTTTATATATTATGTAGTCACATTAAAGTGTCATGCTAAGCACTATATAATATACGATTAATTATCTCATATCTTGTATACAACAATTAATCGAGTAAATATAAATCTTATTATATTCATTAATCTAACATCATTCATAGTATCAATTAATAAAATATTAATTATTCATTTACTCAATAATATTCTATTTCTCATAATAACAATTAATTAACAATATAATATTAATTAATCATTCACTTATTAATTAATTAAGTCATCATCATTTCCATTCTCATGCCATACAAGGCATTCTACGAGTTTATCGCAATACTCCATATTTCCTCAATTATCATAAATTCAATTTGAAATTAATTGAATTACTCATCTCATAACACATAAAGATTTATTTTCAAATAAATATTTATTTTCTTATTATATCAATATTGATATTTATTCATAAAATTCATAGTTCTTATATCCTCCCCTCTTATAAAAATTCCGTCCTCAGAATTGTTACAAGGTTACACAAATAGATGGGGATAATCCCTCATCATCCTATCTTCTAATTCCCACGTAGCCTCCTTGACGTCGTGGTTTCTCCAAAGTACTTTTACAGAAGATATAACTTTTATTTCTTAATATCAGTTCTTTCCTATCTAGTATTTAGACATAAATTTCTTCATACGCCAGGTTCTTCTCTACTTGAATGGGCTCATAAGAAATCACGTGCTTGTAGTCAGCCTTATACGGACGCAACACGGAAATGTGGAACACGTTGTGGATGTGCTCCAACTCGGGTGGTAATGCTACTTTGTATGCCACTTTGCCCACTCGCTTCAATACCTCGAATGGTCCTATGAATCTCGGACTCAATTTTCCTTTCTTGCAGAATCATATTTTTCCTTTCCAGGGAGATACCTTCAAGAATACGAAACTACCGACTTTAAAGTCCCGGTCTTGTCGATGCAAGTCGGCGTACTTTTCTGGCAATCTTGAGCTGCTACCAGTCTGGCTCTTATCACTGTCACCACGTCTGTGGTTTGTTGTACTAATCCTGGCCCTAGGATTCGTCGTTCTCCGACTTCGTCACAATATAATGGCGTTCTGCATTTCCTTTCGTAAAAAGCTTTGTACGGTGGCATGCCGATACTCGCATGATAACTATTATTATATGCAAATTCCACCAAGATTAGGCGGTCGTCCCAATTTCCCTTGAAGTCCATTACACAAGTCCTAAGCATGTCCTCCAGCGTTTGTATTGTTCGCTCACTTTGTCCGTCTGTCTGAGGATGATAAGCAGTACTCAACCTTAACTGTGTTCCCATCATCTCTTGCAAGCTTTTCCAGAAGTTTGACGTAAAGCGCGAATCTCGATCAGAAACAATTGACACCGACACTCCATGTCGTGAAATAATTTCCTTTACGTACTAATTCAAACCGTATCGGATCTTAATCGGTACAAAATGTGCGGTCTTCGTTAGTCGATCCACGATAACCCAAATGGCATCATAACCTTTCTGCGTGACTGGAAGTCCCACCACGAAGTCCATCGTGATGTGCTCCCATTTCCACTCTGGTATTTCCAATAGTTGAAGTAAACCACTCGGCCTCTGGTGCTCTGCTTTGACGCATTGGCAAGTAAGACATCTACTAACGCACTCTGCGACTTTCTGTTTCAGATTGGGCCATCAAAAATGTTGCCTCAAATCTCGGTACATCTTTGTGCCTCCCGGATGAACGAAATATGTCGTATTGTGTGCCTCGTACAAAATTTCTTCTCTCAATTCGGCTACCGCTGGCACCCACACCCTCCCTTCGAATCTCAAGATACCGTCTTTATCCATTCTAAATCTTTCATCTTCATTCTCTGTGATCCTCTTTCTGATTTTCTCGCACTCCTTATCCTTTTCTTGTGATTCCTTCACTCTATCCAACAAAGTTGGAGGAGCTTCCATTACAATTAACTTTTCCTCAGACCTCTCCGGTCCCTTTACCTCTATTTCTAACTTCTCCATTTCTCTTATTAATTCTTCATGAGTCGTCAAGTGAAACAATTTCTCCCTTCCTTTCTTACTTAGAGCGTCGGCAACTACGTTTACCTTTCCCGGGTGATAAAGAATATCACAGTCATAATCCTTGATTAATTCTAACCACCTCCTTTGTCGCATGTTCAACTCCTTCTGTGTGAAGATATATTTCAGACTTTTGTGGTCCGTGTATATCTCACATTTCTCTCTGTACAAATAATGCCTCCATATCTTCAACGTAAAAATTACTGCCGCTAACTCTAAGTCGTGAGTAGGGTATCATTTTTCGTTAACCTTGCTATGTTGCATGAGCACATAACCAAGTCCCTTGTGCGATGCATCACTATACACCACAAAACCTCCCACATAGTCTAGTAGTGATAACACAGGCGCTTCACATAATCTCTTCTTCAACTCCTAAAAACTTTCCTCATATTTTTCCGTCCATACAAACTTTACCGTCTTCCTCGTCAGATTGGTCAACGGGGTCGCTATCTTAGAAAAATCCTAGATAAATCTTCGATAGTACCTAGCTAACCTTAAGAAACTCCTTATCTCTATTGGTGTTTTCGGCTACTCCCAATTACTTACTGCTTTTACCTTTGTAGGGTCTACTTAGATTCCATTCTTATCCACCACATGCCCTAAGAATTAAACCTTCTCCATCCAAAATTCACACTTAGAAAACTTCGCATACATCTTCTCCTTCCTTAGCGCCTCCAAAACAATTTTTAGATGTTTGACGTGCTCTTCCTCTGTCTTCGAGTAGATCAAGATGTCGTCGATGAAAACTACCACAAACTTGTCCAAGTAGGGCTTGACAACTCGGTTCATCAAGTCTATGAATACTGTCAGAGCATTAGTCAATCCGAATGACATTACCAAAAACTTATAATATCCATAACGGGTTCGAAACGCAGTCTTTGGTATGTCTTCCTCCCGTACCTTCAGTTGGTGATAACCTGTCCGTAGGTCTATCTTCGAGAAACATTTTGCTCCCTTCAGTTGATCAAAAAGGTCGTCTATTCTTAGTAGCGGATATCTATTCTTGATCGTTACTCTGTTCAATTCTCGATAATCGATACAGAGCCTCATCGATCCGTCCTACTTTTTAACAAACAGCACTGGTGCTCCCCAAGGAGACACACTCGGCCGTATGTAACCCTTATCTAGTAACTCTTGCAATTATATTATCAATTCCTTCATTTCTACTGGCGCCATACGATATGGAGCTTTTGAAATCGGTGCCGTTCACGGTGCTAAGTCTATTACGAATTCGATTTCTCTGTCTGGCGGAAGACCAGGCAGATCGTCTGGAAATACATCTTGGAATTCTCTTACTATGGATATATCCTTAATTTCTACTCCCTTTTTCTGAGTATCTACAATGTAAGCTAGGTAACCTACACATCCTTTCCTTAATAATTTCTTGGCCTGCATCATTGTAAGACAACACGATTGCTTAAGCGATGAGCTACCATAAAACACTACCTTAGACTTACTTGGAGTCTGAAGGTTTACACATTTATTCTGACAGTCAATTATTGTAGCATGGTTATACAACCAATCCATTCCCAGTATTACGTCAAATTCTCCCAATTTAATTGGAATCAGGTCTACACTCAGTTCATGATCTCTAATGTTTGCGCGATAATTTCGGTATACGTATTCTACAGGGATTACTTCCATATTTGCAACTTTTATATCTGAAGAATTCCTTAATCGTTCTCGGGGTAAGTTAAGTCGACTAGCAAATTCTCCAGATACAAAAGAACAGGTGGCACCCGAATTAAATAATATACATGCATTTATATCATTGATTGGGATAATACCTGACACTACGTCCTTCGTAGCTACTGCGTCCTGGACGGTCATGTTAAAGGTTCTGGCGGTTGGGCAGTTGGATTGTATCGGTCCGCCGATCATTAACTTGTTGCCTCCCCCTGGTTGGCCACTTCCTCCGCCGCTTCCCTTCTTCATGCAATCCTTGATCCGGTGCTCCGTTGAGCCGCAAGCGAAACACCCTTGGATCTTCTTTGGCTTCGGGAAGTTGGGCGAAATGTGTCCCTCCTGGCCGCAATTGTAGCAAGTATTACGCCCCTTCCAGCACTCACCTTGATGATTTTTCCCACACTTCGGGCATCCTTCTGCCCACTTCTTAAAACCTCCACGAAAATTTCCAGGCTGATTATTTTTGTTGTTGTTGTTGTTGTTGTTGTTATTTTCCCATTTTCTCTTCCCTAAGTTACTTCCTCCACTGCTGCTTCCTCCTCCACGGCTTTTGAAAGTAGTATGCATACAAGCCAATCATGTATGATGATAAAGCATATACTTTGGAGACAATCTTATTTATTTATTAATAAAAATATTCATTTATTAAAGGCATTTAATTATCTATATGGTGCTTTTTTATAATATGTAAATAACCCATAGTTTTAAGCAATGCTTTTAGAATCATGATGATGATCATGCTAATGAGATCTAAATTCTTAGAAAGCTCTAAAACTAAAATAGTTGCTAATCGTGGGATTACTAAAAAGGGGATTAGTAAATCCAGATAGATTGGTACGTATGTTGCTTGCTCATTGGATGAGGATGATTGATCTCATGATCATTTGTGTGGAGACACTAAAGCAAGTATGTAGGTGCTTATTGGAGAATAAGTTCACTGAACGTGACTCGCTATGGAATACCTAATGGAGTTTTACTCGCCTGTCAATAGGAATTCCTAATGTGATAGTAGTACAAGTAATCCTTGGACTTGAGATCATCATAGTATCTTGTATGTAACAAATTATACTTTGACTTATTCCTTAAGGCCTTTTAAGGCATATATAGGGTATGCTTGGGTATAATGAGTTACATATGGAGATTATGAATGATCAATAAAGAATCTACCATCTCTAGTAAAAGAGGAGATATGTCCTATGTGATTCTTCAAATGACAACCCAGGAATCCTTGGCCAAGGTGGAATGAAATTAGAAAGAGGTTTTTAATTTGCATTAATCGGAGTTGTGCATTTTCTAATCGAAATACATATGATTAAATAAAATAAGACTTGACAGTAAATCCATGTCTTATATTTAATTGGGACATTGTATGGTGGAAGGATTGAATTGTACGGTAATTATTTACTCACAAGTTCTTTTATGATTAATGTTGAAATCTATATTATTTGGAAAGTCGTTGATCGCTAGGGAGGCTTATCCCTATTGTAGAATAAATATATTTATTTATTTAAATAGATTATTTGTTTAATTTATTTATTTAAATAAGATTAGAATTGTTCTAATTGATTTATTCACAACCGATTTAATATGGAGAACCTAAAGGGTCACACCATAAAAGAAAGAATAATTATTTAAGAAGGTAATGGCATAATCGTAATAATGCATTAAGTATAATTAATTTAATCTATAGTGATAGAATAAATTAAATAGCTTAATATTTATTATTTAATATTTTAAAAATATTAAATATAAATTAATAAGAAGAGTCTTATTAATATTATTATAATTATTATTATTTTAATTTCTAAAGAGTTTAGTAATTAATTTAATATTAGTACTCTCATTTATTCCTAATAAGATTAGGAGACAAATTAATTAAATGAATTTAATTAATTATTCCCAAAGTGGTGGGAAGCATAAATTAATTAAAGGAGTTTAATTAACTAAATAAAATCCCATGTCTAATAGGATTAGAAGGGTTGACCAATATCTATATAAGAGGAGTCTTATAATAGATATCAGTTGATGCAATTCCAATTGTTGGAGAGTACTCCTTTTCTATAGAGGATAGAAAACTAGGTTTAGCCAATCACCCTACTTCTTGATAATTTCTCTTCCTTGGTGGATCACCTCTAGAGGCTAAACACTTGGGTGGCTAACGTTGATCAAAGGAAAGAATCTAACCCAAAAATTTAAGGAGATCATGAAGAACAAGGAGTTGAACTCGTACTTGTAGAAGCTTCGTTCTACAAGGGTATGATTCCATAACTTCTTATTTATCGTTTTAAATTAATAATTTGCATAAAGGATGATCCGGGTAATGGTTTTGTAGAAATTTTTTAAACTCTGATATACCATGCTTCCGCTAATTTTTGTAATTTGATTGCGTCATGATTTCGTACAAACCCAACAGTGGCATCAGAGCCAAACCTTTATGCAATTATTAATTGTTTTGATTCCATATATATATGGGTATGTATTTAGAATAATTTATTGGGCATAATTTTAATTGTATAAAATTATTATTATTATTATTATTATTATTTTTTGAAAATAATAATAATAATAATAATCGCGAATTCCTTTTCTTTTTTGGGACGAATCACGTCAAGGTTACAAGGGATTCACTTTCTAAATAAAGTTCATTTTTTTTTCAAGGGGAATGTGATTACCCTTTTTAAAACCCACCTGCAAGATGTTAAAGGATTTCAAAAGTTGATTCCTGCATGGTTTTAAAAGGTTAGTCAATGTTAGATTATATATATATATATATATATATATATATGATAAATGATTCGAATGATTTTAAAAAAGCCACAGGTTACTTTTTTTTAAAAAAAGGAACGTAAAGTTAACGTTATATATATATTTATTATATATACGGTTATATTATATATATATATATATATATATTCATTCTTAATAATTTTATAATTAAAATAAAGAGTTTATTTTAATCTTGAAATTGGATTTCATGTAATTTAAAATTGCCCATTAAATGATACTCATATATATATGGAATGTTTTAATTCATGAGATGGATATTTATTTATTGATATATATGGTGACATGTATGAAAATAAATGGGGTTGATTATGGACTATTGACCAATGTGATTGGATTTTATTTTAGTTGAATGCTTGAATGAATGAGTTTTATTAAATGGGGTCTGCGTACCTCGTCTTCTCTAATTTTTTTTCTTGATGTAAAATTCTATCTCCCTCCTATGTACTTTCCGTTGACTGCTGATCAAGGTTTCTATTTAAATTAAATAGTTTAATGTAATAGAAATAGTTAGAATTATCTTGAAAAAATTAGAGACCAAGGAGCAAGGAGCGCGTGAAGACCTGTTTGTATGGAGCCCGGGTTTAAATGTAATAGTTACGTTTAAATTTAAATTCTTGCACTCCTAGGTTTGACCTTTTGGTTCACTTGGTGGCTCTAGTGAACCAAACTAGAATAAAAGTCCATAATCAATCCGGGTAGAATATAGTATTCTATATAGCATGCTAAATATTATATATATATTATATTTTATGCAAACATGCTTTGCATGTTTAATAAAATGACGCGTATTTTATATATATATATGTGCATGCGCGCTAAACAAGATGAGACAAATAATAACAAACCCCTCAAAGAAACAAGATTAAGTCCGAATCGTTCTAAAATATTTGGAATATCGAACGTCGCCTTCTAGCATGATAAATTAATAGAGTATTAAATATTTAATATGAGCTTGTTGTGCTATCCACAAGGCGAGTATTGAGTATTTAAGATGTTAATTAATCACATTTGATGCTTATCAAGAAAATTGAACGATCTAGTCTTGTTGTGCTACCCACAAGGACGAACATTTTCTTTTTTGAATTTATGGAAGTGCTAGGCTGGACTTAACTTAAATCATTTTAGTTCGGATGTTCACACACTTGACCATTATGATTTAAAAGGCAAAATAAAAGGAGTTACATGGTGATGAAATTGACAAGAGTTTTCTACCTATTTATTTGTATATCGCTTGTTGTGCTATCCACAAGGTTATATACATTTGAAATGTGATCCTTATTCTCACTAGCAAATTTTTAATTAGATGTTGCCGAACTATATAAGTGAGGGTAATTTAGTTTGATAAAAATAGTGGGAGATACTAATTTAAAATAAAGACCTAAATTTATTTTGGTATGCAAAATTAATAAAATGAATGTTTGCTAAAAATGTTATTTTTCACATGCAGAATTTTTAAAACGTCAAAATCACTAATTTCACTGCGAAGCATACTTGATGCTAATAAGCTTACCGAGCCGAATTATACGGACTGACTAAGAAATCTGAGAATAGTTCTCACTGCTGAAAAGATTTCTTAGTGTCTTAAATTTACCTGTCCCTGGAACTGTTTCAGAAACAGCCTCTGAGGAAGAGATTGCCACCATTGTAAAGTGGCAAGATGATGCATCTGTGGCTCAATGCATCATGCTCGCAACCATGAATAACGAGCTTCAGCGTCAGCATGAAAACATGGATGCTCCTACTATGTTGCTTCACCTCAAGGAGTTGTATGGTGAACAAAGTAGGACTGCTAGATATGAGATATCTAAGGAGCTCTTCCGATCTTGGATGACCAAGGGCAAGGTGAACATAAAGGAATAAAAGAAACCTGATCCAGCTAGCAAAGGAATGTGCTTCCATTGCAACGAGCCGGGTCATTGGAAGAGGAATTGCAAGAAGTTTCTGGCAGAGAAGAAGCTTCGACTTCCAATCAAGGTTTGTTCATGATTGAAATTAATTTTTCAGAAAGTCAAAATTCTACTTGGGTATTGGATACGGGCTGTGGTTCTCACATATGTAATAATGTGAAGGGACTGGTCAGAAGTAAAAAGCTGAACAAGGATGAGGTTGTCCTATGAGGGAGAAATGGAGCAAAGGTTGCTGCATTAGTAGTAGACACTTATTGTTTAGCACTGCCTACGGGCAAGTCCATTTATTTAGATAATTGTTATTTTACTGAATATCATTAGAAATATTATTTCAAATTCTGTATTAGATATGGATGGATTTGAAATTATAATAAAGAACAACAGTTGTTCTATTTATAAAATAATGTTTTATATGGTATTGGTAATTTGTGAAGTGGACTTTATATACTTGACTTGAATGAAAATTTACTTCAAATAAAACAAACTAAGAAAAGAAAATGAGATGATATTAATTATACCTATATGTGGCACTGTAGACTCGGTCATATCAATGAAACGAGATTGTCCAAGTTGCATAAGGATGGGCTCTTAGAGCTATCTGATTATGAATCATATCCAACTTGTGAATCTTATCTCATGGGTAAAATGACTAAATCTCCTTTTAGTGGAAAAGGAGAAAGAGTTACAGAGTTGTTGGCATTGATTCGCACAGACGTTTGTGGACCTATGACACCAAGTGTACGGGGTGGGTATTCTTATTTTATTACTTTCATTGATGATCACTCAAGATTTGGATATGTGTATTTAATGAAATACAAGTCAGAATCATTTAAAAAGTTCAAAGAGTTCAGAAGTGAAGTAGAGAAACAAACGGGCAAGAGTATTAAGATACTTCGATTAGATTGAGGTGGAGAATTCTTAAGCGGTGAGTTTCTCAATTGTCTCAAAGAAAATGGTATAATCTCACAATGGACTCCTCCAGGTACACCACAGTTAAATGGAATATCTGAAAGGAGAAATCGAACATTGATGGATATGGTTCGATCCATGATGAGTTTTACCGATCTTCCAATTTTATTCTGGGGTTATGCCCTAGAAATGGCTCATATCTACTAAATAAGGTCCCCTCAAAATCCGTCCCCAAGACTCCATATGAGATGTGGACAGGGAGGAAACCTGGTCTTAAGCATGTTAAGATCTGGGGATGTCCAGCTTATATGAAAAAGTTTCAAAATGATAAGCTAGGGGCAAGATCTGATAAGTGCACGTTTGTGGTATATCCTAAAGAAAGTTTGGGATACTATTTCTACAATCCTACTGAGCAAAAGGTGTTTGTTGCGAAACACACTACCTTCTTGGAAAAGGAGTTTATCCTTAAAGGGGCTAGTGGGAGAAAAATAGATCTCGATGAAATTCAAGAACTACAAACCATTACAGATCAAGTGGATGAACCTGTCCAAGTAGAAACACCTAATGTACAACACCCTATTCGTAAATTTGGAAAAGTACCGAAGATACCTAAATGGTATGGATTCGTCATAGAGGATGACAATGAGGTACACATCATGGACGATGATGATCCATTGAATTAAGAACAGACTATGAGTAATAAAGACTCAAAGAAATAGTAGATGACCATAAAATCTAAAATGGATTTTGAAGCTATGCTCAAGTCCATTTGGATTTTTCTTGCGATTGCAGCTTATTTTACTTTATCTGCCAAAATAGACGTGGAGACGCCCTTCCTCAAATATACATTATTAGAGGAGAATGTATGTATGATACATCTAGATGGTTTTTTTTGTTTCAATGGTTGAAGCAAATTATGTATATGAGCTACAACAATCTATTCATGGATTGAAGCAAGATTCTCGTAAATGGAACATTCGTTTTGATGAGACAATCAAAGAGTTTGATTTTATCAAAAACGAGGATGAACCATGTGTATACAAGAAGGTTAGTGGGAGCATTATTTCATTCCTTGTATTATATGTTGATGATATATTACTGCTACGGAATGAAATTCCTATGCTAAAATCGATCAAAATAAAGTTGTCTAAATATTCCTCTATGAATGATTTGGGTATAACATCCCGCATTGGGGATATAAATTTGTATTAATAGATTTAAAAGGATGTTCGGCATACCCAAGGAAACGTATATTCATTAGATGCTAAAGGCGTTTCGCATGGCAAACTCCAAAAAGTGCCTTATGATGATGAGCCATGGAGTGTATCTCTCTAAAGTTATCCTCATTAAGGAGAGATCGCATGAGTTACTATCATGTATACAATGAAATATACGAGACTTGATGTTGATCAGTCATATTCTGGAGAAGATCACTGTGAGACAGTGATAAACATCTTAAAGTACTTAACTGACATTAAGGATGTAATCATATTATATGATGAGTCTGAATTACACTAGAGGGCTAAACAGACTCAAGTTTTCAGACTAACCAAGACGACAGCAAAATCCACTTTAGGGTAAATTGTTACCTTGAAAGATGGTGCAGTGAATTGGAAAGGTTCCAAACAACAAAAGGTTGTTGGTTTAGTGACAAAGACAAAGTATATAACTGTAAGTGAAGCTGCAAGTTGATGTTTTAGATGAAAAGTTCATTACAGAACTAGGAATAATTCCTAAGTCTCATCTTGAATCTAAACATGTGTTGCGGCACTTTGATTAAAGAAATCATTGAAAGAGGAGCATATAGACTCTCAAGATAACATTGCAGATCCATTTACTAAAGCTATAACACAACAGCAGTTTTATTGTCACTTAGAGAAGTTGGTATGAGATACCATGGCGATTGACTTTAGTGCAAGTGGGAGATTGAAAGTAGTATGCATACAAGCTAATCATGTATGATGATAAAGCATATACTTTGGAGACAATCTTATTTATTTATTAATAAAAATATTCATTTATTAAAGGCATTTAATTATCTACATGGTGCTATTTTTATAATATGTAAATAACCCATAGTTTTAAGCAATGCTTTTAGAATCATGATGTTGATCATGCTAATGAGATCTAAATTCTTACAAAGCTCTAAAACTAAAATAGTTCCCAATCGTGGGATTACTAAAAAGGGGATTAGTAAATCCAGATAGATTGGTACGTATGTTGCTTGCTCATTGGATGTGGATGATTGATCTCATGATCATTTGTGTGGAGACACTAAAGCAAGTATGTAGGTGCTTATTGGAGAATAAGTTCACTAAACGTGACTCGCTATGGAATACTTAATGGAGTTTTACTCGTCTGTCAATAGGAATTTCTAATGTGATACTAGTAGAAGTGATCCTTGGACTTGAGATCATCATAGTATCTTGTATGTAACAAATTATACTTTGACTGATTCCTTAAGGCCTAAGGCATATATAGGGTATGCTTGGGTATAATGAGTTACATATGGAGATAATGAATGATCAATAAAGAATCTACCATCTCTAGTAAAAGAGGAGATATGTCCTATGTGATTCGTCAAATGACAACCCAGGAATCCTTGACCAAGGTGGAATGAAATTAGAAAGAGGTTTCTAATTTGCATTAATCGGAGTTGTGCATTTTCTAATCGAAATACATATGATTAAATAAAATAAGACTTGACAGTAAATCCATGTCTTATATTTAATTGGGACATTGTATGGTGGAAGGATTGAATTGTACGGTAACTATTTACGCACATGTTCTTTTATGATTAATGTTGAAATCTATATTATCTGGAAAGTCGTTGATCGCTAGGGAAGCTTATTCCTATTGTAGAATAAATATTATTTATTTATTTAAATAGATTATTTGTTTAATTTATTTATTTAAATAAGACTAGAAGTATTCTAATTGATTTATTCACAACCGGTTTAATATGGAGAACCTAAAGGGTCACACTATAAAAGGAAGAATAATTATTTAAGAAGGTAATGGCATAATCGTAATAATGCATTAAGTATAATTAATTTAATCTATGGTGATAGAATAAATTAAATAGCTTAATATTTATTATTTAATATTTTAGAAATATTAAATATAAATTAATAAGAGGAGTCTTATTAATATTATTATTTTAATTTCTAAAGGAGTTTAGTAATTAATTTAATATTAGTACTCTCATTTATTCCTAATAAGATTAGGAGACAAATTAATTAAATGAATTTAATTAATTATTCCCAAAGTGGTGGGAAGCCTAAATTAATTAAAGGAGTTTAATTAACTAAATGAAATCCCATGTCTAATAGAATTAGAAGGGTTGACCAATATCTATATAAGAGGAGTCTTATAATAGATATCAGTTGATGCAATTCTAATTGTTGGAGAGTACTCCTTTTCTATAGAGGATAGAAAACTAGGTTAAGCCAATCACCCTCCTTCTTGATAATTTCTCTTCCTTGGTGGATCACCTCTAGAGGTTAAACACTTGGGTGGCTAACGTTGATCAAAGGAAAGAATCTAACCCAAAAATTCAAGGAGATCATGAAGAACAAGGAGTTGAACTCGTACCTGTGGAAGCTTCGTTCTACAAGGGTATGATTCCATAACTTCTTATTTATCGTTTTAAATTAATAATTTGCATAAAGGATGATCCGGGTAATGGTTTTGTAGAAATTTTTTAAACTCTGATATACCATGCTTCCGCTAATTTTTACAATTTGATTGCGCCATGATTTCATACAAACCCAACAGCTTTCTCCTCCCGTATTCTTACCCTTCTTTTCTTTGTTATATAGACTCAAGGCTTCACTGCCACCTTCCACAATGATCGCCTTCTCCAGCAATGTTGCAAAGGAATCAATCTGAAGAACTGACACCTTATTAAACAACCAAGGCTTCAGTCCTTGCTCAAAATGTCTAGCTTTCCTCTGTTCATCCCCTACCCGGTGTTCTGCAAACCTGCGCTAGTTCATTAAACTTAGATGCATACTGTGCCACCGTTATATCACCCTGCATTAGTTCTAAAAACTTAACCTCCATTCTGTTCTTCATGCTTTTCGGGAAGTAGTTCTCAAAAAACAATGTCTTAAATCTCTCCCATGCTATTATCCCTTTTCCTGCTCTTTGCTGATTTGCCTCCCACCAATAGTTGGCTTCGCCCCTCATCATATACGTAGCGAATACCGTCTTATGGTCTTCACCCACACGAGCGATGGTGAAAGCCTTCTCTATCTCTTTGATCCACGTTTGTGCAGTGATCGGATCGGTAGTACCTTCACACTCTGGAGGTCCTACACTCCTAAAGTCTTTGAAATTCGTAACTGGGGACTGCTTGAGAATTGGGGCGAACGGGTTCGTTGTTCCTTCCCCTAAGATCCTCTCCTAACAAATCCACTAACTTCTGGATCGGGTCTACTTGCTCTCTCTCACTGTTCACTGATTCCTCAAGTGCAGTTAATCTACGTCTGGGCGGCATTTTTTGCATCGCAAAATTTTCACTTTTATTATTCAATTATATTACTTAAGTATTTCTTTAATGCTAAAAAGAATAGAATTTATAACACGTTTCTGAAATAAGACCATTTATATTCATATGCCAATTCATTTCAGTACATGATTATGCATAGCATACTGCTATAAATGTCAACATATATCCCCTATTATCACAAAAGATGGGGAAAATACCAACATACTACCCCTCTAACATAAGCCTACTCAGGGTGTACATACTTATCCCATATCTTACACAAAAGATTGGGATTACATCACGATATATACATTACATAAAAGAAACTACTATCACTACTATCACTAACTAAGGGGTCTCATCCTAACATTCCTGCGCTCCACAGTGCTCTTGTACTCAATCTGCGCTATGTACGCCAGCAGCTCTCTGCTCATAGTGTGTCGGGTCTGTCCCTGCTCTGTCGGGTAGTGGTATACACCATCAATCACCCTCTCAATAGCTGAGCAAAACACGTAACCCATCTTGTTCACCTTCCTCTTCTTGCATCTCACCTCATCTTCTAGGTCGTCTGCCCTCTCATTCGTCGCTTCCCACTTCTCCTCGAAGTGGATCCTATCCATCACCTCCAACTCTAACTGAGTACGGAGAGCCTCCTTCTCCGTCTTCTCGCTCAACTCTCTCTGCTCTACCTCTTCCATCTTTCCTGCCAGATCCACATTCCTGGACACCGACTTGTGAAACAAGGTTCCCATCTGGATCCTTGCCTCCCTGCGATAAGCAATCTCTACTTCCATCTCCTGCATCACTAGCTTCCTCTGGTGGTCCTCGTCCTTCAGCTTCTGGAACTCTGACTCCCTCTCTTGAGCCTCAGCCTCCAGCTTCTGCACTCTATAGTCTAGCTCTAGGATCCACTCCTCGTACTATCCTAACATCTGCTCCTCGATAGTAGCCTCATCAGAGTCCTCTACGGGCTCATCCTCTATAGGCTCCTCCTCTGGATCGGACTCTACCTCAGTCTCGTCCTCGTCGTCAAACTCGGACGGTGCAACTGCCTGCACAGGCACAACCTCTAGATGTGCCTCATATACAACATGTATATCTCGGGGCTCCTCCTCTGCCACTCTACTAGGTCCTCCCATGTCTGTCATCTTACAATCACAAACACAAGACAAACAAACAACAACTCCATTAGAATGTTAAATAAAACATAAGTTCATTGTATAGAATGAAATTATATTCCATAACACACTAAGTCTCCAAGAAAACTCTACATAAGTCTCATTCCTTTCTATCTTCTAAGTTCCCTTAAGTTATAATCTAAGGACTCTCGCTCCTAAGGTTTATAACTACAGCTCTGATACTAACCTCTGACGCCCCAAAATTCGGACCGCCACAGTCTCGAATTTAGTTCATCACAATCTAAATACTAATACAATAATAATATCTCGCGTAACGGAAATACACATACGAATAGATTACATTTATTTAATATAACCATTCATGTCCCAAAAGTTCATAACTTAAACATCTCTTACATCTTAAACATAGCTTAAGCATATATAATCTTAACTAATACATAATAGAATAGAATCTTATTACAATCAACATAAAAGTTCTACATAAATAACAAGCTACTCCGTAGCCTTGCTCTTGCCCTTATCAGTGCCCGAGGGTCCGCCTTGCTCTGTCTTAATTAAAATATTTTTAGGAAAAAGCAAGAATGAGCAACAAGTTTGCTTAGCAAGTAATGTAGCAATAAAGGGCAATATAGTTTTCAATTCCCAAGGGTATGACAATAAAGGATAGTTCGAGAATAACAAGTAGTATCAATAATTCTCAATAACAGTCGCTAAGGACAGAAAGATATCAATAAGATTCAACGCTTAAATATTTCAGGATGCCAAAATAATGAATACTGAGCAGTCACTAAGGACTATGAACTTCTACAAGAATTAACAGTAATATGCTGATAATCCAATAAAACAAGTACAACAGGTGATCAGCCTAAAGTACCCTACGTTATGCATATCGTTTAATCGTACTCAAATGCGCACGTCGGTCTCCCGACAAATATAGTTTCCCCTTCAAAGAAGGTTGTTCATCTCAGTCAATATAAGATTTTCGCACCAATCAATTGGTTTGGATTGCTTTTCAAATTCATGCCCTAGGTCTAGCCAAATCGAATGGCATAGACCGCTCTTTCAATGTATATAAGAATAATTATAAGTTCAAGGAATATAAATAACTTTATCTTAGCTTCGAAGTATTAGGTCATTAGACATGAATTATAATTCCAATAGTTTACTCGTACGACAAATAATAGTACAAGCTAAATAAATGCTCAATAAAGAGTAGGGTTAGGAAACTTGCACAAATTCAAAGTTGTGTAAGATAGGAAACTTGCATAATATAAATGTGTCGGTTAGGATGCTTACATAAAGTAAATGCGTAGGTTAAGATACTTGCATAAAGTAAATGCGTAGGTTAGGATACTTGCCTTAAGCGTAGTTTACCAAAGTAAAGCTTATCAACACTTTTCAAATCCTATTATAACATATTTACGTATATAGGATATTCATTAGCTATGTACATTCGATACACAAACTTGATATGTAAGTTAAACATACACATACGATTCTAACTTAGTCGTATAACCCTATACGTACGTCATTACGTACTTATACACATGTAGCACGAAATCAGTATATACGACATTAAGAAATCAAGTAACATAGTTATACCACGTATGACATTATTTTTAATCACAACACTTAATCGATTATGTCTTTACTTATCTTTGGAATTCCTTTTGTAAGTTAAACATCATCATGTTACATTATCATCACATATAAATTCATATCAGTATCAATCAGACTCTATTTAGCATCTTAGGGTATCATTATAAGCTAATTGACAAAAATTCGAACAAGCAGAATGTCCAGATCAGATTGCAGGCTGGCGCAGCTGCGCCCTGGTTAGGCTTAGGGACGGCGCAGCTGCGCTGTCCCCTGGCCAAACCAGGGTTGAGCTTTTGCTCTTCTGTTTCTGTCTCATTTATTCTAGCATTCATTAACACATAGCATAACACTTATTAAGGATCCTTGCATGCTTTCAAGGTCCATATAAGTTCAACTTTTCATGTTATAATTTTAGATTTGTATCTCTAATGACTATAGGTCACTTAAGGTCATAAAATCATAAAAAACTATCATGCTTGTCATTCATACACATAAAGTGGTCACATAATCTGTATTAGGCATGCTCACAAGTATCTACATCATATACGCATAACTAGCATCATTTATTGCTTTTAAACATGTCTAAATCATGCTTGATCAACTTTCATCATGCCTAACAAGGTGTGTGCACATATAGGCTCTCTTAGTGACATTAAGAGTGCTAGCATGCATGACCAAAAATATCAGAATATAGTTACACCATATCTATGCAACTTAGTTTGCAAAAAGTCAAAGTTTTGCTTTTGAAATCATTTCCAACTTAAACCATGTGTTCTAGTGTATACTCAACACCTCAGACTCACATTTCATGCATATCTAGAGCATACAAGCATGCTTACAAAGTCAGAATATAAACATCAATATTATATGTCAAAGTCCATTTCAAAAACTATAACTTTCATTTAGTAAACTCATACTAATAAGTCAAGAACGTTCATGTTATGCCAAAAAACATATATCTACATGTTAACCCTGTTCCTCATGCATGTTAAAGTGATATCAATATGCTAGCACCCATCAGATTGTAACAGAACTTAAACTCAAACTGGTGCCTGGTGCAACTGTGCTGTGCTAAGCCGTGGGAGCGGCGCAACTGCGCTGCCCCTAGACGGGCTCAGAACAACCGGCGCAACTATGCCATGTTGAACTGCAGGGAGATCGCAGCTGCGCCATACCCTGGACAGTCCAGAATGGATTCTACAACGGCAGAATACAAACCCAAACACAAAACTTTCTTACGAAACATACTCTATTCAAGTCACATTATATTCCTAACATGCATATAAGCTTATATAACAAGTTGACAACAATTCTTACTCCAATTAACAAGAATTCATGCATAATCAAGAAGTTAGCAAATTCCAAAATGAAGAACATGGAAAATATACCTCTGCTAAAGCTTGAATGAACTTGCTGCTAAATTGCTTCTACAATGCTGCTATTTTAACTCTTCCTTAACTTAACAGAAAATCTCAGCAAATGAAAAAGAGAAGTAGAGAGCTTCATTAATAGGTAAAACATTACACAGACAATGCTTTTCTCAACTAATTCAAACTAACGGGAAGAGCAAGAATTTAATGGGTATTGGAGAGTAGTTGGTGGTTGTTGACTTCCACTAGTGAGCCCACTCCCCATTGATGATTACTGGCTATGTTTACTGAGTTTGAGAAGCAACTAATAGGCTTAGGCTTAGAGTTATACACGTGAGGAGGGAAATGCCACTTATTTTGGGACAAGGCAATTAAACTCAGCAACTTGGCAAATGAAATAATATTAACACTTAGGTTATATACATATACATGTTATATACACTTAGGTTATAAATTTAATTAGAGTCACAATGTAGCTTTAAATGAGGAAACAATATTACAATGTAGTAAGTTGGGGTACATATATACACATCAATATATAATCCATGTACATTTCGTTAATACCGAATATAATCTGATTGGGTATTATCTTTCCACATTATCATAAACTATATTATTTTAATTATTTATAATCATTGAAATAATTATTATTTTAATTCCATATCAATATTAAAATAGATAACCATTTATTTATTTTCTCTCATATATTTAAATATACACTTAGTTTAATTCAATAATCCATAAGGTACACCTCTAATGTATCCATACATACATGTTGTCACATAACATCATTACAACTCTATTATTTCAATTATATTAAATTGTTACAATAATCATTAAGTAACAATTATTTATTATAATATTTATGAGGTACACATTTAATGTAGTCACACATCACATATTGTCATATAAACATAATTTATGTAACTTACATAATTCATTAAATCTTAATATATAATTTTTATATATTATATAGTCACATTAAAGTGTCACACTAAGAACTATATAATATACAATTAATTATCTCATATCTTGTATACAACAATTAATCGAGTAAATATAAATCTTATTATATTCATTAATCTACTATCATTCATAGTATCAATTAATAAAATATAATTATTCATTTACTCAATAATATTCTATTTCTCATAAATAATATAATATTAATTAATCATTCACTTATTAATTAATTAAGTCATCATCATTTCCATTCTCGTGCCACACAAGGCATTCTACGAGTTTATCGCAATACTCCATATTTCCTCAATTATCATAAATTCAATTTGAAATTAATTGAATTACTCATCTCATAACACACAAACATTTATTTTCAAATAAATATTCATTTTCTTATTATATCAATATTAATATTTATTCATGAAATTCATGGTTCTTACAGAAGGCATAGGAAAACCATTATCGGAAATGATCAAACACGGAGAGATGGCCCAAATAGGGCTAAAGTCTGAGAATATAAAGGACTTGACTGCCTTAGAAGCTGTTGCTGATCATATCCATTCTGAAAATTACTGGAGTAATCCCCGGAAGGTACACAAGAAGAATGACGAAGAAGTATCCTTAGTATTGCAAGGACAAAATCAGAGGGGCGAGTCAAACAATATGCCCTTTCAAAGGAGGAACTATACCCCTTTTCAAGCTTCAGATCAACCTTCAAACCCTCCATTTCAGAAAGCTATAGAGACTAGACGTCGGAGAACATTCACCCCATTAGAGGATTCCCTCGAGAATGTGCTGAAATTGTTAACTACACAGAAGAAGATTGTTCAACTCCTTCCACCCACCAATACCGGTGGACGAAATTTTGACCCAAGCAAAAAGTGTGCTTACCACTCCGGATCCCCAGGCCATAATACACAAGACTGTTGGTCTCTCAAGAACAAAATTCAAGACTTGATTGACAATGAAGAGATTGTGGTGACAAAGCTCGAGCAACCGAACGTGCAGGATAATCCCCTCCCTCAGTACAAAGAGGAAAATGTCAACATGATCAGCACAAGAAATGGAGAATGATCCAAATACCTTAGTTATATAGGAGAGTCGACTCCATCTAGCAACAATAGCCCAGACAGTTGGGAAGTCACGGAAAGGCTATTCCTGATAGAGCAGGAGATCAAATCTATCAAGGAACAGCTTGGACAGCTAGCAGAACTAGTCGTATACTAACATCAGGTCACCAGACAGCTGATCAACCAATCCAACCAACATGAGGCTAGTCCTCCCCCACCAAAAATCAGTCCCATGAAGAAACATTACCGATTTCATCAACAAGAAGCATGGGCCGACAAGATGGCCAAAGAAGAAAAGTTTCAAGCTGGTAGGGAGTTCGGCTTTCAGAGGAATTTCACTAACCTGAACCAGCCGATGAAGAAAATCCTCCAGATGTTAATCAACGAGGGATTGGTTGCAGATTTATTACCTCCATTGAACCCTCGATCTAGAAAATTCAAACCTGATAGAATCTGTCAGTAACCACTCCAATGCACCCGACCATGATACTAAGGATTGTTGGGCACTTCGTAACCTGATTCAGAATATGGTTGAAAGCGGTGAATTGATAAGAGGGAATCGGGATTATGGCCTCCTAGATGAAGAAACTCTCCTTATTCCCACTGAATGGAGTCAGGATACCGTGGCTGTTATTTCTTGTGATAAGGAGCCAGCCCTCACACCCCTCATGCAACCAGGGAAAGGAGTCCAAGAAATATAAAATCTTGTGAAGTTGGCCACACCCGAGCCTTTAATCCTACCATTCAGACCCCAATATCCAGTGATAAATCTGAAGAGAGTCCCATAGAACTACGGGAATAATGAATGTTCCACCTCAAATAACATTGCCATCGTACCAAAGGAGAATCCCTCGTACTTGCCTCAGCTGGTGATCAAAGTAGTCATCAAATCCAAAGAAAGGGTGGTTGAAGAGAAAATAGAAGAGTTTCTCATTAAAATGGGGCATAACTAGATCAAGCTGGTGCAAAGCCTGAAAGACACACCCAAGCAAATGTCCATTCTAAATCTGATCTTATCATCATCGCAACATTATGGTAATAGTACTGGAAGAAGCCCACCTGCCACATACCGTGGATGCTGAGAAATTCCATGACGTGGTAGAACACATTTTAAACAATAATGTAATATCTTTTATTGACGATGATATACCTGTAGAGGGGACGGGTCATCGCAAGTTACTGCACATCGGTGTAATGTTATCCGGATATGTGATCTGAGGTGTGCTAATAGATGGAGGATCATCCCTCAACATCTGTCCCTACGATACCTTGTAGAGAATGAAGATTAACCACAACAGGATAAAAACCAGTCATGTGGTCATCCGGGCTTTCGATGGATCTCGCCGACAAGTTATGGGAGAAATTGAGCTTCTTCTGGAGATTGGTCCGCACACTTTCTATGTGTCCTTCTAGGTGCTCAACATCACCACTGGATATAACTTATTGCTGGGCAGGCCATGGATCCACATGGCGGGAGCTGTTCCATCCACCATCCATCAGCAACTCAAATACTTTATCAACGGCAACCTGATCACAGTGAATGCCGAACCAGAATACCCTGTCTGCATACAGGAAGACATGCCGGTGATCAGCCTGGATGTAGGGATTGAACCTGCTAGTTTTCAAGCCTTAGAGGTGAGCGATATTCAATACCTACCTGTCGGTACACCAGCTCTGAAACCAAAGGTTTCTCCCCAAAGTGATGACAGTGGGCCAGGAGATGGTATCTTATGGTTTCCACCCTGAAGGAGGGTTAGGAAAGAATGAGCAAGGTATTAAGAGTCCAGTGCAGATCCCGAGTCAGTTGGGGAGAGGCGGATTGGGTTATTCATCCGGGTCAAACCACCGGAACCCACACAAGCACCCTAAGGCTTGTGCTTCCACCATACTGTTACCAAACCTTACTGATGCTGGCTTTGTAAAGCCAATGAGGAAGATCCCTGCTGTGGTACCAACCTGTTGTTTCCTCCAATCATACCGGTATGTGAAAGAAAATCCCCAAAGCCTGAGGGTGATAGCAAAAAGGGAAAAAAAAGATCCTATATGAAGGACGAGACTCATTTGCTAACATGCGGGCTATCATAAACTACGAGAGTATGAATGATGATATCCCAAACAGTGACGACGAGGATCAGATTCAAATTCTTCACATCAAGAAAGAGAAATGGGGTAATTAAAAGAAAAGCCCCGGCCCTATTTCAAAGGATGTCTTAGTCATCATTCGAGATGAGGCAGACGAGTACAATTCCTTGATCCTCCTTGTTCATGAGGATCTAACCCTGGACAACTGGAGCAGTGTCCCTTGCCTCATTCAAAAAGGGTAAAAGGGCAAAGAATCCATCTGCCCTGTAACATGCTTTTATTTACTACTTATTTTTGATTGCACAGCTATAGCAGTAACTTTTGTCATGCTTTGCCAAATGATTTGTATATTTATACAGTTGCATATATTAAAGAAAAAGCATTTTGTTTTCAGGACTCAATAGTTGGATTTGTTTGTCACTGCTGATGAGAATGCCAACCTGTCACAATGACTACAACTTTGATGTAGAACTAAACTTCGACTTAATGGATATTAAAAAAGAGGAGGAAGATGACTATGAGGTGCCCAAGGAAATCAAAGAATGGGTCAATGACAAACCCAAGCCAAACCTCGACCAAACCACCACTATCAACATAGGAACCTCCGAAAACCTCAAAGAAATCCAAATAGGCCTAGACCTCACCCAAGACCAAAAGACAGACCTGCTTGAACTCCTAACACAGTTCCAGGATGTGTTTGCATGGTTATATGAAGACATGATTGGCATGTCTACTGACATTGTCATCTATTGAACCCCCATCAAAGATGGATTCAAGCCAGTCAAGCAGAAGCCTATGCGATTGAAACCTGAATGGAGTCTTAAAGTCAAAGAAGAAGTCGTTAAACAATTTAAAGCCAGCATCATCATGGTATCAACATACTCGGAGTGGCTGTTAAACATGGTCCCCGTGCCAAAGCCCGGAGGGAAAGTACGAGTATTTGTGGATTACCGGGACTTGAACAAAGCCTGCCTAAAGGATAATTTTCCGATGCCTTTCATCCACATCTTGATAGATAACACGGCACAGTACGGTATGTATTCTTTTGTGGATTGCTTTGCTGGTTACCATCAAATTATGGTTCCTGAAGAAGACAGGGAGAAAATAGCTTTCATCACTCCTTGGGGAACCTTCTGCTATAAACGATTATCCTTCGACCTCATCAATGCCGGAGCCACATATCAGCGAGCCATGATGGCCCTGTTTCATGATATGATGCATAAGGAGATAGAGGTCTATGTGGATGACATCATCATCAAATCCCGGAAGGAGGACGATCACGTTGACCATCTTAAAAAGCTGTTCAACAGGTTGCGTAAGTACAACCTCAAGCTGAATCCTGCCAAATGTGCTTTTAGCGTCAAATTAGGCAAGTTGTTGGGATTTCTGGTGAGTAATAGAGGCATTGAGCTGGATCTTGCCAAGATTAAAGCCATCACTGAGATGCCCATACCTCGAACAGAGAAGGAGATACGTGGGTTTCTGGGAAGGATCAATTTCATAAGACGATTCATTTCCCAGCTCACAGCGACTTGTGAACCCATCTTCAAGCTACTAAGGAAGAATTCCTCCACTAAATGGAATGAGGATTGCCAAAAAGCATTCCTTGCCATCAAGAAGCAGTTGATTGAAGCGCTTGTCTTGGTACCTCCAAGGGACGGAGTTCCCTTATTCATGTACTTATCAGTCAACGCCAACGCGACTGTATGTTGGGATAGAAAGATGATAATAGTAAGGTGAGAGCTATCTACTACATCGGAAAAAGGTTCAGCAGCGGTGAACAGAAGTACACTTTGATTGAAAAGACATGCTTTGTATTAGCATGGGCTGCCATGAGGTTACAACATTATCTGCATGGGCACACGACCTACCTCATATCCCGCATAGATCCGCTGAAATACGTATTCAACAAGCCAATGTTAAATTACCGACTATCCAAATGGAAGTTGATCCTACAACAGTTCGACATTGTTTATGTAACTCAGAAGTCCATCAAAGGTCAAGGCATTGCAGATCAACTAGCCAAAGCACCATCAGGAGGGTTCAAACCCCTAGAAACGTATTTCTCGGATGATGGGATCATGACAATTCAACAAGGACTCCAAGAAAATGCAGTCCAACCATGGAAAATGTATTTTGATGGAGCAGTAAACATGGAAAGTGCCGGAGCTGGGGCAGTCCTTATCTCTGGTACAGGAGAACAGTATCCTGTGGCTACCAAGCTACAGTTTGTCAACACCAACAACACGGCTGAGTATGAGGGCTGCATAATGGGGTTGAAGTTAGCCCAATCCATGGGTATCAAACATCTATTGGTCTTTGGAGATTCTGAGTTGGTCATTAGACAAACCACTAGGGCATATCACACCAAAGAACTGTATTTGCTACCCTATCACCAGAAGGTTATCAAAATATCCATGGAGTTTGAAGACGTAACTTTCATCCATATTGCTCGGGGTAGGAATGACTTCGCTGATGCATTAGCGACATTGGCTTCCTTGATCCGTATATCCGATAGGAGTGGGATTCCCGATATCAAATTCACAAGCCAAAAGACCCCGACATATGAGAATTACATTGGAGAAGTATCAGATGAGATACCTCCTATCAATAAGCCTTGGTATCAAGACATCAAGGAATATCTCTGAGATGGATCTACACCCGCTGGGACAAGCCAATCCGAACGGAAACGGATTCACAAGATGGCTATGAAATTCTATCTGAGCGGAGATGCACTTTACAAAAGAGATGCTGGAATAAGACTATTAAGATGCCTTGATAAAGATCAAGCCCAGAGATTGATGGATGAAGTTCACAGGGGAGTCTGTGGTCCACATATGAGCGGTCATCTGCTAGCCAAGAAAATATTAAGAACATGACATTACTAGATCTCCCTCAAAGTTGACTGTGATGACCACGTCAAGAGGTGCTACCAATGTCAAGTCCATGGAAATGCCATACACACTCCTCCAAATGGCCTACACAATATGAGTTCGCCATGGCCTTTCTCCATGTGGGGGAATAGATGTGATAGGTCCAGTGGAACCCAAAGCCAGCAATGGTCATCGTTTTATTTTCACCATGATCGATTACTTCACCAAGTGGGTTGAAGCTTCCTCTTTCCCCAAAGTTATGAAAGAGGTCATCATTGGTTTCATCAGAAACAATGTCATCTGTCGATATGGACAACCGGAGGTGATCGTATCAGACAACGCCAAGAATCTAAATAATCAGATGATGAGAGAAGTATGTAGGAAGTTCCACATCAAGCATCTCAATTCCGTCATCTATCGACCCAAGATAAATGGTGCTGTCGAAGAGGCCAACAAGAACATCAAGAAGATTATGCAAAAAATGTCCGCCAATCAGAAAGAATGGCCTAACCTGTTGCCTCTAACCCTAATAGCATACAGGACGTCAATGCGTACTTCTACTGGGGCTACCCCCTACTCATTGGTCTATGGCATGGAAGCAGTCCTTCCCATAGAAGTAGAGATGGAGTCCTTGCTAGTATTGATAGAAGCACAGATGAACGAAGATCAGTGGTTGCAAGAGCGGTATCACCAACTGTCCTTGATAGATGAAAAGAGGGCTACAGCTATTTTCCATGGGCAGTTATATCAGCAGAGGATTGCTCGATCATACAATAAGAAAGTCCGAATACGGCAAATCAAAGAAAATAATTTGGTGCTGAAGAAAGTCTTGGCCAATCAAAATGAAGCCAAAGGAAAGTTCGCCCCAAATTAGGAAGGCCCTTTCATTGTCAAGGAAGCATTGACAGGAAGAGCTATCAAATTGTAAGAAATGGACAGGAATGAATTTTCCCAACTCATCAATTCAGACACCGTGAAAAGATACTATGTCTAAGACACATGCATATCCGCATCCTTGCCCTACAAGTCGATCAGACCATATCGATTTTCACTAGAAAATGGAACTACGAATGACCTGATCTCCCTCAACCCGGGAGTACGTAGGTAGCCATTCCTGGTGCGGTTAAACCAACAAAAACTCATCAAACCAAACTCAAAAGAGACACTTTATGAACTACGAATGACCTGATCTCCCTCAACCCTGGAGTACGTAGGCGGCCATTCACGGTGCGGTTTGACCTTCAAGAAAATAAAAAAAAAACCCAATAAAAACCAGTCTCAAGACACCAAAACCATATGAAGCCTAAATCTTATCAAGCCTTCATTTTCAATAGGCCCATCTGAGATATTCTCTGACATCTCAATGTCAGTCCATCGAGGAGAAGCTCGTAATACATCAACAACAGCAAGTCATGAAAGAAGTCGTAATCACTTAGCAGTGATAATATATATCTAACAGGGAAGTGAATCAAAATATATTTATCTAATATATAATATTATTTGATATATACAATGTGTCTTGTACATGACAAAAATGGCTAATCTAGTATGTGCAGGAAAAAAACAAAGCGAGTCTATGGACCCAAAGATAAACGGCACAACAATGCCAACATAGCATCTCTCTCTAAAGATGGAGGAGCTGCTGCAAGCGCAATACCCTCAGCCTCTATACTAGTCAGAACATCCACAGTCATCTGCATAGTCTCGCTATAATCATCAATAAAAACACTCATCTCGGCAACCAGACCATGAGTATAGGATTGGAGAGCAGTATTGTCGGCAATGTGGAAATCCCAGGAAGCTATGGCCTCATCCCTCTCTACAAAAGCAGCATTCTTGGCTATCAAAACCTCCTCAATCTCCTTAAAGGTTGCGTCTTTGGCAGATCGAATCTCATCCCTCTCCACAAAATCTGCATCTCTGGCAATCAAAGTCTCCACAATCTCGACAAAAGCAACATCTCGAGAAGATCGAGCCTCGTCTCTCTCAACCAATGTCATATCTCAAGTGGCTCGAGCCTCGTCTCTCTCAGTAAAAAGCTATGTCTCTGCCAGACAGGGCAGTCAACATCAGCGCCCTAGCCTGATCTCTCTCAAAGGTCATCCTAGCTAGGGAATCTGGCAAAGCTGGATCTTTCCTGGTAGGAATAATCGGTGGATCACTAACTAAGGCTACTGTCAGACCCATAAACAACTCATCCTCGATGGGAGAATCAAGATCCTCCGTAGGTTCCTCCTCGTCTGAGTCCATAATCAGAGCTGACTGGATGACTGTCGCCGCTGCTATATCGGCCTCCAACCATATCGAATACTCTGGTGAACGATCCGGATGGATAGTAAAGAAATCAGCCCTCTCCCTATGAGTCTAACGCTTATAAATCCTGATCAGGTTAGCTGACGATATAGAAGAAGTTGACATCCGCTGATCAATAGCCCCCCTCAAACTGATACAGGCTCTGGAACTAATCGAACTGACCCTATAACTGCCAGAGGATGGTAAGTGGTCACTCCCCTCAATCCCGCTAGGGGCAAGTAGTCTATGCCGGATGTATGGGTGATGAAGCTATAGGGGGAGAGTAGCCCTGCACAGGGCAGAATCAAAAAGGATACGCAATGTCAGACAGAAAGGCTGATCATATCTCTACATCCGAACACTCCGCCGGCTGAAATGAGTATGACATGGCTATCTCGTGGGTGAAACAATACCCCTAGTGTCTGAAGAATCCGATCAGACACAAGTGGGACATGAGCCACACGTACAACAGGACAGGGCTACCTCTAAAGAACCCCTCTGGATAGGTACTACAATGGGTAGCTGACCTCAGTGTCTCCGCCAATATCATTGGCAGGATGGTGCAACCCTGGCCAGAATCACGACCATCAGTCCGATATCCAAATGGTCCATGGTTAGTGGCATATAGACGTAGACCACGATTGCACATTAATAAGACGTCTACACGGGTGAGCTGCCACTCATCTAACGAGATGATAAAATCTCTAGCGTATCGCTCGTAGCTGTCTAGCCGGCCAAAGTGATCGATCAGAAAGTCTATAGATATCACATGGCCTGTAATAATCTTCTCAGTGATAACTCAGCGTCTCAGACCCGACATGGTCATAAATGGTCTTCGCATGTCACTGATAGCTGTACGAGGCACAAGGCAGATCCAATGCCAAGCCTGTAAGACGCTCATACTCCTATAAGGTAGGAGTCAACTCATGGAGTCCAAAACGAAAAACCTATCGATCAGGTATCCAGCATGATAAGGGGCCATCCACAAACCCATACGAAAACTGGAAAGCTAAAAAGGGCTAGAGAATGCCCTAGCCTCTGTTCTACTGTCCCTCTGGATGTGAGGGGCAGACTATCATACCACGACTGCAATGAAGATGCCACCAGGACGGTGGCGAGTGTTCAATAGGGCTGATGGTGGATGACGACATCTGTATCACAATATCACAAGACCATCCAGGGGTCAAATTTGAACTCATCTATCTAAATGCATATCCCTGATATAATACATGCATAATGACAATAATAAACATAATGCAAATAGATAAGAAATATCATGTATATCTAGAATAAACTATCTACTACAAGCATCATCTCTGTCTGCTAATAGAGTGCAAAATAAAAAGTACATGGATATAGGGCACCACCACCCAACTACTAACAGTGGTCTATCAAAATGGGGCCAACCGCCCAACAGCCAAAATAGTGGCCGACCAAAAGATATATCTACAATAGCTATCCAAAAAGATCTAAAATATCTACACTCAGGCTGTTAACCTGCTCCATCTCTCCCTGAGTGGTAGAGTCTCGACCATCAGGAATGTTAGGGCGGTACAATGGAGGATCAACCCCTGTATAACTGCTGGAAAATGGACCTGAAGAGGGGCCCGCTCCGAAGCCGAACGGATCAAAAGAAGATACTTCTGATGGATCTCGGCCAAGATGCCTGATGAACAAATGAGCTCTCTCCAACTCCTAGGTCAGCCCTGTAATCTAGTCCAAGTGAGTAGGCTCCTTGAGGAAAGATATCTAGTCTGTCATTATCACAGACCCCGACACCATATCTGCCATGAACTGGGTGGCACGAGTCTGAGCCCCGATAGTGCGAGGACTCCACCAGCTGCTGAATGCCTCCTGGCGGAATGGACCCTCTGACAGGGTAAAATCGTCTATGCTTTCCATCAGAATGTCTTTGAGTGGCTGAACTAGTGGCCAATGATGCCAAGCTGTAGGAACAAAGGGAATACAGATCTGCCATGTGATGCTCTGGATAGCACCCTCTCCTAAGAGTGGGACTCTGCGTGTCGACAATATAAACTCTCAGCCAGTGGGGAAGCGTCCCTTAAACCCGACAGTTAAAAAGTCAGAAGTATATGGGATCCACGAGAGCAATCTTGCTGTCAAAAGCTCAAGCTGCAGGCGGGAATAGGTGAATTCCTCAGCCATGGGGACCTTCGTCAAAGTGGAATGGTGCCAACGCCGTCCCCGTGGATAAGTCTCTAGGCCTAGAGAAGTAGCGGAATGAAGGCAAGGAAACCTCTCATACACCCAGAACTGGCCATATAAATATCGAAAGTCCTCAGTGACCAAGACTGACAAATGTAAATGCAAAAAACAAAAAGGTACAAGAAAGATGTACTCACCAGCAGAAATAGGTAGAACCCTAACCAAGCCTTAGTTACACCTTCCGAGCGCATGCGCATGCCCCGGAGAAAATAGCCAAAGGTGTAGGTACCCCAATTAAAGTCACTGAGGCGCTCCACATGTCGAGTGGCGCTGACCAGGGCAAAGGACACCGTCGCAGAGTTGTCCGCCATAAAATAACCCCTGATGATCACCAAAAATAATCTCCGCAAGATGCGATCCCTAACCTTCTAATCATCAGGCAGAGGCTCAAGTTAAGCCCCACTCTGGGCATCTACGCTCAAGGGACCAGATCGGACCGTCCGACCCTTGATCGTCGTCGCAGGGATTCCCAGCAGGGACCGAACGACAATGGGTGTAATGTCAGCCACTGACAGGCACTGGCTCACCCTCAACCTCTATCCTGGTGATGAACCTCCAGTCCATTGGAGTCATCATCACCTCGCAACTTAACAAGTGGAGAGACTGAGTCTGGTGGAACCAGCGCTCAGATAAAGCCCTTATAAAACCCCAGGGGAAACGGTGGGGAAGAATAGAAAAGAATGGCTGAAACCCCCAGGTGTCAACAATGTCCCTGTAGTCCTGATGCAGAGTGTGATACAAAGAATGCACATTAAACTAGTTCCCTCGAGGCTGCGTGAAGCCAAAAACCTGCGTCAAAAGCCAACTCATGTCAAAAATATGTGCCCCGAGAATAGCAAAAGGAAGAAATAAAATCCAAAAATAGAAAAAGTTTCAGTCACCTCGTTGGCATGGAGGAACCTCGAAGGATGATGACTCAAATCTCCCAGCAGATCCTGGAGTGGCACAACAATGCCTGGAAGCTCCGCACGTGGAGCCTGAGCTGGGTAGGAGCGGTAAATGGAGCATCCTCGTCATTTATATCTACTGGCGGCTCATCCTGGGCCAAACGAATCACCGACTCTGCTAACCTACGAGGCGGCCGGGCAGGACGTGGCTGAGGAACATTAGAAGCTCTTCTCCGCCTAACGCCTGAAATGACCCTGCTGGAACTACCAGGTCTATCTCGGTCCATAGCCGGGATAAAGTCTCCAAATCACCTGAGAAAGGGTGTGATAAGCCTAAAACATGTGGCTTATTAATTTAAATCAGTACTTTATGCATTTCTAAGTCCTAAAACATGCATGGGTCAATTAAAAGTCCCCAGTAGAGTCAAAAATGCATGTTTATTAAATGCTCGGGCTTTTGAAAAAATTTCGCCAGAGTCGCCTTTGTAAAATGGACTGTCTGCATGCACACAGGCATGTCTAGGTAGCCATTCAGTAGCACACCTTCTCAAAAATAGGAACAGTTTATATTTATGAAAAAAATCAAAAATAAACTTCACATGGTAGCCAAATTACCATAGACATTTTTAGTGAAAAATCCAGGCTCGCTAGGCCTCAAAAAGGATGAATAAACTGATCAAAAAGAGTAAAAATTGACTGTATCAGAATCTAAATATTTATACATCAAAACGTGCATTGCAGTAAAATTTGCATACTTATGAAGTTAGAAATTTTTTAGCAAGTCATATAAGCATACATTTTTGATACATTGCGTTCAAAAGCACCTTACGTGGTTTACATACTTCTAACGGTCAAAACTTGAAAAGAAAGGATCTAAATGTTACCTGAGATGTGCAGAACGCGTAGCCGCTGACGGAATTTGGAAAAAAAACTATATCTCGTAGATCTAAAAAATAAAATCGAATTCCGTTTGAAACTCGAAACTAAAAATGAACATATGAGCTCCCTTCTGCCCAATATAAATTTGCAGGAAGGAGCAGACCCACCTGCGGCTGCCGCAACCCTACTTATGGCTCCCTAGGGTGGGCCCTGCTCCCTTCCAGCTCGGTCCAGTTCGAGTTAAAACGGAGTTTATATGAGCTGAAAAGCCAAATCTGAGAAAAAATCGCTACGCGATTGAGCGGTTTGTCCTGAAATCTAGCTTTTAAGCAGTGATATACTAACAGAAAAAGGAACTTCCTGAAAACCATTGGTATTCATCCCGAAGCAATATTCAAGGACCAATGATGAAAATCGCTAAAAAACTGCTCAAAACTGCCGAAAATTGCCACTTTCGAAACGTCGGGTACTGACCGATGACAGTTCAGCCGTTGACACAACCCAAGCGAAGCGTCGGGTATTGACCGATGACAGTTCAACCGTTGGCACAACCCCATTGAAGCGTGGGGTACTGACCGATGACATTTCAGCCATTGGCACAACCCCAGCGAAGCGTCGGGTAGTACCCAAATGACAGTTCAGCCATTGGTTCAACCCCAGCGAAGCGTCGGGTACAAACCGGTGGCAGTTCAGGCAAAAACTGCCACTTTCGAAGAGTCGGGTAATGATCGATGATAGTTCAGCCGTTGGCACACCCCCAGCGAAGCGTCAGGTACTGACCGATGATAGTTCAGCCGTTGGCACAACCTCAGCAAAGCGTCGGGTACTAACCGATGACAGTTCAGCCGTTGGCAGAACCCCATCAAAGCGTCGGGTACAAACCGGTGATATTTCATCCATTGGCATAACCCCAACGAAGCGTCAGGTACAGACCGGTGACAGTTCAGCTGTTGGCACAACCCCAGCGAAGCGTCAGGTACTGACTGATGACAGTTCAGCTGTTAGCTCAACCCCAGCGAAGCGTCGGGAACTGACCGATGATAGTTCAGTTGTTGGCTCAACCCCAACGAAGTATCAGCCGTTGGCCCAACGAGGTATCAGCCACTGGCTTAATCCCATCGACGTCTCAGCCATTGGTACAAACCCCGTAAAGCATCGAAAGTGATCTGGTGATGGAAACAATATAATAATTCATCCCCACAGAGGATAGATGATGGAATCTGTTATACACATCCTCAAATGGAGCACCGGGAAGGATTAGTGATTCAACCCCCTGTTACAAACTACCGGTGTAAGTTACCACCAAGATAGGCATCGGAAGCATCCACTAAGGTAACTTGGTAACCGAAAAATATCCCTAGTGGAGAAACTTGTAGAAATGTACAACGACATCAGCCGGAAGAGAAATATGCCTTAGGGAGAGTATTGACAGACGTGGGAAACCATTGGTCTCAAACCAAGGTAGCATCAATAATGTCATCCCCACCAGAGTCGACAAAGCTATCACGGATAACATCATCCCCAGCAGAAAGTGATGAGAACATTTTGTGATAGCTTAAATCTGGTATCCTACCAGTAACCGCCTGACGGTGCTGCCCCAAAAGTTATCATGAATGGCGCTATCCTCAACAGAGAGTGACGTGAACATTCAATGATAACCCTAACCCCTCACAGGTAGCTAACATTCATCACATATCATCCGATACATTGCCTTTCCTTTTCATTTGCAATTCTAGTGTCTAGCAATCTTTATCCTGTTCATTCAATTGCATTGCATGAACATGATAAAAAGGGGCATCCGTAGACACTCGAAATTTTGTTTCCCTGTTACTAACACTGTAGGCGGGCAAAATAGTCTCATCAAATCCACCTCGATCTCAATACCGAGCCATCAATTCAACCCCGGTCTTAATAACGGGCCATCAATTCAACCCCGATCTCAATATTGGGCCATCAATTCAACCCCGGTCTCAATACCGGGCCATAAATTTAACCCCGGTCTCAATATCGGGTCACCTGGTCAGCACCGGTCTCAACCCGTGAGGTACAGGTCAGCCTCGATCTCAACCCGGGAGGTACAGGTCAGCCCCGATATCAACCCGGGAAGTACAGGTCAGCCCCGATATCAACCCGGGAAGTACAGGTCAGCCCCGGTCTCAACCCGGGAAGTATAGGTCAGCCCCGGTCTCAACCCGGGAAGTACAGGTCAGCCCCGGTCTCAACCTGGAAAGTACAGATCAGCCCCGGTCTAAATATAGGAGGTACAGGCCAGCCCCGTTATCAACCCAGGAAGTACAGGTCAACCCTAGTCTCAACCCGGGAGGTACAAATCAGCCCCGGTCTCAACCCGGGAAGTACAAGTCAGCCCCAGTCTCAACCTGGGAAGTTCAGGTTAGCCACAATCTCAATCCAGGAGGTACAGGTCGGCCCTGGTATCAACTCAGGCAGTACAGGTCAGCCCCGATCTCAACCCGGGAGGTACAGGTCAGCCCCGATATCAACCCTAAGAAGTACAAGTCAGTCTCGATCTTAACCTGGGAGGTACAGGTCAACCCCTATATCAACCCGGGAGGTACAGGTCAGCCCTAATATCAACCCGGGAGGTACAAGTCAGCCGCGGACTCAACCCGGTAGGTACAGGTCAGCCCCGGTCTCAACCCGAGAAGTACAAGTCAACCCCGGTCTCAACCCGGGAAGTACAGGTCAGCCCCGATCTCAACCCGGGAAGTACGGGTCAGCCCCGGCCTCAATCGGGAGGCACAGGTCAGCCCTGGTCTCAACCCGGGAAGTACAGGTCAGCCCCGATCTCAACCCAGAAAGTATAGGTCAGTCCCGGTCTCAACCCGAGAAGTACAGGTCAGCCCCGGTCTCAACTCGGGAGGTATAGGTCAGCCCCGGTCTAAACCCGGGAGGTACATCTCAGCCCCGGTCTAAACCCGGCTTGTACAGGTCAGCCTCGGTCTCAACACGAGAAGTACAGGTTAGCCCCGGTCTCAACCCAAAAGGTACAGGTCAGCCCCGGACTCAACCCGGGAACTACATGTCAGCCCCGGTCTCAACCCGGGAGGTACAGGTCAGCCCCGGTTTCAACCCAGAAGGTACAGGTCAGCCCCGGTCACAACCCCGGAGGTACAGGTCAGCCCCAGTCTCAACCCAAGAAGTACAGGTCAGCCCCCGGTCTCTACCCAAGAAGTAGAGGTCAGCCCCGATCTAAACACAGGAAGTACAGGTCAGCCCCAGTCTAAACCCGACTGGTACATTTCAGCCCCGGTCTCAACCCGAGAAGTACAAGTCAGCCCCGGTATCAACCTGGGATGTATTGGTCAACCCAGGTCCGAACCCGGGAAGTACAGGTCAGCCCCGGTCTTAACCCGGGAGGTACAGGTCAGCTACGGTCTCAACTTGGGAGGTACAGGTCAGCCCCAGTTTTAAACCGGGAAGTACAGGCTAGTCTCGGTCTCAACCTGGGAAGTACAGGTCAGTCCCAGTCTCAACCCAAAAAGTACAGGTCAGCCCCGGTCTCAACCCGGGAAGTACATGTCAGCCCCGGTCTCAACCCAAGAAGTACAGGTCAGCCCTGGTCACAGTCTATGAGATACAGGTCAGCCCTGGTATCAACCCGGGAAATATAGGTCTGACCCGGTCTCAACCCGGGAAGTACAGGTCAGCCCCGGTCTCATCCTGGGAAGTACAGGTCAGTCCCGGTCTCAACACGGAAAGTACATGTCATTCCCGGTCTCAACTCGGGAGGTACAAGTCAGCCCCGGTCTCAACACGGGAAGTTTAGGTTAGCCCAGGTCTCAATCCGAGAAGTACAGGTCAACCCCGGTCTCAATCCGGGGGTACAGGTCAGCCCCAGTATCAACCCGGGAAGTACAGGTCAATCCCGGTCTTAATTCGGGAGGTACAGGTTAGCCCCGGTATCAACGCGGGAAGTACAGGTCAGCCCCGGTCTCAACTCGAGATGTACAGGTCAGCCCCGGTCTCAACCTGGGAGGTACAGGTCAGCCCATGTCTCAACCTAAAAATTACAGGTCAACCCCGATCTCAACTCGTAAAGTATTGGTCAGCCCCGGTCTAAACCCGTGAAGTACAGGTCAGCCCCGATCTCAACCCGGGAAGTACAGATCAGCCCCGGTCTTAACTCGAGAGGTATAGGTCAGCCCCGGTATCAACCTAAAAAGTACAGGTCAGCCCCGATCTCAACCCAAAAAGTACAGGTCAGCCCCGGTCTCAACCCGGGAAGTACAGGTCAGCCCCGGACTCAACACAGGAAGTACAGGTCAGCCCCGGTCTCAACCTGGGAGGTACAGGTCAGCCCTGGTCTGAACCCAGAAGGTACAGGTCAGCCCCGGTCCTAACCTGGGAAGTACAGGTCAGTCTCGATTTCAACCCGGGAGGTACAGATCAGCCCCTTTATCAACCCGGGAAGTACATGTTAGCCCCGGTCTCAACCTATGAGGTACACATCAGCTTCGGTATCAATGCAAGAAGTACAGGTCAGCCCCGATCTTAATTCGAGAGGTACATGCCAGTCCATATATCAACTCGGGAGGTACAGGTCAGTCCACGATATCAACCCGGGAGGTACAAGTCAGCCCCGGTCTCAACCTGGGAGGTATAGGTCGTCCCCAGTATTAACTCAAAAAGTACAGGAAGCTTCGGTCTCAACCCAGGAGGTACAGGTCAGCCTTAGTCTCAATCCGGGAAGCACAGGACATCCCCGGACTTAACCCGGGAAGTACAGGTCAGCCACGGTCTCAACCCGGGAGGTACAAGTTAGCCTCGGCATTTACCCGGGAAATACAGGTCAGCCCCGGTCTCAACTCGGGAGGTACAAGTCAGCCCCGGTATTAACCTGGGAAGTACAAGTCAGTCCCGGTCTGAACCCGGGAGGTACAGGTCAGCCCGGGTATAAACTCGAGAGGTACAGGTCTGCCCCGGTATTAACCCGAGAGCTACAAGTTAGCCCCGGTCTCAACTCGACAGGTACAGGTCAGCCCCGATCTCAACCCGGGAAGTATAAGTCAGCCCAGGTCTCAACCCGGGAGGTACAGGTCAGCCCCGATCTCAACCCAAAAATTACAGATCTACCCCGATCTCAACCTGGGAGGTACAGGTCAGCCCCCGTCTTAACTCGGGCGGTACAGGTCAGCCTCCGTCTTAACCCAGGAAGTACAGGTCAGCATCGGTCTCAACCCGGGAAGTACAGGTCAGCTCTGGTCTCAACCCGGGAAGTACAGGTCAGCCCCGGTCTCAACCCGAGAAGTACAGGTTAACCCCGGTCTCAACTCAGGGAGGTACAGGTCATCCCCGGTATCAACCCGTGAAGTACAGGTCAGTCCCGGTCTCAATCCAGAAAGTATAGGTCAGCCTCGGTCTCAACCCGAGAAGTACAGGTCAACCCCGGTCTCAACCCGAGAAGTACAGGTCAGCCCCGGTCTCAACCCGGGAAGTACAGGTCAGCTCTGGTCTCAACCCGGGAAGTACAGGTCAGCCCCGGTCTCAACCCGAGAAGTACAGGTTAACCCCGGTCTCAACTCGGGAGGTACAGGTCATCCCCGGTATCAACCCGTGAAGTACAGGTCAGTCCCGGTCTCAACCCAGAAAGTATAGGTCAGCCCCGGTCTCAACCCGAGAAGTACAGGTCAACCCCGGTCTCAACCCGAGAAGTACAGGTCAGCCCCGGTCTCAACCCGGGAAGTACTGGTCAACCCCGGTATCAACCTGGGAAGTACAGGACAGCCCCGTTCTCAACCCATGAGGTACAGGTTAGCCCCGGTATCAACGCAAGAAGTATAGGTCAGCCCCGGTCTCAACCCAGGAGGAACTGGTCAGCCCCTATATCAACCCGGGAGGTACAGGTTAGCCCCGGTCTCAACTCGGGAGGTACAGGTTAGCCCCAGTCTCAACTCGGGAGGTACAGGTCATCCCCGGTCTCAACCCGGGAAGTACAGGTCAGCCCCGGTCTTAACCCGGGAGGTACAGGTCAGCCCCTGTCTCAACCCGGGATGTCAGGTTATTTTTTGAAACAATCCTGAAGCATTACAATATCTCCGGAGGTAAACCTAGAAGGACCAAGTCAGCCTTAGAGACAACCCTGAGGACAAACAGAATCTGTTGGGATCCAAACCTCGGAGACAACCCCAAGAGCTGAAGGGCATGCCAGCATTAAGGGCAACCCCGGGAGGGGTAAAATGTTTATTTTACCAACTTAAAACTGATTCGATCAAACGCAAGCCGAATTGATGCCACCAAGGTCAGAACAAACCATAACAATGATCCCGAGTGGAAACAGCGCAAGACAGCTCAACGGATAAACTGTGAGGAATCAATGACCTGGTTATGAATCTGTCTTTTTGGACTTGGAAAAGGTTTTCTCCCATGTCATTGCAACACTCTTGACGAGGGCTTTTTGAAAAGGTATCGCACGCCTCAAATGGACGCTCCGATCAAAAGTTAGAAAGTTTCGAATCTGACCTCGCATTGCTCGGAGTGTACGTACTTCGATGTAACAGGACCCACCATATGGGCCCCGCCACATGGAACCGCACCTCTACCTATGGCTGTCGCAGGTAGAGCTTCTTCTTCCGGGTCTATATATATGATTGCACCCCCAGCTCATTTCAAGAATTGAAAAACGCTCTGAACCCCTGCCCGTTTGGTTTCTCAGCCATATTCTTGTCTTCCAAACCCAAGTTTTTTCACTCTAACACGTAGATATACCCATATACTACCACATATCAAAAATTAACCCGTAGATTTGGACGTTTAAAGCCTACGATTTGGCAAAAAGCCCATGTAGCAATCCATTGTGAGTATTTTACGATCAGGAAGTTTGTATTAGTACATTGCACTTTTATACACTTGCACGTTAACTTTTGTTTTCTGAATATGCCCGGAACTCAGTTCCGTGGTCGTTTTTTTTTAACTTTTGGTACATTTTAGTACCTAAACGCATTTTCTGGCATTTCTACCACTCGAATTGACGATCCGTCGCTTCTAACTGCTTTTATATACTTATATCTGCGTTCTTAGCAACTTCACCGGACTGGGTTATTTTCCCATTCCGGGTTTGGCTTTTTTTGTATATATTTATTTGTATATATGCTAACTTTTCAATTTCGTCAAGCCCGGGATGTCAAATCCGCGGTAGTTTACTACTTATATATATACATATATATGCACCCTTTACCGGACGGGGTTATCTTCCAGTCCCAGTTTGACTATTTTTTTTCTATATTTAACTATATATATATATTTACAATCCAGTTCGACCTGGAACATTCTGTGGCCTTTTTACTGCTTTTATAAAAATATATATATTTTCATTCCAGTCCGGGCATCAGAGTGAAAACCCACCGCAACATTCTATCCAGCCTGGATCATTCCATGGCTTTTATACAGCTTATATATATATATATATATAGATATTTTTATCCGGGCATCAGAGTGAAAACCCACCGCCCTTTTACCGCTTTATATATATTAATATTTCCATTATGTCAAGCCTAGATTATTCTGTGGCTTTTTATAGCTTTTATATATATATTTACATTCTAGTTCGGGCATCGGAGTGAAAACCCATCGCACTTTACCGCTTTCGTATATATATAATTATATATATATTGCTTTACTCATTTTATTAAATTATAGCTTTAAATATTCATTTGATATGAATCGACATTGACGTTTCTGCGGGCGAACTAAATTTCTTTAAATCTCGCCAACTCTAGCTTTCAAATGGTTCAAAATAGGTCCAGACGGAATCGGAAAGCTAGAATGGTTGAGATTTATTTAAATCTAGCATTTTTTTAGTTTTAGTTATAAAAGCAACTTCGCAGCCCTTAGATCACTATCTAGTGAGAACGAGACACTTTGGCCACGTGTGAACCAGGATTTACTGATGAATCCTTGGTTCTGGCGATATTTGGATATATACATCTGTTCTGTGCCTATTTGAGCTTTGCATGTTTTATTGGTTTCCCTATGTGAGCCTAGGAATCGTGGGATTCATGATTAAACTGATCAGAATCTAATTTTCACGATGGACAAACTCCACTTTACAAATGTACCCTGCCAGTTTTTTTGTAAAAATGTTCATCTAAAAGACCTTAAAACGGTTATCCGGGTTTAAGGTCTCAACATAGTGAAAACATGATTTGTCGTGTTAGAGTCACTACGATGGCTGTCATGCCCATGAGAAGACCGACACTTGTATATATTTTGTGGTCGAGGATGCTTTGCAGCCCGATAATCACCATTTCAAATTGAGCCAGAGGACTGAAAAGATAAAACTGAAGTATCGATATACTTCAATTCCTTTGTTAGCATAAGGGTTTGAAAAATCAACCTTTCAAAACATTATTTTAACAATCTTGTCTAAAAAAGAGACTTTTGCAAATCAAATCAAACCCTTCGTATATAGGTTCAATGATGCATAAACATACTTCCAATCAAACATAGGCCCAATTTCATTCCAGTATTCACACACACATTGCAGATTTAAAAAGGAAATATTGAAAAGATGCGGTACAGTGTTTACACGGGAGTTGTGGGGTGCCTAACATCTTCCCCACACTTAACCAAGCCCCCGATCTCAAAACTTTGGTTTTAAAGATCAAGTTTCGACAGTGTCCAGCAATTGGGCCTCCTTTTAAATAAACTTGATTGAGTTGGTACAACCATTTCAAATCTACCAACTGGCGACTCTATAAAACGTTCAAATCGTCGACATGATATATGTTGGCCTTTTCCTAAAAAACCCTTTAAAACCTTTTTTACAATAAAAAGAATAAGGGTAGACAAAACTTAGGAAGATAGAAAGATCCGGGTTCAACCCCTGAATTTTTCCACCGATGTCGTCAATGAACACTACAACAAACTTGTCCAAATATTGTTTGAACACTCTGTCCATAATATCCAAGAATGTGGCTGGCGCATTCATCAACCCAAACGACATCACTAAGAACTCGTAATAACCATAACGAGTCCTAAATGTCGTCTTAGGTACATCCTCCGCTCTAACTTTCAACTGGTGATACCCCGTCCGTAAATCTATCTTCAAAAAATATTTTGCCCCTTTCAACAGATCAAATAGATCATCGATCCTGGGCAATGGGTACTTATTCTTTATCGTTAGTTTATTCAACTCTCGGTAGTTGATATAAAGCCTCAACGATCCATCCTTATTCTTTACAAACAATACCAGTGCTCCCCACGGAGAAACACTCAGTTGAATGTACTTCTTGTACAACAGTTCTTGCAACTGAATCATCAATTCCTTCAATTCCACTGGCGCCATACGATACGGTGCATTTGAAACTAGTGTCGTTCCTGGCGCAAGATCTATAATGAATTCGGTCTCCCTATTGGGTGGAAGACTTGTCAATTCGCTCAGAAAGACGTTCGCATATTCGTTAAATATAGGTATCTGTTACAATGTTGCTCCCAATCGTTGGGTATCCACAACATGGCACAGGTATCCTACACATCCCTTCTTTAATAATTTCCTGGCTTGTGTTATGGTTAGACAATAAGAGCGTCCTGGTGATTTACTACTGTAGAACACTACCTTAGGTTTCTTAGAAATCCAAAGGTTCACACTCTTATTTTGGCAATCTAGCATCGCCCCATGGTTAACTAACCAGTCCATCCTGAGAATTACATCGAATTCTCCCAACTTTATCGGTATAAGATCTACCAACAATTTGTTACCACTAATATCTACACAACAACTCCTATGAACCAAATCAATAGGAATCACGTCATCGTTAGCTACCTTAATGTTCAAGGGTATTACAAGTTTTTCGGGGAGTAATCTTAATCGTTTAGCAAACTCACATACTATAAATGAACACCTTGCACCCGAATCAAATAATACATATGCATTTATGTAGTTGACCGGGATAATACCTGCTATAACGTCGCTTGATGCTACCGCATCCTGGACTGTCATGTTAAACGTGCGGGCAGTCGGTCTACCCTGTGGTACTATGCCACCAATCGCTAGCTTATTATCGCTAGCTCCTTTCCCACCATCTGAACCCTTCTTCGGACAGTTTTGTGCCATGTGGTCCGTAGATCCACACACAAAGCAACCACGGCTCTTCTTGGGACTGGGACAGTTAGGCGAAATATGCCCCTCTTGTTCGCAGTTATAACACACCGCCTTTCCCTTGAGGCAGACTCCCAGATGAGTCTTAATGCAAGTCTTTCATGCCTCCATCTTTCTCTTAGGGAACTCCTATTTTACTCTGGTATTCCCAGAGCGAAAACCCTTCCTCTTTTGGCCACTCCCTCTGGCTCCCTCGATCTTGACTGATACCTTAGTCTCAGCCTTATTCTTCTTCTCCTTGTGGTATAAGGTCAACACCTCACTACCACCCTCGGCAATAATCATCTTCTCTAACACCGCTCAAAAAGTAATACTTTGGAAAACCGAGTTCCGATTATAGAGCCAAGGTTTCAATCCCTGCTCAAACTGTCTGGCCTTCCGCAACTCCGTGTCCACTTAGTGTGGAGAAAACGTTGCCAGTTCATTGAATCTGGCTGGGTATTGGGGAACTATCATGTCCCCTTGCTTCATTTCTAGGAACTGAATCTCCATCCTCCCCAGCATGCTCGTAGGGAATTAGTTCTCGAAGAATAACTCCTTGAACAGTTCCCACGTAACCACTTCAGTTCCGGCCCTACGCTGGTTTGCCTCCCACCAGTAGTTAGCCTCCCCCTTCATCATGTAAGTCGTAAAAGAAGTCTTTTGCGCCTCACTGACATTTGCAATGACAAATGCCTTCTCGATTTCTTTCACCCAACCTTGGGCAGCTATAGGGTCCGTAGTTCCGTAGAACTAGGGCGGACCTATTATCTTAAACTCCTTAAAGGTAGTCCCCCGACCTACCCCAGGATTAGTGCGTACGGCATCTCTCTTATTCGATTGAGAGCCGTAGCCAGAAGATTCAAAAATTCTTCCATCGGGTTATTATTCCCTTGCCCCTCCTAGTTACGAGGCTCTTCTTCTTGATTTCTTGGACGTCTTCTTGGCGGCATTTTTCTGTTAATGCGAAAACATTTTCGTTATTATTTATTTCTTCATTTGGTTATTATTAACAATAAAATAACAACTAAATCACATTGACAATATTTCAATAAAACCTTTATATTAAAATGCTTATTTGTAGTATAACACTACACTATACATTACATGGCTTCAGCCATTTACAATACCATCCCGCAATTACTTTTCAAAAGTTGGGATTTATAAAAGACTACCGTTGTTTATACAAAATAGGGTTTTACGTCATTACAAACTATACATTATTTATATTTTAAACTTTCTATACATACTACTGGACTACATCTGCCTCATGGCATTCTCGTAATTCGCATCGGCCATACTGGCCACTATATCCCGGCTAATCATATGTCGAGTTTGTCCTTCTTCAACAGGATACTCAGCAATCTAGTGCTGGTAATCCTTGTGCGAACTCTTATGAATGTAGGACATCCGACTTATTCTCTTCTTCTTGTTCAAAAGCTCCGCCTTTAATTCCTGTACCTCTAGCTTTAGGTCCCTAACATTGTCCTTGGCCAGCACCTTCTCGTCGTGCTCGACCTCCCAGAAGACCTCCATATCTTCCTTATCTTCTTGCACATCGTGAACCTCTTTCTTGAGGTCACGCACTTCCTTACTCAGCTGGACATTTCTGTCCAGTATTGCCATGAACAGAGCCTTCATGGACTCCACCGTCGACGACTCTTCCTCCACCTCTTCAGTAGGCAGTATCGTATTAGTCGGTACTGTCTCCACCTCTTCCTCTGACATACCATCGAACAATGACGTGAAGTCAAAGTTGTCAGACTACTTGGACGGATCTTCTTCCTCCGGATCTGTTTCCTCTAGAATCACTACTGGTACCTCTGCTATTGGCATCGGTACAACTTCTACCATATTAACTGAGTCCTCACTAACTTCTTGTATTTCATTATACATGTCCATTATACGTGATATCTACAATAAGACACAAATAACTGGATTAGTATACAATCAAAACATTAACAACATATATCATATTTAATATGTTTAAGGTTACTTTCTCCTTTTAAAACTCCACCCGAGTTTGTTTACTTCTAACTTCTACCTCTCTTCTCAAGGTTATAGCCTACGGTTTTTATCCCCTTAAGTTTTATAACCTAAGGCACGACGCCCCCGAATTCGGGTACCTTCAAACCCTGGATATGGTGCTACACGGTACTACTATCTACTCATACATTTAATTGAAAGACTTCAATAACACGCATGAGTACACTGAATATTACATTCTATTAATTCCCTTCCCAGGTTCTTATAATCATTACATTGTTCAATGTCATAATATCGGTAATTACAATACTAATACTATTGATAAGTGGTTTTATAGCCACTTATTTAGATATCAGCTAACCTCAATTATTGCTTAAACTCATGTGTTACATTAGCTTTTCATGCATTTTTGGTTTACTTTTATAGGTTTCATCTTGGGAACTCTTTTGGTGGCATTAGAAGCAAAAAGGAAAGGAAATGCAATCCGGACATTGTTTAGGCTTTCATGTTCATTTCATGTTCTTGGATTGGAACTTGGGTGTTATTGTAGAGTTTCTTTTAAGCTTTTCGGAACATCTTGAATCATCCCAATCGGAGTTCGGAGGTGAGAGTTATGACCCTTGTACCAATGGGGATTGAACTTCACAGTTTTGTGTTGCCATTGCACTGCTGTCACTTGGAGCCCAATTTCGACCTTCATCCGTCCATTATTTCTCAATGCTCAAAGAATTAAAGTTGTAGATCTCGTCGATATCTTTGATTTAACAGGTAGGCAGGTCCCGTAACTCCTCCTGGATCAAAAGTGATGGTTGTTCTACCAGAGGTCACTGCAGCAGATTTTTGCGGCGCGGCCATGCCAGTTTGTAGTGTATTTCTAGCGCGCCCGCGCTCTTCCCCAGGCCAAAATAATGATATTTGCTACTAGCGTGCCCGCGCCCAATTTCAGGCCATTTTCAGCGCGGCTGCGCCACTCTTGAAGATGACCAAAGTCGACTTTTTCATTAAAGAGTGCGATTGAAGCGTAACTTGAGGGGGAAGACATATTAGGGCTTATAAAAGAGAGACATATCATTATATAATAGACATTCCTCCCTTAGGGATCAATAGTTTACTTATGCTTTTCTCTTTTCTTCAATTTGATAATTAGATTAGGTTAGATTAGAGAAGAACCCTAGATTAGATTAGAGTTGAAGGTTGAAGCAATTGGATAACATTGAAGATTCAAACTTGGAGCAAGAGATCAGATTTGGAATTCTTACTTATAATTTCTCTTTCATTTATATTTGTAATCTTCTATGTTTATTCAAATTGTGGATGGTAGATTTGATTCAAATATGAGTTAAACTCTATTTTTGGGATTGCAATGGAATCTATTGAGTAGTTGATGTTGATACACTTCTTTGTTGGTCTTATTGATTGTTATGGGATTGTCTATTATGATTCATGCTTAAATTGCTTACTTGATTGGCCATCAAAAACTGTGATAATTCATATGAACTTGAAAGACGAAGTATGAGTTTAGATCTGATCTTAATAGCTTGTGTTTGTATGTTCTACATGGTGATGGAATGTATGATTTGTGCTTCAGATAGACATATACCAAAGCACCGCTTGCAGTCAATTGAGGACTTGTACTTAAACCATTGTTATTGATAAATCACATAAAAATATAGTGTTTTATATAATTAGGGCGTTCATGTGTATTCTATCATTTGTGGATTATATGTGATATGGACTTGGTACATCGAAAGATGGCCTTGTCTTACTTTCGTGTTCTCGGCTAACAATCTGTGATAATTGATTTGACTTCACAGGAAGTGTGTTGATTTAGATGAATCAATAGGGGAAATTGTAATCTCATATTTTCATTATCTAGTTTTATTATAGGGTTATTTAGTATTAGATTAGTTTCATAGATTTAATCAATATATTAAATCATTGGTTTAAATAAGATTGAAATGGTTATAGGCTAGTGCTTGGTAGATTTATTAGTTAATTCTCTGTGGGACGATACTTTACTTACTCTTTATTACTTTTTGACCGTATATACTTACACGCATATATTAATCGGGAAAACGACCAACAAGTTTTTGATACTATACTATTACAAAGGTCACTATTTGTCCATCTTGGACTTGCCTGTGTCTTTACCGGATCCTTCGGTCCATTCGCTGTTAGCTGAAATGATTTAGTTTTAAGCAAGAATGAGCATAAATGGCTCAGCAAGTTAAACATTATATCTTGAAACCACAAAATCAAGAATCATATCTCGTGGTCTTCAATAATTGTAAAATAGTTATGAAGTACTTAAGAATAATCAAAATAACTGTTTGACATCTTTCAAAACCATTCCCAAGGACTTTATAGCCTCTTCGGAATTTGTATTGGTCAACGACCACTGAACCATCATTTAGTTCTCATTCATAAAATGAACAACCCGGTACGAAGGCCGTAAGTTTGATATAGCTTACGAGCATATCCAGGTGATCAACCTGTAGTACTCTATGTTGATCAAAACTAATATATTAAACAAGTTTATGTTTAATTGGTGGCAACTTCAAGTGCCTGTCAAATTAACGACGTAAAAACATGTGTTTTATTCATACTCAGGTTTACCAGAGAATCCTTACCAATCAATTGGCATAGGATAACAACATTGTATATATTTTGGAAAGATTTATGAAAAAACCCACCAAAATATGCTAAGTCTCTGTCTAGCCGAATCAAATGGCATCGACTATTCAATAACAGTTTATGCATAAGCAATTATGCACAATGACAACTTGTCCAACCATAACATATAGACAAGAGTTTAGAAAACTTGCATAACGCAACGTTAGTGCAAGTGTTAGAAAACTTGCCTTTACGTCTCTTAAACCATTACACGTAATCTACTCAGTCTTTACAACGTCTACAAAGCATACACACATAGTATATAAATGAGAATCCATAACGGATATACAATGTATAACCTAACTTTCCCTTCTTGCATAACTTAATCGAATTGTTTAAGCTAATAACATTCGTTTAAGTTATTTAATGTTTATTATGGCTTATTAACCTCTATATATCATAAACCAACTCTCATCGATCATTACGAAACATAATGACGGATGAAACCCTAACCGATTCGTTAGGTTAACTACATTCCCGTTGGATTTCCATTATCGAACTTCGTATAGAATTCACCAGAGTTTTAACTTCATACTATGTCAATCATGCATCAACTACCCTTATTACATGTTATATAACCTCAAGGCACGCTCCCAACTCGATTACGATTCATAGTTCACATTATCAGTTTTCGAGTTTTAAATTTAAATACGTTTCTTTGACGTTTAATTCATAAAATCATTCTTAAACATGTTTTTTAATTGATTTCTCTTCATGAATATTCATTAAATAGTTACCCCATAATTACCATGCAGAAAGCAAGGTTTAGAAAAGGTCACGTCGGAAAAATTTTACTTAAGGGCGCTGCAGCGCCGCGCAGGCTTAAACTTGGCACTGCGGTGCGGCCTGCAGAACCCGGATCCCCTGTTCTGGCGCTACGCCGCCAGCTACAAAGACTTGGGCGGCGCAACCCTGCAAGTTTTCAGATTCTGAGATTTCGAGTCTATAATGCGATCTTTATAACTCGGAATTGGCTCGTTCCAAAGACAAAAGTTCACATATCTGACATTCTATGATTTCATCCAATCGGAATTCATTTCTGAATCCGTTAGCGAAAAATTGACCGTTTCGTCCATTTTTACATTTTTGTTAAATGTTCGTGAACGTTCGACACTCAATTCTTCGTTTTAAGTCCGAATTGGTTCATTCGTGTTCCCGTAAGTCTTATTTACCTAATTACTCGTGCTTGCTATCGAAAACCATCATTTTCGAATCACACGACGACTTTTGACTTCTATTTTGGAAAATTTACGATTTCGACGATTATCGTCTAATCGCGTAACTTTAGCCGAATCTTCGTTCTTCATTATTTTTACGTCAAACCAATTAGAATCAATCCATTGGTTGATTATTAATAATTCTAACCATTCTAAAGATTTATGTTTTAATGGTTTCATATGTTCATCATTCCATTTCTCATAAATTGAATAAATTCTTCATTAGTTCTTTAATCACTTATTATTATCTCACTATGCGTGGCTTGTTAGGGTTCTTAGTTCATCATAAGGTCATCCTTATAACTTCTGTAACGACCCCAAAATCAGGACTCTTTCTCTTCCCGATCTTGTGCGTTAATATTATCTTGTTCTAGCTTTTAAAACATTATTTAATGTTAAAATAGCTAAAAATGCAGATTTTTTTTTCTTTTATTCCATTCATTCGTTCCCTGAATCTCAACCTTTACGATTCTCTTTTATAATGAAATCATATCCATTTAACGATTTCTCTTATCAAAGTTATATATAGATATACAACTCAATCCTCAGTATGAATTCTTTCTTATATAGTAATGTTACTATATCACTTTATTTTTATAAAGTATTCATTACAATACATCTAAAATAAATATTCTTTATTGAATATTTTTAACTATACATAGTTGTTGATTACATATATCAAAACCATCAATCATAGGTTTCTACCATTTCTAATGTAAGGAAATGTATCCATTTCGCACATCCATCAATCTTCATCATCCATATAGCAAGTAATATTGCTTAACATCATTAACATGCAAAAAGTTTATGTTTGCAAGATTTAGCTCAACAGCCCAACAGCCCAACGAATTTAACAGTCTATCATTTTTCATATAGCACACAACTCTATATTCACCATATGCAACATACTTTCTTTACTATGCATAATATTCTACATGCATCAATAATTCCTTGCAATGTATATATTCATGCATCAATAATTCTTCTACTAAGCATATCATTTATACACTATCATTTCATGCAATACATTTATACATGCCTTTTTCAGTTCACATTCTCATACAACACATGCTATCACAGATCACATATAGAAATTGAGTTCCATAATCAAATCGACTTAGTCATATTGTGACTTTAACAATTCAATAAACATGGTATATAACTCACCATATAATCACATACAATCCACAAACATAACAGAACTGAAAAACTAGCCTTGATTGGAGATTACTGCTAAATTTTAACTTAGAGTTTCTCCACAATTCATACATAATCATATTTACATGCACACACATATTAGATAATTAAATATGTTACAAAAAATGCATGTATATTCATCAATAATAATTATTAGTTTTATACAAACTAACATTAATCATTTTTACTCAAAATGAATATTAGTTTATTTGAAAATTTAATTCGTTTCACTCTTTTTACGCCAAATAAAGGTCCCTCACATTTTATTATGAAAACATTTTACATATTGAAGCTTAAAATCATCTATATTCCACTTTAAGAATATCTTTTGCATTTATTTGCGAATTCAAGTTTTAAAAAGATATTATATATCTTTTATAGTAAAAACTCAATTTACTATATTATTTTTTGATTTAAATAATTTTATACTATTCAATAGTTCATGGGTTACTCATGCTATTGCCTCGTACTCAAATATCTTATTTCGCTAGCAATTAACTCGCATATTCTCTTCGTATACATACTAAATATATATATACACCATTATGTAAATCTTCTTTCAAAATCTCTATTTCGAAATTCGAAAACCTTCGTTTCATCACTTTTATGATCGATATACTTTTTAATGGTTCTATACTTTTCAATTCATTACAAAATCATTCTACATACTAATTTCAGCTTACATTCGCTTAAATATAAAAATTCATATTCACATTATATTTTTATTGCATTATTTATGCAAAAAAAGTAGTTCCATGGCATAAATTATCACATAACATCAAAACTTCTTTCTTGGGACTTTATTAGAACATTGCTAAACATCTAGCCCAAACGCGAATTCGGAACGTCGAACGTCAAAACAGCCCATGGCGGCTACGTTCGGCGACGTTTGTTAACTAAGCTTGACATGCTCGCTCAACTTGTCAAATACATCATTGATTAATGTTAATCATCATTATATTTCATAATGTTTATGTTTTACAACTTAGAACCACATCATTTATCGTCGGAAACAACCATGTTGCACACGCACATACTCGACGCCCTTTGAATATCTCAAAATGCACAACAGTCCTAAATATGGCCATTTTTGACCCTGCTAACAACCTCAAATTGAAAAACTTTTGGAATGAAAGTTGTAGATCTACTTGTTATCTTTCTGAATCATCCTGAATCATCTCAATCGAAGTTCGTATAAAAAACGTTATGCTCATTTTACTACAAGAGGTCAAAGCAGTCATGTCGACCACAACCGTTAGCGCGCCAGCGCTCCCAACTGCGCTGCCCAATGCTCCCCCATGTCAGCCCAGCCCAGTTTTTACTCGATCTGACATGCCTATTTGGCAACGCCATAACTTTCTCTCCCGATATCTAAATGAGTCCGTTTTTGAGGCGTTGGAAAGCTTGTAACATGCTCTACAAATCCCTTATGAACCCATAATTTTCAGATTCATTAATTAGACATAAAATTGGCTCAAAAGTAATCCAACACACTAACTTTCATTTTTTTTGTTTTCTTTCTTTTTCGTTAAAACTCGCTCCGACTTGGTTTAATGCCACAAGGTGCTTAAGTTAACTTAATTTAGGTCGTATGAACCTATCTTAGGTTCAACTTCGCCAAATTATGCATTTTTAGCCGAATTAACTCTTTTAGGCATAGAAACGAATATAACGCGTAAGTTTTCGTTTCCGTTAACTTTTTTATCGATTTGTTTGTAGTTTTTCCATAACTCTCATCCTTATATCACCGCATAACCAACCTAGCCACCAAGTCTCCCATCATTCCATTAATAATGCAAGCTCAAAATTAAACTAAAATAAATGTTAGTAAACTAAAGTTTACTAATAATATCAAATTTTGATTCTCTTGATTCAAAATTAGTTTCAACTCCATATTTCATATACATAAATCAAATATTGATTTACTATAAAGAAATTCCATTTAGAATATATCATAACTTACTAAACTTCCAAAATTCCAAGTTTAGCAATAAAAATCATATATTCTACAACTTAATCAAACTCAAAATTAAATAAGGAATTTATACCTTAAGCTCCATAACTTCAATTATTCCAAGCTTGAAATCTTCTAAGTAATCTTAATCTTTGATTCCAAGTTGGCCAAGCTCCCTCAAACAATACAATTCCTTCACTTTTTCATATTTGAAAATTACAAAAAATCAAGAAATATGGGGAAGGGAGGCTTCAAATATTGAAGATAAAGGAGGAGAAATTTTTTTCAATCTTCCTAAGTCAACTTCTTGGAGCCCAAGCTCAAAACATGAGTAGCTAATACTCCTCTATTTCCTTCTCATATACACGACAAAGAGAAAAAAATATGGCTTGGTGAATAAGCTTGTAATAGTAATTAGAATAAGTAAAGATTTAATCTAATTACCCAAATTAAATATTTATCCACATACTCTCTTAATTTTCTTATTGAATATATAAATTATTCAATAGTTAGTAACTAAGTTTTAATGTCACAAGTTACTAACTTACCCACATAATTATTTTTCCTCTTGGAAGCATATAAAATATATACCATACTCTTGATATATATTAATTATATAAACCCATAATAAAACATAACATATCCTAACTACAAATTTATTTGTTTTAAAATAAATATGCAACAATATTTGCATACTTAAGATATTATAATTAATATAACATCCTTCCTCATTAACATAAATTCATTTAAGAACTTATTTACTTTCTTAAGATATTATAATAAATATAATATCATTCCTTTATTCAAACAATTCCTTATAAGATTTCACTCTAATACACTTGAGTAAAGTATATATAAATATTATATACTTAAACAAACTCCTTTAATTCTACACAAATTGTTCTCAACAAATTTATTTACTCACGTAATAAATATATATACATAATATATATCTATTACCTTGCTAATAATTCATGCAACATACATGTACCCGCATCACATATAGAAAATAAATAATAATTTATTCTCTCACATTATAAATTATTTATATCAATTTATTTACATATATAATTAAAATAATATTCTATCTTTATTAAAATAATTCAATGATAGAATTTATTTTAATATCCTTTATTTAAAGTATACCATAATATTTTTATACTTAAACTAATTATTTCCTTCTCCCTTCTCTAAATTGTTTTCAACAATTTAACTGCAATCAATATAATAATATATTCATTACATTAAAATATGCACACATTACACTCAATAATGTAATATATGATTTCTTTAATAAAATTGTGGTTATACATTTAATGCCACCAATTACCACATTAAAATAATTTAATATTATAAACTATTTTAAGTTTACCTATCTCATTCCCTTTAATAAATTACTCCCACAATTTATTTACATATAATAAATATATACTACTAATATATTTATTATACACAAATCACATATTGCATAACACATATTCACTTATGCAATATAATATCACACAACATATTATTTAATAATAATTTTATTTATTTAATTCTTATTTTAATAATTCTCAAAAATTTACAACTTCTTAGTGTTCATGCTTTCCCCAAACATTTCTCTATCAATTCTATTAGAAAAGAAAAAAAAATTTACATAATTTTTTTGTGTTAATACCTTTGATGTTCTTTGTTTACTTGAGTATGGATACTCAATGACCTCCTTGCTCCTTAGTTGATTTAATGGCTTAGCAAAGCACAAGTTCTAGCATCTCTATTCTCTCTCTCTTTCTTTATTGATGAAAATAAGCAAACAAGCAAATGGCTAGCAAATGCCTTCTATTTATAGAAATCACAAGACTTGGGGTAGTTTGGTCATTTAAGCCCAACCTCCTCTACTATTCACAACTCCTCAACCTTTCTTTTCCACTAAGTTTGAGCTCATGTGCTAGCACATGCCAACCCATGTCTCCTCTTGTGATCCCACATGCTCGTGGGTTGCCCCATGGGTTTAACCCACCCGTTTATCCAACGGTTCGACCCACATGTTTAATTAATACTTTAATTCAAATTAAATGTATTTACTTTGTATAAAATTCGTATTATACGTTATATTAATTCTCGTATCCTCTTCGTATTATACTTGTACAATGTCTCGTATTATACGTGTGTTCATTCTGTATAATAATAATTTATTATTATACATAAACATTTATTCTTTGCTTTTACTTTCCCTAACACTTAGGATTTTAAGTCCTTATGCTAAAACTTTGTGAGCCATAAGTGAAATATTATTACATATTCCATCTCGTCTTGAAATCCTATCATAATTCTCGAGCAGAAATGGATGAATAGTGATTTCCTCCCGAGAAAACTTTTCTCGGCTAACTTACCTTTTCACGGCATATTACCGTCAAATCTGTCGACAGAACGTCATTCCGATATTCCGAAATCTCAAAATGGCCTAGGGTCTCCAACCCTAACCCTTAGGGTCAATCCCTAACCCTTAGGATTTCATATGTGAATAGTGCCTATTTCGTCTTTTTCCAGAAATATTTTTATTCTCGAAAATCTTTTATTTTCGTCTTATAATTAAATTCATATCAATTATTTCTAGGATGTAGCCAGAATCCTCTCCATTTCTGCATTCTCTAGGTCACAAAACGACCTTCGATTAACTTACTCAGTTTAATAAACAAATAAGTAAATTTTATTCAATAAATCAAATAATTATGAGTCATGAACTTACCATAAGCATGAGTTTTAAGAACTCACACTTAATCCTAATAGCATCTTACTAATCTTAATAGTCTCTAACTATCAAATATATATATGAGAAAAGAATCACCTTTTCACCACATATACATTGATAGCGCGACACCAACATTCCAATGATTATTAATGTGATAAACCAAGTGTACGCACAAAATCCCTGCCCATACAGAGGTTTGTACAACTCAGCCACCACATGAGTCCTCAATTGAAATCCCACTTAACTCTATCTTACTTATAACATCTCGTTCTTTACTCGATACATACTTTCTGTATCTCATCATTTATAACTCCTCGTGAGTTAATCTCGTACTATATCATAGTACATTCTCGTTATAGCATCAAACTATAACTATTCAATCATCACAGACCATCTATCTTTCAACTTTAAAAGATCACGTCGTGACCTTACTCTATAATCATCTCCCTTATGATTCTTTCTTATCTCATTATAGTTTTGTTTTAAAACTTCTTATCTTTTCCTTTCATCAAGTTATATCAGGACCTCATTATGATTTAATCCTATAGACTTCGTCTATTCATCGTTATTCGTCATCTTTATTATTGGAGTTAGGTAACTCCTGATTCTCATCTTCATATCTCTTCAAGATTCTTCTTTGAATCATCTTGTTTATTTATTAACTCTTCTTTTAAAAATTTCTAATTCCGTTCATAAAGTTTAACATTTTATTCGAGTTTTATTCCTCGTTATTCTCACATTTTTCTTATAATATTTTTAGGATTTAACTCATCATATACTTCTACGTATGTGAAAGAAATCACCTTTTCGTTATACATAACTTAACTTCTCATTCTCTAAGGTCATAGCGTAAGGTACTCTTACCTAAGGTGTATAACCTATCAGCTCTGATACCAACTGTAACGACCCCAAAATTCATATAATACAACTCTCGACATCGGTCGTTAACAATACATCCTTATTCAGACTTTACATCATTAATCAATGATACAATCACTAAAAATACGAAATATTTAAAACTTTTATATTATTCCTTCTTTATTTTCCTGAATCTCAACCTTTATCATTACATAACTCTTATTCAACTTTATTTCATGAATCGCTTTGTCAGAGTTATCATAAACTAAAACTTACAACCACGTTCAATAACCCTTATACATCGGGTAAAATTTAAACTTTACAACTCAACATCTGTTAACCATCATACATTATCAAATACATTATCTGAAACCTTAAACAGGATCCAAAATAATAACAATTCAGCTAAACTATATAAATCTGCATGCATTATATCTGATTCATTTCTTTCGAGTAGCACATAGCGTTACCTTGAATCCTTAACCTGCAAAAGTGATTATTTGCAAGAATGAGCTCGACAGCTCAGCAAGATCTAATAGCTTTCATGCATCATATAGCACATAAATACATGCTCAACATACATCTCATAATAATTAAAGTAACATGGCATACATGCTTTACTTCACATAACAAATATAAAGATTGAGTTCCTTACTCAATCAACATTCTTTAATCAATCAATTTAGTCATAAATTGACTTTAACATTTCATGCTTACAACATATATACAACATATCATGATCTTTACAATTTAAAATAGTTCATCATTAAGTTCACGTAGAAAATAGGAACTGAAAGACTTGCCTTGATCGTTGTTTACCAATAACAGTTTAACAGCTTACAGATATTTGCACTTCACGTGCCCTACACAATTATATAATCATGCACATCAATTATTAGTCACATAGCAATGCATATTAGTTGCAACGTAAACTTTACTCTACATCTCATAACCCTTCCTATTATCAATACACAACATTCAATTTGATTGTGTTAACTTTCGACTTATATCTCACTATATTTCTTTTTTTTAGTAATATTCAAAATTCATTCAAGTGTTTAAGTCCTGCTAGGACTACCTATTGGTTTTATATTAACCACATTTCATACATAATAATGTTCGTTACATTAGAATCGAAACACTATTTAAGTGTATTACCACATTACACGGCGTTTCGACGTTTATACGTCACACGCCTAACTCGCCTCTTTTGCATGTGCTTTGCATGCTCCTATATTGGGTTACATTACTCTATAATATTTCATTCTTATTGAAAACATAATATTAAACAAGGTCATACACACTCGTTACGGCGCTGCGACGCTTGCACGTCCGTACGTCAAACTTGCCTATTCGAACGCCCAAACGACACGCATTTGCGCACGCTTAGCACGCCCCTACGAATTGTCTAATACTCAAGGTTAATGTTAAGTATCATTATAATATATAATAGTCATATTATGGAAGTTAGAACATCATTTTACATGCTCGGGAGCATTACATGTGCATACGTGCATGCCCAACGCCCCTCGATTGCCTCCAAAAATACATCAGTCCTAACAATGACCATTTGGACCACTGATACTGACCTCAAATTAAAAAACTTAAAGAGCAAAAGTTGTAGGTCTACTCGTGCTCTTTCCGGATCATCTTGAATAGCCTCAATCGGAGTTCGTATGAAAAAGTTATGGCTATTTTACCACAGGAGGTCAAAACAGTCCTAAACTGACACTGTTCCCGGTGCAGCTGCGCCCCAAACAGCCTTGGGGGCAGCGCAACTGCGCCCCTGGCAGCGTGCTACGCGAATTTTCTTTCCAGTTTGTGGTTCTGGCAAATTTTCTAACCCTTTCCTCATTCCCATATTCATAAATTGAGTTATACACATCCAATTGAGTTCGTTTTCGACTCTATGGATTCGTGAAACACTGAACTACTCATCTACATAATAATTATAACACTTGAAAAATATTAACAATTCATTTTAAGGATTCCAATTCAGTGTTCATGCTAATTTTTCATATTTTACATATATATAGCGAATTCATTCACAACGAATTAGTTTCTTAACCAAATTGATTCATTCAACTTGCATTTTTTTTGTTTTTCATCATACTAACAACATCCATAATCAATTTCAGATTATATGCATGATCTAATCATCCAATTAAGCCATAAGCAAAATTCCTTATTCTAAAAACATATTTACATGAATTTGATAACTCTAAAATCGTTTATAGATGACATATCACAGATTATACACGCCTATAAACAAATATATCCTTATCCTTCATCAACCCAAACTAATTATATAGAAACCTAATATTTGAGGCAAACAAGAGTAGAGAGTTTTGAGGTTGGATTAATACCTTTTGATTCCTTCTTAACCCAATTAAATGATGAACAAGGTTCTTTTCTTCTTGTTCTTCCAAAGCTCTTCTCCAATTCTTAGAGAATTCTCTCACTCACCCTCACTCCCAAATTTCTTTTTACTGAAGAACAAGCTAACTGATGAGTTTTGTTTTTAACGTAAAAACTTAATTCCTTCATCGGTTACCAAACCCCAAAGGTCACAAGACCTTGTTTGGCAAGCTTCCTTAGGCACCCCTTTCAATTATTTTAATAATCTTTTATCATATGGTATATTTGTCACACTTAAATTTAATTAAATTATAATCTCTATTTAGCCAACACAATGCTTAATTAGCTAATATAATTATAACTTTATTTAACAACCATTAATCCTCTAATTTAATTACTCAATTAAATTACACTATTTTCATTCACTTGATATCATCACAGTTTAAACAAATTATTCCATAACAATCTCCAACTAAAATATTCATTTTAAACTTAATAAATATTCCAACTATTTACGAGATTCACAATCAGTGTTACATTAACATATTACATTTATATGTAATATATATTACTCTCTCATTTTATCAAAACACATCATAATAAGAATTTTATCCCTTAAATTCTTATTTTAATTATTTTACATTAATCCACTATTTTAATTAAGTGAATACTCACATTATTTATGAGATTTAATCGTAACAAATTCATTGCCACAAGGCATAATAATCAAATTATATTATTCCATAATATAATTTCCAACTTAATTAGATTAGCTTAATTCTCTTTTCAAATAATTCCATTCATCTTTTCCAATAGTTAAATTAAATTAACTACTAAACCTCATTCTTCCATCATATGAATATATATATATATATATATATATATATATATATATACACATATATTCTATATTCATACCAAATCATATATCTCACAATATATAACACATATATACACATATCCAAACCCAAAACATCTCGTAATAAGAATTTTATTTATTAAATTTTTATTTTAATAATTTTTAAAAATCCGGGTTGTCACAAACACTATTCATTAAAAAGTGTTTTCCAGTTTTTTTTTTATTTTTGAAGAATGCGTAAAAGTTAATCTGTAGAGGAAAGACGGAATATCCAAAAATATTTGAAAACGGATAATCGTAGAGTTTCAATTATCGGACGAATTCCGAAATACAGAACATCGAAGCTTCTAGGAGAGGCTTGGTTGATATTTGTGAGTAGTAAGGAGGTGTGAATAGTGAAAGGAGGGGTAAAATAGTAAAAAGCAGCCAAGTTACCAAAATACTCCTATCCTTGAAAATCTATATATACTAAGTTCATTCTCTTGGATTTTTGAAAAATCTAAGAGAAAACTCTATTTGAGAGAGAAAGGAAGAGAAAGAGCTTGATAGCTCGAATTGAAGAAGATGGAGAAATAGAAAAGCTAACAAATCGCAAGCTTTGTCAAGAGGAAGAAGAATAAAGAAGAAAGGTAATCCAAAACCTAACTTGAATCCATCTTTCTTTAAGGTTTCATATGAAAATCATATAGCATAACGAAAATGGATGTATAAGATGTTAAGAAATGATATTGCTATGTTTTAATAATAGAAATATGTAAGTAATAAGAATTGGAAATTCATTTTGTCTTTTTCTTTTTAAGAAATTTCATATGATTTATGAATTTCTTGATGTTATAAATTAGTTTATTTATAACACTAATATGCATGAAAAAGTAAAATCATAATCAAAATATCGATTAAAAATGAAGAACAAGATCTAAAAAAATCTCTCTCCTTGGCACCGGTATTAAGTACTCTATGGTTCAGGTCTTTAGCAGGTCTATTGATAGAGATTAATCGTTTTTTCCCATATGCGTTGACATTCCCCTTTTTTGATTCTAGCTACTAACACAGTAATGAATACCAAAGATTAGGGATACAATTAAATATCTGTGACTAATCCTTCGCCCCCCTTTTCTCTTTTTCCCCTTTTTTTAAGAACGAATGAAGATCACGAAGAACGAGTTGTTGATGGACAAATTTAAAACCATCTAATTAGAGCTTGTTGTTGATGGACAAGTTTAAAACCATCATATATGTATTTGTTGATATATGATTGGTTAGGAGAAATAAAATTAAAGGAAATGTTCCTTTGGAACGGATAAAAAAATTAGCCTATAACGAAGCTATGGCAAAATTTTCGTAAAATAAGTTGATCGTTGACATCATAGGTTAATATGATTTTCGAACGAATTTAGAAAGTAAATTAATGATTCCAAATAATTGAGGTTTCATAAAAATGATGTAGAGCGTAGAAATCGTGAGCCGTAGGCTGAAAAACGAACTCATTCCGATGTCGGGTGAGCAAGTTATAAAGGAACGAAGTAGATGCATCAAAATAGACAAAATTTGAAAAATGGACCAAAAAAGCACCTAAAACTCTTCCAGGGTAGCGCGGGGAGCACCCCTGATAGGCTAAATTGAGTGCGGGGCGCACAGGTCTGGCAGTCGACGAGACAACTTTGACATCCTTTAATAAATCTAGCATACCATTTTCATACGAACTCCTATTGAGGTGATTCAAAAGGCTCCAGAAAGATAAGGAGTAGAATTACAACTTTCATTCTTTAAGTTTTTAGATTTGAGGTTGGGATCAAGGTCTAAAATTAGCATCTTTAGGGATGTTATGTAATAGGAGGCAATCTGAGGTGGTTTCTTCGAAGCGATGTGGCACCGAGCCATGTTTGACTAGTATTTCTGAGTTCTAAGCGTTGAACCTTGTAAATATAGTCTAGAGAAATGTAAACCAAACAATGATGGATGTATTAGACGTGTTAATCATACGCAATGGCTTGTCGGTTAAACGTTCGGATTAGATAAGTCGAGTGTAAGACGTATGAACCTCGAAACGCCGCGTGAAGTGATAATGAACTTAATATTTGTGACACCCCCAAATTATGGTACCTCAACCCCACAGATGTGGTGTTCATGATCCATATCATATATTATCTAACTACCCATATTAAAGGATAATAATAAACTTCATAAATTATAATCCCATTAAAGGGTTACATCTCGAATAACATCACAGGTCATTTAACCTTTATTACATTATTGCGGAATAAAAACATAATAATATTTAAGTCTCATTAAAAAGGCTTCACGAAAGGAAATTAAATTAAACATCATTATTTATTCATCTTGCCCTTGCCCTTGTTCGTAGAAGGTTCTTCAGGCTTCTCGACCTTAGCTGCAATAGTTTATGCAAGAGTGAGCAAAACAAATGCTCACATAGTATAGCAATAACAATAATAACATGTGAATGGTCAATGAGTAGATTTTAACTGAATAACATAATCTTTCATGTCAATGATAATCAAGAACAGAAAGCTCAATAGAAAACTCTATTTTTGAATCAAGATTAGAAACAAGGTCAAAAGTACATCTGAGGGTCACAAGACCATAAACTATATCCTAGGTTAGCAAGTATCTCTATCGTAACCTTTAACAATCTTATAGACTATATGGACCATCCATCTCGTACTCTGGGGGATCAACCCTTCGTACAATGTATTGTGCACAAACATTTTAACGCTATTGCGTAATATAATCTCCTATAATAGGGTTTTTCATCTCAGCTTTGACATTAGAGTCCGCACCAAAGGAGGTTTGGTTTGGATTAGCTTCAAGGGAAATTCTAAGTCTTTAGAATGTCCATAAACTATGGACTAGTTGAATCATAAAGGTTTCGATAACATTCAAGAGTTCGATAACAACATAATATTGTAAAGGGTACTTTAGCAATGATAGGATATCAATGAATCATAAGTGAATAAACATCATATGTCGAAGTCATGCTTTCAGAATGAATTAGAAAGCTTAATCAAAACATAGGCATTGGACATTATAAGAACCCTTGCTTGAATATTAATAAGCCAAGGTTATAAAACTTGCTCAATAAAAGAGTAGAATTAGCAAACTTGCGTAATTATAAACAAGTTAGGGATAAGAAACTTTCCTCGTGCGTCAGCTATACAATAATAACTCACTTTCTCCAAATACCCTACAAATACAATTTAGAACCACAATACCAATTAGTTACATTACAACTATGTTTATTGGTTTAATTCCCACTTTAGTTAAGTTATAGTCTGTAGCTTAAGGTCTGATTACCCTAACTACATAACATGAATCTGAAATCCTCACTAATATAAAACACAAGGCTTAGCATTTCAATTCTTACAAACAACACATTTAAGACTTTCATAGCTTATTAGTTCTCTACTTATAAACACCATCTATAGAATTACAACCTGCTATCTCAACTTATTACATATGTCAAGCTTTAATATAACCACTAAATAGATTAAGATTACATTTACAGGACTACACAATCGAAAACTTATTTCTCGATCAAACTGCCCATCCCCGCCGGGGCGGCTTAGCCCCAGACTCAGAACCTGCAGTTCGTGAACAACACTGCTTCTAAGCCAAAAACTCCCAATTTCTTAATTTCGACAACAATTTAAACATACCCAGAAGTTATAAACTTAGCCAAAACAAAACCCAACTTGTATAACATGATTATAACATCATAAACAACACTAACAACCAATCTAAGGACCCAAAAATCAAAGTTCATGCCAATTCCTTCATATTTAAAATATTTAGCGAATTTAACTCTCACAAATTCGTTATTCTACCAAATTGATCCATTTAACTTTCGTTGTTTTTGTTTCTCAATGTATTAACACAAACAACCATCAATTTACAGATTACTACACAAATTAACCATCAGTTTTGACTCCAAAATAAGCCATAATGTACATATATCAACAAAACTCAATTCTTCATTTTAAAACATTATTACATGAATTTGACATGGAACGAATTATATATATCTAAGAACATATATAATCTAATTCTCTTCACCAATTCTCCACCAAAACCAATTATAAAGAAAGAAAATTTTTGAAAACAAAATTAAGAACTTAGATTATTACCTTTAATTATTCTTTAAACCTAATTAGATGATGAGAATGGCTTGGAAATCCTCCTTCTTTCTCTTGATTTCCAGAATTTCTTCTCAATTTCTCTCTAAGCTCTAAACTAAGCTCTGTGTTCTTTGTTTTTCTAGACTTAGCAAATAAACAAGCGTATATGGAAATAAACTGAAGGACAAGCCTTTTACGTAGTTTATCAATTAACAGAGACTAAAGGTCTCAGCTATTACAAAGGTAAAGAGTCACAAGGCCTTGCTTGGCTGATTCCAATTTAATCTCTTTTTAATTTATTTTTATCTCTTCCTTATTATATAGTAAAAAATGTCACACTTTATTATGTCAAACTCATTATTTCATATTTAAATTACATTAGTTTATTAATAAACTTAATTTACTAATAAATCCAATTAAACCTTATTCATATAATTATAATTTCTATTTAACCATTATAATTATAATTTTATTTAATAAATCATTAATTCACTAATTTAATTTAATTAAATTAGAATATTTCCATTACATCATATTGTAAATATTTCACAATTCATTAATCTTTTAATTTAATTATTTAATTAAATTAAGACATCACCAACACACTAGCGCAATAAAATACGCACAAATTATAAATTATTTAACATCAATTTAATTTATACTGTCACACTTAATTAAATTATTCCACAACAACTTCCATCAACTATTTATTTTATTTAATAAATATCCAAATTAAATATTTATTTAATTCGATAAATATTTTAAATTATTACAAAAATCACATTCGTTACATCCTTCCCTCCTTAAAGGGATTCTGTACCCAGAATCACAACACAATTAATTCATCCGTTACAATATTCACCTAATGTATCACTAAAATGGGTGATTAAAACCTTGAATAAAGGTTGGATGTGAGTTTAAAAGATGAACATTGTAAATGTAAAATGCTTAAACCGACGAGAACATTTAGTGTACGCGTAAGTTAAACGTGTTTAACATATACACCATGTATGGTTGGAACGTAATATAATGAAAGAGTAATGAATGATGTGTAAATGTTAAAAAATTGAGTTAATGATATAACTTGAATAACGTTCTGAGTCAAATAAATCGGACGTTATAAGATATGAAGCTGAGGTAATGTGAAATGCTTAAAAGCTATGAACGCATAGTCTTAACATTGAATGTTCGCTCTTCGCATACAAAAGACTGTATGACTTCGACGTTAAAGAATAATCATGAAGTATGCCATTTAACTGTCAGAAAGCCGTAATGAACGATAATTAACTTAATGAACGTTATAGTTATAATGATTCGAATAAGTTATGAAAGAAAGAAGAAGATGATGATGTAAACCATCGTAGAAGATGATTATAAGATTTATGACTGAAAGTAGTATGTATACAAGTCAATCATGTATGATGTTAAAGCATATACTTTGTAAACGATTTTATTTATTTATTAATAAAAGTATTTATTTATTAAAGGCATTTAATTATCTATATGATATTTTTATAACATGTAAATAAATCATAGTTTTAAGCAATGCTTTTAGAATCATGATGTTGATCATGCTAATGAAATCTAAATTCTTAGAAAGCTTAAAATTAAAATAGTTCTCAATCATTGGATTACTAAAAAGGTGATTAGTAAATCCGGATAGATTGGTACATATGTTGCTTGCTCATTGGATGAGGATGATTGATCTCATAATCATTTGTGTGGAGACACTAAAGCAAGTATATTGCTTATTGGAGAATAAGTTCACTGAACGTGACTCGCTATTGAATACCTATTGGAGTTTTACTTGCCTGTCAATAGGAATTCCTAATGTGATAGTAGTACAAGTGATCCTTGGACTTGAGATTATCAAAGTATCTTGTGTGTAATGAATTATACTTTGACTTATTCCTTAAGACCCTTGGGGTATATCAAAGGGTATGCTTGGGCATAATAAGTTACATATGGAGATAATGAATGATCAATAAAGAATCTACCACTTCTAGTAAAAGAAGAGATATGTCCTATGTGATTCGTTAAATAACAACCCAGTAGTCCTTGGCCAAGGCAAAATGAAATTAAAAAGGAGTTTCTAATTTTATTATTTGGAGTTGTGCATTTTCTAATCGAAATACGTATAATTAAATAAAATAAGACTTGATAGTAATTTCATGTCTTATATTTAATTGGGACATTGTATGGTGGAAGGATTGAATTGTACGGTAACTATTTACTTATAGGTTCTTTTATGATTAATGCTAAAATCTATATTATCTGAAAAGTCGTTGATCTCTAGGGAGGCTTATCCCTATTGTAGAATAAATATTATTTATTTAAATCGATTATTAGTTTAATTTATTTATTTAAATAAGATTAGAATTATTCTAATTGATTTATTCACAACCGGTTTAATATAGAGAACCTAAAGAGTCACATCATAAAAGAAAGAATAATTATTTAAGAAGGTAATGGCATAATCGTAATAATATGTTAAGTGTAATTAATTTAATCTAGGGTGATATAATAAATTAAATAGCTTAATATTTATTATTTAATATTTTAGAAATATTAAATATATATATTAATAAGAGGAATCTTATTAATATTATTATAATTATTATTATTATTTTAATTTCTAAAGGAGTTTATGAATTAATTTAATATTGGTACTCTCAAATATTCTTAATAAGATTAGGAGGCAAATTAAATAAAAGAGTTTAATTAATTAATCTCAATATGTTGGAAAGCCTAATTAATTAAAAGAGTTTAACTAATTAAATGAAACCAAATTTCTAATTAGATTAGAAGTGTTAACTAATATCTATATAAGAGGAGTCTTACATTAGATATCTGTAGACGTAATTTCAAGAGTTGGAGAGTACTCCATTTTTCTACAGAGAATAAAAAAAACTAGGGTTTAGCCAATCACCCTCCTTCTTGAACAATTCCTCTTCCTTGGTGGATCACCTCTAGAGGCCAAACACTTGGGTGGCTAGCGTTGATCAAAGGAAAGAATCAATCCAGAAGATTCAAAGAGATCATGAAGAGCAAAGAGTTGAACTCGTACCTGTGGAAGGTAGTTTCTACAAGGGCATGATTCTGATTTATCCTTCCTTTTCTATTGATTGATAATTGAGCAGAAAATATGATCTTGGTGAGGGTTTGTATAAATTTTTAAAACCTAATTTATCACGCTTCCACCCTTAATGTGTGATTTGATTACATGTATGCATTACATACAAACCCAACAGTGGTATCAGAGCCTAACTTTGCGCTAATTATAAATTTTATGATTTCATATATGAATTGATGTGAGATTAGATTAGATCAAATTTTCTGGACAAATATCAAATTCTATAGATTCTGCTATAAACAGCGCGGCCGCACCGCATCCTAGTTCATTCTGGGCGCGGGCGCGCCACTTTGTAGATTTTGAAATTTTTTGTTTTTCATCAATTAAGTAAATGGTTTATTTAATTGATAAAAGTTTAAAACAAAGATATTTATTTTATCTGAAATATGATTTCAGATTGCTAAAAATTAAAAGAGTTTAATTTGGATTTATTTTTGATTAAAAATAAAAGAGTTTATTTTGTTTCAAAACTAAAATTTAGCAAAACTTTTGTCCATTAAATGACATCGATTTATATATGGAATGGTTTTATTATTCATGAGATGAATGTTTATTTATTGATGCATATGGTGATATGTATTATAATAAATGAGATTGATTATGAGACTATTGACCAATGTGATTGGATTTATTTTAGTTGAATGCTTGAATGTATGAGTTTTATTAAATGGGGTCTGCGTACCTCGTCTTCTCTAATTTATTCTTGATGTAAATTATATCTCCCTCCTATGTACTTCCCCTTGACTGCTGATCAAGGTTTCTATTTAATTATAAATAGTTTAATGTAATAGAAATAGTTAGAATTATCTTAAAGAAATTAGAGACCATTGAAAGAAGAACGCGTGAAGAACCGTTTGTAATGGAGCCCGGGTTTAAATGTAATAGTTACGTTTAAATTTAATTCATGCACTCCTAAGTTTGACCTTTTGATTTACTTGGTAATTCTAGTGAACCAAACTAGAATAAAAGTCCATAATCAATTCGGGTATAGTATAGTATTCTATATGTGCATGCTAGTATTATATATATTATATTTTATGCAAACATGCTTCTCATATTTTAATAAAATGACGCATATTTTATATATATATGTGCATGCGCGCTAAACAAGATGAGACTAAAAATAACAAACTCCTCAAATAAATTATTTTAAGTCTAAAGCGTTCAAAGATATTTGAAATATCGAACGTCGCCTTCTAGTATGATAAAATTAATAGAGTATTAGATATTTTATATGAGTTTGTTGTGCTATCCACAAGGCAAGTATTAAGTATTTAAGATATATTAATTTAATCACATTTAATGTTTATCAATAAAATTGAACAATATTATTTTGTTGTGCTATCCACAAGGACAATATTTTTCTTTTTTAAATATATGGAAGTGCTAGGTTGGACTTAACTTAAATCATTTTAGTTCGGATATACACACACTTGACCATTATGATTTAAGAGGCAAAATAAAAAGGAGTTACATGTTGATGTAATTGACAAAGAGTTGTCTACCTATTTATTTATATATGTGTTAGTTCACAGTAGGCACACAATAGATCTAGAAGGGGGGGGGGGGGGGGTTGAGTAGATCATTTTCGTTTTTAAATACTTTTCTAGTTTATTTAGTATTGCTAATGAATTAGCATATGATAAACATAAGAATCTTTTCAAGCACAGCGGAATAAGTAAAAGATCCCCTTCATTGATATATTCATAAACATTCATACATTGTTCATGGAGTTAGTTTAGTTGTAAGTAGTTATTACATACATAGCAGTTATAGAAGTTAAGTACATAATATAAATGACAGAAAGTAAATGACTAGATGTAAAAGACACAAGGGATTTTAAGTTGTTCAGAGACTAAAGCTCCTAATCCACTCTTCTACTTCACTAGCAAGAATTCCACTAAGGAAGGGTAGCACCCTGAATCACTAAGATTCCTTCAAGGCTAGCAGCCTTGGAACTTCAGTTCACTAAGAACTCTTCAAGCCCAGCAGGCTTGGAACTCCTCTAGTTCACTAAGAACTCAGTAGCCTTGAAACTCTAGTTCTCTACGAACTCTTTAAGCCCAGCAGGCTTGGAACTTCATTTAGTCCCTCTAGACAAGGACCCCTCAGGCCCTGGCTACTTGTTGTTGTTGTATTTGTTGGTGGTGCTTTGCTGCTAAGATATCTTGAAGCTTGAACATCTTTTGTACTTAGCAGCTTGGCGTGGTCCTCTTTGTATTCTGCGTAGAGTCTGGACCACTTCTTTTCTGGTGCAGCTGATCTTCTATCTGTTCAGCTCATCTTCATCTGATGTCAGCTGTGCACCATCACCATTCAGGTTTACTAAGGCTTGACATTGCTGATCAACTTCTTCTGGTCCTTAGCATTCCCTGACTTCTTGAATGATATGCAGACATGGTTCTACATCTGTTCTATTTCAGCTTTTGGTTCATGGTGATTCGTAGAGTGGCTCTATGGATCTTCTTTGTGCTCTGTCATTTTCCTGAATGCTATATTTTTGGCCTTCTCGGCTCTCAACTTAGCTGCCATCTTCAATGGCATCCTCATCCTTGTGGAGTGAAGCTTTATTCTGTTCCAGTCCTTCTTCAAATTTGCTTCGCTTCCACTTTCGTAGTCTCACTGCCACTGAGACTTGTTCTATTCAGCTCTGGTGGAACTCATAGAGTCAACAATATAGCATTCTAACAACTCTATAATTCTATAACTCAGCAACCCTTGATCTTTAAAGCTTCATCTATTAAATACCCTTATATGATCTTCCCGTTGGAAAATAGTCGTTGGAAGCTATTTCAAGTGCTACGCAGATCTCGAGTTATTGGGTGCAGACTGCTGATGTGACGTGACAGCTCCTTTATGACTTTACTGACACAGCAGTCTGCTACTTCACCTATCGCCTCAGAGATGTCACCTTTTCGTGTCAGGCTGGTAGTCACCTTTATTTCTCCTTTCTGATTCCTTGATTCGAATTTACAGGAGTTGTCCTTCTTCATCAATGCTCTTAATCAGCAATGTTCGAATATTAATCTTTAGATTAAACCGTTACCAATGCTTCAATCTTCAGATGACAGAACTCTACAATTCTGATGCAAATGTTCTTGGACCTTGATCGTAGTATGTCTTGTTGAATGTTGTTTATTGACTGGTAGAGACAACACTACGATTCTGAAGAGTGTTCTTTGGATCTGTAATGTAGAACACCTCTTCCTTCACTTGTGCAGTGCTTCAACACTTCTATTTGCCTTTACTGATCTCAAGAACTGATAGCTTGACTTATTACTCTGGCCTCTTGTGAATAGCAAGACACATCAGATTTGTGGCATGCCCAGCTCTCTTTCTCCTTATGATCTCCCGTTCACCTATCATCAATGGTTTGACCCATGCTTAATCATTTTCACCTTGTTCTTCATAAGCTGGTCAGTATCTCTGTGTAAACTGCATCAGTTTCTGCTTTATTTGGCAAACACTACGATCCAGGTTAATCCAAAGATCTTTGTCTTCTGTTCTCCTGACAGCTATTGCACTTGCTGAATTTCTTTAGTCAGTCACTATATCTGAAGTCTTCTTCTGATTTTCTTGTGAAAGACTTCATCTTGAATGGCTTCACAACTCAATCAGGATGTTGATTGAGTTGGTGCTTAGATCTTCTGTTTGCTTGCATGCCATTCGTTGAGTGCTCTATAGTTTCCTTCAGGTGGAATGTATCTTTGCAGCTCAGACCAGAGGCTTCATACTTTGGATATTCTGGGAGTGCTCATCTGTTGAGAATCGTGTTGACACTATGATTCTTCTTTGGCATTGTGAGCATCTTTGTTGAAGCCTTAGTTCTGCAGACTACGATCTTGCTTTAGTTCTGCAGACACTACGACTCCGAGATAAGATCTTGACAAGCTACGATTTCTGCCTTCATGCTTGCTGTTCTCGTCTGATCTGGCTCGACTACGATCTCTGCCTCTAATATGATCAGTAGACTCTATTACTTCAAGTGTGGCCTGTGACGCCCCCAAATCTAGGTACTTGAAACCCAAACTTGGTGCTACATGATATCATTTCTTTGAGCGGAATAATATAATTTAACAAATTAATATACATATTAGAGTTGTCTGATCCCAGGTACACGACCTTTAAAGCATTTCATTATATGATAGATAATAAATATTATCATCTTAATAAAGTCTAACTATTACACAAGATACCATGAAACTTATTCTTGCAGCTATCCTTTCCCTTTGTTTTTGCCAGAGCTTTCTGGTTGATCACTCTTGGCTGAAAACATTTAATTTAATGCAAGAATGAGCATTCAATTGCCTAGCAAGTAATAGCAGTTAATAAACTTTAGCTGAAAGAAGTAAATGTTTTCTTTGAGATATACTTCTATAATAAATCAATAGTTGTGAAGTCTTTCGAAACATATCTTAATAACATATCAAATCGTTTAAAATTTTGAAACAACGTAGTGACTATAAATGCTGAGCGGTCACTGGACCATGAACTTTTATTTTTTATTTTCGAAAAGGTTTAAACAGAAATTCATCTGCAAACCTCTCTGGTCTTACGGACATGTAGGGTGATTAGCCCCGTTATGTCCTGTATTGATCAATACTATCTTTTTGAACGATAAATTCGTTCACTCTGTTCGCCTTGGGCACATAAACAATTTTCCCATTACGGGTTGTTCATACTCAGTCTGGAGTCCTAACTAAACAATTCTGTTGGACGACTTTATCATAACCAATAGTATTCAAACTATGTCTAGCCAAGTCAAATAGCTTAGACAGTCTTTAAATCATAAATACATACCGAAGTTTAATAGTATGTAACAGGATTTGTCATATCAAAGAATTTCAAGTTCAAGAGTTCTTGCATGAATACAACAGTTCATACAAGTGGGGACAGTTATATAATAAAAGACAATAATGAGATATTAATAAACGAATGAAATATAATTCCACAATATAAGAATAATTTCATGAACGAATCATGGATATCATTATGGATATAAATAATTTATAATAATTATTCATGAACAGGATTTTAGCTTACTAGGATTCATCGCATAAAATAAATGCAAGGAGTATAGATACTTGATCAATAATAAATTGAGTAAAGAAACTTTCACAATGAAAGAGAATTGTTCAGATACGTGCCTTGATAATATGAAGTCCTATCATCAATAGAATTATTCTTTTAATTAGAATAATACAACTTAACATATAATACTGCTTAAACATGCTGTCACATATTTATGTCAGTCGTTAAAGCATATAAGAACGTATACCTAGTCAAACTATGTCGATTTGGTTTAAGTTCGGTATTGTTTCGGTATCCCGATTGCATTATCGGGTAATTAACTAATTTATTTTTAATGAAACTTTGTTCAAGAACTTAAATATTATATTAGATAATTTAATTATCATTCATAATATTTTTTCAAACATTAAAATCATTTATAATAATTATTCAAACACTTGTATCATTTTTAATGATTTAATTGCTAAATAATTTTATTATCATTAATATTTAAATAATTTAAAATATTAATGAACTTTATGTCAATACATCAAAAATTACTTATTATAACATGAAAATATTTTTAAAACTTTAATATTACCTTTAAATGATTTTTAAGATATTAAAATTATTTTTAAACAATTATCATAAATATTTAAATATTAATGTTATTTATTATAACTTAAAATATTTATTTCACCTTTAAATGATTTATAAAACATTAAAATCATTTTTAAATAATTTATTTAATATAATTATTAAATAAATGTATTATCATTAATATTAAAATATTAATGAAATTCTTATCAAAATATTATAAGTTATTTATTATAACTTAAAATACTTTTTAAAACTTTAATATCATTTTAAATGATTTTTAAAATATTAAAACTATTTTTAACTAATTTATTTAATATAATTATTAAATAAATTAAATATCATTAATATTAGATTATTAATGAAATTTATCTCAAAATATTAAAAGTCATTTACTATAACTTAAAATATTTTTTATCACTTTAATATTATTTAAAATGATTTTTAGTATATTAAATTCATTTTTAACTAATTTATTTAATATAATTATTAAATAAATTAAATATCATTAATATTTAAAATATTAAGAAAATTTATGTCAAAATATTAAAATTTAATTTTTATAACTTAAAATAATTTATGAATTTTTAATAATTAATTTCTATTTATTTTAATTATTTTAATTAATATAATTATTTTTCAAAAATCAGTCCGTCGCTAAATGGCTATCGCGACAAGAAGTGTCGTTATAGGTGTTCTTCAGCAACTCAAGAACTAGTCCGGTCAATGCCAATGGTCTTAGTTTGACCGGATTTTACTGACAATCTGTTCGGTTTCTGGGTAGTCAACTGTGATGAATTTGTAGTCCTTGTAATACCCGAGAATTTTCTAATATTATTAAATAAATATATTAATAGAAATGAGAATTTATTAGAATATAAATAATTTTGTGTTATGAGAATGATTAATTTAATTATATTAAATTGCATAATTATAATAATTGAGAAATTGATGGAGTTTGCGATAAACTCGTTAATAGCCTTGTGTGGCACAGTAACGTAATATAAGAATGATTATATTAATTTAAATGAACAATTAATCTATATTAATTGTTAATTGTTATTATAGAATATTAATGATGATTAATTAATAATAATGTGATTATTATTATTGCACAAAATATAATAATAATAATAATAATAATAATAATAATAATAATAATAATAATAATAATAATAATAATAATAATAATAATAACGAGCAACGTGTCTATAATATAATAAGATTTATATTCATTTAATGTGATATTTAATCATATAAGTGTTAATCGATTATTATGGAAATTAATAATCAATGAGGAATGAATGAATTAATATTATTGTTAATTAATCAATAAAATAAATAATTTATTTATTTAACATTATGAATAATAAAATAAATAAGTAAGTTATTAATAAAATGAGGTTGTATTAATTCTATGTGCATGTGACAATATGTATGCAAGTATACATTAAATTTATACATCTTGAGAGTGTTGAAAACAAGGGTTGATTAATAGAATTTAATAATGTGATGTGATTACATCTGAGTAAATTATACCCGTAAGATAAAAATGTACATGGATTATATATGTACAAATTACATTTACTACATTGAAGTATTATTATGTGAATTACATTGTGACATTAAAATTACAACCTAAGTGTAGATATTATGTATATAACATAAGTGTTGTATGAATCTATATTGACCAATGGCTGAGCTGCATTCTCTTGTCCCATAATAAGAGTCACATTTCATTCTCTTCACGTGGAAAACTCCAAGCTAGTCTACTGCCTCTTCTCTCAAAATCAACATTCTAGCTATCATGATGAACAAGGGAGTGGTATTGATAATGAGTTTCACCAACTAATTACCAACTCTCCATTAACCTCTATACAATACAAAATCTCGTTGGTTTAATTTGATGTATATATGCATTGTCTGTATTTTGGTTTCTCTATAAATACAACCCATCTCCTTCAATTTGATTTGCTGATAAATTGCATAAGTGTTGAGTTGAGAGAATACATTGATAGTATAGCAGCAAGTTCAGTTCACAATTTAACAGAGGTATAATTCCTCTTCTTGTTCTTCATTCTGATTCTCTGTCAAATTTCATTTTCTGTCAAAATTCCATTTCCTGATTTTGGTTGCAAAGCATGTTAATTGAATTATAGAATGGTTATTAGTTGTTATATAGACTTAGTAACATGTTAGTATATAATGGAGCATGTTTAAAAATTGAATCGGTGAAGTAATTTTGTGAATTGGGCTGTTAACTGCCGAAGCAGACTGCAGTCCGGCCAGAACCAGTGGTGGCGCAGCTGCGCCGGTTTGGCCTTGGTATGCTGCGCAGGACACTGTCTGCAGTTTTTGATTTTCTGCTTGCTTTCTGCTACGTGATAGTTTCTTGCATTGACTTAGATGAAGCATGCTAGCATGAGTAACTTACATGTATAGATACGTAGACCTAAAATGAGCATGTTCTATTACGCTTGTGTTCATGGTTGATGAAAAGTATAGTTTTCCAAAACAAACTTAGAACTTTAATAAAAGACTTTGACATGTGTGTATGATATTAATGTTCTGACTTTTGGGGAACATTAGTATGACCTAGAAACATATGAGATGCATGTTAACTCGCGTATATAAGCTCCGTAACGAAATTTGAACCTAGCTAAGTGAACTTAGAATCTTAAAAAGGAACTTGGAGATTATGAAAAAGGGACTTAGATGTGCTATAATTATATTCGGACTTTGAACATGTTATTATCATTTAGAAATGCATGAAGGACATGATGACTTGTGCATACGTGTTTAATAATGTAACATGGACACGCTATGCCTTATTAGTAAACTTTACTAATGAAAGTATAAGTTTTTATCATGATTCATGGAGTTTTAAATTCTGATAACTTTGAACATGATTGGATAATACCCTTTAAATTCACTAACGTATCAAACATACATATCTACCATGATAGAAGCCATGAAAGCAAGTTAGGCACAAGTGAAGCATGAACTAAGTTGTAACATGTATATAACTACTTGTAAGCATGCCTAAATTAAGTTATATGATCACCTCGTATGTTTAAAATTAACAAGCACGATAGCTTACATGATTTCATGATGTTGTAAGGACTTAAATTGTTTAAAATGTAAGTCTAGAACCATGTCATGGAAAGTGAAACCTAGATTGCCTGGGGAAAACACGAACGGACCCTTAACATGTTAATATACCTGGTGTGAATGTTATCCTGCATGACCGGACAGAAACCACAAGGCACATCTCAACCTTGGCTTGGCCAGAGGGCTGCGCAGCTGCGCAGGCCCTAAGCTTAGCTATGGCGCAGCTGCGCCGGCCTGGAATCAGAAGCTATGCAGTTTGACAATCTGATTTTGGACAGATAGCTTATATGATGCCTACATTGCTAGAAATGGTTTACACCCTACTGATATGTGTATATATGTGATGATTAAGTAATAAGATAATGTTTCACTTATATAATGGGTCAAAGGATCATAACCACTTGAGCATGATGAGTTGCTATAGTAATAGTTATTTTATAACTATGTACTTAATTCGTGATAACTTATAATCTGATTTCATACCATATGAGTATAAGTATGACATGTGACTAAGATAGTAACATATATGTATATGGAGTAATAAGTTTATGTAACAGATGTGTTAACTAATGAAAATCCTATACATGTAATACATTATAAATAGGATTCAAAAGTGTTGGCTAGCTTTACGTGAGTAAACTACGCATAAGGCAAGTATCCTAAACCCTTGCATTACTTTATTCAACGGATATCGTAAGCGAGTATCTAAACCTTATCTCTTTGGATATAAGTATTCTATCTTTGTATATTGCGAACTAGTTTTCTACTTAATCGTTTGAATTGAATTAGCATACTTGAACTCTTATTTCATTAAAGGTATTATTCATGTTGAACTTAGTATTGTTCTTGAATATTGTGAAAGTGTCTATGCCATTTGATTCGGCTAGACTTATATTATTGAAAAGCGACCCAAAACCAATTGATTGGTGCGGGATCTTGCATTTGACTGAGAAGAACAACCTTCTTTGAAAGGAATATATAATTGTTGGAGAACCGACGTGCACACTTGAGTATGATTGATTGTTATGCATAACGATGATACTTTAGGCTGATCACCTGTTGTACCTACTTTTGTTGAATTTTCAGTTTATTACTGTTAATTCTAGTAGAAATTCATAGTCCTTAGTGACTGCTCAGTATTCAGTTATCCTGAAATCTTGAATTGACTTATTATTGAATCATATTGATATTATTCTGTCCTTAGCGACTATTATTGAAAACTGTTGATATTCTTGTTATCCTTGAACTATCAAACTTTGTTATACCCTTTCGAGAATTAAGAATTATATCACTTACCCTTATTGAATATTACTTGCTGGGCAAGTTTTGCTCATTCTTGCTTTCCCTAAAACATTTCAGTTAAGGCAGAGCATGGTGAACCTTCAGGCATTGATAAGGGCAAGGGCAAGGCTACCAACTAGCTTGTGTCTTTTATGTTTTAAATATTTTAATGTTGTATTAAGATGATGTAGTAAGACTGGATTTGATTATGTTTAAGCTTAAGTTAGGTTATGTAATAAGTTGTTAATTGATATTATTATGTAATCTATTAAGTACTGTAGGTTGCGAGACTTGGGAGAATAATTATAATAAATCATTGTAAATTATTCTAGATTAGATTTTCCGCTGTGATTGTGTGATTTTTAGTTATTATTATTGTAATGTATTACCATAAGCACCTGATGAACCGAATTCGAGAGACCAAGTGGCGGGTCCCGGATTTGGGGGCGTCACAGTCCTAGTGTAACACTACCCATCTATGTTCATTTCAATTCATAATAACATCTACACAGGATTCATTGGCTGGTCAAACCAACCACCCAAGGCTGTTATTCATTTTCTGGGCTGCCCAGAAACAGCCGGTCAATGCCGGTCAACGCACTTTGGGTCCTTATATCTTGCAAGGTTGTTCATGGTTTAAGTGTGTTAGACGTCGGGCCATGTAGTATAACTATCAGGGTACACTATTAAACCACTTATAGAGTCCAGATATCAACACAAAGAAAGATCTAGGTTTTACAAAAAACTGGTCAGACGCTGCCTGAGAAATTCTGGGTTACCCAGAATTCCCAGATTAGCGAGCAGCCTAGTTTGACCTCTTATATTTTTTGGTCGGTTAATCGTTAATGCTTCATAGTACTCTAGACTTGTAGTCCTCATGTCAAGGTACAATCTGACCAACATATAACATCTAAACAATCTGATAGGTGAGAGATCTAAGCAGTCAAACTCGCTGTCAGAACGCGTTCATCAGTTTTCTGGGTTACCCAGAAAACTGATTTTCGTGTTCGGTCAACACAGTTTGACTAGCTATATCTTACGATCTAAACATGATTTAAGCACGATTCCACTTGCAGTATACTAACATCATAGCATAGAGCACATACAAACACATAAACACAACATAACATGAACAGGGTGAGATCTATAGGCCCCAACTTTGGGCTGTCAGTTAAGATTTTTAGGGTTGTGCAGTTTTCAAAATTTTCTATTTTCGTGCATCTAGATGTTATGAAAATGTTATTTCTCAACCCAGATCACTAAATCACATAACATATAACATATTTAAACACTTAATCATAAAATCTAACGAAGAATTAAAGATCTAGCTTGGTTAGAGTTTTATACTTTTTCTATCTAAATCTTTGATTTCTGATCCTTTAATCTAATATTGGATTGCTATGGGGTGTTCTTGGCTGATATTTGGAGTGAGTTTGAGAGAAAATTTTTGTGGGTCTAGAGAGAGAATGAGCAGCTTGGCTTGTGGGTAAAAATAAAAATGAAGTTTCTTTTTCTTTTGCTTTCTTTACTAACTATCATTTGATTCATTGAACTTGATCTTGCTAGTTGTCGATTTATGACTGATGAGAGGAGACTTGAGCATGTGTGAAATCTTAGATTGTGTTGAGTCATAGATTATGGCAAGATTTGCAAGCTAGCTCAATTTAATAAATCCAAAAATATTATTTTAGTAAACTAACAAAATATTTTAAGGGCATTCTTGTCTATGATACTTAAATCTAGGGTTTAATCAATAGATTTCAACCCTTAAGGTTTCCCAAATAATTTTTAGGGTTTGAAAAAATAAGTTTAAGGTTTAATAAAATTTTAATTAGAACACCCTAATTAAAATTAGGGTTTTTAATAGAAAATTAGGGTTTCTTAATATTATTAGGGTTCCCAAATTTATGAATTAGAGTTTCCTTAATAATTTTTCTTAATCACATAATATACACACTTTCATTTAAATACAAACATAATCAATTACTATATTTAATATTTAAATAAATAAATAAATTCTTAACATATATTCATATAATTATGTCAATAACCATAATTATAATTAAAATCTATAATCATAAATCGTATTAATATACTTATATATATTTGAATACAAATATAATTAATAATCATATTTAATATTCAAATTTCTTAAGAAAATAATTTCTTATTATTCATAATATAATTATACTTTCCTTTTAAATACAATTATTCAATAATTATATAAATCATGAAATTCCATAACATAGATCAAAATTTAGGATTTTGATCTATAATCACACTTTACCTTATATACCATTCTTAGTTAAGTTAAAATAATTAACTTAACTAATCTTGATAAATTCATATAATAAAATAATAATTATTATAATAATTCTAAGAATCATTTCATATATTATTTAAATAATAGATTAATTATATTTTCATAAAAAATAAATAATAAAATATTTTTACTATGAAATTAATTTATTATAAGAATATAATTTATAGTAATCAACAAATCCTTTCTTGAAAAATTTAATTGAAATTATACATGCAATAAATAAATATATATTTATCATATATCCACATATGCTTTACCTTGTACATATTCCCACATAATATATATCTATATAATAAAAAAAAATATAAGCAAAATTTCTTATTTAATTATATAAAAATCTTGGGTTATTACATGGCCTACGATTCCTGACGTAGCTTTGGCAGGCGCTCGGTCGACTCATAGACAGGCTGTCTCTACGATTCTGAACATGACTTCCTCAGCAGACTACGGTTCTGAGAAAGTTCTTCTCGACACACTACGATCCTGTCTCGTTTCTTCTGGCAGACTACGAACTCCGAGATCTACTATCCTTGCACACTACGATTCCGCCTTGATAGTTCTCGAGTCTTCCTTGTCTCTCCTGCCAGACTATGATGGCTGGTGCAGTGCTTGACGATCAGACATGTCTATCTATTACTCTTTATAAGATCGACCTAACAAGCTTGATCTTTCTATTTATAGTCCTTGTACATCTTTTTTTAAGGACTTTAAAAAGCTGTTTTGTTTATGTAGGATCAACCTAACATATTTGATCAATTCATTCTAAGTCCTTGTACATATATTCCTATTATCTATCAAAGAACTTTACAGCTTTCTTCAATGCAAGCATACTTGCATATTCATTCATTTATATCATAATAAAATCTTATATAAATAGGAATAACATTCTCATGAATATTCCTAACAATCTCCCCCTATTTGATTATGACAAAAACAATTAGTGCATATGCATGAGATGAATGAATCTTAATATCCAGTGAGCAGCTGTATTTCTAAAACAGATAATCACGAATGTCATTGATGATAATATGAAATTACATAACCTATGACACTCTACATCCTGGATCCAGAACATACCTAACTAGATAGAGATGTACCTTTTTCGCTCCATGTATGTCTGTTGATCAGCTACTCAGCTGCTCATTTTCCTTTTCTTCTTTTTCTTCTTTCCTTTGCTCCCCCTCAGATGTATGCTCCCCCTCAGACTTTGTGTTCATGGCGTCATCATACTTTGGCAGAGTCATCAAATGATGACTCTGATGACTCTACTTCTGCTGTTGCTTTCTTCTTCTTCTCCTTTACCTTTCTACTCTTGATCTTCTTTTCTTCCTTCATTCTTCTCTCCTTGCTCTTCCTTGAAAGCCTCTTTCTATGTCTCTTTTTCTCCCCCTTTTTGTCATTAATCACTTGTGAGAGCTGCTCCATATTTGACATAACCTATGACACTCTACATCCTGGATCTAGAATATACCTAACTAGATAGAGATATACCTTTTCTGCTCCATATATATCTATTGATCAGCTACTCAGCTGCTCATTTTCCTTTTCTTCTTTCCTCTGCTCCCCCTCAGATGCATGCTTCCCCTCAGAATTTGTGTTCATGGGGTCATCATCCTTTGGCAGAGTCATCAGATGATGACTCTAATGACTCTGTTTCTGCTGCTTCTTTCTTCTTCTTCTTCTCCTTTGCCTTTCTGCTCTTGATCTTCTTTTCTTCCTTCATTTTTCTCTCCTTCCTCTTCCGTGAAAGCCTCTTTCTATGTCTCTTTTTCTCCCCTTTTTGTCATTAATCACTTGTGAGAGCTGCTCCATATTTGACATAAGCTGCTCCATCAGGTGAGATGAGTTTCCAACCTCAATCTTGAGTTTTTGTTGGCTGAGCTCAAGTTGTAGGGAGAGGGACTGATTCAGATTGTTAATCTTATCAGAGAGAGACATTATTTGATCTGCACTGTCCTTCTGAGCTTTTAGAGCTTCTTCCTTCTGATCACTTATGGATTTCAGAAATATTTGATCCCTTAGTTGAAGTTTGAGAGATATATCTAAAATTCTGGCTTTAAGCCTTTTGGACAGCTCATTGTCTTCTCCTGTTGACATGTCCTTTACTTCCGCAGCAATGAGAGAGATTTCCTCAATCAATTCTTCAGAGTTCTTTAACAAATCTTGCTCTTGAAGAGATCTGTCATCAATTTGTTCATCCTCCTTCTGGACAGCTGTTTAGTCAGCCTCCTGCTAGCATCAGGTTGGACTCTATGATTCTCACTCTGAGATAGACTTTCAAAGGTAGTGAGAATTTTATAGATCGTTGAGTTGTATGTTGCTTGGGCAGAATACATCTTCTCAATTTCATCTTGATTATCTTCAAAGGTAGAGTGAGAGGACTCTACGATCACAGACTTGGGTATGGTCCTTCTCCCATCTGAACCTACTCGACAATCATAGGGAATGTAATGATTTCCAGCATGTCAATAGACCCTGAAGTGAGATTGGTCCTTGATCAGCAGAGTTGCAAACTTCTTCACCCTTGGAAAGTTTTGTGCTACCAGCTCCAAGTTGGGAAGGTGAGAGAAGCACCATGAGAAATAGCTACTATCATTAGTAATGGATGCCTTTACCCATGGCATATGAGGATAAAACCACCTTATTGCATGGTCCTTGATTTCAGGATCATATATCAAGATTGAAGTGTATAGCCTCATAGCTTCACGATTGTTGAGTAGATATGCTGCAGTCATCTTCACCACATTCAGCCTTTCATTTCCATGGTTAATCCATTTACCCGGAAGTACATCAAGTGGTTCTTCATCAACTTCCACCACTTCTCTTGCGATGAACAGGACAAGGAATGTGAAAATCTTCTGGCATTTCATCCTCAGGATTGGAGTTATCTTTTCTTTCTTCATGTCCTGACCTGGAGTCAGACTAATGCAGACTTTCTTCAACTGACTTATCAGTATGTTCCATCATTTGATCATCATCTTCATCGGAGCTAGTTTTTGCAGACTCACTTGGCACTCTGAGCTCTGCAGTTTTCAGTCTCTTGCTACTAGCCTTTGTAGACATTTTCATTCTTCTTCTCTTAGCATCTTCTTCCTTTGATATTGCCTCATCATCACTGAGTTTGATGATTACTGTAGAAGATTCTCCTTTCTTCTTTAGAATAGCTTGGGCACGCAATCTGTTGCTCTTCCTCCTTTTTGGGGTTTCAGCTACAGGAGATTCAGACTCTTCTTCATCTTCAGACTTTAAAGTCTCCGAGTCATCAAACAACCTTCTTTGATGCTCAACAACAGTAGGAACAGATGCTTCTTCTTTAGACTCAACGTCTTTTGAACCATCAGATGAACTTGTTGGAGCTTCAGCAGTAGGAGATCCAATTGTTTCAGCTTTCGAACCTTCCTCATCAGCAGAGTAGCTACTTTGAGACTTAGCCACAAAACTTGTATTTTCCTCTTCATCATCAGATTTAACTTCTTCTTGTTCAGATTTAACTTCCTCATCAGTGGGATGATTTCTTGAGGACTTATCCGTAGAGCTTTCAGTTGCCTTTTCATCTTCTGTCTTTACTCTTTTCTTCTCATCAAATAGACTTCTTTGAGGAACTAATTTTAACTTTTTCATCACCTTAGCTTTCTTCTTGGATGGCCTCATAGACTTGGATTCTGGGATTATTGAATCTTCAGAGTGTGATAGCTCCTCTTCTTTCATGGCACTTGCCTTCCTCTTCTTTGAAGTACTCTTGCTGCTGCCGCCATGTGATATCAGCCTTTTGTTCTCCATTGGGTTCTTCTTCCAGTTTGAAAACAGCATAGAGATCATCACCTTATGGCTATTTAGAACTAAACCTTCATCATCCTTAATCTTATTCTTCATCTTCTTCTTCAGAATGATACTCAAGAACCTTCCATGGAAAACCTTTGTGAGTGGTTTCCCTGTTAACCTCTTCTTCTCCGCCTTGTCCAGCCATTTGGACATTAGGTCTAACAGGATAACTCCAAAATTGATTCGCTTCCTCAGAACTATTGCAGACATAATCTTCAACTGTTGATCACTCACAGTGTCATGTGCAGTGTCCTTGCATAGTATGCATTTCCCTACAATCTCTATGAGGAACTCAAATTCTTCAGGAAACTCCTTTTTCTTCATATCCTTCAGACTAGGGTTTCTCTGGTACCGCATAATCTTCTTGGCTCCTTCAGTGTCGACTTTATCAAGATTTTTTAGACCTAGGTCAGGGAAACCTAGACATTGATTTATGTCTGTAGGTTTTAACTTCAGAATCTGGCCTTTGACCTTTGTCGTTAGAGTTCCAGAGCTCATATTCACATTTGAGTAGAACTCTTTAACTAGATTGACATAGATAAGAGTGTTCGACTCAAGGCATTCAAAAAATTCGGCCTTCTTTACAAGCTCAAGAATATCTGTGAACTTCTTATCAGATTTCTCAAACTTCTTCGTTCCAAGTTGAATGCCAGTGATTACTTGCCAGTCTGCCATTTCAAGAGTAGGGTTTTCTGGATTTATGACTTTGTGAGGATCTTGTGATATGTCAGGAAGTGATTCGAGATTTGACAACTGTTGGAGAAGGTTTGGCTGTTTGGAGGTGTTTAGGTTTTGGCTTGAGAGGGTGAGTGTATGGATTTGATAGGCTTGCAACTTTTGATGAACTCTCTAAAGTGAAACTGCCAATAATTTGAATTTCCCTCTTGCAATTGTTACCTCCACGTTTCTTAGTGGGACAGTTGTAAGACGTTGATAGGTCACAATCAGTAACTTCTCCATCATGTCAATTAATCAGATTTGACTTGTCTTCTGTTGGCTATTGACTTCTTCAATCTATGGAGTGACTTATGACTTAGCTTGGTACTCCACGATTTCCCAGACTGACCTACAACCTTTGCATCTTCTTCGAAGATCGTAGTCTATGGTCATGCCTCAATAGACAACTTCTTCATTTAGATTTAAGGGATTGGCCATTCTCATTTGCAGCTTGTATTCTTCTGATGAGATGCTGCTTGCTTCAGCAGAGATTCTTGTGATATAATTAATATTTGCACTTCTTCTGGATTAAGGTTGCTCAGGAAGGGCCAACCTCTTAGACCAAGGCTAAGGGTTAGGTTTGTCCCTGAGGCGCTTATCAGATGAAGAGCTTTAGCATGGTCAGTACTGACATCACATTTGATCTCTCTGCTGGGGAGTTCATTTACCAACTCTTGATATTCAATGGTGTTGGTTTTGGTGTAGACGGCAATCGTGGTGTCCTCCTTCTCTTACACTAAGATCAAATGTGTGATCGTAAGCACTCCACGATTTGAGGTGTGTGGTTGATATGGTTATCAGTAGCACGTTTTGGGAAGTTACTACTGATTATGGATGTTCATTTGGTTCATCAGTCACAAAGTTTTGGGACTCTATAACTGGAATATTTTTGTTTAGGGTTAGCTCCTGTTCTCTATGAACTTGACAGAAGTGGTTTTGATAATCGTGGTGTGGTCGACAGACATGCACCATAATTGACTTATTTTCTGAGCTTATCTCAGATCTTCTGGCAAGAATTCCACTTCTTCATTTTGCTCCCTGAGCTTCACCATCTCCATATCTTCATCTGTTCTTCCACATCAGCATCACTTGGTTCTTGCATTTCCTTCTCAGTATAGATCATAGTCTGATCAGGTACAGTAGTGTGCTCTTCATGACTGATCATGTCCTGATCATCTTCTATGATTCTGGTCCTTTCTCAGTTGGACCAGATACTGGAGATTGATTGCTTTGTTCAGCCTTTTCAACAGCAATACTTTGATCAACTTTCTCTCTTTGTCCTTTCTTCATATACAGCCCTGATAGTTGTTCAAGCTGGGAGGCTATTGCAGCTTCTCCATTCGCAGTAGTAATTAGTCTGAACTCTACGATTGGTGATAACTCCAAAATCATAGTGAGTGAGGACTTCTTTGTTTTGTGACTGCTTTTCTTCTTCTTCTGCTTCTTCATAAGCATAAGAGAGCAGCTTTGCATATCTCCTTCTGGATGAGATCAATATGATTGAATAGACTCCATTAGATCATAGAGAGATGTCTTCAGGACTGATCACTCCACAATTGTTGACAGAACTACGAACGCAGTTTTCTTCATCTGACACCTGAGCAGGTGTTTTCAACAGTTTTGTAGTCCTTCCTTAGTTTCTTCATTATATACTAAGGATGAATGACGAGTCATTTGAGACTATCAATTTGTCAACGTCTATCAGCCTTTCTTCATTTGTTGCCCTTTCTCCTTCATCATATTAATGAACTTTGATGCTGACTGGAGGAACGCAACGATTGTGGTCATTGTGCTATAATCGTCGTATGTTGGATTACCCAGGCTGGACTCAGTCTTGATCGTTGAGAGCACTACAATTTTCTTTAAGCTCTTAGGTAGACTGCACACGTGGAGTTTTGCTTCGATGATGCATTCTTCATGATCAATGCTTGATGATCCTCTGATGTGAACTTCTTCGATGTTCCCTCTGAGTTGATATGCTTTGTATGAATAAGCATAGAGGATTTCTTTCATCTTATCATGAATAGCCCGCTTCTATATGGAGATCAACAACCATGTGGGCTTCATTTATGTAGGCTCAACAAATCTTCTACAATAGGCTTTGGCATAGTATGATTTTGTCAAGCACATTGCTGAAATGTCTTGAGCCTCCAGCTGGTTGAATTTTCGTGACTGAAGCCATCTACTTCATCATTCCTTAGTGTGGTCAGATAGACCAAGTACCTGCAGGTTTAGATAATTTCTATTTTGGTACCCAAGCTTAATTGGGTCTTGCTGGGTTAGTTTTCAAAATCCCTATTCCTCATATATTTGAATTTACATCATATTTAGCATCAACAATCATATTCATGCATGTATCTGATTTAGATATGATATTTAAAATGCATGACGATGAGTGTGTGCAAGATTAACCATTTTAATAAGACACTCTTTTTCTTTGATGGTTTCATCCTTTACTTGGTTATGTTCACAGATTTTGAATGTTCACATAGTAAGAATCAACTTTATTACTTATTTGTATCTGGTTGATTCATGGAGATGATCAGTTTCTAAGAATCTTCAAGATACTCCTCTAGAACTGATCATACTCTATGTGTTATCAAAAATATAGAACATAGGTTTGTACATACATACCAACCTATTAGGAATATACATGAGAATGTTATTCCTATTTATATAAGATTTGATTATGATACAAATGAATGAATATGCAAGTATGCTTGTATTGATAAAAGCTATAAAGTCCTTTGATAGATAATAGGAATATATGTACAAGGACTTAGAATGAATTGATCAAATATGTTAGGTTGATCCTACATAAACAAAACAGCTTTGTAAAGTCCTTCAAAAGAAATGATGTACAAGGACTAAAAATAGAAAGATCAAACTTGTTAGGTTGATCTTATACAATGTAATAGATAGGCATGTCTGATCGTCGAGCACTGCACCAGCCATCGTAGTCTGCCAGGAGAGACAAGGAAGGCTTGAGAACTATCAAAGCGGAATCGTAGTGTGCAAGGATAGTAGATCTCGGAGTTCTTAGTCTGCCAGGAGAGACGAGGCAGGATCGTAGTGCGTCGAGAAGAACTTTCTCAGAGCCGTAGTCTGCTGAGGAAGTCATGTTCAGAATCGTAGAGACAGTTTGTCTAAGAGCCGACAGAGCGCCTGCCAAACTCAAGTCAAGAATCGTAGGCCACACTTAAAGTAGTGGAGTCTACTGATCATATAAGAGGCAGAGATCGTAGTTGAGCCAGATCAGACAAGGACAGCAAGCATGAAGGCAGAAATCGTAGTCTGTCCAGATCTGATCTCGGAGTCGTAGTGTCTGCAGAACCAATGCAAGATTGTAGTCTGCAGAACTAAGGCCTCAACGAAATGCTCACAACTCCAAGGCAGAATCGTAGTGTCAACACGATTCTCAACAGATGAGCACTCCCATAATATCCAAAGTATGAAGCCTCTGGTCTGAGCTGCAAAGATATATTTCACCTGAAGGAAACCAGAGAGCACCCAACGAATGGCATGCAAGCAAACAGAAGATCTAAGCACCAACTCAATCAACATCTTAATTGAGTTATGAAGCCATTCAAGATGAAAGTCTTCTACAAGCAAATTAGAAGAAGACTTCAGATATAGTGACTGACTAAAGATAGGTCAGCAAGTGCAGTAGCTATCAAGAGAACAAAAGACAACGATCTTGGGATTAACCAGGATCGTAGTGTTTGCCAAACAAAGCAAGAACTGATGCAGTTTACACAGAGATATTGGCCAGCTTATGAAGAACAAGACAAAAGTGATTAAGCATGGGTCAGACCATTGATGATAGGTGAACGGGAGATCACCAGGAGAAAGAGAGCTGGGTATGCCACAAATCTGATGTGACTTGCTATTCAGAAGAGGCCGGAGCAATAAGTCAAGATATCAGTTCCTGAGATCAGTCAAGGCAAGTAGAAGTGTTGAAGCACTGCACAAGTGAAGGAAGAGGCATTCTACATTGCAGATCCAAAGAACACTCTTACATAATCGTAGTGTTGTCTCTAACCAGTCTACGAGCAACATTCAACAAGACAAACTACGATCAAGGTCCAAGAACATTTATATCAGAATCGTAGAGTTCGGTCATCTAAAGATTGAAGCATTGGCAACGGTTTAATCTGAAGATTAATATTCGAACGTTGCTGATTGAGAGCATCGATGCAGAAGGATAACTCCTGTAGATTCAAATCAAGGAATCATAAAGGAGAAATAATGGTAACTACCAGCCTGACACGAAAAGGTGACATCTCTGAGGCGGTAAGTGAAGTAGCAGACTGTTGTGTCAGTAAAGTCATAAAGGAGCTATCACGTCACATCATCAGTCTGCACCAAATAACTCGAGATCTGCAAAACAATTCAAATAGCTTCCAACGGCTATTTTCCAACGGGAAGATCATGGAAGGGTATTTAACAGATGAAACTTCAAAGATCAAGGTTTGCTAAGTTGCAGAATCGTTGAGTTGTTGGAATGCTATATTATTGACTCTATGAGTTCCACCAGAGCTGAACAGAACAAGTCTCAGTGGCAGTGAGACTATGAAAGTAGAAGTGAAACTAATTTGAATAAGGACTGGAATAGACTAAAGCTTCACTCAACAACAATGAGGATGCCATGAAGATGGCAGCTAAGCTGAGAGCCAAGAAGGCCAAGAAGATAGCATTCAGGAAAGTGGCAGAGCACAAAGAAGATCCAAAGAGCCACTCTACGAATCACCATGAACCAAAATCTGAAATATAACAGATACAGAAACATGTCTGCATATCATTCAAGAAGGGTTCAGGGAATGCTAAGGACCAGAAGAAGTTGACCAGCAATGTCAAGCCTTAGCAAACTCGAATGGTGATGGTGCATAGCTGAAATCAGATGAAGATGAGCAAAATAGAAAGAAGCTTAGCTGCACCAAAGAAGAAGTGGTCCAGACTCTACGCAGAATGCAAAGAGGACCACGCCAAGCTGCTAAGTACAAGAGATGATAAAGCTTCAAGTCATCTTAGCAGCAAAGAACCAACAACAACTACAACAATAACAAGTAGCCAGGGCCTGAGGGGTCCTTGTCCGGAGGGACTAAACTGAAGTTCCAAGGCTGCTGGCCTTGAAGAGTTCATAGAGAACTAGAGTTCCAAAGCTACTAGCCTTGAAGAGTTCTTAGTGAACTAGAGGAGTTCCAAGCCTGCTAGGCTTGAAGAGTTCTTAGTGAGCTGAAGTTCCAAGGCTGTTGGCCTTGAAGGAATCTTAGTGATTCAAGGTGCTGCCATTTCCATAGTTGAATTCCTGCTAGTGAAGCAGAAGAGTGGATTAAGAGCTTTAGTCTCTGAACCATTTAAAATCCCTTGTGTCTTTTACATTAGGTCATTTACTTTCTGTCATTTACATTATGTACCTAACTGCTATAACTGCTATGTATGTATTAACTACTTACAACTAAACTAACTCCATGAACAATGTATGAATGTTTATGAATATCAATGTAGGGGATCTTTTACTTATTCCGCTGTGCTTGAAAAGATTCTTATCTTTGTCATATGCTAATTCATTAGCAATACAAAATAAACTGGAAAAGTATTTAAAATCAAGAAAGATCTATTCAACCCCCTTCTAGATCTATTGGGTGCCTACTGGGAACTAACAATTAGTATCAGAGCTGGTTCTTATGCTATACCCAAAATCTAATCGCTTTGAGTCTGATCCTAGGCACAAAATTGTTCTAAACTTAGTTTAGTAGTAAGTCACTTGTAAATGCAGATGAGCTCACACGTTGGAAATAATGTGTACAGGTAAATGTGTATATACACCTGAAGCTGCTCAGATTGGTCCATGTTCTTAAATGTCATAGCAACAAGACCAATCTATGTCCAAAGTCAATCTTGTAGTCCGCATATCAGAAATGGGAAGTCAAGAGGCATCAACAACAAGAATCAAACGTCCACAAAGATTAGAAATGCTTATCCAAAGGAGAAAAAAGAATTTTTCCAATATGTATTTGGCTAACCAGCAGTTGGATGTGAACCCTGAGGTTCAAGGTTATCAAAGAAATAAAGCTGTCAAGACTTTCCTAGCTTATATCTCCTAGACTATGACTGATTGATCTAAGGTCAAATGGAGCAACAGGCTGTCAGCATTAAATGCAAAAATATGCACATCAATGCCTAACATCATTATAGTAAGAAAAACAACTGTTAAGAGACTGACAGTGTAAAGGTACGATTCCTCATTAATACTTAATTATTCATCATATTGCATCACCTTGTGCACTATAACAGTATTCTATCAAGAGACCATACTCTTCCTAAAAAGAAGAAGAAAGAAAGTACACTAAGGTTGGAAACTTAACTGTCAACACACTTTCTCTCCATCCAAGTTTTAGGTTGAAGATAACATCTTGATAGAAGTCTGAAATAGGTCATAAGCATATCAGGATTTAATTAAGCTTAAGTGGAGTAATCCTTGCTGAAGGGTTGGTATGTATATACAAACCTATGTTCTATGTTTTTGATAATACATAGAGTATGATCAGTTCTAGATGAGTATCTTGAAGATTCTTAGAAACTGATCATCTCCATGAATCAACTAGATACAAATAAGTAATAGAGTTGATTCTTACTCTGTGAACATTCAAAATCTGTGAACATAACTAAGCAAAGGATGAAACCATCAAAGAAAAAGAGTGTCTTATTAAAATGGTTAATCTTACACACACTCATCATCATGCATTTTAAATGTCATATCTAAATCAGACACATGCATGAATATGATTGTTGATGCTAAATGTGATGTAAATTCAAATATATGAGAAATAGGAATTTTGAAAACTAACCTAGCAGGACCCAATCAAGCTTGGGTAACAAAATAGAAATTATCTAAACCTGCAGGTACTTGGTCTATCTGACCACTCTAAGGAATGCTGAAGCAGATGGCTTCAGTCATGAAGATTCAACCAGGTGGAGGCTCAAGACATTTCAGCATTGTTCTTGATAAAATCACCTTATGCCAAAGCCTGTTCTTGAAGACTTGCTAAGCCCACATGAATGAAGCTCACATGGTTGCTGATCTCCATATGGAAGTGGGCTATTTATGACAAGATGAAAGAAATCCTCTATGCTTATTCATACAAAGCATATCAACTCAGAGGGAAAATCAAAGAAGTTCACATCAGAGGATCATCAAGCATTGATCATGAAGGATGCATCATAGAAGCAGAACTACACGTGTGCAGTCTATCTAAGAGCTTAAAGAAAATCGTAGTGCTCTCTACTATTAAGACTAAAGATCAGCTTGTGCAAACCAACACACTATGATTATGGAATAATGATCAAAATCGTAGTGTCCCTTCAATCAGCATTAAAGTTCATGTATCTGATGAAGGAGGAAGGGCTACAAATTGAAGAAAGGCTGATAAACGTTGACAAATTGATAGTCTCAAATGACTCATCATTCATCCTTAGTATATAATGAAGAAACTAAGGAAGGAATATAAAACTACTGAAAACACCTATTCAGGTGTTAGATGAAGAAAACTACGTTCGTAGTTCTGTCAATAATTGTGGAGTGATCAGTCTTGAAGATATCTCTATATGATCCAATGGAGTCTATTCAATCTTAATGATCCCATCCAGAAGGAGATATGCAAAGCTGCTCTCTTATACTTATGAAGAAGTAGAAGAAGAATTCATCCCTCCTTAAGAAGATAGCACCATCCATGGGGGAGCAGTGATCTGCAAAGAGCAACAGCACTAAAGGTGTCAAAGATGACTGATGAAGCAAATTCTTCAGATCTTCCAAGAAGTAAATATAGTCACTTGTTGACTCAGGAAGATCAAGTGAGAAGCTGAAGGTAGTGCTGAACTTCAGAAGAAGAAGAAAAGCAGTCACAAAACAAAGAAGCCCTCACTCACTATGATTGTGGAGTTATTACCAATCGTAGAATTCAAACTAATTACTACTACGAATGGAGAAGCTACAATAGCCTCCCAGCCTGAACAACTGTTAGGGCTGTATCTGAAGAAAGGGAAAAGAGGAAGATGATCAGGACATGATCAGTCATGAAGAGCACACTATTGTATCTAATCAGACTAAGATCTATACTGAGAAGGAAATGCAAGAACCAAGTGATGCTGATGTGAAAGAAAAGTTGAAGGTGGTAAAGATTGTGGAAGAAAAGATGAAGATATAGAGATGGTGAAGCTCAGGGAGCAAAATGAAGAAGTAGAATTCTTGCCAGAAGATCTGAAATAAGATCAGAAAATAAGTCAATCATGGTGCATGTCTGTCGACCACACCACGATTATCAAAACCACTTCTGTCTAGTTCATAGAGAACAGGAGCTAACCTTAAACAGAAATATTCCAGTTACAGAGTCCCAAAACTTTGTGACTGATGAACCAAATGAAAATCCAAAATTAAGTAGTAATGTCCCAAAACGTGCTACTGATAACCATATCAACCACACACCTCAAATCATAGAGTGCCTACGATCAAACATCTGATCGTAGTGTAAGAGCAGGAGGACACCACGATTGCAGTCTACACCAAAACCAAAACCATTGAATATCAAGAGTTGGAAAATGAACTCCCCAGCAGAGAGATCAAATGTGATGTCAGTACTGACCATGCCAAAGCTCTTCATTTGATAAGCACCTCAGGGACAAACCTAATCCTTAGCCTTGGTCTAAGAGGTTGGCCCTTCCTGAGCAACCTTAATCAAGAAGAAGTGCAAATATTAATTACATCACAAGAATCTCTGCTGAAGCAAGCAGCATCTCATCAGAAGAATACAAGCTGCAAAATAAGAATTGCCAATCTCTTAGAATCTAAATGAAGAAGTTGTCTATTGAAGCATGACCACAGATTACGATCTTCGAAGAAGATGCAAAGGTTGTAGGTCATCTGGGAAATCGTGGAGTACCAAGATATGTCAGTCCACGGATTGAAGAAGTCAATAGTCAACAGAAGAAAAGTCAAATCTGGTTAACTGATATGAAGGAGAAGTTACAGATTGTGACCTATCAACGTCTTACAACCGTCCCACTAAGAAACGTGGAGGGAACAGTTACAAGAGGGAAATTCAAATTATTGGCAGTTTCATTTTAGAGAGTTCATCAAAAGATGCAAGCCTGTCAAATCTATATACTCTCTCTAGCCAGAACCTAAACACCTCCAAACAGTCAAACCCTTTCAAATAGATATCCTTTCTCAAATCGCTTTCTGATATCTCACAATAGTCCTACAGAGTCTTAAACCCAGAAAGCCCTAACCCTTCAAATGGCAGACTGGCAAGTAATCACTGGCATTCAACTTGGAACGAAGAAGTTTGAGAAATCCGAGAAGAAGTTTAGAGATATTCTTGAGCTTGTAAAGAATACCGGATTTTCTGAATATCTTAAGTCGAACACTCTTATCTATGTCAATCTAGTTAAGGGCTACTCAAATGTGAATATGAGTTCTGGAACTCTAACGACAAAGGTCAAAGGCCAGATTCTGAAGTTAAAACCTACAGACATAAATCAAGGTCTAGGTTTCCCTGACCGAGGTCTAAAAAATCTTGATGAAGTCGACACTGAAGGAGCCAAAAAGATTATGCGGTACCAGAGAAATCCTAGTCTAAAGGATATGAAGAAAAATGAGTTTCCTGAAGAATTTGAGTTCCTTGCAGAGATTGTAGGGAAATGCATACTATGCAAGGACACTGCACATGACACTGTGAGTGATCAACAGTTAAAGATTATGTCTGCAATAGTTCTGAGGAAGCAAATTAATTTTGGAGTTATCCTGCTTGACCTAATGTCCAAATGGCTGGACAAGGCGGAGAAGAAGAGGTTAACAGGGAAACCACTCACAAAGGTTTTCCATGGAAGGTTCCTGAGTATCATTCTGAAGAAAAAGCTGAAGAATAAGATTAAGGATGATGAATGTGTAGTTCTAAACAGCCATAAGGTGCTGACCCCTATGTTTTCTAACTGAAAGAAGACCCCAATGGAGACTAAAAGACTGATAACACATGGTAGCAGCAGCAAGAGTACTTCAAAGAAGAGGAAGGTAAGTTCCATGAAAGAAGAGGAGCTATCACACTCTGAAGATTCAATAATCCCATAATCCAAGTCTGTGAGGCCATCCAAGAAGAAAGCTAAGGTGATGAAAAAGTCAAAATCAGTTCCTCAAAGAAGTCTATTTGATGAGAAGAAAAGCGTAGAGTCAGAAGATAAAAAGAGAACTGAGAGCTTCAAGGAAGAATCTTCAAGGAGCAAGTCCACTGATGAAGAAGAAGTTGAATCTAAGAAGGAGAAAGCTGAACTTATAAAAGAGGTAGCTAAGTCTGAAGATGAAGAAGAATATGCAAGTCCTATGGCTAACTCCCAAAGTAGCCATTCTGCTGATAAGGGAGGATCTAAATCTGAAGCAATTAGATCTCCTTCTGCTGAAGTCTCAAAAATTTCTTCTGAGGGTTCAAAGATGTAAAATCTGGAGAAGAAGCATCTGCTCCTACTGTTACTTATCATCAAAGAAGGTTGTCTGATGACATAGAGACTTCAAAGTCTGAAGATGGAGAAGAGTCTGAATTCCCTGAAGCTGAACCCCCGAGAAGAAGGAAGAGCAACAGACTGATTGCTAAATTAGTTTCAAAAAGGAGAGAATCGTTTCCAAAGATAATTGAAGTAAGTAATGATAAGCCAGAATCCAAGGAAGAAGATGCTAAGGGAAAAATGAGGAAAATGTCTGCAAAGGCTAGTAGCAAGAGACTGAAAACTACAGAGCTCAGAGTGCCAAATGAGTCTGCAAAGACTAGCTCCGATGAAGATGATGATCAAATGCTGGAACAAACTGATGAGTAGTTGAGGGAAGTCTGCACCAGTCTAACTCCAAGTCAGGACAGGAAGAAAGTAAAGAAGACTCCAGCTCTGAGGATGTGGAGCCAGAAGATTTTCACATTCCTTGCCCTGTTCATCGCAAGAGAAGAATAGTGGTGGAAGTTGATGAAGAACCACTTGATGTATTTCCAGGAAAATGGATAACCTTGGAAATGAACGGCTGAATGTGGTAAAGATGACTGCAACATATCTACTCAACAATCGTGAAGCTATGAAGCTGGACTCTTCAACCTTGATATATGATCCTAAAATAAAGGACCATGCGATAAGGTGGCTCTATCCTCACATGCCATGGGTAAAGGCATCCCTCATTGGAGACATCAGCTACTTCTTATGGTGCTTCTCTCACCTTCCCAACTTAGAGCTAGTAGCACAAAACTTTCCAAGGGTGAAGAAGTTTGCAACTCTGCTGATCAAAGACAAATCTCACTTTAAGGTCTATCGACAGGCTAGAAACCATTACATTCCCTATGAATGTCGAGCACACTCAGATAGCAAAAGGATCATACCAAAGACTATGATTGTAGAGTCCTCTCACTCTACCCATGAAGATAATCAAACTGAGTTTGAAAAGTTTTATGCTGATCCAACAGGGCTGTTTGATAGTCTTCCATCCTTCAACAACGATTGGCACTCAACAATCTACCAGATTCTCACTACCTTTGAAAGACTGTCCAAGAGTGAGAATTGTAGAGTCCAACCTGATGCTCAGTAGGAGGCTAACCAAATAGCTGTTCAGATGAAGAATGAACAACCTGATGCCAGCTCTCTTCAAGAGCAAGAGTTGCTAAAGAATTTTGAAGAACTGAATGAGGAGATCTCTCTTATAGCTGCAGAAGTAAAGGACCTGTCAGCAGGAGAAGGCAATGAGCTGTCAAAAAGTCTTCAAGCCAGACTCTCAGACTTATCCCTCAAGCTTCAACTAAGGGATCAAGTATTTTTGAAGGCTATGAGCGGTCAGAAAGATGAAGCTCTACGAGCTCAAAAGACTAATGAAGAGCAAATTCTGTCTCTCTTTGACAAGATTGAAAATCTGAAACAGTCTCTCTCCCTACAACTTGAGCTAAGCCAACAAGAACTCAAGACTGAGTTTGGTAAATCATCTCACCTGATGGAGCAGCTTATGTTAAACGTGGAGCATGTAAGATCCCGAAACCCTAATAAGAACCCGTTATGTAATTTATGTGTTTATTAAATTAAATCTCTTTGTTCTGAATGCGTATTATGTTGTTATATACTCTATTAAAGAAATTAGGTCAAATAAAATTTTGTCCGAAAATTGACGTGCTTGACACCTCTTGCTTAATTTTTTTTTCTTATTCGAACTTTTCAGTATATTTGATTTTTCAAGCTGCTTTGTCGTGCTTACACTGACAAAACGCTTTGTCGTGCTTATTAGGATATATGCAAACCCTAGTTTAGGAAACCCTAATCTTAAATTAAGAAACCCTAAACCTAAATTTAAAAACCTTAAACCTAATTACTAAACCCTAACCCTAATTACTTGTTACAAACCTAATTTAGATTATCCTTAAACTCTAATTATGTTAACTAAACCTTAATTAGATGTTAAATACATAATTATAACATCCTAATCATGGAAAACCAAACCCTAATTGCAATTAGGGTTAATTAAAGTAGGATTTAGCTACTAATTAAGGTGAACTAGCTCACAAGTAGGTGCCAACATATAGGACCAGGTGCAATGAACTTACAAACAGATAGAATCCCTCCCCAAAGCAGCACAAGTCCCTAGAAATTAGATTTTTATAGAGGCAAGGAGGTGAAATGGACTAAAAAGCCCTACACACAAATTCTATGAATAGCAGCCCATATTCTGGCCAAAACACATGAATTTTGCAAGCTACAACACTCATAGTACATGCCATAAGCAACCCAAGCAATCACAAAATCAAAATCAGTAGCTAGAAAGAAGAAATCAAGCAAGAAAGGTAAAAACCCTAATTCTATGCTAGATCTTTGATGCTATAGTAAAGTTGTTGTTTTGTTGTTAGATAATATGTAATAACATGTTAGTTAGTGATCTGGGTTCATAGTACATGTTTCCATAACATCTAGATGCATCAAAATGAAGTTTTAAGCAAATTAAAAATTCTGGGAAAAGAGGTCTGACAGTCGAATGTCAGGGCTTGTAGATCCGTTTATGTTAATGAAATGATGTGTTATTTGTATGGTAGTTGTAGTATGTCACGAGCTTAGTAAACTACAAGTGAAATCATGTTAAACGGATCAACAGGTTGAGGGATATAATCGTTGCAAGGTGCCTACTCAAATCGTTCGTTTCTGATTTCTGGGTTACCCAGAAATCTTATGAACAGCCGAGCGAGGTACTTTGACCAACATATATATCTCAATCGTTATGTTGTTTATGTCATCTTTTGTATCTATGTTATAGTCTGACATGTAGAGTACACCAGTGAAGCACTCTAGTACATAAAGAAATCATAGGATTATCGAAATTAATGGTCAAACAGCGTTGACCAAGCACGACCAAGTTTTCTGGGTTTTCCAGAAATCTGAAGAACACGAAGAACAGCCCTTGGCTGTACTTTGACCGACTTAGATCTAGACCCTAGGAACATACTCTATCCAAATAAGTGTCACGTACATGTACCTTGGTACATAGACTACAACCCACAACAATCAAAACACAAATATATCACACAAACCGAAAGATCTAGGAGCCATAAGAACGTTGACCGATGTTGCCCACGTTTCTGGGTTACCCAGAAACTGATAAATAGGCTTGGCAGAGACTTTGACCATTAATAACTTATTGTTATGTTACACTTAGAGTCTAGAAGTGATACTAAGTTATAGTACTACATGAATATTACACGATTGAAGCACTTAGCAACCTAGAAACAGATTAAACCAACAAGAATCATGATAGTCAAACGGGCTACCCGGCGTTGACCAAGCTGGTTCTTCAGAATGAAGAACACCTAAGGCTACACTTTTCGTCGCTAAAGACCTATAGCGACGGACAGAATCAAAAAAATATTTTTAGAAAATTAAAAAAATTAAAAATAATTATTAATAATTATAAAATCAGTTTTAAAAATTATTTTAAATTATAAAAATTAACTTTTAATATTTTGACATAAAATTCAATAAATATTTTAATTATTTATAATAAATTATTTAATAATAAAATTAAATAAATCATTTATAAATAATAATAAATTATTTAAAAATAATATTTATATTCTAAAAATTATAGTAAATGACTATTAATAATTTAAAAATAAAACTAAGGTTTTAAAAATTATTCTAAGTATATATTAATTATCTAGAGATAAAATAAATCATTTAAAAAGATAATTAAATGTTTAATAATTACTTTAAGCTTCTAGAAATTATTATAAATGATAAATAAATTATCAAAAATAATAATAAAGCTTATAAATAAAGTTTAACTATAAAGTTGACATAATAAATACATATAAATATTTTAGGACACCGAAATCACATCAAACTTAGACTGAACTTGAATAGTTTAAGTAGTTAGGTATTGCTATCGATACTAACGAATTATATAAATATGTTTTAACATATCTAGGTGTTTCCAATACTTCAAGTAGCTTTTTATAATCGTTCTTCGGTCAGGCAAGTATTCTAAACCCTATCAATTTACTTTACGCATGAACTTGAACCCTATTTAAATTCTATTCAATATATTATACCGAACCAAGTTGTTATCAGTTATTTTGAAGTTATTGCTATTGTTTCAGCATGACTTAAGAAATGAATTGCTTATTCAGTCAATAGTATATTATTATTTATTAAGCATAAACTGTTAGTCAAACCAAATTGTTTTGGTAAGACATCTTATATTGAGATAAAATTTCCCTAAAAGGGGACTTGTATAGTGTTAGTAAAACACTTGAAGTGCACGTGGGCACGATTAAGGTGATATGCATACTCCTAGGATATTGACTAGGCTGATCCCCTACATCATATCCGAATGAAATAGATATATTTCTAAGTCCTTGTGACTGACAGAAATGGTTGATATGACTCTGATTCGGTTATCAACCCTCAGTTAAAATTACTTGTTGAACTGCCACTTCTTCAAATCAAAAGCTATTTGTTTACAATTATAAACTTGCTAAGCGTGTCATAGCTCATTCTTGTAAATTATTTCCCTTGCAATGTTAGACGGTAACCTTGGAACATCTGGAACAAATAAGGGAAAGATGCCTTGTGCTAATTAGTTTAAGTTATCATTTTAATGTTGTAAAGTCTTTTAAAGACCTTTGTTTTGTAATTCAGTACTCTATATTGAGAACCATGTAATCAAACTTATTATATATATATATATATATATATATTATCATCTTTTGCTTTTGCAATCGTGTTTCTTTATATTCTTAGATGATTGAATAGTATACTAGAATTAGTACAGCATCCCCAAGAACTATCTACCCGAGTGAGGATATTGGCAATATGGATTGATCATGTTATTGTCGATATTCTGGATTTCGACTATATAGGTCGTAGGGATAATAGATATTCATATGATGCAGTCTTTACATATTCTGAGTGAGGATATTGGCAATATGGACTGAACATGTTATTGCCGATATTCTGGATTTCGGCTATATAGGTCGTAGGGATAATAGATATTCATATGATGCAGTCTTTACATATTCTCAGTGAGGATATTGGCAATATGGACTGATTATATTATTGTCAATATTCTGGATTTCGGTTGTGTAAGAAATATGAATAATAGAAACTCATCAGATACAGTCTATACACATCCAAGTGAGGGTATCCAAACACACCTATGTATAGTCCTGATAAAGGATCACCATCTATTATGGGATACTGTGAACCTTGGATGGATAGGAATTATATCTTATCGAGTAACTATCGTTGATTCAGTTAGATGTGATCACCGAATCGGATACCGCGGGTGTACAGATTTGGGGGCGTTACATCAATTGGATAACTGCGTGAGCACCAAATCGGATACCGCGGGTGTATAGATTTGGGGGTGTCATAGAGCAGCTCTCACAAGTGATTAATGACAAAAAGGGGGAGAAAAAGAGACATAGAAAGAGGCATTCAAGGAGTGTCAAGGAGAGAAGAATAAAGGAAGAAAAGAAGGCCAAGAGCATAAAGGTAAAGGAGGAAAAGAAGACAGAAGCAGTAGAAGCAGAGTCATCATCTGAGGGAGAGCCAAAAGATGATGACCCTATGAAGACATCATCTGAGGAGGAGCAGAGGAAAGAAGAAAAAGAAGAAAAGAAAGATGAGTAGCTGATCAACAGACATCCTAAAGACATTCATGGAGTGAAAAAGGTACATCTCTATCTAGTTAGGTATGTTCTGGATCCAGGATGTAGAGTGTCATAGTTTATGTAATTTCATATTATCATCAATGATATTCACGATTATCTATTTCAGAAATACAGGTGCTCACTATATATAAGATTCATTCATCTCATGCATATGCACTGATTGTTTTTATCATAATCAAATAGGGGGAGATTGTTAGGAATATACATGAGAATGTTATTCCTATTTATATAAGATTTGATTATGATATAAATGAATGAATATGCAAGTATGCTTGCATTGATAAAAGCTGTAAAGTCCTTTGATAGATAATAGGAATATATATACAAGGACTTAGAATGAATTGATCAAATATGTTAGGTTGATCCTACATAAACAAAACAGCTTTGTAAAGTCCTTCAAAATAAATAATGTACAAGGACTAGAAATAAAAAGATCAAACTTATTAGGTTGATCTTATACAATATAATAGACAGGCATGTCTGATCGTCGAGCACTGCACCAGCCTTCGTAGTCTGCCAGGAGAGACAAGGAAGACTCGAGAACTATCAAGGCGGAATCGTAGTCTGCAAGGATAGTAGATCTCGGAGTTTGTAGTCTGCCAGGAGAGACAAGGCAGGATCGTAGTGTGTCGAGAAGAACTTTCTCAGATCCGTAGTCTGCTAAAGAAGTTATATTCAGAATCGTAGAGACAGCTTGTCTAAGAGCCGACCGAGCGCCTGCCAAAACCTAGTCGTCAAGAATCGTAGGCCACACTTGAAGTAGTGGAGTCTACTGATCATATAAGAGGTAGAGATCGTAGTCAAGCCAGATCAGACAAGGACAGGAAGCATGAAGGCAGAAATCATAGTCTGTCAAGATCTCATTTCGGAGTCGTAGTGTCTGCAGAACCAATGCAAGATCGTAGTCTGCAGAACTAAGGCCTCAACGAAATGCTCACAACGCCAAGGCAGAATCGTAGTGTCAACACAATTCTCAACAAATGAGCACTCCCAGAATATCCAAAGTATGAAGCCTCTGGTCTGACCTGCAAAGATACATTTCACCTGAAGGAAACTAGAGAGCGCTCAACGAATGGCATGCAAGCAAATAGAAGATCTAAGCACCAAATCAATCAACATCCTGATTGAGTTGTGAAGCCATTCAAGATGAAGTCTTCCATAAGCAAATCAGAAGAAGACTTCAGATATAGTGACTGACTAAAGAAAGTCAGCAAGTGCTGTAGCTGTCAAGAGAATAGAAGACAACGATCTTGGGATTAACCAGGATCGTAGTGTTTGCCAAATAAAGTAGGAACTGATGCAGTTTACACAGAGATACTGGCCAGCTTATGAAGAACAAGACAAAAGTGATTAAGCATGGGTCAGACCATTGATGATAGGTGAATGGGAGATCACCAGGAGAAAGAGAGCTGGGTATGCCACAAAATTGATGTGTCTTGCTATTCAGAAGAGGCCAGAGCAATAAGTCAAGCTATCAGTTCCTGAGATCAGTTAAGGCAAGCAGAAGTGCTAAAGCACTGCACAAGTGAAGGAAGAGGTATTCTATATTGCAGATCCAAAGAACACTCTTCAGAATCGTAGTGTTGTCTCTAACCATTCTATGAGCAACATTCAACAAGACACACTATGATCAAGGTCCAAGAACATCTGTATCAGAATCATAGAGTTCGGTCATCTGAAGATGGAAACATTGGCAACAATTTAATCTGAAGATTGATATTCGAACGTTGCTGATTGAGAGCATCGATGCAGAAGGACAACTCCTGTAGATTTGAATCAAGGAATCAGAAAGGAGAAATAAAGGTGACTACCAGCCTAACAAGGAAAGGTGACATCTCTGAGGCGGTAAGTGAAGTAGCAGACTGCTATGTCAGTAAAGTCATAAAAGAGCTGTCGCGTCACATCAGCAATCTGCACAAAATAACTCAAGATCTGCGAAATAATTCAAATAGCTTCCAATGGCTATTTTCCAACGGGAAGATCATAGAAGGGTATTTAACAGAGGAAGCTTCAAAGATCAAGGTTTGCTAAGTTGCAGAATCGTTGAGTTGTTGGAATGCTATATTGTTGACTCTACGAGTTCCACCAGAGCTGAACAGAACAAGTCACAGTGGCAGTAAGACTACAAAAGTGGAAGTGAAGCTAATTTGAATAAGGACTGGAACAGACTAAAGCTTCACTCAACAATGATGAGGATGCCATTGAAGATGGAAACTAAGCTGAGAGCCGAGAAGGCCAAGAACATAGCATTCAGGAAAGTGGTAAAGCACAAAGAAGATCCATAGAGCCACTCTACGAATCACCATGAACCAAAAGCTGAAATTGAACATATGCAAAACCTGTGTGCATATCATTCAAGAATCAGGGAATGCTAAGGACCAGAAGAAGTTGACCAGCAATATCAAGCCTTAGCAAATCCGAATGGTGATGGTGCACAGCTGACATCAGATGAACATGAGCAGAATAGAAAGAAGCTCAGCTGTAACAAAGAAGAAATGGTCTAGACTCTACGCAGAATGCAAAGAGGACCACGCCAAGCTTCTAAGTACAAGAGATGATAAAGCTTTAAGTCATCTTAGAAGCAAAGCACCAACAATAACTACAACAAAAACAAGTAGCCAGGGCCTGAGGGGTCCTTGTCCGATGGGACTAAACTGAAGTTCCAAGGCTGCTGGCCTTAAAGAGTTCGTAGAGAACTAGAGTTCCATGGCTGCTGGCCATGAAGAGTTCTTAGTGAACTAGAGGAGTTCCAAGCCTGCTGGGCTTAAAGGGTTCTTAGTGAACTGAAGTTCCAAGGCTGCTGGCCTTGAAGGAATCTTAATGATTCAGGGTGCTGCCCTTTCCTTAGTGGAATTTCTACTAGTGAAGTAGAAGAGTGGATTAGGAGCTTTAGTCTCTGAACCACTTAAAATCCCTTGTGTCTTTTACATTCAGTCATTTACTTTCTGTCATTTACATTATGTACCTAACTTGTATAACTGCTATGTATGTATTAACTACTTACAACTAAACTAACTCCATGAACAATGTATGAATGTTTATGAATATCAATGAAGGGGATCTTTTTTTTATTCTGCTGTGCTTGAAAAGATTCTTATGTTTGTCATATGCTAATTCATTAGCAATACAAAATAAACTGGAAAAGTATTTGAAATCAAAAAAGATCTATTCAACCCCCCTTCTAGATCTATTATGTGCCTACTGGGAACTAACACAACCCTTCAGCAAGGATTACTGCACTTAAGCTTAATTAAATTATAATATGCTTATGACCTATTTCAGACTTCTTTCAAGATGTTATCTTCAACCTAAAACTTGGATGGAGAGAAAGTTTGTTAGCAATTAAGTTTCCAACCTCAGTGTACTTTCTCTCTTCCCTTTTTTAGGGAGAGTATGGTCTCTTGATAGGATATTGTTATAGTGCATAAGGTGATGCAACATAATATTCAAATAAGTATAAATGAGGAACTGTACCTTTACATTGTCAGTTCCTTGACAGTCATTTTTCTTGCTATAATGATATTAGGCATTAATGTGCATATCTTTGCATTTAATGCTGATAGCCTGTTGCTCCATTTGACCTTTGATCAATCAGTCATAGTCTTGGAGATGTGAGTTAGGAACATCTTGGAAGCTTTATTCCTTTGATAACCTTGAACCTCAGGGTTCACATCCAACTACTGGTTAGCCAAATACATATTGGAGAAATTCTTCTTAATCCTCTGGATAAGCATTTCTTCGCATGTATGGCTTTTCATCTTTCAGAATGGTGGATACTTGATTCTTTGCTGTTGATGCCTCTTGACTTCCCATCTCTGGTTTGCAGACTACAAGATTGACTGTGGACAAGGATTGGTCTTGTTGTTATGGCATTTAAGAACATAGACCAATCTGAACAACTTCAGATGTATATACACATTTACTTGTACACATTATTTCCAACGTGTGAGCTCATCTACATTTATAAGTGACTTACTAATAAACTAAGTTTAGAATAATATTTGTGCCTAGGATCAGACTCAAAGCGATTAGCTTTAGGGTATAGCATGAGAACCTGCTCTGATACCAATTGTTAGTTCGTAGTAAACACACAATAGATCTAGAAGGGGGGGGGTTGAATAGATACTTTTCATTTTCAAATACTTTTCAAGTTTATTTAGTATTGCTAATGAATTAGCATATGACAAACATAAGAATTTTTTCAAGCACAGCGGAATAAGTAAAAGATCCCCTTCATTGATATATTCATAAACATTCATACATTGTTCATGGAGTTAGTTTAGTTGTAAGTAGTTAATACATACATAGCAGTTATAGCAGTTAAGTACATAATGTAAATGACAGAAAGTAAATGACTGAATGTAAAAGACACAAGGGATTTTAAGTGGTTCAGAGACTAAAGCTCCTAATCCACTCTTCTGCTTCGCTAGAAGGAATTCCACTAAGGAAGGGCAGCACCCTGAATCACTAAGATTCCTTCAAGGCCAGTAGCCTTGAAACTTCAGTTCACTAAGAACTCTTCAAGCCCAGTAGGCTTGGAACTCCTCTAGTTTACTAAGAACTCTTCAAGGCCAGCAGCCTTGGAACTCTAGTTCTCTATGAACTCTTCAAGCCCAGCAGGCTTGGAACTTCATTTAGTCCCTCTGGACAAGGACCCCTCAGGCCCTGGCTACTTGTTGTTGTTGTAGTTGTTGTTGGTGCTTTGCTGCTACGATGTCTTGAAGCTTGAACATCTTTCATACTTAGCAGTTTGGCGTGGTCCTCTTTGCATTCTGCGTAGAATCTGGACCACTTCTTTTTTGGTGCAGCTGATCTTCTATCTGTTCAGGTCATCTTCATCTGATGTCAGCTGTGCACCATCACCATTTGGGTTTACTAAGGCTTGACATTGCTGATCAACTTCTTATTGTCCTTAGCATTCCTTGAACCCTTCTTGAATGATATGCAGACATAGTTTTGCATCTGTTCTATTTCAGCTTTTGGTTCATGGTGATTCGTAGAGTGGCTCTCTGGATCTTCTTTGTGCTCTGCCACTTTTCTAAATGCTATATTCTTGGCCTTCTCGACTCTAAGCTTAGCTGCCATCTTCAATGGCATCCTCATCGTTGTTGAGTGAAGCTTTAGTCTGTTCTAGTCCTTCTTCAAATCTGTTTCACTTCCACTTTCGTAGTCTCACTGCCACTGAGACTTGTTCTGTTCAGCTCTGGTGGAACTTATAGAGTCAACAATATAGCATTCCAACAACTCAACGATTCTGCAACTCAGTAACCCTTAATCTTTAAAGCTTTATCTGTTAAATACCCTTCCATGATCTTTTCGTTGGAAAATAACTGTTGGAAGCTATTTGAATTGCTTTGCAGATCTCAAGTTATTTGGTGCAGACTGCTGATGTGACGTGACAGCTCTTTTATGACTTTACTGACACAGCAGTCTGCTACTTCACATACCACCTCAGAGATGCCACTTTTCCGTGTTAGGCTGGTAGTCACCTTTATTTCTCCTTTCTGATTCCATGATTCGAATCTACAGGAGTTGTCCTTCTGCATCGATGCTCTCAATTAGCAACGTTCAAATATCAATCTTCAGATTAAACCGTTGCCAATGCTTCAATCTTCAGATGATAGAACTCTACGATTCTGATGCAGATGTTCTTGGACCTTATTCGTAGTGTATCTTGTTAAATGTTATTTATTGACTGGTAGAGACAACACTACGATTCTGAATAGTGTTCTTTGGATCTGCAATGTAGAACACCTCTTCCTTCATTTGTGCAGTGCTTCAACACTTCTGCTTGCCTTGACTGATCTCAGGAACTGATAGCTTAACTTATTGCTCTGGCCTCTCTGAATAGCAAGATACATCATATTTGTGGCATACCCAGCTCTCTTTCTCCTGGTGATCTCCCGTTCACCTATCATCAATGGTCTGACCCATGCTTAATCACTTTTGTCTTGTTCTTCATAAGCTGGCCAGTATCTCTGTGTAAACTGCAACAGTTCCTGCTTTGTTTGGCAAACACTATGATCCTGGTTAATCCCAATATCGTTGTCTTCTATTCTCTTGACAGCTACTGCACTTGCTAACTTTCTTTAGTCAGTCACTAAATCTGAAGTCTTCTTCTGATTTGCTTGTGGAAGACTTTATCTTGAATGGCTTCACAACTCAATCAAAATGTTGATTGAGTTGGTGCTTAGATCTTCTGTTTGCTTTCATGCCATTCGTTGAGTGTTCTCTGGTTTCCTTCAGGTGAAATGTATCTTTGCAGGTCAGACCAGAGGCTTCATACTTTGGATATTCTGGGAGTGCTCATCTGTTAAGAATCGTGTTGACACTACGATTCTTCCTTGGCTTTGTGAGCATCCTTGTTGAAGCCTTAGTTCTGCAGACTACGATCTTGCTTTAGTTCTGCAGACACTACGACTCCGAGATCAGATCTTGACAGACTACGATTTCTGCCTTCATGCTTGCTGTCCTCGTCTGATCTGGCTCGACTACGATCTCTGCCTCTGATATGATCAGTAGACTCCACTACTTTAATTGTGGCCTACGATTCTTGACTTAGCTTTGGCAGGCGCTCGGTCGACTCATAGACAGGCTGTCTCTACGATTCTGAACATGACTTCCTCAGCAGACTACGGCTCTGAGAAAGTTCTCCTCGACACACTACGATCCTGCCTCGTCTCTCCTGGCAGACTACGAACTCTGAGATCTACTATCCTTGCAGACTACGATTCCGCCTTGATAGTTCTCGAGTCTTCTTTGTCTCTCCTGGCAGACTACGATGGCTGGTGCAGTGCTCGACGATCAGACATGCCTATCTATTACACTTTATAAGATCAACCTAACAAGCTTGATCTTTCTATTTATAGTCCTTGTACATCTGTTATTTTTAAGGACTTTACAAAGCTGTTTTGTTTATGTAGGATCAACCTAACATATTTGATCAATTCATTCTAAGTACTTGTACATATATTCCTATTATCTATCAAAGGACTTTACAGCTTTCTTCAATGCAAGCATACTTTCATATTCATTCATTTATATCATAATCAAATCTTATATAAATAGGAATATCATTCTCATGACTATTCCTAACAATATGGTTTGTTGTTCTATCCACAAGGCTATATACATTTGAAATAGGATCCTTATTCTCACTAGCAAATCTTTAATTTGATGTTGCCGAACTATATAAGTAGAGTAATATAGTTTGAAGAAAATAGTGGGAGATACCAATTTAAAATAAGACCTGATTTATTTTTGTATATAAAATTAATTAAATAAATGTTTGCTAAAATGTTGTCTTTTCACATGCAAAAATTTTAAAATATCAAAATCACTAATTTCACTGCGTAGCATACTTGATGCTAACAAACTGACCAGACCGAATTACACGGACTGGTTAAGAAATCTGAGAATAGTTCTCACTGCTAAAAAGATTTCTTATGTCCTAAATTCGCCTATCCATGGAACTGTTCTAGAATCAGCCTTTGAGGAAGAGATTGCAACTATTGTAAAGTGGCAAGATGATGCATATGTGACTCAATGCATCATGCTCGCATCCATGAATAATGAGCTTCAGCGTCAGCATGAAAACATAGATGCTCCTATTATGTTGATTCACCTCAAGGAGTTATATGGTGAACAAAGTAGGACTGCTAGATATGAGAAATCTAAGGAGCTCTTCCGATCTCGGATGATCGAGGGCACTGCCGATGAGACTCATGTCCTAAGGGTGATCAATCTGATTGAACGCCTTGGATAACTTGGTTTCGTCATGGATGGGGAGTTGAGTAAAGACTTAGTCTTGCAGGTACTCCCTAAGACATTCTAGCAGTTCGTTGTAAATTTCCACATGAACAAATTAGATGTCAACTTGCCTGAATTACTTAACATGTTGAAAGGTGCAGAAGGTCACTTCCCATCCAAGAAGAACCTAATGGTGGATGATTCTTCCAAGAAAAGGAAGAGACCCAATGTATCTTCTGAAAAGAAAAAATCTAAGGATATAGGCAGGACGAAAGTGAAGGATCAAAGGAAACCTGATCCAGCTAGCAAAGGAATGTGCTTCCACTGCAACGAGACGGGTCATTGGAAGAGGAACTACAAGAAGTTTCTGATAGAGAAGAAGCTTGGAGAAGCTTTGACTTCCAATCAAGGTTTATTCATGATTGAAATTAATTTTTCTGAAAGTCAAAATTCTACTTGGGTATTGGATACCAACTGTGGTTCTCACATATGTAATACTATGCAGGGACTGGTCAGAAGTAGAAATATGAACAAGAATGAGGTTGTCCTACCAGTGGGAAATAGAGCAAAGGTTGCTGCATTAGCTGTAAGCACTCATTGTTTAGCACTGCCTACGGGCAAGTCCATTTATTTAAATAATTTTTATTTTGTTCCGAATATCAATAGAAACATTATTTCTATTTCCGTATTAGATATGGATGGATTTAAAATTATAATAAAGAAAAACAGTTGTGCTATTTATAATAACAATGTTTTATATGGTGTTGGTAATTTGCGAAATGGAATTTATATACTTGACTTGCATGAAAATATATTTCAAATAGAACAAACTAAGAAAAGGAAAGGAGATGATATTAATTATACCTATATGTGGAACTGTAGACTCGGTCATATCAATGAAATAAGATTATCCAAGTTGCATAAGGATGGGCTCTTAGAGCTATCTGATTATGAATCACATCCAACTTGTGAATCTTGTCTCATGGGTAAAATGACTAAATCTCCTTTTAGTGGAAAAAGAGAAAGAGTTACAGAGTTGTTAGCATTGGTTCACACAGACATTTGTGGACCTATGACAACGAATGCACGGGGAGGGTATTCTTATTTTATTACTTTCACTGATGATCACTCAAGATTTGGATATGTGAATTTAATGAAATACAAATCTGAATCATTTAAAAAGTTCAAAAAGTTCAGAAGTGAAGTAGAGAAACAAACGGGCAAAAGTATTAAGATTCTTCGATCGGATCGAGGTGGAGAATACTTAAGCGGTGAGTTTCTCAATTGTCTCAAAGATAATGGTATAATCTCACAATGGGTTCCACCAGGTACACCACAGTTAACTGGAGTATCTGAAAGGAGAAATCGAACATTGTTGGACATGGTTCGTTCCATGATGAGTTTTATCGATCTTTCAATTTCATTCTGGGGTTATGCCCTAGAAACGGCTGCATACCTACTTAACAAGGTGCCTACCAAATCCGCCCCAAAGACTCCATATGAGATGTGGAAATGGGAGGAAACCAAATCTTAAGCATGTTAAGACTTGGGGTTGTCTAGCTTATGTCAAAAAGTTTGACCATGATAAGCTACCGACTAAATCCGACAAGCATAGATTTGTGGGATACCCTAAAGAAATTTTAAGGTATTATTTCTATCATCTAGATGATCAAAAGGTGTTTGTTGTGAAACATGCTGCCTTCTTGGAAAAAGAGTTTATCCATGAAGGGGTCAGTGGGAGTAAGATATATCTTGAAGAAGTCCAAGAACCACAAATTACTACGGATCAAAGTCAGGTTCCTGACCAAGTGGATGAACCTAATGTACAACACCCTATTCGTAAATCTGGAAGAGTACCAAAGATACCTTAGAGGTATGGATTCGTCATAGAGGATAACGATGAGGTACACATCATGAATGATGATGATCCATTGAATTACGAACATGCTATGAGTAATAAAGACTCAGGGAAATGGCTTGAAGCCATGAAATCTGAGATGGACTCCATGGAAGAGAACCAAGTATGGACTTTGGTTTCACCACCTGAAGGCATTAAGCCTATTGGGTGTAAATGGGTCTTTAAAAGAAAGACTGGAGCGGACGGGAATGAAGAGACCTACAAGGCCCGATTGGTTGCAAAAGGTTTCAAATAGAGACATGGAGTTGACTATGATGAAACCTTCACACCAGTAGCTATGCTCAAATCCATTCGGATTTTGCTTGCGATTGCAGCTTATTACGACTATGAGATCTGGCAGATGGACATGAAAACGGCCTTCCTCAATGGAAAACTTGAGGAGGATGTGTATATGACACAGCCAGATGGATTTATCTCAAAGGTTGGAACAAATCAAGTCTGTAAGCTGCAACAATCCATTTATGGATTAAAGCAAGCTTCTCATAGATGGAACATCCGTTTTGATGAGATAATCAAAGAGTTTGATTTTATCAAAAATGAGGATGAACCATGTGTGTACAAGTGTGTACAAGAAGGTTAGTGGGAGCGCTGGTTCATTCCTTGTATTATATGTTGATGATATATTACTGATAGATAATGACATTCCTATGCTACAATCGATTAAAATCTGGTTATCTAAACGCTTCTCCATGAAGGACTTGGGAGAAACATCCTATATTTTGGGGATAAAGATCTATAGAGATAGATCTAAAAGGATGCTTGGCTTATCCCAAGGAACGTACATTGACTCAATGCTAAAAGAGTTTATCATGGAAGATTCCAAAAGAGGTCTCATGCCGATGAGTCATGGAATACATCTCTCCAAGAAACAGGCCCCAAAGATACCTAAGGAAAGAGACCGTATGAGTAACATTCCTTATGCTTCAGCAACAGGATCTATCATGTACGGTATGATATGTACTAGACCAGATGTCGCTCATGCACTTAGTGTAACAAGCAGATATCAGTCGAATCTAGGAGAAGAGCACTGGAAGGCAGTGCAAAATATCCTAAAGTACTTACGAAGGACTAAGGATGTATTTCTTGTCTACGATGGGTTTGAATTAAAACTCGAGGGCTACACAGACTCAAGTTTTCAAACAGACCAAGATGACAATAAATCCATTTTAGGGTATGTGTTTACCTTGAACGGAGGCGCAATGAGTTGGAAAAGTTCCAAGCAGCAAACAGTTGCAAATTCAGTGACAGAGGCAGAGTACATAGCTGCAAATGAAGCTGCAAAGGAAGCTGTTTGGATGAAGAAGTTTATAATAAAATTTGGTGTGGTTCCTAACATTGGAGGAGCAGTCCTATTATACTATGACAACACCGGAGCTGTTGCACAGGCTAAGGAATCAAGGTCTCATTAAAACAACATTGCAGATCCACTTGAGAGTCTACACACTCTAAGGAGCAATTCCACTTGATCAGGGAGATCATTGAAAGAGGAGACGTCACCTTGGAGTGTGTAGACTCTCAAGACAACATTGCAGATCCATTTACTAAAGCTATAACACAACAGCAGTTTGATCGTCACTTAGAGAAGATGGGTATGAGATTCCATGGCGATTGACTTTAGTGCAAGTGTGAGATTGAAAGTAGTATGCATACAAGCCAATCATGTATGATGATAAAGCATATACTTTATAAACGATCTTATTTATTTATTAATAAAAGTATTCATTTATTAAAGACATTTAATTATCGACATGATGCTGTTTTTATAATATGTAAATAACCTATAGTTTTAAGCAATACTTTTAGAATCATGATGTTAATTATGCTAATGAGAACTAAATTCTTAGAAAGCTTAAAACTAAAATAGTTCCCAATCGATTGATTACTAAAAAGGGGATTAGTAAATCTGGATAGATTAATACATATGTTGCTTGCTCATTGGATGAGGATGATTGATCTCATGATCATTTGTGTGGAGACACTAAAGCAAGTATGTAGGTGCTTATTAGAGAATAAGTTCACTAAACGTGACTCGCTATGGAATACCTAATGGAGTTTTACTTGCATGTCAATAGGAATTCCTAATGTAATAGTAGTACAAGTGATCTTGGACTTGAGATCATCATAGTTTCTCGTGTGTATTGAATTATACTTTGACGTATTCCTTAAGACCCTTAGGTATATCAAAGGGTATGCATGGGTATAATAAGTTACATATGGAGATAATGAATGATCAATAAAGAATCTATCACTTCTAGTAAAAGAAGAGATATGTCCTATGTGATTCGTTAAATGACAACCCAGTAGTCCTTGGCCAAGGCAGAATGAAATTAGAAAGGAGTTTTTAATTTGCATTATTTGGAGTTGTGCATTTTCTAATCGAAATACATATAATTAAATAAAATAAGACTTGACTGTAATTCCATGTCTTATATTTAATTGGGACATTGTATGGTGGAATGATTGAATTGTACGGTAACTATTTACTCACAGGTTCTTTTATGATTAATGTTGAAATCTATATTATCTGAAAAATCATTAATCGCTAGGGAGGCTTATCCCTATTGTAGAATAAATATTATTTATTTAAATAGATTATTAGTTTAATTTATTTATTTAAATAATATTAAAATTATTCTAATTGATTTATTCACAACCGATTTAATATGGAGAACGTAAAGGGTCACACCATAAAAGGAAGAATAATTATTTAACAAGGTAATGGCATAATTGTAATAATACGTTAAGTGCAATTAATTTATTCTATGGTGATAGAATAAATTAAATAGCTTAATATTTATTATTTAATATTTTAGAAATATTAAATATAAATTAATAAGAGGAGTCTTATTAATATTATTATAATTATAATTATTTTAATTTCTAAAGAAGTTTAGGAATTAATTTAATATTGGAACTCTCAAATATTCCTAATGAGATTAGGAGGAAAATTAATTAAATGAGTCTAATTAATTAATCCAAATATGTTGGGAAGCCAAATTAATTAAAAGAGTTTAATTAATTAAATGAAACCCAATTTCTAATTAGATTAGAAGGGTTGACTAATATCTATATAAGAGGAGTCTTATATTAGATATTTGTAGACGTAATTCCAAGAGTTTGAGAGTACTCCCTTTTTCTACAGAGAATAGAAAAAACTAGGGTTTAGCCAACCACCCTCCTTCTTGAACAATTCATCTTCTTTTGTGAATCACCTCTAGAGCCCAAACACTTGGGTGGTTAACGTTGATCAAATGAAGGAATCAATCCAGGAGATACAAGGAGATCACGAAGAGCAATAAGTTGAACACGTACCTGTGGAAGCTAGTTTCTATAAGGGTATGATTCTGATTTATCCTTCCTTTTCTATTGATTGATAATTGAGCACAAAGCATGATCTTGGTGTGGGTTTGTATAAATTTTTAAAACCTAATTTATCGCGCTTCCGCCCTTAATGTCTGATTTGATTATATATATGCGTTACATACAAACCCAACAATGACATCTCCGTATGTCGTAACACTGAAAGAATGAGTTTAAGATTGCTTGCGTGAACTTATGTTATAAAACGCGAACCATAAGAACTAAAGTTAACTTAAACTAATATATGAGTCAAATATATGACTAATTGGTATGTGTTATCCTTATGTGATATATAAGGATTTCGAAGAGCAGTATAGCGTAAGCAGTAAGAAGCGCTTAAGGCAAGATTCCTAACTTCATTCATGTTGTGAAATGAATGCTAGTTTCTTTAAACTTACTCAATTGTCGTACTTGAGAAAGTTTATCTATATGCAAATGTGTTATCTTTGTACAAGATGTGATTATGCATGAGGTCATGTGCCAAATTTTAACACTTACGTGTTTCTGTGAGATAAATTGTTCTATGATTGAACTATTTAATGTGAAGAAATTCTATTCGTGAACTGTTATGATATAGACTTTGCTAATGATTTTAGCTAGACCTGTGACACCCCCAAATTTGGGTACTTGAAACTCGTATTCGGTGCTCCACGATAACCAACATTCAACATTATATGATACCAAACTTAAATAAAGTTATTACATCAGAGTCTTTCTATCCTAGGTATGATGACCTTTAAGTACTTATTACATGATATTTAAATATTCATAAACACATGTCTTTCTAATTAATCGCCTTCCATCATTCAATGAGCTTTCCTTTGTCCTTAACTTTACCTGATCCCTCTACGGGTCCCTGCCTAGATGAAAACATTTATAACAAAGCAAGAATGAGCATTCAATTACTCAACAAGTAATAGCATTCATAGATATATTGACAAGAAATAAATGTTTTCTTTAAAGCATGCTTTTACAGTGAAACAAAGCCGTAAATCAATTGAAATAAATCTTGAACCATTCATATTCATGAAAAACATGTTAATATTTGAAAAACTAAGAGGTCATAAGACCATGAACATTCTTTTTCTTTTCTTAAAAAGGTTCTATTAGAATTTCGTCTGTGAACTGTCTAGTCTTACGGGCACGGTGGATGATCATCCCTTTATGCCCTGTATTGATCAATACTATCTTGTTCTGAACAACATTTGTGTTAACTATCACCACTCCCAGAGCACAATATAAAAATATCCCAATTCAAGGATTGTTCATTCACAGACTGGAATCCAAACTACATCAATATAGCTGGATAGCTTAAACCATATCATAATAATATCTTAAGACTTAATGTAAAAGAATTAAAATATTTTAATCTGTGTCTAGCCGAAACAAATAGCTTAGACTATCTTTAACCATGTTTATGCATACTAAACTTAAACAGGTATGCATCATATCATAATCCGAATAAAGCTTTGACATCCTTGTTTACATGAAAAAAGGATAATACACTTGCTCAATAAAGAGAAAGGTTAGGATACTTGCCTTTTCTATAGGCTGCGCTTATAATTTATATGCTTTATCTTCTGTTCACGTATCCTACAATATTTATATCACGTATGAATATACATTATTCATACATTCTATTACTTACATTTCATGTTTCCATATAAGTCGACAATTACATATCAAATACTTAGCTTACACTTAGCATTCACACATAACCACATATTAGCTACACATACACCTTTGTACATAACTCGCAAAATCACAAGTAGTGCACCAAAAAAGTCACACATATATGTATAAACTAAGTATGGGATTTCAAATACAGCTTTTCATTTATATCTCCAAAACTCTAGTTTATAAATCAAACTTAATTCTATTCAGAAATCCTTTTATTTTATTTTTGGAATCCATGGCTTTCATTTTCAAAATATACCTATCCATATTGCTTATCAGGTCTTTTAGATGTCAAGCTTAAGGTATATACAGATATCTAATCCAAGCTTCAATTCAAACGTGAACATGTTCTAGTCTGACTGCAGAGCAGCGCAACTGTGCTATATCTAAGCCTTGGGAGTGCGCAGCTGCGCGACTCCCTGCCCAACCCAGACTTGAACTTTCAAACCCCTGAACAAAACCTATGACACCAAAACTTATATGCAAGCCATATAATGTAACGACCCCAAAATTTTAATAATTCAACCTTCAATCTCGGTCGTTAACAATACGTCAAATTTCAAATTTTACATCATTAATCGATGCTACAATTTATAACAATGCAGAATAATTTAAACTTTTCAGTTTCCATACTTTACATTCCCTGAATCATAACCTTTATCAATTACATATCTTCGAATCAAATTTATTTTTTGACCCGCTCCATCAGAGTTATAAATAAAATCTACATCTCGAATCAATATCTATTATACATCGAATAACTCAACTTATAACTCAACATTTATGATACGTCCAACCATCAAAAAAACATTTCTCATCTAAATAATTAATCTTCTTGAATTGCTATTGATCTCTATCATTCAAATAGCACGTAGTATTACCTTGAATCTTTGACCTGCAAAAGTGGTTATTTTGCAAGAATGAGCTCGACAACTCAGCAAAATCTAACAGTTTCCATGCAAAACATAGCACATAAGTAACATGCTCAACTTATACATCATAAACATCTGACTAAACATATCATACATACTGTACATCACATATCAAATAAAGATTGAGTTCCATAACTCAGTCAGCATTCTTTACTCAACCAATGTAGTCATAAATTGACTTTAACATTACATACTTATAACATATGTAATACATCATGCTCTTTGCAATACAGATTTAAAACAGTTAATCATCAAGTTCACATAGCAATTAGGAACTGAAAGACTTTCCTGGCTCATAGATTATCAATTACCGAAAAATAGCTTATAATTATCTGCACCTCATGAATCCTACACAACATATTACCATAAATATCAACTATTAGTCACATAGCAACGCTTAGAAACCGTTTAAGTAAACTTTATTCTATTTCTATAATCCTTCCTTTTTTTGATACACAATGTTCAACTTGATTGTGTTTAAGGCTTTCTAGGACTCCTTATTGTCCATTCGGTTTAATTACGTTACATTTCCTTTTACTTCTCATTATGTTCTGTTTTAATTGACACTTAGTGTTAACTTTAAGTGCTTAAGGCTTGTCATGCCTCCATAATATGAGGCTCATGTTCAATAACCTTGATTAAAGTTCATTAAGTAACACTTTATCATTTACTTATCATCTAATTAAGTCTTCAAGGCCTCTCATTTCATCACATTGTGCGAATAAGGTTTATTATTATTATTATTTAAATAAGCATTCATATCATGCCTTCCAATTTCATCTTTTAATTTGTTACTTAACATGTTGTTAAGTACTTAAAGCCTTCTATTACATCTAATAATGTGCAATAAGTAAATTAAAATTTAATAGGTTTAAATCTTTTAGGCCCTGCTTGTAAACATTCCTTATTGGACTGAATTAGGGGCTGGCGCTGCAGCGCCCGGTTTGTTCTTACAACTGGCGCTGCGGCGCAAGTCCTGAACTTCAGTTGACCAGACCGGCGCTGCGACGCTGAGTTTGTGCTACGTATCGGTGCTGCGGCGCCATGAACAAAACTCAGTTGACCTGCCACGTCAGCGCTGTAACGCTGGATTAACCGTTGGAACAAGCACTGCGGCACCGCGACTCAGAACCAGATTCTGATTTCGCGAGCAGCACAGTTCCAAAGCCAAAAACACCCAATTTCTTAACTTTAACAACAAATTAAACATACCCAGACATTACAAATCATATATAAGCATAACACAACATATATATATATATATATATATATTTATATTAATTCTAACAACTCAAATAACTTAAACAACCAAATTAAACTCTCAAATTTCAAGTTCATACTCCATATTTTATATTTTAACAAATTTAGCGAGATCGAACACCTCAAATTCGTTTCTCAACTATTTTGATTCATTCAAGTTGCGTTGTTTTCGTTTCTTAACACATTAACGCAATCCATCATCAATTTCACAATTATAACATGAACTCCTACCAAATTTTAGTTACAAAATAAACCCAAAAAAAATATATTAAGTAAAACTCATAATCTTCATCTTCAATATGATTTTCATGGATTTAATTACTCAAAATCCACTTATGGATGATATAAAATGAATTATTCATACCCATTAACACTTATAACCAATACTTTAACAAATCAACCCTGGAAATCCATCTTTAAATGAAAAACTCAAAGGAGTATGAACTAGAGTTTATAATTCAGATTATTACCTTTGATTCTTCTTTAGACTTAGAATAGATGATAAGAATGACTTGATTAGCCTTCTTCTTCCTTCTTGATTCTCAAACTTCTCTTCTCAATCCACATAGAATTTCTCTATTCTCTCAAACCCTCTCTAAGGCTCTCTTTCTCTCTGCTCTTTAGACTTAGCAAAATAACACGTAACATAAAAACTGACAAACAGTTTACGCTCAAATAAGTTATGGGTCTCAGCAGTTACAAAACCAAAGGTTATAAGACCTTGTTTGGCTAGTACACTATATAACCCTTTTTAATTTATTTTAATCATTCGTTTACTATATAGTTTACAAATGTCACATCTAATTTAATTAAATCATATTTAATTAAATTATTTAACGAATATAAATCTAATTTTATTTAACAAAGCATTACCTTTCTAATTTAATTATTTAATTAAATCAGCATATTTCCATAATAATCTCCATTGAATATTTATTCAATTTCATAAATATTTCAATTAAAATATTTATTTTATTCGATAAATAATTTAACTATTTAAAAGATTGACAATCGTATTACTTTAACATATTACACTCATATGTAATATATTACTTCCTCATTTATTAAAACAAATATGCTTACACTAATTCACTATTTTAATTAAGTGAATTACTCACATTATTTATAAAATTTAATTCATAACAATTCCATCGCCAATCAAGGCATGATAATTAAAATATATTTTTTCATAATATAATTTCTAACTTAATTAAATTAACTAATATTATTCAGTTAATTGTCTTTTCGTAATAATTTCATTTAATTTCCTCAATAGTTAAATTAATTATTAAACCTCAGTTTCCCAATATATTAATATATCTCTCTTTTCTATATTCACACTTAATCTCTTCACATCAAATCACTTATTTCAAAATATATAACAAATATATTTAATTACTCAATCTCAAAACATCACATAACAATAATTTTATTTATTAAATTCTTGTTTTAATAACTTCTGAAAATCCACATCCTTCCCTTCTTATAAAGATTCCGTCCTTGAAATCACTGAAACCCTACCTTATTCAGTTTTCATCAAATCCCTTATAAAATATTATCATTGAATAGCTTCAACACATTACCTTAATATAAGGTTTTATATTTCCTATTCCATTTTTTTGTCAATAAATTCTCGCAAGCTTTATTTTATAACCTTCACTTAAACTCAATTATATTTTGAGTATTATATATTCTTTAACCCGTTCATTATCTTTTTCTAAGTATCATTGCCACATACTCAATTCATAAACACTTGGGATATTACATTCACCCATTCTTTTAAGAATTTTGTCCTCGAAATTTTAATTTACTAATCTTCATTCATTTGATTTATCAAAATGAATTTTCATTAATTTCTATTCTTTCATTGGGTTCTACAACCAAATTCTTTCTATAAAGATCTTTCTAAGATCATCATATTTTCCACACCTCTCTTTTGAGAATTTTACATTTTTTTTTGATAACTTCATCCCTTCTCTCATCAGAATTTCTTTTCTTTCTTGAATTATTATGTTTTGCTTAATTTTCTCATCATTACATGTCATATCTCATGACTTACCCTTTTCTAAGGAATATCCTCCTTTCCACTTTCACCTTTCAAAATAATAAGAATCTTCCACAATAGCTCAATAATTGGGAAGCTATATGAATGACTCGGGAATTTAAAAGATTCCAAATCATGCTGAGGGGTCACAAGACCTTGAACTCTTCTCTAGGTTTAACATTGTAAACCTTATATAGAATGTTTATCAATCACAAAGACTGGAAACACTCTCTGCAAGTACTCTAGGTGATCAACCTATCGTACCCCTACGTCGTGCACAACGTATTACATCATAACATCGTAACGAATATATGTGTTACTTTCGGAACCATTGTCTCCGGTAACATGTCCCCTTTACAGGGTTGTTCACCTCAACTTTTCAACATCTGAATCAGCCCCAAAACAACTTGGTTTGGCATACTTTGTCAAGAATGCTCGAATTTCATAAACATCTTTCAATATTCGTCTAGCTGAATCAAGTAGCATAGACTTTTAGCAACAATTCGGACATCATTCGAAATATATGCATATATATTTTTTACCAACTCAATTAATACCTCTTTTTATAGTATAAGGAAATAAAATAAATAAATAAATCTTTTTATAATATCATGATACTGTACCGTCGTAATGGTTCGTTGAGGATTCCGTCATTATATGACGTCGTCAAACTACATCATACCATAGGGCTAACGATCCTACGATGACATTCAACACTAGGTTCAACTGCATTGATGAATTCCTCGATTATTATTTCTACACCATATCAAACGATGCATATAATTATATAAAATAGATTTTGAAATTTTCAAATCATTTTTGTCTAGCTGAAGTAATTAGCATAGACATGCGAATAATAGCACTGTTTTTTTTTTTAAAAATCCATTGGTTCAATCATTTAATCCAATATTTTTTAAAAGACTCAGAAGTGCAAACATAACCACGAAGTCAATAAATTTCAAAAATCTAGCATAGTTAGAAAATTTAGAATATCCAATTTTCCTCCATCAATATTATTCTTTACTTCATCGCTTCATTACTTAATCATTCTACCAATTCTTAGCACCATTAACACTCGTTATACCAAAAAAATTTAGTTCTTGCTTCATAACCTTTCTATACCCAATATAGTTCATCAAACTTACCACACTTTAGAAATTCAGGAACTTGCCATAATAATATAATTTTAGAAACTTGTTCTAACAATACGTAGTCTAAGAACTAATCAGGGACTGTCCATACGCTTAGGGGTTCAAAAACATGCATACGATTATGAGTCACGAATTTACCATAAGTATGAGTTTTAAGAACTCGCACCTAATCTTAATAGTATCTGACTAATCTTAATAGCCTATAACTATCAAATATACACATGAGAAAAGAATCACATTTCCGCCATATATATATTGTGACACCGCCAAATCCGGGTACTTCATTTCCATAGGATTTGATGTTCACTATCTAAATAAAACATAACTAACTGCCCATAATATGGAATGCAATAATAAATTACAACCTTAATAATAAAATCTTCCTTATAAAAGGATTACATCAATGTCAAAACGTTCCCCATGTTTCTAACCTTAAACAAACATCAAATGCGGAAAATAAAACATCATATAACAATTAAGTCTTATTACAAAACCACATAATAAATATGAACAAGTTTTCACTACTTGTTCATCTTGCCTTTACCCTTACTGGTTGACGGCTCGTCAACCTTCTCAACTTTGGCTGTAATGGCTATATATGCAAGAGTAAGCAAACAAAAGCTCACTTGAAATAACAATCAATAATGATGACATATTACTGAATAAGTTTAACTGAATTGAATAACATTTCTATCATCGATAATCAAGAATTGAATACAAGATTTAGAATTCATCTGAGGGTCGCAAGACCTTGAACTATGTCCCAGGTTATAAATATTTCTACTTAAACCTTTAATAATCGTTAGATTATATGGACTTCTAACTCGTACTTAGGGGGATCAGCCATTTGTACCATGAATTGTGGACAAACATCTTAACGCTTTCGCATAGTAATCCCTTATAATAGGGTTGTTCATCTCAGCTTTAATTAACGAGTCCCACCAAAGAAAATTTGGTTTGGATTCGCTCAAAGGGTAATTTAGAGTTCAACTATCATCAACTAAGGAGTAGTTGAATCAAACTTACAATAATTTAAGAGTTCGATAACAAAAGAGTTAGGGAATAACTATGATTCACAACAGTAGACATCATACTTAACAGTCATGCTTTAAAAGTAAACTTAAAGCATTTGAATGATACAATAAAACCTTGCTTGAACAATTAAGTCAAGGCCACATTATTTTCAATAAGGAAACTAAATGAGATACTTGTCCAATATAGAATTTAAAGAACTTACTTAAATGTAAACAAGAAAGAATAGAACAACTTGCTCAATTAAAAGTAAGAATTAGAAAACTTTTCTCGTGCGTAAGTTAGCAAATAATAACTCGTTCCACAATAATCCTATGTACACATTATTAACAAATAGCAATACAAATTAGTTACCACATAGCTAAGTCATATCATTAGTTAACCAATCTAAGTTAACTCACACCTCTTAGTCATTAGGTCTAACCATTAATTAGTTTATAATATAATCAAACCATACTTACTATTATTATCCATATCAAACTTAAATTTATTAATAATCAAGTTATAATGTAAATCTCATGTTAAAAATATGATTACATACTGTCCAATCAATATATAATTTCATTAACATGTTTTTATAATCCTTCAATTCACATTTTAAACATTTGTACAATTAAATAGAAATCTCTGACTAAACTGTGTAAGTGGCGCTGTAGCGCCACATAATGAACTACCAATGGCGTTGCGGCGCTGCCTCGGCGCTGCAGCGAGAGTGAAATGGCATGGAACCAGCACTGCTGTGCCATGTCACGTCAGCACAATCTGCATTCCAGTCTCGGCGCTGCAGCACTACAGTTAACACATAACTGGCGCTGCGGTGCAGTGCCATGTCACCAGATGCTGCTGTGGCGCTGTAAAGCTCTGTTTACTCACAAAACAGGCGTTACGGTGCCACGACACAGTGAAACGCAGACAACCTCTTGAAAATCACAGAAAAAGCCAATTTGGCTTATTAACTTCGATCAAACATCACTTTTAACTCACATAATTCATACAAAACTTTAAAAAAACATAAATTTATGCTTCTAACATGATTTAACACATATAAACATCACAACAATCAATTAAAAACCTTTTAATTCCATGATTTTGAAGAAAACTTTATTGTTAAGTGTTCTTCAAAAATAAACACTGTGACTTTGTTTTTAAACCAAATCACTTAATACAAATCATGTTATTTTTATTTCTTAACATATTATCACAATCTATAATCAATTTACATAACATAGCATGAATTAGACATCAATTTTTATATCAAAGAAGCCATTTTCAAAATACTTCACTGTAAATTGCTATGAACATGATTTCTTCATGTTCATCATATTTACATGAATTAAACAACTAAAATACTCATACAAATCATATATAATAGTTTATATATACAATTTAACATATACATCTCATATATACACAAATTCTCATGAAAAACTCAAACACAGAGAAGTAAAATAAACTTTTTCATGAAGAACAATGAAGAACACTAATTCATAATTTTAAATTTAGATTATTACCTTTGATTCCTTGTTAGCTTGAGAAGAAGATGATAGCAAGCAACCGCTTTTTGATTTTACAAAGAATTCTTCCTCTTTCTTTTCTCTCTAATTTTCTCTTTTCTTTCTCTGCTCTTTCTCTTCTTCTAACTCTAACTTAACGTAAAAACCAATACTGATATAATACATATAATATAACTGACAAATACTTAATCCCTTAATAAATATATATCAGTTATGTTATTTTTGAAAATCAAAAACCACTAAGGCTTGTTTGGCAAAACTGAATTAAAATAGAATTTTAAAAGCTAAGGGTCTTGTTTGGTAAAACTAAATTAAAACTCTTTTAATTTATTTTAATAACTCATTTACTACATAGTTTAAATGTCACACTTTATTCAATTAAATTTTAATATTCTAATTTAATTAAATTAAAGATAACATCAACTTATTAAATAAAATTGCCAAATAAATTAAATTGCCACACAATTATAATTTATTTATTAATCATAATTTCATGTAACAAATTAGTAAATTTCTAATTTAATTATTAAATTAAACTAGACATCACTATAATTATTAATTAAATCATTACTACCACATTACCACATAATAATTTATCTAATTTAATTATTTCAATTAAATTAAAACTTCAACTACAAAATTACTAAACATCAATTTAATTAATATATTGCACTTAATTAAATTATTCCACCACATAATCACATCAATTATTTATTCAACTCAATAAATAAATCAACTAAAATATTTATTTAATTCAATAAATATTTAAAATTAAAATACAAAAATCTCATTTGTTACAATCTTCCCTCCTTAAAAAGATTCTGTCCCTAGAATCACAACTCAATAAACTCATTCGTCACATTCTTCCCCCCTTAAAAAGATTCTGTCCCCATAATTGTTATACAAGAAATTAATCAAATAACTAAGGATAGTTTTTCGTCATAACATCTTTGAGTTCCCACGTAGCTTCTTCAGTATTGTGGTTCCTCCATATTACCTTAACAGAAGGTATCACTTTATTTCTAAGTACTTGCTCTTTCCTGTCAACTATCTGAACAGGAACTTCTTCATATGTTAAGTTTTTATCAAATTGCAGTGGCTCATACTCAATAAACATGCTTGAAATCGTGTTTATACGGTCGCAATACCGAAATATGGAAAACATTATGAATATGATCTAATTCTGGAGGTAACACAACCTCGTAATTTACCTTACCAACCCTTCGCAGTATCTCAATAAATCTAGGACTTAGTTTCCCCTTCTTGCCAAATCGAATATTCCCTTTCCAATGAGATACTTTCAGAAAAACGAAGCTTCCCACTTCAAACTCTCGATTCTGACGATGATAATCAGCATATTTCTTCTGTCTGTCCTGAGCAGCAACCAATCTTGTTCTGATCAGCTTCACGATCTCAGCAGTTTGTTGTACAAATTCTGGTCCTAACAGTTTTCGTTCACCAACTTCATCCCAGCATAATGGAGTCCTGCATTTTATGCCGTACATTGCTTCGTAAAGCGGCATGCTAATACTTGCATGGTAACTATTGTTGTAAGTGAATTCCACCAATGGTAGACGATCATCCCAACTTCCCTTGAAGTCCATAACACAAGCTCTTAGCATATCCTCTAAAGTCTGGATCGTTCTCTCACTCTGCCCATCAGTTTGAGGATGATACACAGTACTCATTCTCAACTGCATTCCCAAACATTCCTATAATCGCTTCTAAAAATTCAACGTAAAATGCGGATCCCTGTCTGACACAATTGACACCGAAACACCGTGTCTAGAAATAATTTCCTTAACATATAGTTTCACCAACTAATCCAAACTGAATCTAATCTTGATTGGTAAAAAGTGCGCTGACTTCGTCAGTTGATCCACGATAACCCATACCTCATCAAAACCACTCTGAGTCGTTGGATGACCAACCACGAAATTCATCGTGATATGCTCCCACTTCCATTATGGAATCTCCAGCGGTTGTTACAATCCACTTGGTCTCTGATGTTCTTCTTTGACTTTCTAACATATTAGGCATTTCCCAACACACTCAACAACGTCTCTCTTCATATTCAGCCACCAGAAATGCTGCCTGAGATCCTGGTACATCTTCGTACTCCCAAGGTGAATCAAATATCTCGAACTATGAGCTTCACTCAAAATTTCTTCCTTGACTTGTGGTACTAGCGGTACCCAGATTTTTCCTTCAAATCGTAGCAATCCGTCAGTATCAACCTTGAACTTTATCTCTTCACCTTCGGTTATTCTCTTTCGGATCTTATCACACTCCCCATCATGAAGTTGTGCTTCTATCACCTTATCCACCAAGGTTGGACCAGTAGTTACTTGAAATATTTTCTCATCCGACTCCTTTAGATACTTAACTTTCAGCTCCAACTTAGTCATCTCATCCACCAACTGCTCCTGAACAGTTAACAACATCAACTTCTCCCGACCCTTTTTGCTTAAGGCATTGGCAACGACATTCGCTTTACCCGGATGGTATAGAATTTCGCAATCATAATCCTTGATAAGCTCCAACCATCTTCTTTAGCGCATATTCAAATCTTTTTGTGTAAAGATATACTTCAGACTTTTATAGTCTGTATATATCTCATATTTCTCTCCATATAGATAGTGTCTCCATATCTTCAGAGTGAACACTACTGCTGCCAGTTCCAAATCATGGGTCGTATACCCTTTTTCATAGTCCTTCACCTGACATGCCGCATAAGCAATGACTTTGCCGTTTTGCATCAACACACAACCTAGTCCTTTATGTGACGCATCACTGTATTCCATGAAATTTCATGTACTATCAGGCAATGACAACACAGGCGCAGTACTCAATCGCTTCTTCAATTCCTGAAAACTCTCCTCACACTTTTTCGTCCACACGAATTTCACTGTTTTCCTAGTCAAATTTGTCAATGAAGTTGCGATTTTGGAAAAGTCTTGAATAAATCTCCTATAGTATCCTGCCAATCCCAAGAAACTCCTAACTTCTGACTGTGTCTTCGGCTGATCTCAATTTATTATAGCTTCAATCTCCGACGGATCTACCAAAATCCCATCTTTGTCAATCACATGGCTAAGAAATTGCACACGCTCTAACCAGAATTCGCATTTCGAGAATTTTGCAGACAACTTCTCATATCTTAGCGATTCCAATGTCAGCCTCAAATGTTCAGTGTGTTCCTCCTTAGTTTTGGAATACACCAAAATATCATCAATGAACACCACTACGAACTTGTCTAGAAATGGCTTAAACACCATATTCATTAGGTCCATAAATGCCGCAGGTGCATTCGTTAGACCAAATGACATCACCAAGAACTCGTAATGCCCATACCAAGTTCTAAAGGCCGTCTTCTGTACATCTTCTCACCTTACCTTCAACTGATGATATCCGCTTCTCAAATCTATTTTTGAGAAGTACCTTGCTCCCTTTAGCTGATCGAACAAATCATCAATCCTTGGCAAAGGATATTTATTCTTAATCGTGACTTTGTTCAATTCTCTATAATCAATACAAAGCCGCATTGACCCATATTTCTTCTTGATGAACAACACCAGTGCTCCCCACAGCGATACGCTCGGCTGAATATACTTCTTGTCCAGTAATTCCTGCAGTTGAACCATTCACTCCCTCATCTCTGTTGGAGCTATTCTGTACAAGGCTTTAGATATCGGAGCAATCCCCGGTGATAGGTCAATCACGAACTCTATCTCTCTATCCGACAAAAGTCCTGAAAAATCGCTCGAAAACACATCCACAAACTCCTTAACAATTGATATCTCTTCCAACTTTGGACCCTCCTTACTAGTATCCACTATGTAGGCTAAGTACCATGCACAACCTTATTTTAATAACTTCTTGGCCTGCATAAATCGTCAGACAACTCGCTTGTCTAGGCGACTTGCTGCCATAAAACACTACCTTCGACTGAGTCGTAAGGTTTACAGATTTCCTCTGGCAATCAATTACACCCCATGGTTGAACAACCAATCCATTCCCAGTATAACATCGAATTCCCCAAGTTTTATCGGAATTAAGTCTACCATAAGCTCATGACCCTTAATAACCAACCTACAGTTCTTGTATACAAACTTAACAAGAATAACCTCCCTATTCTCAATCTCTATGTTCAAAGGGTAAATTAATTCCTCCTTAGGCAAGTCTAAATTCTTAGCAAAGTCATCAGATATAAATGAACAAGTAGCACTCGAATTAAATAATATATAAGCATTAATACTATTGATCGAAATGATACCTGACACCACATCCTTTGACTACACAGCATCCTGCACGGTCATGTTGAATTTTCTGGAGGTGGGTCGGCTCGTCTACGGTGGTCCAGCGATAGTCAGAGTGCTATCGCTGTTGGTTCCTCTTCCCCCACTCGACCCTCCAGCTGGCTTCTTCGGGTAATCACGATCCATGTGATCCTTCAATCCACATGTAAAGCAAGCTCCCTTCTTCGGGTTAGGATAATTAGGCGCAATGTGGCCTTCCTGACCACAGTTGAAACATACCCGCCTTCCTCTCAAGCACACTCCAGTGTGATTTTTCCCACATGTAGCATAAGATTCAAACCTTCTCTTCTGCTGACTTCCCTGTTGACTTCCAACAGAAATACTATCGTTATACTTCCTCTTTTAGTTGTTGACACCACTTCCATTAGCTTTATTCTCAGTTTCATTCTTCTTCTTCTTCTGATCTTGATTGTATTTAGTCAAGGCATCGCTTCCACCTTCTGCGATGATCGCCTTTTCATACACTGCAGCAAATGTGTTCAGCTGGAACATGAAGACTTTACTATACAACTAGAGCTTCAATCTCGATTCGAACCTTCTTGCCTTCCTCTCATCAGTACTGACTTGGTACGTCGCAAACCTTGCAAGCTCATTGAACTTTGTAGCGTACTCCGGCACCGACATCGCTCCCTGCTTCAGCTCTAAAAACTGAACCTCCATCTGGTTCTGCGAGCTTACTAGAAAGTACATCTCTAAAAACATCTCTTTGAATTTTTCCCATGCTATAATGCCTTCTCCCCCTCGAGCCTTGTTAGCTTGCCACCAGTAGCTGGCTTCTAACTTCAGCATAAACGTAGCAAAAGCCGTCTTCTGGTCGTCGTTGATTCTGGCCACATCGAAGACCTTTTCCATTTACATTACCCACGTCTGGGCCTCAGTCGAATTCATGGATCCCTTGAATTTTGGAGGTCCTACCGCTTTGAACTCTTTAAACATTGCAGCTTGAGCTTGCGGCTGATTCGCAAGTGCTCCTGTGAGTAAATTCATCAGTTTTTGAACTGGATTGGCATTCGCCTCATCATTGTTATTGTTCGTAGACCCCTCTTATTGTTGCTGACGTGCTAGTCTTCTTCTAGGAGGCATCTTTTTGTTAAGCCATACGCTTATTAGATCCCTACTCATCTCTTAAATATTTAAGTTCAAACTTAAACATTTAAAAATTTATATTTAAACACATAACACTTCAATAAACTTTGATATTTTATTCATTCATAGTTTTAAAACATAGAAATTATAGCATCTCTGCTATTTACATCCACTTTCCTGAACTGAAAACAAGTTGCAGGATTACATCATCATCTTATCCCATTATTACCACAAATTATGGGACTTACATTTATTTAATACATAAATAACCACATAGTTTATTACTATACTATATAGGCATATTAAGATGTCGCACAGCCTCTCTACATTCCTCTTCCATCACCCAAAACACTGTTCTATGATCCACCATATACCACGATAAAACCTTGAACTAAGCTGGGTAATAAAAGACTCGATCATAGGCCCTGTCTATGGCCGAATGAAAAGTATAGTCCGTCTCCTTCATCTTGGCTTTCTTTGCTTGAACCTCATCTTCTGCACGATCTGCGTGTTGAGTAGCCTTCAAGCAAGCATCCTCCGCTCTGGCATGCTTCACTGACTCCTCTTTCATGTCGCTCTTCAGTTTCTCAAGCTCAGCCAGTGCATCATCCCTCTCACTCTCCACGTGAACTAGATCCTACTCCACGTTTTCAAGACACTCATCCAGGTCTTAAATTGTCTCATCCTTCTACTGTATGGTGGTCTGACGCACATCCACCAGTTCCTCTAGCTCCCCTACTCTACCCTGCAGCTCAATGTTGTGGTCATAAACCTCCTCGTACATCACATCACTGATAGAGTTAGGTGGAAACTCCTCTTCAAGATCCTCCTCTTCCTCTGACTCATCCTCATCATCTTGGTTAAAGACTGGCTCATGCTCCTGACCCACTACTGTGATCAGTGGAGATGGCTCTTTCTGAACCAACTGCTCCCAGACAGTATGGATGTCTCGGGGCTCCTCATCCCTAGGCATCTGAGGGAACTCCTCCCTAGCCTGACTGGACTCTCCAACAATCGTCATTTTTACAATAAAATTTAAGGTTTAATTATTACGTGATACCGATCGATACTCTCGAGTACATAATCATAAGCACATAGCACATAAGGTAGTTTATTATCTTAACTATCACCACTATCTTTTCGATCTCCTATAAGGTTACTACCTAAGGTTTTTCACCTAAGGTTCATAACCTAAAGCTTTGATACCAACTTGTGACACCCCCAAATTCGGGTACTTCATTTTCACAGGATTTGGTGTTCACTATCTAAATAAATCATAACTAACTGCCCCATAATAAGGAATGCAATAATAAATTACAACCTTAATAATAAAATCTTTCTTATAAAAAGATTACATTAATGTCAAAACGTTCCCCAGGTTTCTAACCTTAAACAAACATCAAATGCAGAAAATAAAACATCATATAACAATTAGGTCTTATTACAAAATCACATAATAAATATGAACAAGTCTTCGCAACTTGTTCATTTTGCCTTTGCCCTTACTGGTTGACAGCTCGTCAACCTTCTCAACTTTGGCTGCAATGGTTATATATGCAAGAGTGAGCAAACAAAAGCTCACTTGAAATAACAATCAATAATGATGACATATCACTGAATAAGTTGAACTGAATTGAATAACATTTCTATCATCTATAATCAAGAATTGAATACAAGATTTAGAATTCATCTGAGGGTCACAAAATCTTGAACTATGTCCTAGGTTATAAATATTTCTACTTAAACTTTTAATAGTCGTTAGACTATATGGACTTCTAACTGGTACTTAATGGGATCTGTAAGAACCCAGATTTTTGAGAATTATTAAAATAAGAATTTAATAAAAGAAAATTCTTATTAAATGATATGTTGTGTGGTATTGTATTGCATAAATGAATATGTGTTATGCAATATGTGATTTTGTGTATAATAAATATATTAGTAGTATATATTTATTATATGTAAATAAATTATGGGAGAAATTTATTAAGGGAAATGAGATGGGAAAATTAAAATAATTTATAATATTAAAATATTTTAATGTGATAATGGGTGGCATTAAATATACTTAATGTATAACCACGATTGTTTTAAAGAAATCATATATTAAATTATTGAGTGTAAGGTATGCATGCTTTAATGTAATGAATATATTATTATATTTATTACAATTAAATTGTTGAAAACAATTTAGAGAAAGAAAAAAGAAATAATTAGTTTTAATATACAAATATTATGGTATACTTTAAATAAAGGATATTATAAAGAGAGAATATTATTTTAATAATATATGTAAATAAATTGATATAAACAATTTATAATGTGAGAATAAATTATTATTTATTTTCTATATGTGATGTGGATACATGTGTGTTACATGAATTTTTTGCAAGGTAATAGATATATATATATCAGATATATGTATTTATTGCGCGAGGGAATAAATTTGTTGAGAACAATTTGTGTAGTGAATTAAAGGAGATGATTTAAGTATATAATATATATATATATATATATATATATATATATATTATAATTTGTGTAGTGAAATGAATTTATGTTGATGAGGCAAGGATATTATAATTAATATAATATCTTAATTGATTGAGTAATTTTTTTTATATAAAAAATTATAAGTAACACATTCATTTTTGCGTATATAAGGTGAAAATATAAGAAAAAACATTTTATATTATATTTTTATTTATGGAATATATAATTTATATATTAATGATGATATATATTTTATATACTTCCAATAGGGTGTAAATATTTTATGAGTGGGTTATGTAGTAACTTAATAAATGAAATTAAATTACCAAGCATTGAGTAATTAAATTATTTAATAGAGATATTAAGAGAGTAATTGGGTAATTTAGTTAATTTGATAATTGGTCAATTTCTATTCTACCCAAGTCACTATTCAAAGCTTATTCACCAACCCATATTTTTTCTCTCTTTGCCGTGTATATGAGAAGGAAATAGAGGAGTATTAGCTACTCAACATTTGAGTTTAGGCACCAAGTTTCGACTTGGGAAAAAATTGAGAAAAGTCTCCTTCTTCCTCCCTAATTGCCGAGCCTCTCCCTCTCCCAAATTTCTTAAAATTTTGTAATTTTCTAAAAATGGCAAAGTGAAGAATTATGTGTTTGAGGGAGCCTTGGCTAAATTGGATTCAAGAATTAAGTCAATTTGAAGATAGCAAGGCTTGGATTTATTACACAAAGAGAGCATAAGGTATAAACCCATGCACAATTTTAAGTTTAATTCAAGTTATAGAATATATAATTTTTAAGGATAAACTTGAGATTTTGGAATTTTAGTAAGTTGTGTTATAATTTTGATTGAAATTCCTTTGTAATCAATCAAGTTTCAGTCCATGTATATGTAATATAGTGTTAGAATTTATTTGGAAGTAAAAGAACAAAATTTGAGTTTCGTTCGTAAGCTTTTAGTTTACTAAATTATGTTTTCGACTTGGAATTGGTTATGGAATGATGAATATAGAGACTTGGTGGTTAGGTTTGGATTGTGGGAGGTTATAAGGATGGATTTGTGGTAAAATCGATAACAAATCGATAAGAAACCAAGTCGAATGAAAATTATATGTATTATGTTTGTTAAATGGCCATAGAAAGCTAACTCGAATAAAAAGTTAGAATTTAATGGAGCCGATGCCGTAAACAAATCTTATTATGTTAAATAAGATTTATTTGTGAAGAAAATCAGATTAGAACGAGTCGAGGCAAGTTTTGGAAGTCAAAACGAGACGTTCGAAAAAACTAGTGGACTACTGACCCAAAAAAGAAAATTCAGAGTTAGCTAGAAGTTTTAAAAACATTTGGTCTTTTAGGTTATTATAGTATATTGAATAAGCTTTCCATAGACTCTAAAATGGACTAATTCCGACTTCGGAGTAAGGAGTTATGACATTTCAAAGGAAGAGTATCGAATCTGTCCAAAATTAGAAATCAGATTCTGATCAATCCCCTTGTGCGGGTTTCTGGAATTTTGTGTCTGGAGTTTGAAAATGGTCAAAGAATGAATGTTGTAGTCTCGGAAGTTACCTTCGCGTGGGCTCAAGAATCGCTCAAAAATGTTTTAAAACCAAAAAGTTATGACTGTTTTAGCTAGAGAGGGTAAAGCTAAAACGAAATGAAAAACTGTTATGAGTGGACATTTTCGGTCCTGTTTCAGGCTGCCTATGAGGTCCGAAATTAGTAGTTTATATTTTTTTAAAATAGCCCACTATGGTACCTATAACATATCCAAATTTGTAAATTTTTCGATAAGTAAGCAAAGCGTGAGAAAATCGCAAAGTGGGTTGCAGCAGTCGCCTTGCAGCAGTCGCCGAGCAGCAGCGGGGCCAGGCAGCTCCCGGCGCCCGCCGGCACCTGCTGGCGCCAAGCTGTGCTGGGCAGCTGCTTGGTGCAATTTTGGCGCGCTGTTTTACTCGACTTCCGTGACTCGTTTTCGCGGTTAAAAAATTCATAAATGTACTATGATATGAGGTCTATAACATACTAGAAATTCATCGTGGTTCGATTAATGATTTGAGAATTAAAAATGAGCGAATGATCATGTCAGAACTTAAAAACAGGCGACGTCGAACGTAGCCGTTATGGGCTATTTTGACGTTCGCATTACGGATAGTGTTTGGGCTAGATTTTAAGCAAGGTTAAGTCTAATAAAGTCCAAAGAGATTATTTTTGACGTTATGTGATAAGTTATGCCACGAAAACTCAGTCCGGGCATAAATAACGTAATAAAAATAAAATATAAATATAAATTTACATATTTAAGAGAGATAAGCTAGAAATAGTATGTGAAAATGGTTTTATAGCGAAACGAAAAGTATGGAACCATTAGAAAATTGTAATGACCATAAAAGTAATGAAATAAAGGTTTCCAGAGTTTAAAATGGTGATTTTGAGCTAAGATTTATGTTATGACGTATATATATATATAATATATATATATATATATATATATATATATACGAAGTAAGGATGTGAGTTATTCGTGAAGCAAACTGCGAAACTAATTTGCTAATAGAATAAAATATTTGTGTATGTGGCAATTGGTCGAATTAACTTATGAGCTATCAAAAAGGTATAAAAATAATAACGATAAAAGAAATAATATAGCAAGCCGTGTTTTACTATAAAAGTTATATAATATCTGTTTATTACCTGAATTAGCAAATAAAGACAAAAGATATTCCTAAAGTGGAATACAAGTGATTTAATCTTCGAAATGTTAAATATTTACATATTAAAATGTGAGGGACCTTTATTTGGCATAAAATGGTTAAAACGAATTAAGTTTCTAAATAAACTAATATTCGTTTTGAGATAAGAATAAATATTATTAGTTTGTATAAACTAATAATTATTATTAGTGAGTAAACATGCATATTTTGTGATATATTTAATTATTTAATATGTGTGTGCATGTAAAAATAATTGTGCAGGAATTGTGGAGTAACACTATATTAAATTATTTCGGTAATCTCCAATCAAGACAAGTTTTTCAGTTAGGTTATATTTGTGGATTGTATGTGATTATATGGTGAGTTATATACCATGTTTATTGAATTGTTAAAGTCAAAATATGACTAAGTCAATTGAGTAATGGAACTCAATTTCTATATGCGTTTTTTGATAGCATATGTTGTATGAGAATGTGAAATATAAAAGGCATGTATAAATGTATTGCATGAAATTATATTGCATAAATGATATGCCTATTAGAAAAATTATTGATGCATGAATATATACATTGCAAAGAATTATTGCTGCATATAGAATATTATGCATAGTAAAGAAAGTATATTGCATATGGTGAATATAGAGTTGTGTGCTATGTGAAACATGATAAACTGTTAAATTTGCTGGGCTGTCGAGCTCAATCTTGCAAACACAAACGTTTTGCATGTTAATGATGTTAAGCAATATTACTTGCTATATGGATGATGAAGATTGTTGGATGTGCGAAATAAATACATTTTCTTACATTAGAAATGGTAGAAACCTATAATTGATGGTTTTGATATATGTAATCAACAACTATGTATAGTTTAAACTATTCAATAAAGAATATTTATTGTAGATGTATTAAAATGAATACTTTATAAATAAAGTTATATAGTAACATTACTATATAAGAAAGAATTAATATTGAGTTATATATATTAATATAATTCTGATAAGAATAAATCATATAAAATGAATATGATTTTAGTTTAAAGAAGAATTATAAAGGTTACGATTTAGGGAACGAATGAATGAAATTAAAGAAAAAAATTTATTCTGCATTTTTAGCTATTTTAACATTAAAAATTATTTTAAAGCTAGAAAAAGATAATATTAACGCACAAGATCGGGGAGGGAAATAGTCCTGATTTTGGGGTCCTTACAGCAGGTATCAAAGCTAAGGATTATAAACCTTAGGTAAGTGAACATTAGGCTATAATCGTAAGCAAGGTAGATGAAAAGAAAAAAGGAAGTTAAGTTTAAGTAGTGGTACAGTCGTACTCTTTAATGGTTGATGTATAGTATCTGGGCTAAACGATTCCTTCAGGAAGCGGAGGTATATACGAACTAGCCACCGATCTAACTCGCTGTGAAATACAGTGTAGACGAGATGAAAAACTAGTTTGTTGGTTGTTTGTGGGAAACCACTCAGCTTACTATATTAAACGCTGTTAGAGACTCGATGTGTACCGAGTATAGAGTTATGAATACGTATGATGAAAATGTGATTTTTTTCACATACGTAGATGTATAGGATGAGTTAAGTCCTAGAAATATTATAAGAAGAAGATGAGAACAACGAGGAGTAAACTCGAATAAAATATTGAGCAATATGAATGAAGTTAGAAATTCTTAAAGGAAGAATTGATAAATAACCAAGTAGATTCAAAGAAGAATCTTAAAAGGGAAGGAGTAAAGGATCAGGGGACACCTGATTCAAATAATCATAAATAATATGATTAGAGAAGAAAGAAAGAAGATCGTAGAAATTAAACGATCATAAAATGAGAAATAATCGTAATATAACACGATTATGATATAAGATCACGACGTGATCTAATCAAGACAAAGGACAGATAATCAAGCGAATGATTGAAAATTTATAGCATAATGGCTATATGAAAATGGTACTATAAAATAGTACAAGAATAAAACTCAGAAAGAGTTATAGATGATGAAATACAAAGTAAATAAAATTAGTATTGAGCAAAGAACAAGATAAGATTTCATGGGATTAAGTTGGATTTCAATTAAGGACTTATGTGATAGTTGAGTTGTACAAACTTTTGTATGGGCAAGAGTTTTGTGTTTGGTTTAACGACCGCTTAGTTTATCACATTGATAATCGTTAAAATGTTGGTGTCGCGTTATCGGTGTATATATGGTGAGAATGTAATTTTTTTCCTCATATATATTCGATAATTAGAGAATATATATAAGAATAGGTGTGAGTTTATAAAACTCATGCTTATGATAAGTTTGTGACTCATAATCATAAGGTATGTTGTTGAAAACCTAAGCGTATGGAAAGTTCCTGATTGGTTATTGGACTATGTATTACTAGGATAAGTTCTTAAACTCATATTTTTATGGTAAGTTTTTAAACACATAAGGTGTGGTAAGTTTGATGAACTATCCCAGTGTATAGGGTTAGTTTAATATAGTTGGAGTTAATGGTGATAGATGTGATAACCCGAATTTTTAAGAATTTATAAATGAGAATTTAATAAATAAAATTATTATTTTAAGATGTTTCGAGTACGAGTATGTATATATGTGTTATATATTGTGAAATATGTGATTTGGTGTGAAGAGAATTTTAATATTTATTGAATTAAATAAATATTTTAATTTATTTATTGAGTGAAATAAATAAATTATGTGATTGTGGTGAAGTAATTTAATTAAGTATAACATATTAATTAAATGAATATTTCATATTTAATTTAATATGTAATGATTTTATGTTATAGTTCTAATTTAATTGGGATAATTAAATTAGATGAAGTTATACGGTAATTGTTACATGAAATTATAATTAGCGAGTAATTATAATTATGTAACAATTTTTATGTGATTAATTGATGTTAACTTTTAATTAATTAAATTAGAATATTAATATTTAATTAATTAAAGTATAATATTAAAAATATGTGTTAAAGGATTTATTAAAAGAGTTTTTAAAACTGTTTTCCCAAAAAAGGCCCTTGCACCCGTTTTAAATCCGTTTTGCCAAACAGAGACTTAACTACTAAAAACCTGTTTTTAAAAATAATGTTGTTTTGCCAAACAAGCCTTAGGAATTTTAAGCTTCAAATTTTGTAACTTATATATTAATTGGTAATTAATATATGATATAAGTATAGGTGTTAATAGCTGACATTTATGTATATTGTATATGTATAATATATCTATATGTCAGTTTATGTTTTGTAAAACTACGTTAGTTTAGAAAGAACAAAACAAAGAGTTAGACAATGAGATAAACAAAGATGAAAATACAGAGAAGTTAGAGAGAAAAAAGAAAGAATAAGGAGAAAGAAAGAGAATGAGTTGAAGAGTCAACAAAGAAATCATCATCTCCTTCTTCCTCACAACTCATAAGGGTATAATTGTTATCCTTGTAGTTTTTAGAATTTTATGTTCTTCATTATTTATTTCTCTGTAAATTGAGTTTTATGAAGTTAATGTAAACATGGAATTGTATGTGTGAATTGTGCTATAACATATTCATATAGGAATGGTATGATGATCTAAGTGAGTTAATTCATGAATATATGATGAACATGAGGAATTCATGTTCATCAAAAGTCACAGTAAAGTATTTTGAAAAATATATATAGTTTCTTTTAAAATTAAAATTTCATAGTTGATTGTTAGTTGTTGTTCAAATTGATGTTAGATGATGATAACATGTTTAAAAACGAAATCAATGCATGTGTTATGGACTGAATTGGTTGGAAATTAAATCCATGATGAATTATTTTGTTAAATGTCTGAGTTTTATGAAAATAGCAAAATTTGGTTTTTTAAAACCTTTAATTCTTGTTGCTTAGATGATTTCTGTGATTAGAATCATGTTATACATGTGTATGGTTGCATATATGTACTTTACATTGTCTGAGTAATTTGGAATTGCCAATTTTTGGAGTATTGGGGAAGAACAGTGAGCAGAGGCAGTTTTCTTTAATTATTTATTCAATTTTTAAAACCCCAATTTGAATCGTTTGATTGTTTCAATGATAATGGTTATGTGTTAGACATGCAACAAATTTCTATAACATATTCTTAATATGTACTTGATGATTTCAAATTTAAAAGAAAGAAGGTTGTGAAAACCTTAAATTATTATTTGATTTATTTTAATTAAATTGAATGTTTAACTTAAATTATAATTTGTTTGGTTATAATTTAATTAATATAATATGTAATTACAATTTGGATAATTATAATTAGAGTAAAGGTTTAATTTAAACTATAAATTGTTAAATTATAATGAATATTATTTGATTAATCAAAGTAAATGTTAATTTAAATTATAATATGTGTAATTATAATTTAATAAATGCATCATGTAGTTGATTAATTATAAATTATAATTTAATTAATTATAATTTAATTAATATAAGATGTAATTATAATTTGATTAATTATAATTAAAGTGAATGTTTAAATTATAATTTGTTTAATTATAATTTAATATGAGTACATAATTATTATTTGATTTAATTATGTGAGCATATAATATGACTATGTGATGTGATAAATTATGTGATAATTAATTTATATTAATTAATTATGCATATAAGTTTGACAATGTGTGTTAAACGAATAAATGGGAGAGAACTATGAAGTGTAAAGTAGAATTTACTTAAGCGTCCCTAAGTGACTAATAGTTGATGTGTATGGTAATACGTTGTGTAGGATTCATGAAGTACAGATAATTTTAAGTTGTTTTTTGATAATTGGTAATCTACGAGCCAGACAAGTCTTTCAGTTCCTATTTTCTATGTGAACTTGATGATGAACTGTTTTAAATTGTTTGTCAAAGAGCATGATATGTTATATATGTTGTAAGCATTAAATGTTAAAGTCAATTTATGACTGCATTGAGTGATTAAAGACTGTTGTTTGAGTAAGGAACTCAATATTTATATTTGTTATGTGAATTAAAGCATGTGTGCTATGTTACTCTGTTGATTATGAGATGTATGTTGAGCATGTTATTTATGTTCTACGTGATGCATGAAAGCTGTTAGATCTTGCTGAGCTGTCGAGCTCACTCTTGCAAATAACCACTTTTGCAGGTCAAGGATGCAAGGTAATGATACGTGCTAGTTGAATGTTAAGATCAATAGTGATGCAAGAAATTATTTATTCTAGATGAGTAATGTATTTGTTTCCTTAATTGTAACATAATTGTTGAGTTGTAAGTTGAGCTATCCGATGTATAGGGGATATTGCTTTATAATGTAAGACTTTGTATAGTAACTTCGATGAAGCGATTCATATAATAATTTGAATCAAAGATATGTAATGGTAAATGTTGTGATTCAGGACAATAAAGAAAGAAATATATAAAAATTTTAATTATTCTGCATTTTTAGTGATTGTATCATCGAATAATTATGTAAAGTTAGAAGTTCGATGTATTGTTAAGGCCAAGATTGAGAGTCGAATTGTATGAATTTTGGGGTCGTTACAATAGAGATGAATAGAATTGTATGATGAAGTATTTGGAAATAGTTAAACAGGATGAAGAAGAAATGGATATTCTCAAATCTACTAGCTATGCTATATTTTGAAATTTATTGGAATCGGGCTGACAGCCGCACTATTGTATTTTTGAAAAATATATTGGGTAAATTGTTGAACCAATAAGTTTCAAAAATTTCGGTGGTTTCTTATGTCTACGCTAATTGTTTCGGGTAAAAAAATGATTTGAAAAATATCAAAAGAATTTTCTATAGTCATTAATCCATCATTACTATGATGTAGATATGACAAATGATGACATTCTCAACGGGCTATTGAAAATAATGCGGTACTATGCGTCATAAAATGATTTTTAGTATTTTAGTAATGAAAGAAGTGTCAAATGCCATTTGAGTCGGCTAGACACAAATTCAGATATTGCTTTCATATAAAGCTTTTGAACTGTCCAACTAAATTGATTCGGTTTGGACTCCAGATAGAGTAAGAACTTTCCTATAATGGGATTATTTTATATTGCGTCTTGGGGATGGCAAAGAGGAACTGAAATAATTGTTCCGCATAGATAGTGTTAATCGACACAGAACATCCAAAATAGGAAATTATGTTCACGCAAAATAGCGACAAAGGTATTATGGGTCAACACAGGGCATAAATAGGATGATAACCTATATGTCCGTAAGTTATATCGGTTTGCCGATAAATGTCTGTTGAAACCTTTTCAGAAATAAGTTTATGGTCTTTATGACTTTATTATGATATAGAAAGTTTTTTTTAAACGAATCTTTTGGATTCTTGAATTATTCATATTGCTTTACAATTATTGATCAATTGTGGAGAATTTCTATTTTCTGGAGGTTAGGTATAGAAAGAATGAAATTTCTTAAGAGGAAGTAGGTCGCAGAATACGACAATGGTTGATGAATTCTTGAAAAGGAAAAAGGTAGACTAATGAGTAATAAAGATTTTTGGATACTGAATTGATAAGGAATAGTCACCTGAAGATTAGAAACGTGAAAAAAAATAAAAAAGTAAGTCCGAGAATTATAGGACTTTTAAAGGAATATGAAGAATGTAATGGTTCAGAAATACCCTTAGAAAAAAAAAGGGGGACATTGAGAAGTAAATAATACTCATAACATAATCGAGTTTAAATAGCAATTATGTGACGCCCCCAAAATAGGTTTAATACCAACCCATTCTGAGTCGCCAAATACATGGTACAGAATTCAAATACAATCTTTTATATCACACGGTCGTGCAAAATACGACCACACAATTGTGAGTGTCAATACAAATATGTAAAAAATATTAACATTCAAACTAAGTCCTCATTACAATTATTATCACACTATTTATTAGAAATAGTGAAGACTACTACTGCTCTAACTCGGACCATCACTCTGTCCACCGACTAGTTCCTGCGACATTCTCATTTCCTGAAGAGGACAATAGATAAAAAGGGTTAGCTCAACTAGCCCAGTAAAGAATATTATAACTAAGATAATAAAGAACAATTTATCGTTAATCTTCAACAATTCAGATAAAATATTATTGACAACAAGTTTTAGATCAATATTCGCAGCGGAAATAACAATTCATTAGAAGAGTTAAATAGGGAATGAAGTCTACTATCTTCTATGATTTAAAAGTCCATCATCAATATTTTATCCCTGTAACATCAATCAATATACATCTCGAATCAAATATTCACCTTTGCACTACAGGGCCAAAGATATTCAATTGTATCACCAGTGGTCATGTTCATCTCAACACCTGTTCATCTTTGCACTACGGGCCAAAGATATTCATCAGGTAAACATTCATCTTTGCTCTACAGGCCAAAGATATTCAGTTATATCTCCATTTAGGACTGAGGATGATGAAAAATAATATAAATAACGAATCCAGTGAGATAAAGGACAAAGATTAGGCATTCGTAATTTAGTTTATCTAAGTTCAAGAATATTCCATAATAATATTTTGTGAAACAAAATTCAAGAATGAAGATCAAAACTTGGATCCAATCAAAGATAAGAACCTTAACAGGTAACTTGGACAAATAGAAAAAAAATTAATTTTTTCGTGAATAGTGCCGTATACGTGAATAGTAACCCCGTAGAATTTCATAATAAAATCCATGATAATATTTTGGTATAATGATATTGAAAAGAATAACATCATTTACGAAAGAAAATAACATCCCTTACCTTAACAGGAAAGTAGTTTTGACCGAAATATCGGATATTATGTGGACGAAAACTTGCACTGTTATCAACGCTCGAAGTATCTAAATACTCACAAGAAATATACTCTATATTATAGAGAGAAAATTTTCTGATTGTGGTGTGATTTTCATTTCTAACTAAGCACCCTATTTATAGGAAGATGCCAAGGACACCAAAATAGACTTTTGAAACCAGCGGAGCATTTCTTCAAAGTTTGGCAGGTTGGCAATATACCAAGATTGATCAAAGACTTTTCCACCAAAAATTCCACATGCTTTATATAATAAATATATATATATATATATATATATATATTAAAATATTTATTTTTAAAACTTTAATAATTCATAATAATAGCCCTTTTATTAGAAAAATATAAATTTTATGTCTTTTATAGGAAATTTAATTCTCTACAACTTTGTAGAAGGAATTTTTTCCAAATTCCCAACCGAAAATGACCGAAATTCACAAACGGATGATTTTCCACACCAAAAATACTGATAAAAATACCTCAGCACTAATTCCTTCTTTTATATCCACAAATAAATATTTCTTTATCATATAAATCAATAATTAGTTATTCACCCATAATATTACAGAACTACAATATTGACAACCAGGTCGTTCCCAAGAAAGAGGGGGCCTTCCGATAAGGATTTCTCCTTACTGGCGCGCAATTAAATAACCCCTCCTAGACAGAACTTTCTTAGACATTGCCAATAATGCTATCTAATAATATTATTCAAATAATATGAATTATTAATTTGATAATTTGAAATATTGTGCAATGACAATTATTGAATCAATAATACAAAATATCAACGGTAGCAATTATTGAATCAATCATATAAAATATCAACGTAGTAATTATTGAATCAATAATATAAAATATTGAACAGTAATTACTATTACAATAATTGAGTAAGTGACTTCTTACGTAAGAATCAATAATTCAAAATAATGTGCAATACCGTGTGCTACTGTGCAACAACGCGTATTACTGTATTTTTATCACCGGGTATTTCAACAGTTTAACGGTAACAGTTTTACCGTTATTTATAAAAAGGTTATTTATGTCGCTTTCTATATCCGACAGTTATTTCGTTGTGGTGCCCACAAATGGCTGCGTCGTCGTACGAATATTCCCTAACAATAAGAATATTCCACGACCAAACGAATATTCTCCGACAACAATGAATATTTTATAACCACTTGCTTATTTAGAAATATTTGCACATTTCACCCATAACTTATCACATTTATCAAATCAACACCTTACTATTTCAAAATAATATATAAAGAAAATTAAATCTTTATTTATAAAATTCGGGGTCTTACAAATTATGAATTGGAAACTATAATAATTGATTAAGGAAAGGAAGAAGATAGGTGATAGTAAACATAAGGAAATGGTATGTTGGAATGATTCAACAATAAGGTTATGAGAAAGAATAAGATCTAAACCGTATAAGAACGATTCGGTATTGTGATTCCGAGGACGGAATCCTTATAAGGGGGGAAGAATGTAAGAACCCAGATTTTTGAAAATTATTAAAATAAGAATTTAATAAAAGAAAATTCTTATTAAATGATATGTTGTGTGGTATTGTATTGCATAAATGAATATGTGTTATGCAATATGAGATTTTGTGTATAATAAATATATTAGTAGTATATATTTATTATATGTAAATAAATTATGGGAGGAATTAATTAAAGGAAATGAGATGGGAAAATTAAAATAATTTATAATATTAAATTATTTTAATGTGATAATGGGTGGCATTAAATATACTTAATGTATAACCACGATTTTATTAAATAAATCATATATTAAATTATTGAGTGTAAGGTATGAATGCTTTAATGTAAGGAATATATTATTATATTTATTATAATTAAATTATTGAAAACAATTTAGAAAAGGGAAAAAGAAATAATTAGTTTAAGTATACAAATATTATGGTATACTTTAAATAAAGGATATTAAAATAAATTCTATCATTGAATTATTTTAATAAAGAGAGAATATTATTTTAATAATATATATAAATAATTTATAATGTGAGAGAATAAATTATTATTTATTTTCTATATGTGATGTGGATACATGTGTGTTACATGAATTATTTGTATGGTAATAGATATATATTAGATATATGTATTTATTATGCGAGTGAATAAATTTGTTGAGAACAATTTGTGTAGTGAATTAAAGGAGATGATTTAAGTATATATATATATATATATATATATATATATATATATATATATATATATATATAATTTGTATAGTGAAATGAACTTATGTTGATGAGGCAAGGATATTATAATTAATATAATATCTTAATTGATTGAGTAATTTTCTTTATATAGAAAATTATAAGTAACACATTCATTTTTGCGTATATAAGGTAAAAATGTAATAAAAACATTTTATATTATGTTTTTATTTATGCAATATATAATTTATATAATACTGATGATATATATTTTATATACTTTAAAGAGGGTGTAAATATTTTATGAGTGGGGTTATGTAGTAACTTAATAAATGAAATTAAATTACCAAGCATTGAGTAATTAAATTACTTAATAAAGATATTAATTGGGTAATTTAGTTAATTTGATAATTAGTCAATTCTTATTTTACCCAAGTCACTATTCAAAGCTTATTCACCAAGCCATATTTTTTCTCTCTTTGTCGTGTGTATGAGAAGGAAGTAGAAGAGTATTAGCTACACAAGATTTGAGATTGGGCAGCAAGTTTAGACTTGGGAAAAAATTGAGAAAAATCTCCTTCCTCCCTAATTGTCAAACCTCTCCCCTCCCAAATTTCTTAAAATTTTGTAATTTTATAAAAATGGCAAAGTGAAGAATTATGTGTTTGAGGGAGCCTTAGCTAAATTGGATTTAAGAATTAAGTCAATTTGAAGATAGCAAGGCTTGGATTTATTAAACGAAGAGAGCATAAGGTATAAATCCATGCACAATTTTAAGTTTAAGTCAAGTAATAGAATATATGATTTTTATGGCTAAACTTGAGATTTTCGAAGTTTAGTAAGTTGTGTTGTAATTTTTATTGAAATTCCTTTGTAATCAATCAAGTTTTAGTCCACGTATATGTAATAGAATGTTAGAATTTATTTGGAAGAAAAAGAACAAAATTTGAGTTTCGTTAGTAAGCTTTTAGTTTACTAAGTTATGTTTTCGGCTTGGAATTGGTTATGGAATGATGAATATAGAGACTTGGTGGTTAGGTTTGGGTTGTGGGAGGTTATAAGGATGGATTTGTTGTAAAATCGCTAACAAATCGATAAGAAACCATGTCGAATGAAAATTGTATGTGTTATGTTTGTTAAATGGCCATATAAAGCTAACTCGAATAAAAAGTTTGAATTTAATGGAGCCGATGCCGTAGACAAGTCTTATTATGTTAAATAAGATTTATTTGTGAAGAAAATCAGATTAGAATGAGCCGAGGTTAGATGTCAAAATGAGACGTTCAAAAAAACTAGTGAACTGCTGACCCAAATTAATATAACTCTGATATATTGAGTTATATATATATATATATATATATATATATATATATTAATATTGAGTTATATATATTAATATAACTTTGATAAGAATAAATCATATAAAATGAATATTATTTTAGTTTAAAGAAGAATTGTAAAGGTTACGATTCAGGGAACGAATGAATGGAATAAAAGAAAAAAAATTATTCTGTATTTTTAGCGATTTTAACATTAAATATTGTTTTAAAGCTAGAAAAAGATAATATTAATGCAAAAGATCAGGGAGAGAAATAGTCCTGATTTTGGGGTCATTACAAGATCAGCCCTTCGTACCATGTATTGTGCACAAACATCTTAACGCTTTCGCATAGTAATCTCCTATGATAGGGTTGTTCATCTCAGCTTTAATTAATTAAATAATCCGCACCAAAAAAAGTTTGGTTTGGATTAGCTCAAAGGGTAATTTAGAGTTCAACTATCATCAACTAAGGAGTATTTGAATCAAACTTACAATAATTTAAGAGTTCGATAACAAAAGAGTTAGGGAATAACTATGACTCACAACAGTAGACATCATATTTAACAGTTATGCTTTAGAAGTAAACTTAAAGCATTTGAATGATTTTCCAGGACTTCCACAGGATAGAGAGATAGAGTTCGTGATCGACTTAGCACCGGGGATTGCTTCGATATCGAAAGCCCTGTACAGAATGGCTTCGGTCGAGATGAAGGAGTTGATGGTTCAACTACAGGAATTGTTGGATAAGAAGTACATTCAGTCGAGCGTATCACAGTGGGGAGCGCCGATATTGTTCGTGAAGAAGAAGGATGGATCGATGCGGCTTTGCATTGATTATAAGGAGTTGAACAAAGTCACGATCAAAAATAAGTATCCTTTACCTAGAATTGATGACTTATTCGATCAACTGTAGGGTGCTTGATACTTCTCAAAAATAGATTTGAGAAGTGGGTATCATCAGTTGAAGGTAAGAAGAGAGGATGTACCAAAGACGACATTTAGAACTCGGTATGGACATTACGAGTTCTTCGTGATGTCATTTGGTCTAACGAATGCACCAGCGACATTTATGGACTTAATGAATAGGGTGTTTAAGCCATTTCTGGACAAGTTCGTAGTGGTGTTCATAGACGACATTTTGGTATATTCCAAAACTAAGGAGAAACACACTGAACATTTGAGGCTGACATTGGAATCGCTGAAACGGGAGAAGTTATATGCGAAATTCTCAAAGAGAGAATTCTGGTTAGAACGTGTGCAATTTGTTGGTCACGTGATTGACAAAGATGGGATTTCAGTAGATCCGTCGAAGGTTGAAGCTGTAATGAATTGGGATCAGCCAAAGATACCGTCAGAAGTGAGGAGTTTCTTGGGATTGGCAGGTTATTATAGAAGATTCATACAAGACTTTTCCAATATCGCAACTCTATTGACAAATTTAACTAGGAAGACAGTTCAGTTTGTTTGGACGAAAAAGTGTGCGAAAAGTTTTCAAGAACTGAAGAAGAGATTGAGTACGATGCCTGTGTTGTCATTGCCTGATAGTACTGGAAATTTTGTGGTATACAGTGATGCTTCACATAAGGGATCAGGATGTGTGCTAATGCAGAACGACAAAGTCATTGCTTATGCATCACGTCAGTTGAAGAATTATGAGAAAGGGTATCCAACCTATGACTTAGAATTGGCGGCAGTAGTGTTTGCTTTAAAGATATGGAGACACTACCTATATGGAGAAAAGTGTGAGATATACACAGATTATAAGAGTCTGAAGTATATCTTTACATAGAAAATTTTGAATATGCGCCAAAGGAGATGGTTGGAGCTTATCAAGGACTACGATTGCAAAATTCTATACCATCCGGGTAAAGCTAACGTTGTTGCCGACGCCTTGAGCAGAAAGGGTCCTGAGAAGTTAATGTTGCTAACTGCTCAGGAACATTTGGTAAATGAGATGGCTAATTTGGAGCTGGAAGTTAAGTATTCGAACGTGGCGTATGAGAAATTATTCCAGGTAACTACCGGTTCAACTTTGGTAGACAAAGTGAAAGAGGTACAACTACATGATGAGGAATGTAAGAAGATCAGAAAGAGAGTAATCGATGGTGAAGAGATAAAGTTCAAGATTGATAATGATGGACTGCTACGATTTGAGGGGAAAATTTGGGTACCGCTAGTGCCCGAAGTCAAAGAGGAAATTTTGAGTGAAGCTCACAGTTCGAGATATTCGATTCACCTTGGGAGTACGAAGATGTACCAAGATCTCAAACAACATTTATGGTTGCCGAATATGAAGAGAGACGTGGCTGAATGTGTTACACAATGTCTAACGTGCTAGAAGGTCAAAGAAGAACATCAGAGACCTAGTGGATTACTACAACCGTTGGCTATTCTGGAGTGGAAATGGGAGCATATCATGATGGATTTTGTGGTTGGTCTTCCAACGACTCAAAAAGGCTATGATGCAGTATGGGTTATCGTGGATCGACTGACGAAGTCAGCACATTTCTTACCTATCAAGATTAGATTCAACTTGGATCAGTTGGTGAAGCTGTACGTTAAGGAAATTATTTCTAGACATGGTGTTTCGATATCAATTGTATAACACAGGGATTCACGTTTCACGTCGAATTTCTGGAAGCGATTACAAGAATGCTTGGGAACGCAATTGCGAATGAGTACGGCATACCATCCCCAAACTGATGGCCAAAGCTAGTGAACGATTCAGACTCTAGAGGATATGCTGAGAGCTTGTGTTATGGACTTCAAAGGAAGTTGGGATGATCATCTACCATTAGTGGAGTTCACTTACAACAATAGTTACCATGCGAGTATTGGCATGCCGCCTTACGAAGCATTGTACAGAAGGAAATGCAGGACTCCATTATGCTGGGATGAGGTCGGTGAGCGTCAACTATTGAGACCAGAATTTATGCAACAAACTACTGAGATTGTGAAGCTGATCAGAACAAGGCTAGTAGCTGCTCACGATAGACAGAAGAAATATGTCCATTATCATCGTCAGAATCGAGAGTTTGAAGTAGGAAGCTTCGTTTTCCTGAAGGTATCTCCCTGAAAAGGGACGATTCGATTTGGCAAGAAGGGAAAACTAAGTCCCCGATTCATTAGACCTTTTGAGATACTGCGAAAGGTTAGTGAGGTAGCTTACGAGGTTGCATTACCTCCGGAGTTAGATCATATTCATAACGTTATCCACATTTCTGTGTTGCGATCGTACAAACACGATTACAAGCATGTGATATAGTATGAGCCGTTGCAGTTTGACAAAGACTTAACGTATGATGAAGTTCCTATTCAGATAGTTGGCAGGAAAGAGCAGGTACTTAGAAATAACGTGATACCTTCTGTTAAGGTAATTTGGAGGAAGCACAATGCTGAAGAAGCTACGTGGGAACTTGAAGATGTTATGATGAAAACGTATCCTCAATTATTTGTTTAATTTCTTGTATATTGATTCTGGGGACAGAATCTTTTTAAGGGGGGAAGAATGTGGCGAATTGAGTTTTTGTTTTGTGATTCTGGGGACAGAATCCTTTTAAGGACGGAAGATTGTAACAAACGAGAATTTTGTATTTTAATTTTAAATATTTATTGAATTAAGTAAATATTTTAGTTGAATTATTTATTGAGTTGAATAAATAATTTATGTGATTATATTGTGGAGTAATTTAATTAAGTGCAATACATTAATTAAATTGATGTTTAAGTAATTTTGTGGTGAAATTCTAATTTAATTGAGATAATTAAAGTAGATGAGTTGTTATGTGGTGATTTGTTAAATAATGATTTAATGATTTAGTGAATAATTATAGTAATGCCTAATTTAATTTAAATAATTAAATTAGAAATTTACTAATTTGTTATATGGAATTATGATTAATGAAGTAGTTATAATTGTGTAGCAATGTAATTTATATGACAATTTTATTTAACGATTGGATGTTAGCTTTTATTTAATTAAATTAGAATAGTGAGATTTAATTAAATAAAGTGTGACATTGGTAACTATGTAGTAAAAATGAGTTATTAAATAAATTAAAAAGGGTTTTAAATTAGTTTTGCCAAACAAGGCCCTTAAATATATTTTAATGTAGTTTTACCAAACAAGGCCTTAACTCCTAAAAATTTATTTTTGAAAATAAATGAGTTTTGCCAAACAAGCCTTTGTGGCTTTTGATTTTTAAAAATATATAACTGATATGTATTTATTAGAGAGATTAACTATTTATCAGTTATTATGTTTTATATTATATGTATATGTCAGTTATAGGTATATGATATATTACGTTAAAATATTAGAGTTAGAGTTAGACTATCAGACTAAGAGAAGAGAGAGAGCAGAGAAAGAAAAGAGAGAAGAAGAAAGAAGAAGAAGGAGAAAGCTTGTGAATTCAAAAAGAAAAACTCTGAGAAATCAAAGATCATCATCATATTCTTCGTCTATCAATCAAAGGTATAATCTAATTTAAGTTTTTGTTTTTCATAGTTTCATCATAGTTTAGTTCTCTGTTTGTGAGTTTGTTATGAATTTAATGTAAACATGAATTCTATATGTAATTTATGTTATAACATGATTGTATGTGATTTATATAATTGTTTATGTGGTTCAATTCATGTAAATATGATGAACATGAAGAAATCATGTTCATAGCAATTTACAATGAACTAGTTTGAAAAATGGTTTCTTAAATATCAAAATTGGTGTTTGACTATGCTATGATTATGAGAATTGAATTTAGATTATAACAATATTTTAAGAAACAAAATTAACATGCTTTAAATTGTGTGATTTGGTTTAAAAATAAAGTCACAGTGTTTATTTTCTTCAAGAACACTTAACAATGGTGTTTTCTTCAAAATCATTAAATTAAGGGTTTTTGATTATATGTTTTGATGTTTATATATATTCCTATATGCATTATATGTATTAAATTTTGAATTTGGTGCGAGGAGATAAGCCAAATTGGCTTCTTCCTGCACAAATTCGCGAACTGTGTTTTTCCCCAGCAGGGACCCTCGCCCTAGCAGGCCCCCTTGTTGTCCAAAAATTTGTTTTGTGTTTTGCGTAGTTTTTATGCGTTACACGATAAGCTAACTTAATGTGATGAATTTGATGACGTGTTAAGCATACATTGAGATGTTAGAACAATTCATTAACGTATTTCACGTGATTAACTTGTAAGTTAGATACGTTATGTAAACCGTTATTCGAAAAGTCTAATAACGCGTTCAAAACCGATGTTCGTGATTGAACAGGCTTAGAATTAGTTATTATTGCAAATATAATGATATGTAGGGTTAATTGAGAAACGAAAATTGTAATTTGTAGCTTGTGCACGAGGCAAGTTTTCTTACCCTAACTCGATTATGTTTACTATTGTTGAGCAAGTTTTTAAACTTTACTTTTATATTGTGAAATTTTTCTAACTATACCTTTATTTGAGCAAATCCTTTTATTCTACATTGGGCAAGTATTGTATTGAAATAATGTAGCCTTGACTTAATTTTTTAAACAAGGTTTTATCGTATCTTTCAAATGCTGTATGTTTAATTCTAAAGCATAAGTTATTTCATAATTCTTTGGTTATTGAATTCTTAATTATTGTAAGTTGATTCAACTACTCCTTAGTTGATGATAGTTGAACTCCAAATTACCCTTTGAGCTTATCCAAACCAAACTTTCTTTGGTTCGGACTCGTTAAATAATACTAAGATGAACAACCCTATTAATAGGGGATTACCATGCGAAAGCGTTAAGATGTTTATGCATAATACATGGTACGAAGGGTTGATCCCTTTAAGTACGAGTTAAGGTCCATATAGTCTAACGACTATTAAAGGTTTAAATAGAAATGTTTATAACCTGAGACATAGTTCAAGGTCTTATGACCCTCAAATGAATTCTAAATTCTAAATCCTATTCTTAATTATTGATGATAGAAATATTATTCAATTCAGTTGAAATTATTCAATATATGTCATCACTATTGATTGTTATTTTCAGTGAGCTTTTGTTTGCTCACTCTTGCATTTATATAACCATTGCAGCCAAAGTTGAGAAAGTTGATGAGCCGTCAACTAGCAAAGGCAAGGGCAAGATGAACAAGTGAAGACTTGTTCATATTTATTATGTGATTTTGTAATAAGACTTAACTTTATTATGTAATGTTTTATTTTTCTGCATTGACGATATTTAAGGTTAGAAACCCTGGGTATGTTTTGATAAAGTTGTAATCCTTTTTATAAGGAAGATATTTATTGATTAAGGTTGTAATTTATTTTGCATTCCTTATTTATGGTCAGTAGTTATGCTTTATTTAGATAGTGAACACCAAATCCTGTGGAAATGAAGTACCCGAATTTGGGGGCGTAACAGCATTTGAATGATACAATAAAACCTTGCTTGAAAAATTAAATCAATGTCACATTATTTTCAATAAGTAAACTAAATGAGATACTTGTCCAATATGAAATTTAAAGAACTTGCATAAATGTAAACAAGAAAGAATAGAACAACTTGCTAAATTAAAAGTAAGAATTAGGAAACTTGCCTTGTGTGTAAGCTAGCAAATAATAACTCGTTCCACAATAATCTTATGTACACGTTATTAACAAATAGCAACACGAATTAGTTACCACATTACTAAGTCACATCATTAGTTAACCAATCTAAGTTAACTCACACCTCTTAGTCATTAGGTCTAATAATTAATTAGTTCATAATATGCTCAAACCATGCTCACTATTATTATCCATATTAAACTTAAATTTATTAATAATCAATCAAGTTATAATGTAAATCTCATGTTAAATATATGATTAAATACTGTTTAATCAATATATAATTTCATTAACATGTTTTTATAATCATTCAATTAACATTTTAAATATTTGTACAATTAAATAGAAATCTCTGGCTAAACTGCATAAGTGGCGCTGCAGCGCCACATAATGAACTACCAATGGTGCTGCGGCTCTGCCTCAGCACTGCAGCACGAGTGAAATGGCATGGAACCGGCGCTGCTGCGCCATGCCACGTCAGCACGCTCTGCATTCCAGTCTCAGCGCTGCAGTGCTGCAGTTAACACACATAATTGGCGTTGTGGCGCCGTGCCACATCACCAGATGCTATTGTGGCGCTGCAGCGCTCTGTTTACTCTCAAAACAGGCGCTTGTGGCGCCACGACACAGTGAGACGCAGATAGCCTCGAGGAAAATCACAGAAAAAACCAATTTGGCTTATTAACTTCAATCAAACATAACTTTTAACTCACATAATTCATACAAAACTTTACCAAAATATAAATTTATACTTATAACATGATTTAACATATATAAAGATCACAACAATCAATTAAAAACCTTTTAATTCCATAATTTTGAAGAAAACTCCATTGTTAAGTGTTCTTGACAAAAATAAACACTGTGACTTTGTTTTGAAACCAAATCACTTAATTCAAATCATGTTATTTTCGTTTCTTAACATATTATCACAATCTATAATCAATTTACATAACATAGCGTGAAATAGACATCAATTTTTATATCAAAGAAGCCATTTTTCAAAATACTTCATTGTAAATTGCTATGAACATGATTTCTTCATGTTCATCATATTTACATGAATTAAACAACTAAAATACTCATACAAATCATATATAACAGTTTATATATACAATTTAACATATACATCTCATATATACACAAATTTTTATGAAAGACTCACACCAAGAAGTAAAATAAACTTTTTCATGAAGAACAATGAAGAATACTAATTCATAATTTTAAAGTTAGATTATTACATTTGATTCCTTGTTAGCTTTAGAAGAAGATGATAGCAAGCAACCTCTTTTTAATTTCACAGAGAATTCTTCCTCTTTCTTTTCTCTCTAGTTTTCTTTTTTCTTTCTTTGCTCTTTCTCTTCTTCTAACTCTAACTTAACGTAAAAACCAATACTGATATAATACATATAATATAACTGACAAATACTTAATCCCTTAATAAATATATATATCAGTTATGTTATTTTTGAAATCAAAAGCCACTAAGGCTTGTTTGGCAAAAGTGAATTAAAATAGAATTTTAAAAGCTAAGGGCCTTGTTTGGTAAAACTAAATTAAAACTCTTTTAATTTATTTTAATAACTCCTTTACTACATAGTTTAAATGTCACACTTTATTCAATTAAATTTTAAGATTCCAATTTAATTTAATTAAAGCTAACATCAACTTATTAAATAAAATTGCCACACAATTATAATTTATTTATTAATCATAATTTCATGTAACAAAATTAGTAAATCTCTAATTTAATTATTAAATTTAACTAGACATCACTATAATTATTCATTAAATCATTACTACCAAATTACCACATAATAATTCATCTAATTTAATTATCTCAATTAAATTAAAAATTCAACTACAAAATTACTAAACATCAATTTAATATTAAACATCAATTTAATTAATATATTGCACTTAATTAAATTATTCCACCACATAATCACGTTAATTATTTATTCAACTCAATAAATAAATCAACTAAAATATTTATTTAATTCAATAAATATTTAAAATTAAAATACTAAAATCTCGTTTGTTACATACATTGATAGCGCGACACCAATATTTTAATGATTATCACTGTGATAAACTGAGTATAAGCACAAAATCTCTGCCCATACAAAGGTTTCTATAACTTAGCCATCACGTGAGTCCTCGATTGAAATCCCAACTAACTCTATCTTTCTCTTAACTTACTCTTTGCTCAATACAAATTTTCTGTATCTCATCACTTATAACTCCTAGTGAGTTTACCTCGTACTATTTTATAGTACATTCTCTTATAGCATTAAGCTATAACTTCTCAATCATTATAGATCATCTATCACTTACGGCTTAAACAGATCACGTTGTGATCTTATTCTACAATCATCTTTCCTTATAATTCTTTCATAGTTTATGATCGTTTGGTTTTGCAATCCTTGTTCTTTCCTCTTTAATCATATTGTATTCAACTCAGGTGTTCCCTGATCTTTTAGCTCTTCAGGGTCCTTTTTGAACCTATTCATATTATCTTACTTTATTTCATATGCATTCCTTGAATTTATCATCAATTAAACTCTATTTGAGTTCATTCTTATTATCTTAATCATCTTCATCTTGTAGGCATCGTCTATTTAATAACTCTTAACATCTTATTACTGGAGTTAGGTAACTCCTGATTCTCATCTTTTATAAGTCTTCAAGATTCCTCTTTGAACCATCTCATATATATTTTAATCCCTTCCCTATACACTTCTTAAATTTATTTCTTATTGTTCAAACTCTGTCTGAGTTTATTCTTTATCATCTTCTCCTTTCTTCTCTAAGGTTATAGCCTAAGGTACTCTTACCTAAGGTTTCAAACCAATTAGCTTTGATACCAACTGTAACGACCCCAAAATTTCAATAATTCAACCTTCGATCTCGGTCGTTAACAATATGTCAAATTTTAAATTTTACATCATTAATCGATGCTATAATTTATAACAATGCGAAATAATTTAAACTTTTCAGTTTCCATACTTTACATTCCTTGAATCATAACCTTTATCAATTACATATCTCTGAATCAAACTTATTTTATGACCCGCTCCATCAGAGTTATAAATAAAATCTACATCTCGAATCAATATCTATCATACATCGGATAACTCAACTTACAACTCAACATTTATGATTCATCCAACCATCAAAAAAACATTTTTCATTCAAATAGCACGTAACATTACCTTGAATCCTTGACCTGCAAAGAAGTTATTTTGCAAGAATGAGCTGACAGCTCAATAAAATCTAACAGTTTCCATGCAACACGTAGCACATAAGTAACATACTCAACATATACATCATAAACATATCATACATGTTGTACATCACATATCAAATAAAGATTGAGTTCCATAACTCAGTCAGCATTCTTTACACAACCAATATAGTCATAAATTAACTTTAACATTTTATATTTACAACATATGTAATACATCATGCTCTTTACAATACAGAGTTAAAAAAGTTAATCATCAAGTTCACATAGCAATTAGGAACTGAAAGACTTGCATTACTGGTAGATTACCAATTATCAAAAAATAGCTTATAATTATCTGCACCTCATGAATCCTACACAACATATTATCATACATATCAACTACTAGTCACATAGCAACGCTTAATAACCTTTTAAGTAAACTTTATTCTATTTCCATAATCCTTCATTTTATTCGATACACAATGTTTAACTTGATTGTGTTTAAGGCTTTCTAGGACTCTTTATTGTCCATTCAGTTTAATTACATTACAGTTCCTTTTACTTCTCATTATGTTCCGTTTCAATTGACACTTAGTGTTAACTTTAAGTGCTTAAGGCTTGTCATGCCTCTATATTATGAGGCTCATGTTCAATAACCTTGATTAAGGTTCATTAAGTAACACTTTATCTTTTACTTATCATCTAATTAAGTCTTCAAGGCCTCTCATTTCATCACATTGTGTGAATAAGGTTTATTGTTATTATTATTTAAATAAACCTTCATATCATGCCTTCCAATTTCATCTTTTAATTTGTTACTTAACATGTTGTTAAGTACTTAAAGCCTTCCATTAAATCTAATAATGTGCAATAAGTAAATTAAAATTTAATAGGTTTAATTCTTTTAGGCCCTGCTTGTAAACATTCCTTATTGGGCTGAATCAGGGGCTGACGCTATGGCGCCCAGTTTGTTCTTGCAACTGGTCTAAGAACCCGGATTTTCAGAAATTATTAAATAAGGATTTAATAAATAAAATTCTTAAACCGTGAGATGGGTTCGAATAAAAAGATATATATGTGATATGAGGTATGTGGTATTATATTACATAGGGTAATATGGACTATGTAATATGTTTTTTTAGTGATTAATGAATATATTATTAATAGATATTTGTTATTTATTTTAGAGACGATTCAATTGAGGTAAAGGAAGTGGATAAATTCCTATCGATATTAAATAATTTATAGAATTATTTTATCATAGTAAGTTGATGACATTAAATATCCTTAATGTATAATCACCATATTCTTGTGTATGTGTACTAATAACTCGTATGTTTATAATATAGGTTATTAATAGCACTTAAGCTATCCGTGAATAGGTTTGGATAGTGAAGCATGAGTTAGTTAAGGAATTAACTAATAAGAATGAATATTGGTAAATTTAAGTTGAGAGTTATATTATGAAATAATATAATGTGAATATTGAACCTTAATTAACTAAGGTAATATGGTACAAGGTTTAATTTACTTCAGTAAAGGAGTGAATTAATATATATGTTGAATATATTATTATAATTAGTACCTTCTATATATTACTTAAAATGGTAATATGTGAGAAAGTCTAATGTGCGAATAACGTTAATAGATATATATACGTTATTAAAGAGAAATGGAAATCATTATATCTTTAAATAAATATTTGAAGAAATTGTTTTGGGAACAATTTATAGAAAAGAAAGAGAAATAATTATTATAAAGGATATTAAAATAAATTCTAATATTGAATTATTTTAATAAAGGAGGAAATATTATTTTTGAATAATAATATTACCCTATATGTTTTTGGTATGATGTAATAAGTGTGATTAATTAATATAGTAAATACATTAAAACATATTTGCTATATATAAATAAATTGATGGAAATAAATTATTATAATAGAAAATAAACTTATTACCTATTTTCTATATATAATGTATGTACATGTGTCATACATGTAATTATTTTAGTAGATATTATATTAAGAATAATATCTTGGGACAATAAGTAAATTATTTTCTAACAATGAATATCTTTATTTGGAGAAAATATAATATTTTATGTTATGGCAAAATACATAATTCCTAATGTATTTTCAAGAAAGTTTATTAATGAAAGAAAACTAAGTTATTTCAATATATTAAATAACTTAAGTTATTATTTTATCGTAGATTTTATAATAATTAATAGAGTAAATATTAATTATTCTAGTGTAAAGGTTATACATATAATTGTTTAAGGTAACTAAATAATTTAGCATTAAAGTGCATGTGTCACACAAATCTTATATTAAAAGAATATTAAAGTGTGATGGGAGTGATAATAAGCTTAAGGTAAGCTTGTGAGATATGTCTAGTGTGGCAAAGTGGTGGAATAAACATTCATTAAATAAATTAATGAATGAATAATTAATGGAATTAATTATTATTATTATGTGAATAAATTTCTATGTGCAATGATGTGTAATTATAAGTTATATTGTAGCTACATCTATATAATATAGAATGAAGTGTGACACTTCAAGAAAACTATATAATATAGGAAACTATATGATTAAGTGTAATAATAAAGTTACAATAATGGGGTGTGACACTACTCAATTAAAATATATTCGGTATTGTCAAATGTACATGGATTCTATGATTGGGTGTATGTGTGACCCTATCATATCATATGGTAATAACATTAAGTTATTAGATATAAGCTTGCAAGTTAGTCCATGTGAGAGCAATAATGGTCAATTAAGTGGTTAGGGTACATGAATAGTGGTAGTTGGTGGGAGTTAGCCACCAACTTCCCTTTTGCCCTTTGGGTAATAACCATAGGAGAATAATAGCTTGATAATGAATAAATGCAATACATTGGTGTGTAGAGTTTGTTAATTCAATTACTACATTGTTGCTAAGAAAGCATATAATAAGAAATGTAATTACACCATGAGCATGTTATAAGGTGTAATGATGAGGAAGGACCATGAATAGTAGTAGTTGGTGGAGTTAGCCACCAACTCCTCTTTGACCATTGGGTATTACCCATAGGAGGGTAATAGATTGATTATAATAGAGAACATGTAAATTAGTAATGTAATGGTATTACTTTATGAACATAATATAAGATGTAACATTGAGTATAATATTATTTTAGGAGATTATATTATTATAAACTTGTGAACTATTAAGTACTAAGTTCACATAATTATGCCTTGTGTGGCATAAATAATGAAGTTAAATCAAGGGGATTTAATTGGAGGTATTAGAAGAAAATGAATGGTTGATATTAATTATCATTATAATATTTGAGTATATTTGTGATAATAATTTTATGGAAAATGGTGGGATGATAGTACCCAACCATATTATATTTAGTCCAATTAGAATATTAACTTAACCTATGTACATGAGGTACATGATTATATATAGTAGTGTATATTCAAAATATGAGTATACCTAATTAGGTGTGAGTATACATATTTGTAGGTTTGTATATATGTACCTATAACCTAAGCCATATGGGATGAAATGTATACATAAATTATATAACCTAAGTGTATATATTATATATAGAGGTGTGTAACCAAGTGTAAAATTACATTTGCTAATTGCTATTGATGAGTTAGATTATTTGTCTCACAATGAGTGCCCAACTTCTCCTTCACGTGAATGGCCTAAGGCTAGCCTATCTCCTTCATCTCTCAACTTCCTAGCTAGCAATGAGTGTGATGATTATGGGGGGAGTGGGCTTCATGATGGGATTTACTAACTATCTATTGCCCAACAATTCTTCTCTTCTTTCCATTAGTTTAATTCATGGTGCAAAGCTTTGGCATGGTTAACCAATTCTCTATAAATTGGAAGCTCCCCCTCACAAACTCAAGTTGCTAAACTCTTGATAAGTTTCATATAGTGAGTGTGTTGATGAGTATTGAGGGAGAGAATTCTGAAATTCATGGGAAGCTCTACCCAAGTTGAAGCTCAAGGGGTATAATCTCTAAACTACTTTGGAATTCAATTCATAGCAATAGCATGAAATAGTAGTAATTGGTCATGTGAAAAGATGCTAGCACGCTAGTTAAGTTGTATACATGTTGTAAATACTATGTAGTTGATTTCTAGCATGTTTAAATTTGAATTATTTAAGAAATTTTTGAGTTGGGCTAAGAGACTGCCGAAGCAGAAAAGCTTCTGGTTTGGAAACAGGGACGCGCGGCCGCGGCCGCTCGTCTCCCTAGTACAAATGGGGCGCGACCGCGCCCTCTGCAGAAACTCTTGGTGATTTTGTGTTTTCTGGTTGGTTAAGCATACTAGTTAGACTCTAATAATTTCATAAAGGGGTCTGACATGTGTACTAAGGTTGTCATGCACATAGTGAGTTGTATTAGTTGGTTTAACATAATTTCCTAAAAGAAAACGTAAAGTTTTGAAAATGAGACTTGACGAATTTTGTGTTCTTTGAGTCGGACTTTTTAGACATGTGTAAGTGTCTTGGTTATGTGTATCAATGGGTATGAAGGTAGTTGTTAATCAGTTACCTTGGCTAATAGTAAACAATTATACCTTGTTGTAGTAGAGTTTTTAATGAAAACTTAAGGTTTTATAAACAAATTGTGGCGTATATAAGTCATGTTTATATTCTGACTTTTTAAGCATGATTATATGGTTTAGATATGCATGATATGTGATTCGAAGGTATTGAGCATACACTAGAACACATTGTTTAAATTAAAAATGATTTCAAAAGACAAACTTAGAGTTTTTGGACGTATATATAGGATGTCCACATTCTGATCATTTGAGCATGTAAAAGTGGCTTATGTATGTGTTCTAATACGTGAGAGTCATGACTACGAGGTACTTTGCATATACTTAGTTACCTTTGTTGACTTAAAGCGATTTTTATGAAAAGTTTAGAATGTGTAAGATGATAGCATCAAACACGGAGTGAGTTATATTATGATCATACGAGCATGTATATTAGGATTCATTATGCCTATAGACATGTTGACATAAGCATCATGTGATGAAACATGGATTTCACCTATGCACGCATATTCGAGAAAATGAATTTCAAAAGCATAGACTATGTGATTAAGTATACATGTGTAGTATAAGCACGAGCATGCCTACTTAATGTGTGTGTATAATATATATCAGAATGCATGATATGTTAGGACCAAACTAAGTTTATGAAATCTAAGTTCTGGTTCTGGAAGGGAGTCGCGCGGCCGAGCCACTCCCAAGCTAAATTGCCGCGCGGCCGCGCCGTGTTGCAAAGCTGCCAAGAACAGTTTGTTAACTGTCTGGTCCTAAGTTATTTTCCTTAAGGACCCTAAGGACCGAAATAGAATGGTTTCTATAGAATAAGTATGAAGGTATGATGTTGTAACATCGTGGTTATCCTAAGATAGAGTGAAACGAAACCAAGATTAGAAAACGATATACGAATTGTTATTCTATTAAGAGCATATGAAATGTATGACTGATGGATGTAAATCCATGATTATATAACTGTGTAGGAATACACGAAGTGCAGATAGCTTTAAGCAGTTAAGTCGTAGTTGTTAAACTACGAATCAGGCAAGTCTTTCAGTTCCTATTTGATATATGAATTCAATAACTGTTAGTTGAATTATATTATGCTGTGATAATGTGAACTTATATATGAATTGTATATGAGATATAAATGAGATTGAAAGTGAAAGTAGTATGCATACAAGCCAATCATGTATGATGATAAATCATATACTTTGGAGGCAATCTTATTTATTTATTAATAAAAATATTCATTTATTAAAGGCATTTAATTATCTACATGGTGCTGTTTTTATAATATGTAAATAACCCATAGTTTTAAGCAATGCTTTTAGAATCATGATGATGATCATGCCAATGAGATCTAAATTCTTAGAAAGTTCTAAAACTAAAATAGTTCCTAATCATGGGATTACTAAAAAGGGGATTAGTAAATCCGGATAGATTAGTACATATGTTGCTTGCTCATTAGATGAGGATGATTGATCTCATAATCATTTGTGTGGAGACACTAAAGCAAGTATGTAGGTGCTTATTGGAGAATAAGTTCACTGAACGTGACTCGCTATGGAATACCTAATGGAGTTTTACTCGCCTGTCAATAGGAATTCCTAATGTGATAGTAGTACAAGTGATCCTTGGACTTGAGATCATCATAGTATCTTGTATGTAATGAATTATACTTTGACTTATTCCTTAAAGCCCTTTAGGGTATATAAAAGGGTATGCTTGGGTATAATGAGTTACATATGGAGACAATGAATGATCAATAAAGAATCTACCACCTCTAGTAAAGGAGGAGATATGTCCTATGTGATTCGTTAAATGACAACCCAGGAATCCTTGACCAAGGTAAAATGAAATTAGAAAGGAGTTTTTAATTTACATTATTTGGAGTTGTGCATTTTCTAATCGAAATACATATAATTAAATAAAATAAGACTTGACAGTAAATTCATGTCTTATATTTAATTGGGACATTGTATGGTGGAAGGATTGAATTGTATGGTAACTATTTACTCACAGGTTCTTTTATGATTAATGTTGAAATCTATATTATCTGGAAAGTCGTTGATCGCTAGGAGGCTTATCCCTATTGTAGAATAAATATTATTTATTTAAATAGATTATTAGTTTAATTTATTTATTTAAATAAGATTAGAATTGTTCTAATTGATTTATTCACAACCGGTTTAATATGGAGAACCTAAAGGATCACACCATAAAAGGAAGAATAATTATTTAAGAAGGTAATGGCATAATCGTAATAATGCATTAAGTGAAATTAATTTAATCTATGGTGATAGAATAAATTAAATAGCTTAATATTTATTATTTAATATTTTGGAAATATTAAATATAAATTAATAAGAGGAGTCTTATTAATATTATTATAATTATTATTATTTTAATTTCTAAAGGAGTTTAGTAATTAATTTAATATTAGTACTCTCATTTATTCCTAATAAGATTAGGAGACAAATTAATTAAATGAATTTAATTAATTATTTCCCATGTGGTGGGAAGCCTAAATTAATTAAAGGAGTTTAATTAATTAAAAGAAATCCCATGTCTAATAGGATTAGAAGGGTTGACCAATATCTATATAAGAGGATTCTTATAATAGATATTACTTGATGCAATTCTAATTGTTGGAGAGTACTCCTTTTCTATAGAGGATAGAAAACTAAACCATCCACCCTCCTTCTTGATAATTCATCTTCCTTGGTGGATCGCCTCTAGAGGCCAAACACTTGGGTGGCTAACGTTGATCAAAGGAAGGAATCTAATCCGAAAATTCAAGGAGATCACGAAGAACAAGGAGTTGAACTAGTACCTGTGGAAGCTTCGTTCTACAAGGGTATGATTCCATAACTTCTTATTTGTCGTTTTAAATTAATAATTTGCATAAAGGATGATCCGGGTAATGATTTTGTAGAAATTTTTTAAACTCTGATATACCATGCTTCCGCTAATTTTTGCAATTTGATTGCGTCACGATTTCGTACAAACCCAACAGTTGTATCAGAGCCAAACTTTTATGCAATTATTAATTTATTTTTGATTTCATATACATATGGGTATATATTTAAAATAATTTATTGGGCATAATTTTATTGTATAAAATTATTTTTTTTAAGAAAAAAAAAATAACGTTTTTTTTTTTTTTTTGGGACGAATAAAAATTTTTTTTTTGGGTGCTAATCTTGAATTCTGCAAAGAAAATGTGTTGTCTCTTTCTTACTCCAAAAAGAATGTGACCCATCAGGATAGGACTCTTTTAATAAACCTGCAGGACTCTTTTAATAAAAGAAGGTGACTTCTTTTTAAAAAAATAAATATGATATATTTATATATTATATTCTAAATAATTTTATAATTAAAATAAAAAGTTTATTTTAATCTTGAAATTGGATTTCATGCAATTTAAAATTGCCCATTAAATGATACTCATATATATATATGGAATGTTTTAATTCATGAGATGAATATTTATTTATTGATATATATGGTGATATGTATGATAATAAATGAGGATTGATTATGGACTATTTGACCAATGTGATTGGATTTTATTTTAGTTGAATGCTTTAATGAAGGGTTTTATTAAATGGGGTCTGTGTACCTCGTCTTCTCAAATTTTTTTTTTTCGTGATGTAAAATTCTATCTCCCTCCTATGTACTTCCCCTTGACTACTGATCAAGGTTTCTATTTAAATTAAATAGTTTAATGTAATAGAAATAGTTAGAATTATCTTAAAAAAATTGGAGACCAAGGAGCAAGGAGCGCGTGAAGACCCGTTTGTATGGAGCCCGGGTTTAAATGTAATAGTTATATTTAAATTTAAATTCTTGCACTCCTAGGTTTGACCTTTTGGTTCACTTGGTGGCTCTAGTGAACCAAACTAGAATAAAAGTCCATAATCAATCTGGGTAGACTATAGTATTCTATATTGCATGCTAAATATTATATATATTATATTTTATGCAAACATGCTTCGCATGTTTAATAAAATGACGCGTATTTTATATATATATGTGCATGCACGCTAAACAAGATGAGACAAATAATAACAAATCCCTCAAAGAAATAATATTAAGTCCGAAGCGTTCAAATGATATTTGGAATATCGAACGTCGCCTTCTAGCATGATAAATTAATAGAGTATTAAATATTTAATATGAGCTTGTTGTGCTATCCACAAGGCGAGTATTGCATATTTAAGATGTTAATTAATCACATTTGATGCTTATCAAGAAAATTGAACGATCTAGTCTTGTTGTGCTATCCACAAGGGCGAACATTTTTCTTTTTTGAATTTATAGAAGTGCTAGGCTGGACTTAACTTAAATCGTTTTAGTTCGGATGTGCACACACATGACCATTATGATTTAAGAGGCAAAATAAAAAGAGTTATATAGTGATGTAATTGACAAGAGTTGTCTACCTATTTATTTGTATATCGCTTGTTGTGCTATCCACAAGGTTATATACATTTGAAATGGGATCCTTATTCTCACTAGCAAATCTTTAATTAGATGTTGCCGAACTATATAGGTGAGGGTAATATAGTCTGATAAAAATAGTGGGAGATACCAATTTAAAATAAAGACCTAAATTTATTTTGGTATGCAAAATTAATAAAATGAATGTTTGCTAAAATGTTATTTTTCACATGCAAAATTTTAAAAATGTCAAAATCACTAATTTCACTGCGAAGCATACTTGATGCTAATAAGCTTACCGGGCCGAATTATACGGACTGGCTAAGAAATCTGAGAATAGTTCTCACTGCTGAAAAGATTTCTTATGTCCTAAACTCACCTGTCCCTGGAACTGTTCCAGAAACAGCCTCTGAGGAAGAGATTGCCACCATTGTAAAGTGGCAAGATGATGCATCTGTGGCTCAATGCATCATGCTCGCATCCATGAATAACGAGCTTCAGCGTCAGCACGAAAACATGGATGCTCCTACTATGTTGATTCACCTCAAGGAGTTGTATGGTGAACAAAGTAGGACTGCTAGATATGAGATATCTAAGGAGCTCTTCCGATCTCGGATGACCAAGGGCAAAGTGAACATAAAGGAACAAAAGAAATCTGATCCAGCTAGCAAAGGAATGTGCTTCCATTGCAATGAGCCGGGTCATTGGAAGAGGAACTGCAAGAAGTTTCTGGCAAAGAAGAAGCTTGGAGAAGCTTCGACTTCCAATCAAGGTTTGTTCATGATTGAAATTAATTTTTCAGAAAGTCAAAATTCTACTTGGGTATTGGATACCGGCTGTGGTTCTCACATATGTAATAATGTGAAGGGACTGGTCAGAAGTAGAAAGCTGAACAATGATGAGGTGATCCTACGAGTGGGGAATGGAGCAAAGGTTGCTGCATTAGCTGTAGGAACTTATTATTTAGCAATGCCTTCGGGCAAGTCCATTTATCTTAATAATTGTTATTATGTTCCGAATATTATTAAAAATATTATTTCAATTTCTGTATTGGATATGGAAGGATTTAACGTTGTTATAAAGAACAATAGTTGTTCTATTTATAAAGACGATATTTTATATGGTGTTGAAAATTTGCGAAATGGACTTTATACACTTGACTTACAAGAAAATATTTTTCAAATTGAACAAACTAAGAAAAGGAAAAGAGATGATATTAATTATACCTACATGTGGCACTGTAGACTCGGTCATATCAATGAAACAAGATTATCCAAGTTGCATAAAGATGGGCTCTTTGAGTTATCTGATTATGAATCATATCCAACTTGTGAATCTTGTCTCATGGGTAAAATGACTAAATCTCCTTTTAGTGGAAAAAGAGAAAGAGTTACAGAGTTGTTGGCATTGATTCACACAGACGTTTGTGGACCTATACAACAAGTGCACGGGGTGGGTATTCTTATTTTATTACTTTCACTGATGATCACTCAAGATTTGGATATATGTATTTAATGAAATACAAGTCAGAATCATTTGAAAAGTTCAAAGAGTTCAGAAGTGAAGTAGAGAAACAAACGGGCAAGAGTATAAAGATACTTAGATCAGATTGAGGTGGAGAATACTTAAGCGGTGAGTTTCTCAATTATCTCAAAGAAAATGGTATAATCTCACAATGGACTCTTCTAGGTACACCACAGTTAAATGGAGTATCTGAAAGGAGAAATCGAACACTGTTGGACATGGTTCGATCTATGATGAGTTTTACCGACCTTCCAATTTCCTTATGGGGATATGCCCTAGAAACGGCTGCATACCTACTTAACAAGGTACCTACCAAATCCGCCCCAAAGACTCCATATGAGATATGGAAGGGGAGGAAACCAAATCTTAAGCATGTTAAGACTTGGGGTTGTCCAGCTTATGTCAAAAAGTTTGAAAACGATAAGCTACAGACTAAATCCGATAAGTGTAGATTTGTGGGATACCCTAAAGAAACTTTAGGGTATTATTTCTATCATCCAACTGATCAAAAGGTGTTTGTTGCGAAACATACTGCCTTCTTGGAAAATGATTTTATCCACGAAGGGGTCAGTGGGAGTAAGATATATCTTGAAGAAGTTCAAGACCCACAAATTACCACGGATCAAAGTCAGGTACCTGACAAAGTAGAAGAACCTACTATACCACACCCTGTTCGTAAATCTGGAAGAGTACCGAATATACCTGAGAGATATAGATTCGTTATAGAGGATGACGATGAGGTACACATCATGAATGATGATGATCCATTGAATTACGAACAGGCTATGAGTAATAAAGACTCAGGAAAATGGCTTGAAGCTATGAAATTTGAAATGGACTCCATGTATGAAAACAAAGTATAGACTTTGATTTCACCACCTGAAGGCATTAAGCCTATTGGGTGTAAATGGGTCTTTAAAAGAAAGACTGGAGCGGACGGCAAGGTAGAGACCTATAAGGCCCGACTGGTTGCAAAAGGTTTCAAACAAAGACAAGGAGTTGACTATGATGAAACCTTCTCACCAGTAGCTATGCTCAAGTCCATTAGGATTTTGCTTGCGATTGCAGCTTATAACGACTATGAGATCTGGCAGATGGACGTGAAAACGGCCTTCCTCAATGGGAAACTTGAGGAGGATGTGTATATGACACAACCAGAGGGATTTGTTTCAAAGGTTGGAACAAATCAAGTCTGTAAGCTGCAACGATCCATTTATGGATTGAAGCAAGCTTCTCGTAGATGGAACATTCGTTTTGATGAGACAATCAAAGAGTTTGATTTTGTCAAAAACGACGATGAACCATGTGTGAACAAGAAGGTTAGTAGGAGCGCAGTTTCATTCCTTGTATTATATGTTGATGATATATTACTGATAGGGAATGACATTCCTATGCTACAATCGATTAAAATATGGTTATCTAAACACTTCTCCATGAAGGACTTGGGAGAAGCATCCTATATTTTGGGGATAAAGATCTATAAAGATAGATCTAAAAGGATGCTTGGTTTATCCCAAGGAACGTACATTGATGCAATGCTAAAGAGGTTTAGCATGGAAGATTCCAAAAGAGGTCTCATGCCGATGAGCCATGGAATACATCTCTCTAAGAAACAGGCCCCAAAGACACCTGAGGAGAGAGACCGTATGAGTAAGATCCCTTATGCTTCTGCAATAGGATCTATCATGTACGGTATGATATGTACTAGACCGGATGTTGCTCATGCACTTAGTGTAATGAGCAGATACCAGTCAAATCCTGGAGAAGAGCACTGGAAGGCAGTGAAGAATATCCTAAAGTACTTGAGAAGGACTAAAGATATTTTTCTTGTCTACGGTGGGTCTGAATTAAAACTCAAGGGATTCACAGACTCAAGTTTTCAAACAGACCAAGATGACAGTAAATCTGTTTCAGGGTATGTGTTTACCTTGAAAGATGGTGCAGTGAATTGAAAAGGTTCCAAACAACAAAAGGTTGTTGGTTTAGTGACAAAGACAAAGTATATAACTGTAAGTGAAGCTGCAAGTTGATGTTTTAGATGAAAAGTTCATTACAGAACTAGGAATAGGTCCTAAGTCTCATCTTGAATCTAAACATGTGTTGCGGCACTTTGATTAAAGAAATCATTGAAAGAGGAGAGTGTAGACTCTCAAGACAACATTGCAGATCCATTAACTAAAGCTTTAACACAACAGCAGTTTGATGGTCACTTAGAGAAGTTGGGTATGAGATACCATGGCGATTGGCTTTAGTGCAAGTGGGAGATTGAAAGTAGTATGCATACAAGCCAATCATGTATAATGATAAAGCATATACTTTGGAGGCAATCTTATTTATTTATTAATAAAAATATTCATTTATTAAAGGCATTTAATTATCTACATGGTGCTGTTTTTATAATATGTAAATAACCCATAGTTTTAAGCAATGCTTTTAGAATCATGATGATGACCATGCCAATGAGATCTAAATTCTTAGAAAGCTCTAAAACTAAAATAGTTCCTAATCATGGGATTACTAAAAAGAGGATTAGTAAATCCGGATAGATTAGTACATATGTTGCTTGCTCATTAGATGAGGATGATTGATCTCATAATCATTTGTGTGGAGACACTAAAGCAAGTATGTAGGTGTTTATTGGAGAATAAGTTCACTGAACGTGACTCGCTATGGAATACATAATGGAGTTTTACTCGCCTGTCAATAGGAATTCCTAATGTGATAGTAGTACAAGTGATCCTTGGACTTGAGATCATCATAGTATCTTGTATGTAATGAATTATACTTTGACTTATTCCTTAAAGCCCTTTAGGGTATATAAAAGGGTATGCTTGGGTATAATGAGTTACATATGGAGACAATGAATGATCAATAAAGAATCTACCACCTCTAGTAAAGGAGGAGATATGTCCTATGTGATTCGTTAAATGACAACCCAGGAATCCTTGGCCAAGGTAAAATGAAATTAGAAAGGAGTTTCTAATTTACATTATTTTGAGTTGTGCATTTTCTAATCGAAATACATATAATTAAATAAAATAAGACTTGACAGTAAATTCATGTCTTATATTTAATTGGGACATTGTATGGTGGAAGGATTGAATTGTATGGTAACTATTTACTCACAGGTTCTTTTATGATTAATGTTGAAATCTATATTATCTGGAAAGTCGTTGATCGCTAGGGAGGCTTATCCCTATTGTAGAATAAATATTATTTATTTAAATAGATTATTAGTTTAATTTATTTATTTAAATAAGATTAGAATTGTTCTAATTGATTTATTCACAACCGGTTTAATATGGAGAACCTAAAGGGTCACACCATAAAAGGAAGAATAATTATTTAAGAAGGTAATGGCATAATCGTAATAATGCATTAAGTGAAATTAATTTAATCTATGGTGATAGAATAAATTAAATAGCTTAATATTTATTATTTAATATTTTGGAAATATTAAATATAAATTAATAAGAGGAGTCTTATTAATATTATTATTTTAATTTCTAAAGGAGTTTAGTAATTAATTTAATATTAGTACTCTCATTTATTCCTAATAAGATTAGGAGACAAATTAATTAAATGAATTTAATTAATTATTTCCCATGTGGTGGGAAGCCTAAATTAATTAAAGGAGTTTAATTAATTAAAAGAAATCCCATGTCTAATAGGATTAGAAGGGTTGACCAATATCTATATAAGAGGATTCTTATAATAGATATTACTTGATGCAATTCTAATTGTTGGAGAGTACTCCTTTTCTATAGAGGATAGAAAACTAAACCAACCACCCTCCTTCTTGATAATTCATCTTCCTTGGTGGATCGCCTCTAGAGGCCAAACACTTGGGTGGCTAACGTTGATCAAAGGAAGGAATCTAATCCGAAAATTCAAGGAGATCATGAAGAACAAGGAGTTAAACTAGTACCTGTAGAAGCTTCGTTCTACAAGGGTATGATTCCATAACTTCTTATTTGTCGTTTTAAATTAATAATTTGCATAAAGGATGATCCGGATAATGGTTTTGTAGAAATTTTTTAAACTCTGATATACCATGCTTCCGCTAATTTTTGCAATTTGATTGCGTCACGATTTCGTACAAACCCAACAGAAAGTTGATCTTTGATGATATACTTGTTATGTGAAAAGTAACATGCGTAGTAAATATAAATTGTTTATAAATGCATGAACTGAGTATAATGTTGTATGCTATGTGATGCATGAAAACTCTTAGAATTGCTGAGTTGTCGAGCTCACTCTTGCAAATAACCACTTTTGCAGGTTAAGGACTTACGATAAAGACTTCGTGCTTCTTGATTGATAAAGATAGATAGTATCGAATTGAAGAAGTACTATTTAGATTATTGCTTGAACCATGTTTAGATTCTAGAAGTATTACTTGATAGTTGTTTACACTGTTTAATACAGGTTGTGTTGTAAAGATGTATTAGTTAATACATAGAGGATATCAAGTCGAGTTGTAAACGTTATACGATAACTCAAATATAATGAATCATATTTTATAATTGATTCAAGGGTTGTAATTGATTCAAGTTATGAAATCAATAAAAGATTTTATTCAAGGAGGATTGAAAAAGTTTAAATTATTCCGCATTTTATTAACATCGAACATGATGTAAAGATGAGATCTTGGATATAAATAGAATTTATATTCTAAATTGTAATAAGTAAAGATGTATTCTTTTAGTAATGAATAAAAGATATAATAGTTTGGCGTTAGTAGTATCGTGACTGCACCGAATCCGAGGTTTCGAAGGAACGTGGATTTGGGGGCGTCACAGGATGGTATCAAAGCTGTAGGTTATAAACCTTAGGTAAGTGTACCTTAGACTATAACCTGAGAGAGTGAAAGATAAGATTAAAATATATCTAAATGAAGATTCAAAGAAGAATCTCGAAATATCTAGAGAATGAGAATCAGGAGTTTCCTAACTCCGGTAATGAAAATGTTAAGACGATGTCTATAATATGAATATGACAGGGATAGTGAGAATAAACTCAGATGGAGTTTGGTTGATAATAGGGAAAGACCCCTAAGGTATAGTGATGATCACGACATGATCAATTGAATTGTAAAATGATAGATAGTCTGTAATGACTAAGTATGTATAACTTGATGCTATAAGAGAATGTATTATGATATAGTACGAGATGAACTCATGAGGAGTTGCATGTGATGAAACATAGAAAGCTCGTAACGAGCAAGTGATAAAGTAAGATAGATTTAAGTGTTGGACTTCCATTGAGGACTCATGTAACGGCTTAGTTATACAAACTTTTGTATGGGCAGAAGTTTTGTGCTTGCACTGAGTACGTCACATTGATAATCGTTGGAATGTTAGTGTCGCGGTATCAATATACATATGGCGGAAAGGTGATTCTTTTCTCATATTTATTTTGATAGATAGAGATTTCTAAGATATATTAGATAATACTAAGATTAGGTGCGAGTTCTTAAGACTTATGCCTAGGACGAGTTCGTGACTCATAATCGTATGATGGGACCCCTTAGCGAATGGACGATTTTGGTCTGACTAGGATAAGTTCCTCAACCCATATGATTGTGGTAAGTTCCTGAACTTCCATGGCGTGGTAAGTTGGTGAACTGTACTGAGAATAGATATATTATATAAGAGTTTTGGAATAGTGAGCATTGATGGTAGTAAGAGATTGAAGTGATGGAGAAATTTGGATTTTTCTAAATCTTCTAGCTACGCTAGATTTTCAAAATTTATTGACTTCGTGCTAGTGTTTGCACTTCGATTTTCTTGAGAAAAACATTGAGTCGGATGACTGAACCAATGAGTTTTAAAAATAACACCGTTATTCGTATGTCTAAGTTATTTGTTTCGGCTAAGACAAAAATAATTTGAAAATCTTTCAAAATGTATTTTGACCATATGCATCATTTGATATGATGTAGAATGGTAAACGATGGAGTCATCAATGCAATCGAACCTAGTGTAGGTTGTGATCGAAAGATCGTCAGCCCACTATGGTATGATGTAATACGACAAAGTCATAAAATGGCGGAATCCTCAACGTATTATTAAGTTAGTGCGGCATCATGACGTCATAAAATGGTTTTTGGTTTTTCTTTCGAATTATGAAAAGTGATTAAATTATTTCGATTGATGTCCGAATTGTTGATAAGAGTCTAAGCTATTTGATTCGGCTAGGCGACTGTTGAAAAGAGATTATAGAATTCAAGCATTCTTGTGTATTTATGACAAACCAGATTGCTCTGGTGCGGATTTTGATGTTGAAAAGCTGTGGTGAACAACCCTATAAGGGAACATGTTTTCGGGGACAATGGTTCAGAGTGTAACGCATATAGTCGTTACAAAACACTACGTTGCAGCCCAATGTAGTGGTACAATAGGTTGGCCACCTAATGTACGCGTGGAAGGTGTTTTCAGTCTTTGTGATTGATAAACACTCTGGCTTGCAATGTGAAGAATTGTGTTGAAGCATTAGTAAACCTGTGGAAAAGTTCACGGTCTTGTGACCCCTCAGCATAAATTTGGAATCTGAGTTATTCATACTACTTCTCGATTATTGAAAAAAAAAATCGTGGAAGATTCTTATTCTTCTTAAGGATGAATATAGTAAGTAGATGCTCCTTAGAAAGGAGAAAGTGATAGAATGCAATTGAGAAAGTTTTAATAATAAAACTTCTGAAAAAAAAGAATGGATAAAATTATTCTAAAGAATATGTAATATTCGGAATAGCACCGAGTAGAGGAAGTTTCGGTGATTCCGAGGACGGAATCCTTATAAGGGGGAGAGGATGTAAGAACCCGAATTTTTAGAAATTATTAAATAAGGATTTAATAAATAAAATTCTTAAACCGTGAGATGGGTTCGAATAAAAAGATATATATGTGATATGAGGTATGTGGTATTATATTACACAGGGTAATATGGACTATGTAATATGTGTTTTTGTGATTAATGAATATATTATTAATATATATTTGTTATTTATTTTAGAGACGATTCAATTGAGGTAAATGAAGTGGATAAATTCCTATCGATATTAAATAATTTATAGAATTATTTTATCATAGTAAGTTGGTGACATTAAATATCCTTAATGTATAATCACCATATTCTTGTGTATGTGTACTAATAACTCGTATGTTTATAATATAGGTTATTAATAGCACTTAAGCTATCCGTGAATAAGTTTGGATAGTGAAGCATGAGTTAGTTAAGGAATTAACTAATAAGAATGAGTATTGGTTAATTTAAGTTGAGAGTTATATTATGGAATAATATAATGTAAATATTGAACCTTAATTAACTAAGGTAATATGGTACAAGGTTTAATTTACTTAAGTAAAGGAGTGAATTAATATATATGTTGAATATATGATTATAATTAGTACCTTCTATATATTACTTAGAATGGTAATATGTGAGAAAGTCTAATGTACGAATAACGTTAATAGATATATATACGTTATTAAAGAGAAATGGAAATCATTATATCTTTAAATAAATATTTGAAGAAATTGTTTTGGGAATAATTTATAGAAAAGAAAGAGAAATAATTATTATAAAGGATATTAAAATAAATTCTAATATTGAATTATTTTAATAAAGGAGGAAATATTATTTTTGAATAATAATATTACCCTATATGTTTTTGGTATGATGTAATAAGTGTGATTAATTAATATGGTAAATACATTAAAACATATTTGCTATATATAAATAAATTGATGGAAATAAATTATTATAATAGAAAATAAACTTATTACCTATTTTCTATATATAATGTATGTACATGTGCCATACATGTAATTATTTTAGTAGATATTATATTAAGAATAATATCTTGGGACAATAAGTAAATTATTTTCTAACAATGAATATCTTTATTTGGAGAAAACATAATATTTTATGTTATGGCAAAATACATAATTCCTAATGTATTTTCAAGAAAGTTTATTAATGAAAGAAAACTAAGTTATTTCAATATATTAAATAACTTAAGTTATTATTTTATCGTAGATTTTATAATAATTAATAGAGTAAATATTAATTATTCTAGTGTAAAGGTTATACATATAATTGTTCAAGGTAGCTAAATAATTTAGCGTGCATGTGTCACACAAACCTTATAGTAAAAGAATATTAAAGTGTGATGGGAGTGATAATAAGCTTAAGGTAAGCTTGTGAGATATGCCTAGTGTGGCAAAGTGGTGGAATAAACATTCATTAAATAAATTAATTAATGAATAATTAATGGAATTAATTATTATTATTATGTGAATAAATTTCTATGTGTAATGATGTGTAATTATAAGTTATATAGTAGCTACATCTATATAATATGGAATGAAGTGTGACACTTCAAGAAAACTATATAATATAGGAAACTATATGATTAAGTGTAATAATAAAGTTACAATAATGGGGTGTGACACTACTCAATTAAAATATATTCGGTATTGTCAAATGTACATGGATTATATGATTGGGTGTATGTGTGACCCTATCATATCATATGGTAATAACATTAAGTTATTATATATAATCTTGCAAGTTAGTCCATGTGAGAGCAATAATGGTCAATTAAGTGCTTAGGGTACATGAATAGTAGTAGTTGGTGGGAGTTAGCCACCAACTTCCCTTTTGCCCTTTGGGTAATAACCATAGGAGAATAATAGCTTGATAATGAATAGATGCAATACATTGGTGTGTAGAGTTTGTTAATTTAATTACTACATTGTTGCTAAGAAAGCATATAATAAGAAATGTAATTACACCATGAGCATGTTATAAGGTGTAATGATGAGGAAGGACCATGAATAGTAGTAGTTGGTGGAGTTAGCCACCAACTCCTCTTTGACCATTGGGTATTACCCATAGGAGGGTAATAGATTGATTATAATAGAGAACATGTAAATTAGTAATGTAATGGTATTACTTTATGAACATATTATAAGATGTAACATTGAGTATAATATTATTTTAGGAGATTATATTATTATAAACTTGTGGACTATTAAGTACTAAGTTCACATAATTATGCCTTGTGTGGCATAAATAATGAAGTTAAATCAAGGGGATTTAATTGGAAGTATTAGAAGAAAATGAATGGTTGATATTAATTATCATTATAATATTTGAGTATATTTGTGACAATAATTTTATGAAAAATGGTGGGATGATAGTACCCAACCATATTATATTTAGTCCAATTAGATTATTAACTTAACCTATGTACATGAGGTACATGATTATATATTGTAGTGTATATTCAAAATATGAGTATACCTAATTAGGTGTGAGTGTACATATTTGTAGGTTTGTATATATGTACCTATAACCTAAGCCATATGGGATGAAATGTATACATAAATTATATAACCTAAGTGTATATATTATATATAGAGGTGTGTAACCAAGTGTGAAATTACATTTGCTAATTGCTATTGATGAGTTAGATTATTTGTCTCACAATGAGTGCCCAACTTCTCCTTCACGTGAATGGCCTAAGGCTAGCCTATCTCCTTCATCTCTCAACTTCCTAGCTAGCAATGAGTGTGATGATTATGGGGGGAGTGGGCTTCATGATGGGATTTACTAACTATCTATTGCCCAACAATTCTTCTCTTCTTCCATTAGTTTAATTCATGGTGCAAAGCTTTGGCATGATTAACCAATTCTCTATAAATTGGAAGCTCCCCCTCACAAACTCAAGTTGCTAAACTCTTGATAAGTTTCATATAGTGAGTGTGTTAATGAGTATCGAGGGAGAGAATTCTGAAATTCATGGGAAGCTCTACCCAAGTTGAAGCTCAAGGGGTATAATCTCTAAACTACTTTGGAATTCAATTCATAGCAATAGCATGAAATAGTAGTAATTGGTCATGTGAAAAGATGCTAGCATGTTAGTTAAGTTGTATACATGTTGTAAATACTATGTAGTTGATTTCTAGCATGTTTAAATTCGAATTATTGAAGAAATTTTTGAGTTGGGCTAAGAGACTGCTGAAGCAGAAAAGCTTCTGGTTCGGAAACAGGGACGCGCGGCCGCGCGTCTCCCTAGTACAATGGGGCGCGGCCGCGCCCTCTGCAGAAACTCTTGGTGATTTTGTGTTTTCTGGTTGGTTAAGCATACTAGTTAGACTCTAATAATTTCATAAAGGGGTATGACATGTGTACTAAGGTTGTCATGCACATAGTGAGTTGTATTAGTTGGTTTAACATAATTTCCTAAAAGAAAACGTAAAGTTTTAAAAATGAGACTTGACGAATTTTGTGTTCTTTGAGTCGGACTTTTGAGACATGTGTAAGTGTCTTGGTTATGTGTATCAATGGGTATGAAGGTAGTTGTTAATCAGTTACCTTGGCTAATAGTAAACAATTATACCTTGTTGTAGTAGAGTTTTTAATGAAAACTTAAGGTTTTATAAACAAATTGTGGCGTATATAAGTCATGTTTATATTCTGACTTTTTAAGCATGATTATATGGTTTAGATATGCATGATATGTGAGTCGAAGGTATTGAGCATACACTAGAACACATTGTTTAAATTAAAACTGATTTCAAAAGACAAACTTAGAGTTTTTGGACGTATATATAGGATGTCCACGTTCTGATCATTTGAGCATGTAAAAGTGGCTTATGTATGTGTTCTAATACGTGAGAGTCATGACTACGAGGTACTTTGCATATACTTAGTTACCTTTGTTGACTTAAAGCGATTTTTATGAAAAGTTTAGAATGTGTAAGATGATAGCATCAAACACGGAGTGAGTTATATTATGATCATACGAGCATGTATATTAGGATTCATTATGCCTATAGACATGTTGACATAAGCATCATGTGATGAAACATGGATTTCACCTATGCACGCATATTCGAGAAAATGAATTTCAAAAGCATAGACTATGTGATTAAGTATACATGTGTAGTATAAGCACGAGCATGCCTACTTAATGTGTGTGTATAATATATATCAGAATACATGATATGTTAGGACCAAACTAAGTTTATGAAATCTAAGTTCTGGTTCTGGCAGGGAGTCGCGCGGCCGCGCCACTCCCAAGCTAAATTGCCGCGCGGCCGCGCCGTGTTGCAAAGCTGCCAAGAACAGTTTGTTAACTGTCTGGTCCTAAGTTATTTTCCTTAAGGACCCTAAGGACCGAAATAGAATGGTTTCTATAGAATAAGTATGAAGGTATGATGTTGTAACATCGTGGTTATCCTAAGATAGAGTGAAACGAAACCAAGATTAGAAAACGATATACGAATTGTTATTCTATTAAGAGCATATGAAATGTATGACTGATGGATGTAAATCCATGATTATATAATTGTGTAGGAATACACGAAGTGCAGATAGCTTTAAGCAGTTAAGTCGTAGTTGTTAAACTACGAATCAGGAAAATCTTTCAGTTCCTATTTGATATATGAATTCAATAACTGTTAGTTGGATTATATTATGCTGTGATAATGTAAACTTATATATGAATTGTATATGAGATATAAATGAGATTGAAAGTTGATCTTTGATGATATACTTGTTATGTGAAAAGTAACATGCGTAGTAAATATAAATTGTTTATAAATGCATGAACTGAGTATAATGTTGTATGCTATGTGATGCATGAAAACTCTTAGAATTGCTGAGCTGTCGAGCTCACTCTTGCAAATAACCACTTTTGCAGGTTAAGGACTTACGATAAAGACTTCGTGCTTCTTGATTGATAAAGATAGATAGTATCGAATTGAAGAAGTACTATTTAGATTATTGCTTGAACCCTGTTTAGATTCTAGAAGTATTACTTGATAGTTGTTTACACTGTTTAATACAGGTTGTGTTGTAAAGATGTATTAGTTAATACATAGAGGATATCAAGTCGAGTTGTAAACGTTATACGATAACTCAAATATAATGAATCATATTTTATAATTGATTCAAGGGTTGTAATTGATTCAAGTTATGAAATCAATAAAAGATTTTATTCAAGGAGGATTGAAAAAGTTTAAATTATTCCGCATTTTAGTAACATCGAACATGATGTAAAGAAGAGATCTTGGATATAAATAGAATTTATATTCTAAATTGTAATAAGTAATGATGTATTCTTTTAGTAATGAATAAAAGATATAATAGTTTGGCGTTAGTAGTATCGTGACTGCACCGAATCCTAGGTTTCGAAGGAACGTGGATTTGGGGGCGTCACAACTGGCGTTGCGGTTCATGTTATGAACTTCAGTTGACCAGACCGGCGTTGCGACGTTAAGTTTGTGCTACGTACCGGCAGTGCGACGCCACGACCAATACTTAGTTGAACTGCCACGTCGGCGCTGCGGCACTGGATTAACTCTTGGAATAGGCGTTGCGGCGCCGCGACTCAGAACCAGATTCTGATTTCGCGAGCAGCTCAGTTCCAAAGCCAAAAACACCCAATTTCTTCACTTTAACAACAAATTAAATATACCTAGACACTACAAATCTTATATAATCATAACCCAACATATATATATATATATATATATATTGATTCTAACAACTCAAATAACTTAAACAACAAATTAAACTCTCAAATTTCAAGTTCATACTCCATATTTCATATTTTAACAAATTTAGCAAGATCGAACACCACAAATTCGTTTCTCAACCATTTTGATTCATTCAAGTTGTGTTGTTTTCGTTTCTTAACACATTAATGCAATCCATCATCAATTTCACAATTATAACATGAACTCCTACGCAATTTTAGTCTCAAAACAAACCCAAAATACATATATTAAGCAAAACTCAAAATCTTCATCTTCAACATGATTTTCATGGATTTAATTACCCAAAATCCATTTATAGATGATATAAAATGAATTATTCATACCCATTAACACTTATAACCAACACTTTAACAAATCAACCCTAGAAATCATCTTTAAATGAAAAACTCAAAGGAGTATGAACTAGAGTTTATAATTCAGATTATTACCTTTGATTCTTCTTTAGACTTAGAATAGATGATAAGAATGACTTGATTATCCTTTTCTTCCTTCTTGATTCTCAAACTTCTCTTCTCAATCCACATATAATTTCTCTATTCTCTCAAACCCTCTCTAAGGCTTTCTTTCTCTTTGCTCTTTAGACTTAGCAAAATAACATATAACATAAAAATTGACAAGCAGTTTACGCTCAAATAAGTTATGGGTCTCAGCAGTTACAAAACCAAAGGTTATAAGGACTTGTTTGGCTAGTACACTATATAACCCTTTTTAATTTATTTTAATCATTCATTTATTATATAGTTTACAAATATCACATCTAATTTAATTAAATCATATTTAATTAAATTATTTAACGAATATAACTCTAATTTTATTTAACAAAGCATTACCTTTCTAATTTAATTATTTAATTAAATCAACATATTTCCATAATAATCTCCATTGAATATTTATTCTATTCCATAAATATTCTAATTAAAATATTTATTTTATTCGATAAATAATTTAACTATTTAAAATATTGACAATTGTATTACTTTAACATATTACACTCATATGTAATATATTACTTCCTCATTTATTAAAACAAATATGCTTACACTAATTTACTATTTTAATTAAGTGAATTACTCACATTATTTATGAAATTTAATTCATAACAATACCATCGCCAATCAAGGCATGATAATCAAATTATATTATTTCATAATATAATTTTTAACTTAATTAAATTAACTAATATTATTCAGTTAATTTCCTTTTCGTAATAATTTCATTTAATTTCCTCAATAGTTAAATTAACTATTAAATCTCAGTTTCCCAATATATGAATATATCTCTCTATTCTATATTCACACTTAATCTTTTCACACCAAATCACTTATTTCAAAATATATAACAAATATATTTTAATTACTCAATCTCAAAACATCTCATCACAAGAATTTTATCAATTAAACTCTATTTGAGTTCATTCTTATTATCTTAATCATCTTCATCTTGTAGGCATCGTCTATTTAATAACTCTTAACATCTTATTACTGGAGTCAGGTAACTCCTGATTCTCATCTTTTATAAGTCTTCAAGATTCCTCTTTGAACCATCTCATATATATTTTAATCCCTTCTCTATACATTTCTTAAATTTATTTCTTATTGTTCAAACTCTGTCTGAGTTTATTCTTTATCATCTTCTCCTTTCTTCTCTAAGGTTATAGCCTAAGGTATTCTTACCTAAGGTTTTAAACCTATTATCTTTGATACCAACTGTAATGACCCCAAATTTCAATAATTCAACCTTCGATCACGGTCGTTAACAATATGTCAAATTTCAAATTTTACATCATTAATCGATGCTACAATTTATAACAATGCAAAATAATTTAAACTTTTCAGTTTCCATACTTTACATTCCATGAATCATAACCTTTATCAATTACATATCTCCCAATCAAATTTATTTGATGACCCGCTCCATCAGAGTTATAAATAAAATCTATATCTCGAATCAATATCTATTATACATCGGATAACTCAACTTACAACTTAACATTTATGATACATCCAACCATCAAAAAAACATTTCTCATCTAAAATAATTAATCTTCTTAAATTGCTATTGATCTCTATCATTCAAATAGCACGTAACATTACCTTGAATCCTTGACTTGCAAAAGAAGTTATTTTGCAAAAATGAGCTCGACAGCTCAGCAAAATCTAACAGTTTCCATGCAACATGTAGCACATAAGTAACGTACTTAACAAATATATCATAAACATATGACTAAACATATCATACATGTTGTACATCACATATCAAATAAAGATTGAGTTCCATAACTCAGTCAGCATTCTTTACACAACCAATATAGTCATAAATTGACTTTAACATTTCATACTTACAACATATGTAATACATCATGCTCTTTGCAATACAGAGTTAAAAAAGTTAATCATTAAGTTCACATAGCAATTAGGAACTGAAAGACTTGCATGGCTCGTAGATTACCAATTATCGAAAAACAGCTTATAATTATCTGCACCTCATGAATCCTACACAACATATTACCATGCATATCAACTATTAGTCACATAGCAACGCTTAGCAACCTTTTAAGTAAACTTTATTCTATTTCCATAATCCTTCCTTTTATTCGATACACAATGTTTAACTTAATTGTGTTTAAGGCTTTCTTGGACTCTTTATTATCCATTCAGTTTGATTACATTATAGTTCCTTTTACTTCTCGTTACGTTCCATTTCAATTGACACTTAGTGTTAACTTTAAGTGCTTAAGGCTTGTCATGCCTCCATATTATGAGGCTCATGTTCAATAACCTTGATTAAGGTTTATTAAGTAACACTTTATCTTTTACTTATCATCTAAATAAGTCTTCAAGGCCTCTCATTTCATCACATTGTGTGAATAAGGTTTATTGTTATTATTATTTAAATAAACCTTCATATTATGCCTTCCAATTTTATCTTTTAATTTGTTACTTAACATGTTGTTAAGTACTTAAAGCCTTCCATTAAATTTAATAATGTGCAATAAGTAAATTAAAATTTAATAGGTTTACTTCTTTTAGGCCCTGCTTGTAAACATTCCTTATTGGGCTGAATCAGGGGCTGGCGCTGCGGCGCCCGGTTTGTTCTTACAACTGGCGTTTCAGCGCAAGTTATGAACTTCAGTTGACTAGACCGGCGTTGCGACGTTAAGCTTGTGCTAGGTACCGGCAGTGCGGCGCCACGACCAATACTCAGTTGACCTGCCACGTCGGCGCTGCGGCACTGGATTAACCCTTAGAATAGGCGTTGCGGCGCCGCGACTCAGAGCCATATTCTAATTTCGCGAGCAGCTCAGTTCCAAAGCCAAACACACCCAATTTCTTCACTTTAACAACAAATTAAACATACACAGACACTACAAATAATTATATAATCATAACCCAACAATATATATTGATTCTAACAACTCAAATAACTTAAACAACCAATTAAACTCTCAAATTTAAAGTTCATACTCCATATTTCATATTTTAACAAATTTAGCAAGATCGAACACCATAAATTCGTTTCTCAACCATTTTGATTCATTCAAGTTGTGTTGTTTTCGTTTCTTAACACATTAATGCAATCCATCATCAATTTCACAATTATAACATGAACTCCTACGCAATTGTAGTCTCAAAATAAACCCAAAATACATATATTAAGCAAAACTCATAATCTTCATCTTCAACATGATTTTCATGGATTTAATTACTCAAAATCCACTTATAGATGATATAAAATGAATTATTCATACCCATTAACACTTATAACCAACACTTTAACAAATCAACCCTAGAAATCCATCTTTAAATGAAAAACTCTAAGGAGTATGAACTAGAGTTTATAATTCAAATTATTACCTTTGATTCTTCTTTAGACTTAGAATAGATGATAAGAATGACTTGATTATCCTTCTTCTTCCTTCTTGATTCTCAAACTTCTCTTCTCAATCCACATATAATTTCTCTATTCTCTCAAACCCTCTCTAAGGCTTTCTTTCTCTCTGCTCTTTAGACTTAGCAAAATAACATGTAACATAAAAATTGACAAACAATTTACGCTCAAATAAGTTATGGGTCTCAGCAGTTACAAAACCAAAGGTTATAAGGACTTGTTTGGCTAGTACACTATATAACCCTTTTTAATTTATTTTAATCATTCATTTATTATATAGTTTACAAATGTCACATCTAATTTAATTAAATCATATTTAATTAAATTATTTAACGAATATAACTCTAATTTTATTTAACAAAGCATTACCTTTCTAATTTAATTATTTAATTAAATCAACATATTTCCATAATAATCTCCATTGAATATTTATTCTATTCCATAAATATTCCAATTAAAATATTTATTTTATTCGATAAATAATTTAACTATTTAAAATATTGGCAATCGTATTACTTTAACATATTACACTCATATGTAATATATTACTTCCTCATTTATTAAAACAAATATGCTTACACTAATTCACTATTTTAATTAAGTGAATTACTCACATTATTTATGAAATTTAATTCATAACAATTCCATCGCCAATCAAGGCATGATAATCAAATTATATTATTTCATAATATAATTTTTAACTTAATTAAATTAACTAATATTATTCAGTTAATTTTTTTTTCGTAATAATTTCATTTAATTTCCTCAATAGTTAAATTAACTATTAAACCTCAGTTTCCCAATATATGAATATCTCTCTCTCTTTTATATTCACACTTAATCTCTTTATACCAATCACTTATTTCAAAATATATAACAAATATATTTAATTACTCAATCTCAAAACATTTCATAACAAGAATTTTATTTATTAAATTTTTATTTTAATAACTTCTGAAAATTCGGGTTGTCACATATAACATATACAGATATACTTGTACAGGTTTTTGAACTTCACATATAATGTCACAAATTTGGTTTCCAAAAATCACAATATTTTTATTAAAAATTTCTTACTTCAATGCAATATAACATTTGAAAATTTTCATTACCTTTATTGCTCTCAATCACAGAACACAAAGACTTTACCAAGATCAAGACTATGAGAATTGCCACCTAATTATTCATTCTTTTAGTTTCCAAAACTTTATAAATTTTCTTTTGGAAAATTTAACTTAATTAAGCTACTCAAACTCATATTATGCATAGCAACTTAGAATCCCATACATTACATTATTATAAGCATACCAGGTTCCTATAAACATGCTCAAAACTTTAGAAAACAAGAAAAATTACTTTCAAGGACTGGCAACTTGCGCAGTTGCGCAAGGTTTTACTAAGGAAGTGGCACAGCTGCGCCAATTCGACTTCAGCTTAGAACTAAACGCTATTCTGCAGAGTTCAAAAAATCAATTTCCCAATCTTTCCAGTATACTTCTTAAAGATGAAATCATTATACTAAATATACAGAAATCAAATCTCTCTTCCATTTACAGAATCAATTATCATATACACATGGTCTATCTCCATGATTCTTAAGTTCTACAAAAAAATAACAAACATGAACACAATATTTATATATCACAACTTTGAAGTTGAATTACTAACTCAGATTTCCAAATTAAAACCATTCCTCAGTAGTTTTAACATCATGACCCCATCAATACATACAATTCACATCACATATCCAATATATATAGCATAATTATCAAAACATAACAAGATAACTTTTCTTACCTCTTAGTTATTGTGCTTTGTTCAATTCCTTCTTCCAGTAGGGTATCACCCCTTATTAAAATTGATGATTTGCTCAAAGTAACAGAGAGCTCATTTACTTGATTAATTTAAAATCTTAGAAAACATAAAATGAGATGAATTTAAGAAGGAAATTAGAAATTTGGGTTTGATTTTTATAGCCTCTCCATTTCTTGCTCTCCACGTTCAATAGCTTGACTGATTTATCAGCCTAGGTCTTGCTCAGCTTTCCAGCTCCAACTGGTTTTAGCTTGATTAAAATTTAGCAACTCAGCTCATGCTTTCCTATTTATCTGATAAGGCTTATTGTCTTAAGGCTCCGTTTGATTTGCAAAATTGATATAACCCACTTATTACCCTCAGTACACTTCGCATCAATTATAATGTTTTTTAAGTATACCAAATACATTTCAAAAATCCAAATAAAATATCCATAAATTATTTCCATTAAAACGGAAACTATTTATTAAATAAAAATATTTTATTTAAAAAACATTTTTTTTATTATATTACAATAATTTAATTCTCATAAATTACTTTAATATATTCCCCACAAAATAATTTGTTTCCCAAAATTGTACGCAATAAATATATATTCTAATATATTTATCACATTGCATATTACACACATGTACATTTTACACCGCAACGAATAATATATGCAATACCATACAACACATTTAAATAAAAAAATTTATTTTATTAAACTTTTATTTTATTTACTAGGAAAAATGTAATCGCTACATTCTTCACCCCTTATAAAGATTCCGTCCTAGGAATCGCAAGAATAAAATTACCCGAACAAATGCGGATAATTCTTTCTCATTCTCTCTTCTAATTCCCATGTAACCTCTTTGGCACTGTGGTTTCTCCACAACACTTTCACCGAAGGTATTACCTTATTCCGTAAAATTTGCTTCTTATCCAATATCTGTACAGGAACCTCTTCATAGGTTAAATCTTTCTCAAATTGGATAGGCTCATATTCTATCACTTGTTTATAATCTGGCTTATATGGTCGTAGGATAGACACGTGAAATACGTTATGGACATGTTCTAATTCTAGACGTAAGGCTACTTTATAAGCTACCTTTCCGAATTTTCTCAAAACTTCAAATAGTCCTATAAAACGATGACTCAATTTCCCCTTCTTCCCGAAATATATCTTTCCTTTCCATTGGGATACTTTCAAGAAAACATGCGACCCAACTTCAAAATCCTTTTTCTGCCTATGCTGATCTGCATACTTTTTGTGACTCCCCCTAGAATAGGTCCAATCAACCCAACTCATTCTGAGTCGCAAAACACATGGTACAGAATCCAAATATAAATTTTTATATCAAAAGGTCGTGAGCAGGACGACCATACAAGCTGCGAGTGTTAATACAAATCGTATATAATACGAAATATAAACACTCAAATTCAGTCCTCAATAGTTACAATTATTATCACACTATTATACAAAAAAATTGAGGACTACTACTGCTCAATCTCTGCCCATCACTCTATTCCCCGATTAGTCCCTGCAACATTCTCATTTCCTGAAGATGACAATAGATGAAAAGGGTGAGCTCAACTAGCCCATTAAAGAATATTATGACTAAGATAATGCAGAATAATTTATCGTTAGTCTTCAACAAATCAGATAAAATATTATGGACAACAAGTTTTAGATCAACAACTGCAGCGGAAGTAACAATGCATCAGAAGAGTTAAGTAGGAAATAATGTCTACTATCTTCTATGATTTGAAAGTCCATAATCAATATTTAATCCCTGTAACATCAATCAATAAATCTTGAATCAAATATTCATCTTTGCACTACGGGCCAAAGATATTCATTTGTATTACCAGTTGGTCATGTTCATCTCAACACCTGTCCATCTTTGCACTACGGCCACAGATATTCATCAAGAAATCATTCATCTTTGCACTATAGGCTAAAGATATTCATCAAGTAATCATTCATCTTTGCACTACAGGCCAAAGATATTCAGTTATATCACCATTTAGAACTGAAGATGATGAAAATATTTTTAAAGAACGAATTGAGTGAGATAAAGGACAAAAATTAGGATTCGTAATTTAGTTTATCCAAGTTCAAAAATACTCCATAATAATCATTTGTGGAGTAAAATTCAAGAATGAAGATCAAAACTTGGATCCAATCAAAGATAGAAACCATAATAGCCAACTTGGACAAAGAAAGAAAAATTTATTTTTTCTGTAAATAGTACCGTATTCGTGAATAGTGACGTATACATTAATAGTGCCGTATACGTGAATAGTAACCTCAATATGAAAAGGTAAAAGTTTCACAATAAAATTCATACCAATATTTCGGTATAATGATATTAAAAGAAATAACATCATTTACGAAGAAAATAACATCCCTTACCTCAAAAAAATAGTACTTCTGATTGGAATATCGGATATAATGCTGAAGGAAATTTGCACTGTATAGCAACACTCAAAGTATCTAAATACTCACAAAAATATGCTCGATATTACAGAGAGAGAAAACTTCTGATTCTGGTATGATTTTCAATTCTAACCTAAGCACCCTATTTATAGAAAAATACTTAGAACGCCAAAGCAGAAAATTTAATACAATAATATATTTATAAAAAAATATTTGCACACCTCCTTGACCATTTCATCAGCCCACACAAGTGGGGCCCACCATCAAAAAAATGTTTTTATTAAAAAAATATTTCTAACCCCAAAAATCAATTATTTCAGAACTTCAATAATTCATAATAAATAGCCTTTTTATCAGAAAAATATAAATTTTATGTCCATTTCATAGGGAATTTAATTCTCTACAACTTTGTAGAAAAAAGTTTTTTCAAATTTCAAACAGAAAATGACCGAAATCTACATACGGATGATTTTTCACACCTCCATTCCAACAAAATACTGATAAAAACACATCAGTACTAATTCCTTCATTTATATCCACATAAAATAAATATTTCCTTATCATATAAATCAATAATTAATTATTCATAAATAATATTGCAGAACTACAATATTGATAACCAGGTCGTTCCCAAGAAAGAGGGGGCTTTCCGATAAGGATTTCTCCTTACTGGCGCGCAATTAAATAACCATTCTTAGACTGAACTTCCTTAGACATTGCCAATAATGCTATCTAATAATATTATTCAAATAATATAAATTATTGATCTGATAATGGAAAATATTATGCAATGACAATTATTGAAACAACAATAATATAAAATACTGTGCAATTCCGTGTGCTACTGTGCAACAATGCTTATTACTTTATTTTTAACCTTTGTGTATTCCAACAGTGTTAACGGTAACAACTACACCATTGTTTTAAAAAACTCATTCGTGTCATTTTTTTCATCCAATAATTTTCCGTTATAGGGCCCACAGATGACTGCGCCATCGTGCGAATATTCCCCGACAGCAAGAATATTCAACGACCAACCGAATATTCCCCGACAACAATGAATATTTTATAACCACTTGCTTATTTTAAAATATTTGCGCATTTTATTCATAACTTACCACATTAATCAAATCAACCCCTTACTATTAAAAATAATATATAGAGGAAATTTAATTTTATTCATAAAAAGTTGGGGTCTTATAACCTCCACTCCTTATGAAATTTCGTCCTCAAAATTGACGTACGTACCTGGTATGTCGAAAAGGTGAGAATACCTCGTTTTCATTTCTGATTTTAACTCCCAGGTCATTTCTTTGATTCCAACTGTGACTCTCATGGTGCTTCGACCATTGTACCTCACAATGGTACCCATCAGTTTGCCACCACACAAAAATGGCATCCCTTACGAAGAGTCTGGCTTCGGTGCATCCCACACAAGAAGTCACCAACGAGAGGCTCGGGTCTCTTCATAACTTATGGCTCTTGATGCTTCGCCTTGACACGTTAAACACCTCGATATAAACTCCGCGATCTCTCTCTTCATATTGCTCCACCAAAATGTATGTCAAAGATCACGATACATTTTGGTACTATTGCGAACGGTGTGTTGTGTGCTTCCATCATGATTTTATACTTCAAATCAGCATCGTTAGGAGCACAAAGTAAGGCGTTGACTCTAAGTAGTCATTCTTCATCAATTTTTGTCTCTGGAGTAGCACCTTCTTGCACCTTCTTCTTCTTCATCTTCATCAGCTCCAGGTCTGTAGCTTGAGCAGTTTTAACTTTATCAATTAAAGTTGGTTCTACGCGTATACTTGACATCATCACGTGGGTCTCCGGAGTCTTTAACTCTATCTCCATCCTTTGTAAGTCACACAAAATGGGCCTTTGTGCTGACAGCATCGCACTCGTTCCCACATGTGATCTTCTACTTAACGCGTTAGCTACTACGTTCGCTTTTCTAGGATGGTATTGAATGGTATTTTTATAATCTTTCAACTGCTCGAGCCAACGTCGTTGTCGCATGTTGAGTTCTTTTTGGAAAAATATTTGAGGCTTTTGGAGTATATTAGGATGTCATTAATAATGACAACCACGAAATGATCCAAACAAAGAGATAAGATCAACAGGTAGGGTGAGGGTACCAATTTAAATCAAGCAAGATTTATAAACTGTAGATGTAATGAAAGTTTCACCCAACGGAATTTCAACAGATAAGTCAAAGTCTAATTTCTCAGGAGTCAAGTTCAAATGTTGGTCACAAGAAGATGAAATAAAAGAATGGGTAGAACCGGTATCTAAAAAGATATAGACTTTGCAAGAGTTTATGATTAACTTACCAGTAATAACCTTGTTTCGGGTCCTCGCTTCTTGGGTAGTCACGACAAATGCTTTTTCAGGATCCACCGACTTTGACTTGTCTGGAACAACCTCTGGTGTCACCGTTCCAGCTGGACTTAACTTTGCTATAACGCACGATCCACCCTCAACTAATTCGTCGCACTCCTGATCCATGACTTGAATTATTACTCTTCGTTCCATATCGAATTGGGGTTGACCGCTCTGCACAGATTAATTCTAAACTCGATGTTGGATTCTCCCAATTGCTGTCCAAAAAGTGAAATCCATGTCGTCTATTTTGGCCTTCTTGGATCGAACGTCTCTTTCTAAAATATCAATGCGTCGTGCGGCTTTTACCCATGCATCCTCCATTCTCATTCGTTTAGTTGTTTTTTCTTTCATCAGAATTTTGAAAATTGCATTCTTAGCTTCCAGCTCTAATATCATATGCTCTGCCAGAGAGAGCTTCTGTTCAAGCCTCGCATATAGAGTAGCAAAATCTTGAATTGCTGAATCCTTTTATTCCACGGCCGCCTGCCATTCTTCACCCTGCTCTTCTAACTTATGAATACGATTTTGCAGTTCTACATTCCGATCATAAAATTTTCCTAATAAATCTTCCTCAGGTTCCTCTTCTTCCTCACTCTCAGCTGTTACTTCTGCAACTAGCTCGGGTGCAACTATTAATTCTTCAATCACTACATAGATAACTACCGCTAAAAGTAAGACTACGAGTAGCGGTGCCTCATTGGTCTCAAATGCTCCATTGCTTAAATGTTCCGATGACATTCTCAAATACTGCCAGAAAACAAGGGTTAATTAAACAGATTAACATATCACATGTTAACCCTATGCTCCGACTAACCAATTAAATACCTTATATGCTTAGGTAGGACATACTAGCAAAGGATTTACTCGTCTCTCCTCTCCTAATTCTATTCCCCGATCTCCTCCAAAGATCATATTCCTAAGCTCTGATACTAACTGTGACGCCTCCAGAATAGGTCCAATCAACCCAACCTATTCTGAGTCGCAAAACACATGGTACAGAATCCAAATATAAACTTCGTGAGCAGGGCGACCATATAAGCTATGAATGTCAATAAAAATCGTATATAATACGAAAGACAAACACTCAAATTCAGTCCTCAATAGTTATAATTATTTTCACACTATTATACAAAAATAGTGAGGACTACTACTGCTCTAACTCTGCCCATCACTCTGTTCCCCGACTAGTCCCTGCAACATTCTCATTTCCTGAAGATGACAATAGATGAAAAGGGTGAGCTCAACTAGTTCAGTAAAAAAAATTATGACTAAGATAATGCAGAATAATTTATCGTTAGTCTTCAACAAATCAGATAAAATATTATGGACACCAATTTTTAGATCAACAACTGCAGCGGAAGTAACAATGCATCAGAAGAGTTAAGTAGGAAATAATGTGTACTATCTTCTATGATTTGAAAGTCCATAATCAATATTTTATCCCTGTAACATCAATCAATAAATCTTGAATCAAATATTCATCTTTACACTACGAGCCAAAGATATTCATTTGTATTACCAGTTGGTCATGTTCATCTCAACACCTGTCCATCTTTGCACTACAGTCAAAGATATTCATCAAGTAATCATTCATCTTTCCACTACAGGCCAAAGATATTCATCAAGTAATCATTCATCTCTGCACTATAGGCCAAAGATATTCTGTTATATCACCATTTAGGACTGAAGATGATAAAAATATTTTTAAAGAATGAATTGAGTGAGATATAGGACAAAAATTAGGGATTCGTAATTTAGTTTATCCAAGTTCAAAAATACTCCATAATAATCATTTGTGAAGCAAAATTCAAGAATGAAGATCAAAACTTGGATCCAACCAAAGATAGGAACCATAATAGCCAACTTGGACAAAGAAAGAAAAATTTAATTTTTTTGTGAATAGTACCGTATTCGTGAATAGTATCGTATACATGAATAATGCCGTATACGTGAATAGTAACCTCAATATGAAAAGGTAAAAATTTCACAATAAAATTCATACCAATATTTCGGTATAATGATATGAAAAGAAATAACATCATTTATGAAGAAAATAACATCCCTTACTTCAAAAGAATAGCACTTCTGATTGGAATATCGGATATAATGCTGAAGGAAACTTGCACTGTATAGCAATACTCAAAATATCTAAATACTCACAAAAATACGCTCGATATTATAGAGAGAGAAAACTTCTGATTCTGGTGTGATTTTTAATTCTAATTTAAGCACCCTATTTATAGGAAAATACTTAGAACGCCAAAGCAGAAAATTTAATAAAATAATATATTTATAAAAATATTTCCGCACACCTCCTTGACCGTATCATCAGCCCACATAAGTGGGGCCCACCATCAAAAAAACATTTTTTATTATAAAAAACATTTATAACCCCAAAAACCAATTATTCCGGAGTTTCAATAATTCCTAATAAATAGCCCTTTTATCAGAAAAATATGAATCTTATGTTCATTCCATAGGAAATTTAATTCTCTACAACTTTTTAGAAGAAAGTTTTTTCAAATGTCAAACGAAAAATGACCGAAATCTACATACGGATGATTTTTCACACCTCCATTCCAACAAAATACTGATAAAAACACATCAGCACTAATTCCTTCATTTATATCCACATAAAATAAATATTTCCTTATCATATAAATTAATAATTAATTATTCATAAATAATATTACAGAACTACAATATTGACAACTAGGTCGTTCCTAGGAAAGAGGAGGTTTTCCGATAAGGATTTCATCTTACTGGCGCGCAATTAAATAACCCCTCTAGACAGAACTTTCTTAGACATTGCCAATAATGCTATCTAATAATATTATTCAAATAATATAAATTATTGATCTGATAATGAAAAATACTGTGTAGTGACAATTATTGAAACAATAATAATATAAAATACTGTGCAATACCGTGTGCTACTGTGCAACGAAGCGTATTACTTTATTTTTAACCTTCAGGTATTCCAACAATGTTAACAGTAACAACTACGCCATTATTTTAAAAAACTCACTCGTGTCGTTTTCTTCATCCGACAGTTTTTTGTTATGGGGCCCACAAATGGCTGCGCCGTCGTATGAATATTCCCCGACAGCAAGAATATTCCACGATCAATCGAATATTCCCTGACAATAATGAATATTTTATAACCACTTGCTTATTTTAAAATATTAACGTATTTTACCCGTAACTTACCACATTAATCAAATCAACCCCTTATATTCAAAATAATATATAGAGGAAATTCAATTTTATGCATAAAAAGTTAGGGTCTTACACTTTTTCTATCGATCTTTAGCCGCTACTTGTCGCATCTGTATCAATTTCACAATATCTGCAGTCTGTTGTACCAACTCTGGTCCTAACAAACGACGCTCTCCTAGCTCATCCCAACACAATGGTGTTCTACATTTCCTTCCGTACAATGTTTCATAAGGCAACATGCCTATACTAGCATGGTAACTGTTATTATATGCAACTCCACCAATGGTAGATGATTATCCCAACTTCCTTCAAAATCCATTACACAGGCTCTTAGCATATCCTCTAGAGTCTGTATAGTTCTTTCGCTATGTCCATTTATTTGTGGATGGTAGGTTGTACTCAACCTCAACTGTGTGTTAGGTTTGTAATATTCGTGAACATAATCAAATTGCATTAAAATAGCGGAAGCATGGTAAATCGGAGTTTTAAAATTTTACAAACCATATATCCTGATCATCCTTTATGCACAATTATTAATTAAAACGAAATAGATGGAGATTAGGATTCATACCCTTGAAGATTTTAGCTTCCTCAGGTACGAGTTAAACTCCAAATCCTTTTCATGTTCTACTTGAATCCACCAGGTTGATTCATTTTTTTGATCAACGTTAGCCACCCAAGTGTCTGGCCTCTAGAGGTGATCCACCAAGAAAGAAGAAGAATTCAAGAAGATAGGTATTTGGCCAAACCCTAGTTTCTATCTTTATAGAAATTGTGTGCTCTCCCAGCTCTTGGAATAAAGTGTGTAACCTTGTTTCATAATAAGACTTTCTTATTTATAGATGTAGGCAACCCTCCTAAACTATTTAGGATTAGGATTTCATATTAATTAATTAAATAATTTTAATTAATTAGGCTTCCCAATCCTATTGGGTATAATTAAACCTTTTTAATTAATTAGCCTCCTAATTTTATTAGGAATATATATATGAGAGAGGGTATCTTATTAATTAATTCTCAAACTCCTTTAGGAATTAAATAATAATAATAGTAATAAGACTCATCTTATAAATTTATATTTAATATTTCCAAAATATTAAATAATAAATATTAATCCATTTAATTTATTCTATCACCATAGATTAAATTAAATATTCTCAACTTATTATTACGATTATGCCATTAGCTTCTTTAATAAATATTCTTCCTTTTATGGTGTGACCCTTTAGGTTCTCCATATTAAACTTGTTGTGAATAAATCAATTAGAACAATTCTGATCTTATTTAAATAAATAAATTAAACTAATAATTTATTTAAATAAATAACATTTATTCTACAATAAGGGTAAGCCCCCTTAGCGATCAACGGCTTTTCAGATAATATAGATTTCAACATTAATCATAAAAGAACCTTTGAGTAAATAGTTTTTCGTACAATTCAATCCTTCCACCATACAATGTCCCAGTTAAATATAAGACATGGAATTACTGTCAAGTTTTATTTTATTTAATTATATGTGTTTCGATCCTTAAATGCACAACTCTAAATAAAGCAAATTAAAAACTCCTTTCTAATTTTATTCCACCTTGGCCAAGGATTTCTGGGTTGTCATTTATCGATTCACATAGGACATATCTGTTTTTTTTATTAGAAGTGGTATATTCTTTATTTATCATTCATTATCTCTATATATAACTTATTACACCCAATCATACCCTTTGATATACCCTAAGGGTCTTAAGGGACATGTCAAAGTATAATTTATCATACACAAGATACTATAATGATCTCAAGTCTAAGGATCACTTGTACTACTATCACTATAGAAATTCCTATTGACAGGCAAGTAAAACTTCATTAGGTATTCCTTAGCGAGCCACGTTCAGTGAACTTATTCTCCAATAAGCACCCATATACTTGCTTTAGTGTCTCCATACAAATGATCATGAGATCAATCATCCTCATTTAATGAGCAAACAACGTATGTACCAATATATCCGAATTCACTAATCCCCTTTTTTAGTAATTCAACGATTAGGAACTATTTTTGTTTTAAGCTATCTAAGAATTTATATCTCATTAGTATGATCATCATCATAATTCTAAAAGTATTGCTTAAAACTATGAATTTATCACATATTCTAAAAACAGCACCATGTAAATAAATTAATGTCTTTAAATAAATAATTCTTTCATTAATAAATGAATAAGATTGTTACAAAGTAAATGCTTTATCATCAAACATGATTGGCTTGTGTGTATACTACTTTTAATCTCCCACTTGCACTAAAGCCAATCGTCATGGTATCTAATACCCTTTTTCTCTAAGTGACGATTATCCTGCTGTTGGATAAGCTTCAGTAAATGGATATGTAATGTCGTTCTTGAGAGTCAACTATCTTTATAGTGACTTCTCATCTTTCAGTGATTCCTCTAATCAAATGAAAATGCCGCAAAACATGTTTGGATCCAAGATGAGACTTAGGAACTATTCCTAGTTCTGGGATGAGATTTTCATCCAAAACATCAACTTGCAGCTTCATTTATAGTTATATATACTTTATCTTTGTTACTAAACCAATAACTCTTTGTTGTTTGGAACCTTTCCAATTACTGCACCACCTTTCAAGGTAACGACTTACACTAAAGCGGATTTGCTGTCGTCTTGGTCAGTTCAAAAAACTTGAGTCTTTTAGTCCTCTAATTTTATTCAGACCCATCATGAATCATGATTACATCCTTAGTGTCGGTTAAGTATTTTAAGATATTTTTCACTGTCTTATAGTGATCTTCTCCAGAATATGACTGATCAACATCAAGTCTCGTATATTTCATTGCATACATGATAGTAACTAATGCGATCTCTCTTTTATTGAGGACAATTTTAGAGAGATACACTCCATGACTCATCATCATGAGACATCTCTTGAAGTTTGCCATGCTAAACGCCTTTTGCATCAAATGAATATACGTTCCTTGGGTTAAGCCAATCATCCTTTTAAATCTATCAATAAAGATTTATTTCCCCAATTTATAGGATATTCTACCCAAATCATTCATGGAGGAATGTTTATACAACTTTATCTTTACTGATTATAAAACTGGTATGTTATTCCTTATCAGTAGTATATCAACATATAATACTAGGAATGTCACAGCGCTCCCACTGACCCTTTTCTACACACTAGATTCATTCTCGTTTTTGATAAAATCAAACCTTTTTTATTGTCTCATCAAAACAAATATTCCATGTTTGAGAAGCTCGCTTCAATCCATAAATGGATTAATGTAGCTCATATACATGATTCGCTTCAACCATTGAAACAATCCATCTGGCTGTATCATACATACATTCTCCTCTAATAATATATATTTGAGGAAGGGCTTCTCCACGTCCATTTGCCAAATTTAGTAATAATAAGCTACAATTGCAAGTGAAATTCGAATGGTCTTGAGCAATGCTACCGGTAATAATATTTTATCAGAGTCAACTCCTTGACTTTATTTGAAAACTTTTCCAAAATGATCTAGCCATATAGGTCTCCACCTTGCCATCTGCTCTAAAGATCCATTTCGAATTTTATGGCCATCTGTCATTTCTTTGAGTGTCTGTAACTCTAAGACTTATCATGTATTATTGGATCATCATCCTCTATGATGCGTGCCTCATCATCATCATCTTTGATGAATCCATACCTCCCAGGTATCTCATTATTATTCTAGATTCACTATTCGGTTGTGGTACAATAGGTCTGTCTACATGTTCCTCCTTTTGACTAATAGTGATTTGTAGTTCTTGAACTCCTTCAAGATCTATTATCCTCCCACTAGCCCTTCAATGATAAACATTTTATCCTAAAAGGCAGCGTGTTTCTCAACAAACACCTTTTGCTAAGTAGGATTATAGAACATATACCCTAAACTTACTTTAAGATGTCCCACAAATCTGTACTTGTCAAATCTTGTCCCAAACTTATGCTTTTGAAACCTTTTCACATAAGCTGGACAACCCTTTATCTTAACATACTTAAGATTAGGAATTATCCCTGTCCATAACACTTATTAAGTCTTGGGGAAGGATTTTAAGGTTACCTTATTTTGTAGATATGCAGCCGTTTCTAGGGTATTACCCTAGAAGGATACTGGAATGTTGGTAAAATCATTATGGACTGCACAATGTTCAACAAGGTACGATTTTTCCTTTTAGATATACCAATCGATTATTGTGTCTCAAGAAGAGTCTATTGTAAGAAAACCATTTAAGATGATCTTAAAACTTATTACACAAGTATTTATTTCTCGATCCAATCGAAGAATCATAATACCTTGCTAATTAGTTTAACTTCTGAATTCTTTGAACCTTTCAAATGATTCAGACATGTATTTCACCAAATACAAATATTCAACTCTTTGAATGACCATCTCTTTCTCTTTTACTATTTTGTTAAATTTAAAATTATTTTTCATGTAAGTCAAGTATGTAAAATCCATTCAGTAAATTGTTAATTATTTAAACTAATGGACATGCCCGTAGGCGGCGCTAAACAATGGGAAACTTGAGGAGGATGTGTATATGACACAATCATAGGGTTTTATTTTAATAGTTGGAACAAACCAAGTCTATAAGTTGCAACGATCCATTTATGGATTAAAGCAAGCTTCTCGAAGGTGGAACATCCGTTTTGATGAGACAATCAAAGAGTTTAATTTTATCAAAAATGAGGATGAACCATGTGTGTACAAGAAGGTTAGTGGGAGCGTTGTATCATTCCTTGTATTATATGTTAATGATATATTACTGATAGAGAATGATATTCCGATGCTACAATCAATTAAAATCTGGTTATCTAAACACTTCTCCATGAAAGACTTGGGAGAAGCATCCTATATTTTGGTGATTAAGATCTATAAAGATAGATCTATAAGGATGCTTGGCTTGTCCTAAGGAAAGTACATTGACACAATGCTAAAGAGGTTTAGCATGGAAGTTTCAAAGAGAGGTCTCATACCGATGAGCCATGGAATATATCTCTCCAAGAAACAGGCCCCAAAGACACCTGAGGAGAGAGACAGTATGAGTAAGATACCTTATGATTCAACAATATGATCTATCATGTATGGTATGATATTTACTAGACCGGATGTTGCTCATGTGCTTAGTGTAATGAATAGATACCAGTCGAATCCAGGAGAAGAGCACTAGAAGGTAGTGAAAAATATCCTAAAGTACTTAAGAAGAACTAAAGATGTATTTCTTGTCTACAGTGGATCTGAATTAAAACTAGAGGGCTATACAGACTTAAGTTTTTAAACGGATCAAGATGACAGTAAATCCGTTTCGGGGTATGTGTTTACCTTAAACGGTGGCGCAATGAGTTGGAAAAGTTCCAAGAAGCAAACAGTTGCTGATTCAGTGACAGAGGCAGAGTACATAGCTGCAAGTGAAGCTGCAAAGGAGGTTGTTTGGATGAAAAAGTTCATAACTGAACTTGGCATGGTTCCTAGCATTAGAGGAGCAATACCTTTATTCTGTGACAACATCGGAGCTGTTGCACAGGCCCAAGAATCCAGGTCTCATCAGAAATCTAAACATGTGTTGCGGTGGTTTCATTTGATTAGAGAGATCATTGAAAGAGGAGATGTCACCCTAGAGCGAGTGGACACTCAAAACAACATTACAGATTTATTTACTAAAGCTTTAACACAACAGTAGTTTGATCGTCACTTAGAGCAGATGGGTATTAGATACCATGGAGATTGGCTTTAGTGCAAGTGGAAGATTGAAAGTAGTATGCACACAAACCAATCATGTATGATGATAAAGCATATACTTTGTAACAATCTTATTCATTTATTAATAATTGAATTATTTATTTAAAGGCGTTTATATTATCTACATCATGTTGTTATATTACAATATGATAAACCTATAGTATCATGATGATGATCATGCTAATGAGATCTAAATTCTTAGATAGCTTAAAACTAAAATAGTTCCCAATTGATGGATTATTAAATAGGGTATTAGTGAATCCGGATAGATTGGTACATACGTTGCTTGCTATTTGGAAGAGGATGAACGGATTCGGAGCTGATGAGGATGAAGAAGAAGGTGCCATTCCAGAAGCAAGAATCGATGAAGAGGGAATACTTCGAGTTAACTCCAGACTTTATGTTCCTAACGATTCTGACTTGAAGCATAGAATCATGATGGAGGCACACAACACACCGTTTGCAATCCATCCTGGGAGTACCAAAATGTATCGTGATCTTCGACATACATTTTGGTGGAGCAATATGAAAAGAGAGATCGCGGAGTTTATTTCGAGATGTTTAACTTGTCAACGTGTAAAGGCGGAGCATCAAGTGCCTAAGGGTCCATTGCAACCACTGGAGATTCCAAAATGGAAGTGGGAACACATTACGATGGATTTCGTTACAGGTCTTCCCAAGGTTTCTCAAGGCATAGATGCGATTTGGGTTATTGTTGATAGATTAACCAAGTCTGCTCATTTCTTGCCGATACGAGAGACTTATTCCCTTGAACGTCTTGCTCATATGTACGTGAATGAGATTGTGAGATTACATGGCATGCCAGTATCCATAGTTTTAGATCGTGACCCCAGATTTACTTCACGATTTTGGATCAGTTTGCAGAAAGCTATGGGCACGGAGTTACGATTCAGTTCGGCATATCATCCTCAAACGGACGGACAATTGAAAAGGACTATTCAAACTCTTGAAGATCTATTGAGACTCTGTGTTCTAGACTTCAAAGGGAGTTGGGATAAGTACTTACCATTGGTGGAATTCTCCTACAACAACAGTTATCAGGCAAGTATAGGCGTGGCTCCGTTCAAAACGTTGTATGGACGAAGGTGTCGCTCTCCAGTATGCTGGAATGAGGTGGGTGAAGCAACATTATTGGGACCGGAGTTAGTACATATGACTACGAAAAAGATCCAAATGATCCGGCAATGGATACAAACAGCACAAGATCGACAAAAGAGTTATGCGGATCTTCATCGAAAGAATGTGGAATTTAATGTTGGGGAACATGTATTGTTATGTGTTGCTCCATGGAAAGGGGTTACGAGATTCTGGAAGAGAGGAAAGCTCAACTCACGATTCATTGGTCCATTTGAGATCCTTGACCGAGTAGGAAATGTGGCCTATAGACTCACTTTACCTCCAAGCATGTCTCGTGTTCATAACATTTTTCACATATCCGTACTTTGCAAATATGTGAAAGACCCAAACCACATTATTGAGTTAGAATCGGATGAGATAGCTGAAGATTTAATGTATGAGGAGGTACCTGTCAAGATCTTGGATAGGAAGGAGCATGTCCTATGCTCGAAAATTATACCTCAAGTTAAAGTTTTGTGGAGAAACCATGAAACTGAGGAAGAGTTGGAATCAGAAATGAAAGTGAGGTATCCTCACCTTTTCGACATACCAGGTACGTACGTCAATTTCGAGGACTGAAATTTCATAAGGAGGGGAGGTTGAGATGACAGGTGTTGAGATGAACATGACCACTGGTGATACAAATGAATATCTTTGGCCGTAGTGCAAAGATGAATATTTGATTTGAGATATATATTGATTGATGTTACAGGGATAAAATATTGATGATGGACTTTTAAATCATAGAAGATAGTAGACTTCATTCTCTACATAACTCTTCTAATGATTTTTTATTTTCGCTGCGAATATTGATCTAAAATTTGTTGTCAATAATATTTTATTTGAATTGTTGAAGACTAACGATAATTTATTTTCCATTATCTTAGTCATAATATTCTTTACTGGGCTAGTTGAGCTCACCCTTTTCATCTATTGTCCTCTTCAGGAAGTGAGAATGTCGCAGGAACTAGTCGGGGGACAGAGTGATGGTCCGAGTTAGAACAGTAGTAGTCCTCACTATTTCTAATAAATAGTGTGATAATAATTGTAATAAGGACTTAATTTGAATGGTAATATTTTCTACATATTTGTATTGACACTCACAGTTGTGTGATCGTATTTTGCACGACCGTGTGATATAAAAGATTGTATTTGGATTCTGTACCATATATTTGGCGACTCAGAATGGGTTGGGTTGACTGGACCTATTCTGGGGGCGTCACATATCAGTTGTTAAGGAGTTTGTGGATGTGTTTCAGAGCGATTTTCCAGGACTTCCGCCGGATATAGTGATAGAGTTCGTGATTGACTTAGCGCGGAGGATTGCTTCAATATCAAAATCCCCGTACAGAATGGCTCCAGTAGAGATGAAGGATTTGATGGTTCAACTGCAGGAATTGCTGGACAAGAAGTATATTCAGCTGAGCATATTGCCGTGGAGAGTGCGATATTGTTCGTCAAGAAGAAGGATGGAAAAATGCAGCTTTGCATTGATTATAGGGAGTTGAACAAGGTCACAATCAAGTATAAATATCATTTGCCAAGGATCGATAATTTATTCGATCAGCTGAAGGGAGAAAAGTACTTCTCGAAAATAGATTTGAGAAGCATATATCATCAGTTGAAGGTAAGGAGAGAAGATATACCGAATACGACATTTAGAACTCAGTATGGGCATTACGAGTTCTTAGTGATGCTGTGACACCCCCAAATCCGGTATCTTAATTTCCACAGAATTTGGTGTTCACTGTTCCAATATCATACAACTATCTACCCATAAATAATGAAATTCATTTATTAGATAAATAAATCATCATCTTACATCATCTGAAATAAAATACATCATAAATCCCAGGTTATACTTAACCTTAAATCTCTATTGCGGAAAAGTAAATAAATAAGTCTTAAATCATCACACATAAATCTTAAACTTTAACATTGTTCATAACAGCACAAGTCTTCATCACTTGTTAGCTTTTCCTTTGCCCTTGCTACTAGAAGGTACATCACTTCGTTCATTATTAGCTGCAATATTATTATGCAAGAGTGAGCACGAATGCCCGCAAGTATAAAAAAATATGACAGAATAATAACATGCGAGTGAAAGAATTCTGAATAACAGAAAGCTCAACATTTGAATCAAGAATATTAATCAATAGTCAAATTACTTCTCAACTTTTGAATCAAGAATATTAATCAAGAGTCAAATTACTTCTGAGGGTCATTAAGACCTTGAACCGAGTCTTAGGTTGTCATGTATATTAACCTTTCCAACCTTTAAGTCATAAGACTATAGACTTTACTTCTCGTACTTAGGGAGATCATCCCTTCGTACTGATACTGTGCACACTATCTTAACGCTTTAAGCATCTTCATTAATTCCCTATATTAGGGTTGTTCATCTCAGTTTGACATCAGAATCCGCACCAAATAAAGTTGGTTTGGATAACTCAATAAATGATATTCAAATTGAATATTAACTTCTCAAGGTATACAATCGAATAAGTATTGTACACTTAAATGATACTTTTAAAAGAATCATGGCATCTCATGTGAAATTCTAAACTTGGATATTCAAGAGTAAGAATTTGTTCAACAATAGTAATTAAGCATAGCAATTGCTTAATTTAAAGAGTTTAGTTTAGGAAACTTGCCCAACAATAATAGTAAGTTAGGGATAAAAAACTTGCCTCGTGCGCAAGCTACAGTTATTACTCACTTCTTTAATTACTCTTACCTATCACACATTTACAATATCAATTAATCACAAGTTAGATATGATTATTGATTTACAATTATATTCTTCAAACTCATTATTAGATTTTTTTTCAAATAATAATTTGCGTTGATTAATTAACTTGTTAATTAATCACATAACTTAAGTTATTAACTTGTATTAATAACTTATTACTTACATCACATTCCTTCATATTTATTAGACTTAAAATAATATCTTCATATTTATATCACATTATTTAACCTTTACAAATAATAGTTTAAGTCACGTAATTAATTTATTAATTAATCACATAACATAAATTATTAAACTCATATCAATATTTTATCATATTTATACAACATGTGTTCATGTTCATTAGACTTAAAACACATTTCAAAATTTTCCAACACTTAGCAAAAAAAAATTTAAAAAAATTTCGGACAGGCGCGGCCGCGCGCCAATTTGCCTTGCAGCCGGCGCGGCCGCGCGGCTGCGGAATTTCAGAATCTGAAGTTCGCGAACGAACACAGATTTTCTCCCATTTTCTCCCAATTCACATCATTACACTGATTTATAATGTTATCCATGAAGTATAAACTTCACAGGAACATTATATATCACTTATAACATGTTCTTAACATTCCAAGTCATGTAATTACACAAATCAAAATATTAATTTTCACTGTTCTTCAAAACTTTCAAGAGTTTAATGAAAAATATAAAAAAAATCTCCTTACGGATTTGTTACTACACCAAATCCATTCATTTCAATTCCATTTCCTTTGTTTTAACATATACAATCATATTCATGTATCAATTTAAATATAAACATATGATTTAATCATTAATTTAACCCATATGGGTTATTCACCCATATTCAATACTCTGTAATTTTATAAACCCAATTATTAACAAAATTACTTGGTGTGATCACTGTGAATCATGAATGGATAGCCTAAATTATATCATGGACATATGTTACTATATATATATATCCATGAAATTAATCAATTGTCAACTTTCTCCATTCACAGAGGACTTTTACAAAACACGTACATGAAAACTCTGTAAATCCTTAACAACCCAATTAAGGCCAATTAAATCAAATTGATTACTTTAAAACATGTTTATACGTTAGAAAAACACGTTATGATTCCATACCCATATAGATAAAGCCATATCGTAACCCAATTGGGAAACCCAATTTCACAGAAAACTCTAAACTCGTATATGAAAACTTTAGAAAATATAATTTTAAAAACTTTGAAAGAAGATTACCCTTTGTTAGTATGAAGATAATCAAAGACAACACTTAAGATTTTCTCAAATCTCTTTCTCCCTTTCACTCTCAATTTCTTCTTCCCGATCTCTCTATTTTCTTCTCTGAACTTTTCTAATTTTTTTTTTCTGACTTTGAAAATAACTTATGTCTGACAATCATATACGTATATGTATATATATTATACCGTTGTATAATAAACGGATTAACCTCTCTTAAGGCATTGTTTGCCTTCCTCTTCTTTTATTTCCCCATTTATTTTAATAAACTAATTTACTATATAGTTAATTGTCACCTTACTTATTGATTAATTAATTTTATTTAAATCAATTAAATAAAATAAGATAATTCACATTAAATCACATTGTCACATAATTAATATTTTTATTTATTAATTATAGTCAATTCATTAATTCATTAATTATTAAATTAACTAAAGTAATATATGCTTATTTAATTAATCAAATAAACTCAATTAAATATATTCTTTGAACTATTAAATTACTATATATTAATTTAATTAATGTCACACATATAATTAAATTAATTTATCACAAATTCATAAATTAATTATTTAATTCAATAATTAAATCATTAAAAATATTTATTTATTTCAATAAATATTCAAATATCTTTACAAAATTCTCGTTCGTCACAGATGCCATTTGGTCTAACGAATGCACCTGCGGCAATTAGGAACTTAATGAATAGGGTATTTAAGCCGTTTCTAGACAAGTTCGTGGTAGTGTTCATCGATGACATTTTGGTGTATTCCAAAAACTAAGGAGGGACATAATAAACATTTGAGGCTTACATTGGAATCGCTAAGACGTGAGAAGTTGTATGCGAAATTCTCGAAATGCGAATTCTGGTTAGAATGTGTGCAATTTCTTGGCCACATGATTGACAAAGATAGGATTGCGATAGATCCGTCGAAGGTTGAAGCTGTAATCAATTGGGATCAGCCGAAGACACTTTTAGAAGTTAGGAGTTTCTTGGGATTGGCATGATACTATAGGAGATTTATTCAAGACTTTTCCAAAATCGCAACTTCATTGACGAATTTGACTAGGAAAATGGTGAAGTTTGTTTGGACGGAAAAGTGTGAGGAAAGTTTTTAAGAATTGAAGAAGAGGTTGAGTACTGCGCATGTGTTGTCATTGTCTAATAACACATGGACTTTTGTGGTATACAGTGATGCGTCATATAAAGGACTAGGTTGTGTGCTAATGCAGAACGGCAAAGTTATTGCTTATGAATCACGTCAGCTAAAGGACTATGAGAAAGGGTATCCGACCTATGATTTGGAATTGGCGGCAGTAGTGTTTGCTCTGAAGATACGGAGACACCATCTATATGGACAAAAGTGTGAGATATACACAAATCATAAGAGTTTGAATTATATCTTTACACAAAAAGATTTGAATATACGCTAAAGAAGATGGTTGGAGCTTATCAAGGATTACGAATGCGAGATTCTATACCATCCGGGTAAAGCGAATGTCGTTGCTGATGCCTTAAGCAGGAAGGGTCGGGAGAAGTTGATGTTGTTAACTGCTCAAGAGCAGTTGGTGGATGAGATGACTAAATTGGAGCTGGAAGTTAAGTATTCGAAGGATTCAGATGAGAAACTATTTCAAGTAACTACTGGTCCAACCTTAGTGGATAAGGTGAGAGAAGCACAACTTTATGATGGGGAGTATGATAAGATCCGGAAGAGAATAACCAAAGGTGAAGTGATAAATTTCAAGGTTGATACTAACGGGCTGCTACGATTTAAAGGAAGAATCTGGGTTCCCCCAGTAATAGGAGTCAAAGAAGAAATTTTGAGTGAAGCTCATAGTTCGAGATATTTAATTCACCCTGGGAGTACAAAGATGTAATAGGATCTCAGACAACATTTTTGGTGGCCGAATATGAAGAGAGACGTTGCTGAGTGCGTTGCGAAATGCCTAACAAGTCAGAAAGTCAAAGAAAAACATCAGAGACCAAGTGGATTGTTACAACCATTGGAGATTCCAGAATGGAAGTGGGAGCATATCACGATGGATTTTGTGGTTGGTCTTCAAACGACTCAGAGAGGTTTTGATGCGTTATGAGTTATCGTGGATCGACTAACGTAGTTAGCGCACTTCTTACCAATCAAGATTAGATTCAATTTGGATCGGTTGACAAAGCTGTATGTTAAGGAAATCTTTTCTAGACACGGTGTTCCTGTGTTAAGTGTATCAGACATAGATCCCCGTTTCACGTCAAATTTTTGGAAGCGATTACAAGAATGCTTGGGAACGTAGTTGCAAATGAGTACGACGCATCATCCTCAAACTGATGGGCAGAGTGAGAGAACGATCCAGACTTTAGAGGACATGCTAAGAGCTTATGTTATGGACTTCAAGGAAAGCTGGGATGATCATCTACTGTTGGTGGAATTCGCTTACAACAACAGCTACCATGAAAGTATTGGCATGCCGCCTTACAAAGCATTGTGCGGCAGGAAATGCAGGACTGCATTATGCTGGGATGAGGTTGGTGAGCGACAACTGTTAGGACCAGAATTGGTACAACAAACTGCTAAGATCGAGAAGCTGATCAGATCGAGATTGGTAGCTGTAATACCCGAGAATTTCCTATTATTATTAAATAATTATATTAATGGAAATGAGAATTTATTTGAATATAAATGATTTTGTGTTATGAGAATGATTAAATTCAATTATATTAAATTGAATATCTATGACAATTAAGAAAAATGTGGAGTTTACGATAAACTTGTTGAGAGCCTAGTGTGGCACAGTGATGGGAAATATTAATAATTATATTAATTAACGAATGAATTATTAAGTAAACAATTAATCTATATTAATTGTTAATTGCTATTGTAAAATATTAGTTGATGGTTATGGAATATTAACTGTGATTGATTAATAATACGTGATTATTATTATTGCAAGAAATATAATAATAATAAACCACTTGTTTATAATTGTGCTGAGATTTATACTTGTTAATGTGATAATGAATCCTATGATTATTAATTAGGTGTTATTAGTAATCGATGAGGAATGGATTAATTAATATTATTGTTAATTAATTGATAAGATAAATAATTTATTTATTTGACATTATGAATAATAAAACAAATAAGTAAGTTATTAATATAATAAGATTATATTGATTGTTATGTACAAGCATGCAATAATATATAATACGACTATATTATATAGTGTAGAGAAACACTTAGGTGTAACCATACAAGTATACATAAACTATGCTATATAATGCAATGTGAATATATTACACATATGGACCATGTATTAAGATTAATTAAACTATGTGAGCTACATGATTAATACCTATGTGACAATGTGTATGTAAGTATACATTAAAATGATATATCATGAATATATTGAAATCACTTGATGATTGTAGAATTTAATGAAGGAAATAATGTGATGTGATTATATCCGGTATTAATAAATGTACATGGATGTTATGTATGTTACATTGCCATATCACATCTACTACCTTGAAATATTAAGCATGTGACTTACACTATAATGTTAATTATAAAATATAGTATGAATAAATATATAATAGCCTAAGTGTATATGTATATATGGCCTTAGTGTTAATACACTTCATGTTGCAAATGCTGAGTTTCATATTGCCTTGTCCCTAAATGATAGTCACTATCTCTTCTCCCACGTGAAAGGCCAAAGGCCTAAGCTACTCCCTCATGTCAACTTCCTAGCTAGCCAATGATGCTCATGATGAAGAAGGATGTGGGTGATGGGGGTGATTGGACACTATTCCATCAACTCCCCTCAATCCTCTAGTTCTTCATTTCCCCCATTGTTTCAAACCTTGGGGCAATTGCTTTGTATGGATATTGAATTCTCCAATAAATACCTAGCCTCTCTTCATTTTCTATGTTGCTAAAATTTGTGCTAAGTTGATATAGAGAGAGTATTGTGAGTTTATAATCTGAATTTGAGAACAAGTCTTGTGCAAGTTTGAGCTCAAGAGGTATAACCTCTAAACCCATTTAAATTTCAATTCATAGAGATTGCATGATATTGTTAAAATTAGTGTGTGATAAGGTGCTAGCATAAGTTGTTAAGTATATCTATGTGTTAGGAATGTAAAGTGATGGTAGGCAAGCATGCTAGCTAAGTACATTATGAGAAATTCTGAAGCTCTGCAATAACAGAACATCTTCTGGTCTAGAACGGGAGCCGCGCGGCCGCGCGTCTCCCTAGTACAATTTGGGCGCGGCCGCGCGCCATTGCAGAATTTGTTGATGATTTCTTTTATATCTTCTGATGTGTTGAGCATGATGTATTGTTAGGATATGCATATAACTCACATTAACATATGGAATAAGGTTACTAGGTTATAGCAATCTATGCTAGTTGTTTTAGTTGAATATTTCAAAGAAAACTTAAAGTTATGAAAAGAGGAACTTGGATATATAAATACCATAATAGTATTCTGACTTTTGAGACACGTTTGTATGACCTAGAAACACATGGAATGCATATTGACTTAAGTATATATGTACCGTGATATAATATGAACATGTGAACCCAACTAGTGCACCTTTCTAACAAAAATACAAGTTTTGAAGGTTGATATTGACATGTAAAGACCATGTATACATTCTGACTTTTCAAGCATGTTATGTGACCTTGAAATGCGGGTCAAATATGTTAACATATGAATCTAGATAGCATGAGCATGTTAGGCCTTATTAGCAAGCTTTACTAATGACAACATAAGCTTTAAATGTGGACTTTGACATGTTATATTAGGACTCTACATTCTGATATTTTCAACATGATTGAATGTAGTTTGAAGGCATCATATATGTACGTACTTGTTAGATGTAATGCAAGTTAATCAAGCATGAGTTTGATTAAGTCACGAACTAGTAATAGTGCTAGAATCACATATCCATGACATAAGAAACATATGAACATGCGTATCAATAAAATATATGACTACTTTATATGTCTAAATGATAAGCATGACAATTTATGTGAATTCATGGCATTGTATAACCCTAAGTCGTTAGGGATCGTGAATTAAAACAAAATCATAAATGATTAGAACGAGGAAAGATTGTATACAAACATAAAAATATCCTTTAAAAATGTATACATGCTAAGTGATATTATATGATGTCACTTGAACCCGATTTTGACGGTTAACTTATGAGAATGCCATAACTTGCTAAAATGAAATATATTTAGTATTGATTGTAGTCTTATGTGATATTAATAATATGCGAATATGTTTGCTAATTGTGGTAGTCTCACATGATAGTAACGATGTATGAATATGATCAACTTGAGAAAAGAGAAAGTTAAGAATAGAAATTAGATACTAAATAATTGTGTAGCTAGGGTAAAACTTAGCTTGTGTGTTGATCGTATATTCGAAGATATAATGTGAAGTTAAATTATATGACTAATGACTATCATTACGATAGGAATTCAAAAGTGTTGACTAGCTTTACGTGAGTAAACTACGCATAAGGCAAGTATCCTAAACCCTTGCATTACTTTATTCAACGGATATCATAAGCGAGTATCTAAAACTTATCTCTTTGGATACAAGTATTCTATCTTTGTATATTGCGAACTAGTTTCCTACTTAATTGTTTGAATTGAATTAGCATACTTGAACTCTTATTTCATTAAAGCTATTATTCATGTTGAACTTAGTATTGTTCTTGAATATTGTGAAAGTGTCTATGCCATTTGATTCGGCTAGACTTATGTTATTGAAAAATGACCCAAACTAATTGATTGGTGCGGGATCTTGTATTTGACTGAGAAGAACAACCTTCTTTGAAGGGAATATATAATTGTCGGAGAACCGACGTGCACACTTGAGTATGATTGATTGTTATGCATAACGATGGTACTTTAGGCTGATCACCTGTTGTACCTGTTTTTGTTGGATTTTCAGTTTATTACTGTCAATTCTAGTAGAAGTTCATAGTCCGTAGTGACTACTCAGTATTCAATTATTTGAAATCTTGAATTGACTTATTATTGAATCATATTGATATTATCCTATCCTTAGCGACTGTTATTGAGAACTGTTGATATTCTTGTTATTCTTGAACTATCAAATCTTGCTATACCCTTTCGAGAATTGAGAATCTTATTATTCACCCTTATTGTATATTACTTGCTGGGCAATTTTGTGCTCATTCTTGCTTTCCCTAAAACATTTCAGTTAAGGCAGAGCATGGCGAACCTTCGGGCATTGATAAGGGCAAGGGCAAGGCTACCAACTAGCTTATGTCTGTTATGTTTCAAATATATTAATATTGTGTGAAGATGATGTAGTAAGACTGGATTTGTTTATGTTTAAGCTTAAGTTAGATTATATAACAAGTCGTTAATTGATATTGCTATGTAATCTATTAAGTACTGTAGGTTACGAGACTTGGGGGAATAATTATAATAAATCATTGTAAATTATTCTAGAATAGATTTTTCGCTGTGGTTGTGTGATATTTAGTTATCATTATTGCGATGTATTACCATGAGCACGTGATGAACCGAATTCGAGAGACCAAGTGGCGGTCCTGGAATTTGGGGGCGTCACAGTAGCTGCTCAGGACAGACATAAGAAATATGTTGATTATCATCGTCATAATCGAGAGTTTGAAGTGGAAAGCTTCATTTTTTTAAAGTACGTCCCTGGAAGGGGGAGATTCGATTTGGAAAAAAGGGGAAACTGAGTCCCAGATTTATCGGACCATTTGAGATATTGCGAAGGGTTGGTGAGGTAGCTTACGTGTAATGACCCCAAAATTCATACAATACAACTTTCGACATCGGTCATTAACAATACATCGAACTTCTAACTTTACGTCATTAATCAGTATTAAACTTAATAAAAATGCGGAATAATTAAAACTTTTATATTTACTTTTTGTATTTCCCTGAATCACAACCTTAATCATTACATATCTTTGATTCAAATTTATTTCATGAATCGCTTTGTCAAAGTTGCTATATAAAATTTTACATCACAAAGCAATATCCATTATATATGGGATAGCTAAACCTTACAACTCAACAAATATGTTATAGTCAAAAATATTAAATGCACTTCTCATCAAAAATAAGCAATCTTCCTGAATTGCTATTAATCTTTATCATTCAATTAGCACGTATCATTACCTTAAAATATTGACATGCAAAAATGGTTATTTTACAAGAATGAGCTCGACAGCTCAGCAAAATCTAACAGCTTTCATGCATCACGTAGCACATAAATAACATACTCATCTTATACATCATAAACATTAAACTAACATATCATACATGTTTACATCATATATCAAATAAAGATTGAGTTCCATAGCTTAATCAGCATTCTTTACTCAACCAACGTAGTCATAAATTGACTTAAGCATTTCATACTTACAACATATGTAATACACCATGCTTCCTGCATATAAATTTAAAACAAATAATCATCAAGTTCACATAGCAAATAAGAACTGAAAGACTTGCCTGGCTCGTAGATTACCAATTAACGAAAAATAGCTTATAATTATCTGCACTTCATGAATCATACCAACGTATTACCATACACGTCAACTATTAGTCACATAGCAACGCTTAGCAATCATTTAAGTAAACTATACTTTACATTTCATAATTCTCTCCCATTTTCTTGTTTAACACACAATGTCAAATTATGTGTTTAAGTCTTGATAAGACTACATATGTATAATTAGTTATCACATAACTAATTCACATAATTAGTAAATCCATTTAGGTTAACTCATTTCTCTTTAACTATTAAGTTTAACAATTAATTATCACATAGTTAATCATATCACATAATCACATTATATTTTCACATAATTAATCAACTAATAATTATGTACTTACATTAATTAAATTATAATTAAATAAATTATAATTTAAATTAAAAATTCACTTTAATTATAATTAATCAAATTATAATTACATTTTATTATAATTAAACAAATTATAATTTAAATTAAACATTCACTTTGATTAAAAATTAATCAAACTTTATTTATTATAAATTAACAAATTATAATTGAAATTAAACATTTACTTTAATTATAATTATTCAAATTATAATCACACATTATATATTTTATTAATAAAATTCATTACTATTCATTTAGCATTTTATTATATGCCTAACATATCATTAACTTTATTACATAAAGTTAGTTTTTCATGATACGAACAAAATACATAAAGTAACATCTTTCTTTTCTACACCCCCCCTGCAGGGGCGGTGTTTGGCCTTGCAAGGCTCGCCAGGGCGGGCCCCCTGCAGCGACGAAAAACTGGTTCCCGAACTGTGCAGAGAAAAACTAATTTGGCTTATTTTTTCGCACCAAATTCCAATTTCAGCCAACATAATTCATATAAACTTTATGGAAAACATAAATTCTAAGTTTCTAACATGTTTTAACATATTTACAATTATCATAACACATAATCAAAACTCTAATTTCATAATTTTTGAAGAAAAGTTATTGATAAGTGTTCTTGATGAAATTGAACACTGTGAATTTATTTTCAAACCAATTCACATAATTCCAAACATAATCGATTAGTTTCTAAACATATTATCATTGTCTACAATTAATTTACACAATAATGTACAATCAAACATAAATTTTGATTTTAATGGAACTATATATTTTCAAAATACTTTACTGTAACTTTTTGATGAACATGAATTCCTCATGTTCATCATATATTCATGAATTAAACCTACAAATCATGTATAAGCATATATGAATACAATTTATATATGAAATTCATGTTTATCTATATTTTCATGAAACTTAATTTTATAGAGAGCAAAAACACGTAGAACATAAAACATGGTTTTTAAAAATATAAGGGTTAGAATTGTACCCTTGATGCTTAGTGAGGAAGATGATGATGAGGTTTAGCAAGAATTTTCTCAAAGCCTTCCTCCTTTCCTCTTCTTCTTCTCTCTTCTTTTCTTTCTAACTTCTCTGTTATTTCTTTTCTTTGTTTTCTCTAACACTGATAATCTAACTCTTTTACTAAACTAATGTATAATATAAAATATACATATAACATATACACACAATATGTAACTTACAACATATTAATATATATAATAATTGACAATTAATATATAAGTTATAATGTTTGAATTTTAAAAGCCCTAAGACTTGTTTGGTAAAACAACTTATTGAAAAACAGATTTTAGTAGTTAAGGCCCCGTTTGGCAAAACAAATTTAAAACAGGTGCAAGGGCCTTGTTTGGCAAAACGGTTTTAAAACTCTTTTAATTCCTTTAACACATACTTTCAATGTTACACTTTATTGTATTAAATTACTTAACCAATATAATTCTAACTTTATTTAACAAATCATAATCTCTCTGATTTAATTATTTAATTAATTAGAACATTTTCATAATAATTTCCATCAAACACTTTGTTAAATTCCAAATTATTCCAAATAAAATATCTATTCAATTTCATAAATATTTCTAACTATTTACGAAACTCACAATCTTACTACATTAATATATTACATTTACATGTAATATATATTAATCTTCATTATATTAAAACAAATATATTCACATTAATTCACCTATTTTAATTAAGTGAATCAATCACATTATTTCATAATATATAACAAATATACACATACTCAACTCAAAACATCTCATAATAAGAATTTTATTCATTAAATTCTCTTTTTAATAATTTCTAAAAATTCGAGTTGTCACATCCTTCCCTCCTTATAAGATTCGTCCTCGGAATCAACGAAACCTCTCTTACTCGGTTTTCACTAAATCTCTTTCACAATTATCGTTGAATAACTGAACACATTACCTTAGTGTAGGTTTTATTTTATAACCTTCAATTAACTCAATTATGTTTCAAATACTATATATTCTTTAACCCGTTCATTACCTTTTCTAAGGATCATTATCATATACCTCTACTCGTCGAATACATATACTTCATAATTCACTATCTTGTAAGTATTCTGGTTATCACATTCACCCATTCTTCTAAGAATTTCATCCTCGATTTTTTTTTACTAATATTTGTTCATTTGATCTACCAAAATAGACCTTACATTAATCTTTATTCACTGAATTGTATAACTAAATTCTTTCTCTAGAGATCTTTTATCATTACAAGTTGCGTTCTTCAACTACTTCTTTCTAAGGTCTATCCTTTTTGCCATATTCATCTTCAGAATAATAAAAATCTTTCACAATTGCTCAATAATTGGGAAGCGATATAAATAACTCAGAAATTTAAAAGATTTCAAATCATGCTGAGGGGTCACAAGACCTTGAACTCATTTCTACGTTTAATAGTGCTTCACCCCCAGTACTTCACACTATAAACTGCTCTAACAAAATTCTTAACAATCACACAGACTAAAACACTCTCTGCAAGTACTCTAGGTGATCACCCTATCGTACCCTTACGTCGTGCACAACGTATTACATCTTAATATTGTAACGAATATATGCGTTACTTTCGGAACCATTGTCTCCGATAATATGTCCCCTTGTTATAGGGTTGTTCACCTGAGCTTCTTAACATCTGAATCAGCACCAAAATAATTAGGTTTGGCATAGTTTGACAAAGAACGCTCAAATTTCATAAACATCTTTCAATATTCGTCTAGCTGGATCAAATAGCATAGACTTCTAACAACAATTCGGACATCAATCGAAATATATATATTTTTAAACAACTCAATAATTTTTTTTTATAGTTTTAGGAAACTAAAAATAAATAAATCTTTTTATAATATCATGATATCATACCGTAGAAATGGTACGTTAAGGATTTCGTCAATATATGACGTCGTCATACTACATCATACCATAGTGGGCTGACGATCCTACGATCACATCCAACACTAGGTGTAACTGCATTGATGACTTCCTCTATTATTTTTCCTACACCATATCAAATGATGCATAGAATTATAAAAAAATATTTGAAAATTTCAAATCATTTTTGTCTAGCTGAAGAAATTAGCATAGACATGTGAATAATAGCAATATTTTAAAAAATCCATTGGTTCAATCATTTAATCTAATATTTTTTAAGAAAAACAGAAGTGCACCCATCAGCACGAAATCAATAAATTTCAAAAATCTAACATATCTAGAAGATTTAGAATATCTAATTTTCGTCCATCAATATAAATCTTTACTCCATCGTTTCATTACTTAATCATTCTATCAATCTTCAACACCATCAATGCTCTCTATACCATAACATTTCTATACCCAGTAGAGTTCATAGAATTTACCACACCTTGGAATTTCAGGAACTTGCCATAATAATATGAGTTTAAGAACTTGTCCTAGAAATACATAGTCCAATAATTAATCAGGGATTGTCCATACGCTTAAAGGTTCAAAAACATACATACGATTATAAGTCACGAACTCACCATAAGCATGAGTTTTAAGAACCGCACCTAATGTTAATATCATATAATCTAATCTTAATTGTCTCTAACTATCAAATATAAACATGGGATGTGAGACCCCAAAATCCGGGTACTTCAATTTCACGGGATTTAGTGTTCACTGTACAAATATCATCTATCTATCTACCTATAATAAATACAAACCATGCAACAATAGAAATAAATCCTCCTCTTTGGGGTTACAACTTCTGAATAATAAATACAATCCCAGGTCAAACTAACCTTAAACATCTGTGCGGAAACATAAACAAATAAATAAGTCTTAAACAACATCAAGTCTTAACAATTAACATTCTTAAATTAAATAACAAGTCTTCAACACTTGTTAACTTTCCCCTTGCTTTGCTAGTGGAAGGCTCGTCAGATCTTTCGTTCTTAACTGCAATGTTATTATTACTCGAGAGTGAGCACAATTGCCCACAAGTATAACAATATAACAACAATATAATAACATGAGAGTGAATCAAAGACTTCTGAATAAGAAAACTTGACTTTTGAATCAAGAATGAATAACAAGAATCAAAAGAACTTCTGAGGGTGATAAGACCTTGAACTATGTCCTAGGTTGTAAAGTGTTTATCCTTTAAACCTTTAACAGTCATGAGACTATGGACTTTACTTCTCATACTTAGGGGGATCAGCCCTTAGTACCATACTGTGCACAATATCTCAATGCTAAAGCGTAAATAATCACATATACAAGGTTGTTCATCTCAGTTTGACATCAAAGTCTGCACCAAAGGAAGTTTGATTTGGATAAGCTCAATAACAGTTCTAGAATTTAGAACGCTCATCAACTATGGACTAGTCGAATTAATAAGAGTTCGCTAGTTTTACAAGGTTCAACAATAAACTGATAATCAATTCGAACAATAATTTCAAGAGGTATACAATCGAATAAGTATTGTATAACTGGAATCATGCCTTAAAAGAATTATAACATCTAATATGAAATTTTGAACTTAAACAATTAAGAACAAGAACTTACTCAATATAGAATACAAGTCTAAGACTTAATCAATGAATAATTTAGAATTTAAGGGACTTACTCAATAAAGTAAAGTTTAGAAACTTGCTCAATTTAAAAGTTTGAATTTAGAAAACTTGCCTCTTGCACAAGCTACAATTAATTCACGTTCCTTATTAAATTCTATATATCAATACATTCATAATACTCATTAATCATAAGTTCAATATACTCATCGAATCACAACATTGGTATTTGAACACGTTATTAGACTTTACAAATAACGATTTAAGTTATGAAATTAAATTACTAATTATTCACATAATGTAAGTTGTTACCATCTAATTATATGCTTAATATGTCTTCATGTTCATTACATTAGGTTTTTAAACACATATTTGAAAACTTGAACACTTAGAAAAATTTTGAAATTCTGCAGGTAGGGCGCGGCCGCTCTCCAATTACTTTTTGGAGCGGCGTGGGCGCTCTGCACGGCGCGTGCGCGCTCCATTTGTTCCTTGGAGCGGCCGGCCGCGATGCGACGCAGACCCAAATTCTGTAGTTCGCGAAGAACACACAGAACAACCCAATTAACTCTAATTTATACAAATATAATGATTTGTAATGTTACCCATGAAGTATAACTTCACAGGAACATTATAAATCGATTCTAGCATGCTTCTAACACTTTAAATCACATAATTACACAAATCAAAACATTTAATTTCGTTGTTTTCAATATTTTGTAAAACTTTGAGGAAAAGTATGAATTTTGACGTTACAGATCCGTTAATATACCGAATCCGTCCGTTTAAATTCCATTTTGTTCGTTTAAACATGTATAATTATATTCAATCGTCAATTTAAAGTTAAACAAATGATTCAAGCATTTAATTTGCACGTAAGGGCCATATGGGCCATATATACAACTTTTATACTCTGTAACTTTTGAAAAATCCAATTAAAACTTGATTACATGAAATTAATCACTGTGATTCATGTATACATGATATATAACATGTTATTCACATATACTAACACATATAAGATCACAACCTAAGTTAATTATCAAAAATAGTTCTTAACAGAGGATTTTAAAAATACGTAAATGAAAACTCTGTAACTTTTCAAAACTCTAATTTAGACATGCTTTCATGGATTAATTACTCTAAAACAGATATAATTCACATGTAATTGAGTCATGTATGCTAATAAACATTTAACATCAAATAATAAACAAAAACTCATGAAATTCCATTTTTAGAGAACTCAGTTGGGAGAAAACATAATACGTGAAATATAAAACTTAGATGAGTGTTTACCCTTGCTTTCTCTGTTTGAAGGTGATATAAACTTGAATTTTCCAACTCTTCTCTAATCAATTCTTTCGCTCTAACTCTCTCTGTGTATTTCTCTCTAAGTTTTCTTCTGATGAACTTATGAAAATATGAACTGATATAAGATATAAGTATACGTATATGTTATAAGTATAAACTGACGGGTTTGTGGTGTCAGTTAACCCATAATGGGTTACTACTCCAACTCCCCTTAGGGTTATGTTTGGCTAGCTCTTACTAACTCCTTCCCATTTAATTTAATAAACTCTTATTATATAGTTAATTGTCACACTTCTAATTAGTCAATAAATTTTATTTAAATCAATTAAATAAAATATAATAAATTCACATTAAATTACATAGTCACATAATTAAAATTCTCATTTATTAATTATGTTAAATCATTAAATCTCTAATTAATTATTAAATTAATTAGAATAACATTATGCTTATTAAATAATTCATTTAATCAATTAAGCTCAATTAAATTCATACTTTGAGTATAATATAAAAATTCTCCACTTTAATTTAACTAATGTAACACATATAATTAAATTAATCTACCACAATTCTATCAATTAATTATTCAACTCAATAATTAAATCATCGAAAAATATTTATTTATTTTAATAAATATTTAAATTAAATTACAAAAATCTTGTTCGTCACATGGGACAAGAATCACCTTCTCACCATATATATATCGAAAGCGCGACACCAACATTCCAATGATCATCCATGCGATAAATCAAGTGTAAGCACAAAACCCCTGCCCATACAAAGGTTTGTATAACTCAGCCACCACATGAGTTCTCAGTTAAAATCTCACTTAACTTTACCTTGCTCATAGCTTGCTCTTTTCTCGATACAGATTTTTTTTATCTCATCATTTATAACTCCTCGTGAGTTTATCTCGTACTATATCATAGTACATTCTCTTTATTGCATCGAACTATAACTATTCCATCATTACAGACCATCTGTCTTTTACAACTTTAAAAGATCACGTCGTGATCTTATTTTATAATCATCTCCCTTATGAATCTTTTCTTATCTCATGATCATTTTGTTTTATAAACTTCTTATCTTTCCCACTCATCAAGTCATATTATGATTTCATTTATGTTTTTAATCTTATAGACTTAATCTATTCATCATTATTCGTCATCTTGATTATTGGAGTTAGAAAACTCCTTGATTCTTATCTTTATATCTCTTTAAGATTCTTCTTTGAATCTTCTTGTTTATTTATCAATTCTTCCTTTAAGAATTTCTAATTTCATTCATATCACTCAATATTTTATTCGAGTTTACTTCTCGTCATTCTAATCTTCTTCTTATAATATTTCTAGGACTTAACTCACCCTATACAACTACGTATGTGAACAAAATCACCTTTTAATCATACGTATCCATAACCATACGACCCCAAAATTCATACAATACAACTTTCGACATCGGTCGTTAACAATACATCGAACTTCTAACTTTACAACATTAATCAGTATTAAACTTAATAAAAATGCAGAATAATTAAAACTTTTATATTTACTTTCTATATTTTCCTGAATCACAACCTTTATCATTACATATCTTTGATTCAAATTTATTTCATGAATCGCTTCGTCAAAGTTGCTATATAAAATTTTACATCACAAATCAATATCCATTATGCATGGGATAGCTCAACCTTACAACTCAACAAATATGTTACAATCAAAAATATTAAATGCACTTCTCATCTAAAATAAGTAATCTTCCTGAATTGCTATTGATCTCTATCATTCAATTAGCACGTATCATTACCTTGAAACCTTGACCTGCAAAAATGGTTATTTTGCAAGAATGAGCTCGACAGCTCAGCAAAATGTGACAACCCAAAATTTTTTTTTATAAAATCTTGAATGATTAGAATAAAGGTTAAAGAATAAAACCTAGATGAGAATTTGAGAATTTATTTAAAATTTTCAAGTAAAACCTCTATGGTTTGCTATTCGAATGTGAATAGAGAAAATATGGGTTACAAAATTTCAAAACCCCATAAATGAATTAATATGTACTTGAAGAAATATCAAGGATAAGGTATTATGATACCTATAAATTCGATGTGAACTGAATGGTCTAAGAAATGTTATAATAATGCATGTGAAAATTTTATTAAGGGAATAAAAATTCACATGAGGAGATACTATGAGGTTAAACGAAGATGAGTATATGTATAGAAATATATATATATACTTAGTAAGGTGCTATATATTTTAGCAAAAGGAATGATGAATTAAGTTAAGGATATGAGAATCGAGATAAAACTATGTCAGTAATTAACATAGTTTGAATGTTGGCCTTGACTGTCAAATAAGAAGAGGAATAAGTAGAAAGGTATTAGCTAATATAATTAGCAATAAAAATAGAGGAAGTTAAAACTTAAAATTTGAGTTAGAGCTAAACTTTTGAAGTACGGACTGCTCTGCTGCATCCAGAAAGTCAAGTTTAGTCAAAAAAGACAATAAACACAAAATATGTAAGGGTGACTTTTTGGTCAAAGTCAATAGTCGACTTTTATGGAGAAAAGTCAAAATTGGAGTTAGAAGTGGAATATGTGTCGTATTGAATAAATAGATATATATACCAATGTAAGGGATTTATTTTATAATCTCAAGTTACTATTTATTATGAAACCTAATTATAGCAAGTCTAATTGGGTTATGTAAGTTAATTGATATTATTGATATATGAGAACGTGTTTATATTAATAATAATGTATAAGAGTCCAAATGATAATTTATTTCATGGACGAAGGAGAATAAATAGTTTAAACAAGCCCATTAGTTTAATTAAGCATTGGACGTGTAGATAGTTTAATTAAGGGTAACTAAATTGTTAGTTAGCCCAATACTAGATTATCAAGTATGTTAGTATCCCAAATAAATAAACTAAGGGAGCCCAAGTTGATTGTAGTTAGTAGTTAAGCTAATTAGAAATCAAGCCCAAGTAATTAATGTTGGATTACCCAAAACATTATATTAAATGGCCCAAACTGTGACGAACGAGAATTTTGTAAAGTTATTTGAATATTTATTAAATTAAATAAATATTTTTGATAATTTAATTATTGAGTTAAATAATTAGTTCATGAATTTGTGTTAGATTAATTTAATTATATGTGTTACATTGATTAAATTAATTTGTGGTAATTTTATAGTTCAAAGTACATATATTTAATTGAGCTTATTTGAATTAATGAGTTGTTTAAATAAGCAGAATATTATTCTAATTAATTTAATTAGAGAGTTAATGATTAATAAAGGAGAATATTGATTATGTGATAATGTGATTTTATGGGAGTTTGTCTTATTTTATTTAATTGATTTAAATAAAATTAATTGGTTAATTAGTAATGTGACAATTAACTATATAATAAGGAAGTTATTAAAATAAATGGAAAAAGGATTAGTTGTGCTAGCCAAACAAGGCCCTTGTAGAAGTTTATCAGTTATCAATACAACAGATATTATATATACGTATATTCATATTGTTGTGTCAGACTTGTGTTTTCATATTCTAAGTTCAGAGAGAAAAGATAGAGAAATTGAGAAAAAGAAATTGAGAGAGAAAGAGATTTGAGAAAATTATTTGTATTATCTTTGAATCATCTTCACAATCTAACAAGGGTAATCACTCTTCTTAGTTTTCAAATTTAGAATTTCAAAGTTCTTTATTTACGTACTTTGAAGTTTTCTGTAAAAACTAATTTTTGTAATTAAGGCATAATATGTCTATATTTATGTGTGTGTGTGTGTGTGTGTGTGTGTGTGTGATCATAACATATTTTCTAACATGTAATCATGTTTTAAAATAATCAATTTCACATGAATATGCCTTAATTAGATTTTTGTGAAATTACAAAGTTTTCATTAACGTATTTTGAAAGTTCTCTGTTTAGAACTATTTTGATAATTAAGATAAGATATAATCATATGGATATCTGTAGATGTTAATATCATGCGTTGTATCATGTAATACATGAATTATAGTGATCACACCATGGGATTTTGATTAAATTGGGGTTTCATGGATTATAGAGTATAAATGTTGTATGAATAACCCATATGGGTAAATTAAATGCTTTAATCATATGTCTAACTTAAAATTGACACTTGATTATGATAATACATGTTTAAACAAAGAAACGAAACTTTGAACGGATGGATTCGGAGTTATAACGAATCCGTGACATTAAATTTCATGTTTTTCTTCAAAACTATCAAGAACACCAAGAACGGTGAAATTTTATGATTTGATTCGAGTAATTGCATGATTTAAGATGTTAAAAATATGTTAATAACATTGTATGATGTTTCTATGAAGTTTATACTTTATAGAAATCATGGATACTAGTTTGATTTGCATTTAATTGAGATTATTGGGCCAATAAAGTGTAAAAATCGCTAACCAAAAAATGTACCAGTAGTATGCCCCACCCCAGCGGGTCCCCATAGCCATAAAGCCCCGCCCCAACGGGGGTGCTGTCCGGGAGTTTTTTTTGGGTTTTCGAGACTGTTTTGACCTCCTGTAGTAAAATAAGCATAACTTCTTCATACAAACTCCGATTAAGGCGATTCAGGATGATTCGGAAACATAACGAGTAGACCTACAACTTTCATCTTTTAAGTTTTTCGATTTGAAGTCGGTAAAAGGGGTCAAATTTGCCATTCTTGTGACTAATGTGTATTCGGAGGCAATCAGAGGTCGTCGAACATGCTCGTTCGCAAGTATAGTGCTCTCGACGATAAATGATGTTGTTCTAAGTTATAAAACATGAATATTATATGATTTGAAGTTCATGTTAATAAACTAAGTTATTGATATGTATAAGATAATGTGAAGGTTCAAGTTAACAAACTAAGTGCGAACTTGAATATTGTGATTGTAAAACTTGATTATGATTGTTTAAAAGATTATACCTATGTGATAAGCATATTGTGAATTCATACTTATGTTATGTGATTAGTTTATAAGTTATCACTTGGAACCAAGTTGTAAGTTGAACTTAAATGAAAAGTTCAACAGTTGAACATAGAAGTTATGAAACTAATTGACATCGTATGCATAATGTAATGTGTAAGACGTTGAAGAATTGAATTGTAACTAGATTTGTAGCTTGCGCACGAGGTAAGTATTCTATCCCTAACTTATTATTGTTGAGCAAGTATCCTAAACTCAAATCTTTACATTGAGCAAGTTATAGACTTAAATTCTATATCAAGCAAGTTCTTATCTTTGATTATTCAAGTTCAAGATTTTATATGAGATATTATGATTCTTTTAAAAGTATAACTTCAGTTATACAATACTTATTCGATTGTATACTCTTGAGAAGTTATTATTCAAGTTGAATATCGTTTATTGTTGAATCCTTTAAGACTAGCGAACCCTTATTGATTCGACTGGTCCATTGTTGATGAACGTTCTAAATTTGAGAACTGTTATGGAGTTTATCCAAATCAAAATTTCTTTGGTGCGGACTCTGATGTCAAACTGAGATGAACAACCCTAATATAGGGGATTGATAATGCTTTAAGCGTTGAGGTATTGTGCACAGTATTGGTACGAAGGGGTGATCCCCCTAAGTACGAGAAATAAAGTCCATAGTCTTATGACTGTTAAAGGTTTAAAGGTTAATATACTTGACAACCTAGGACATAGTTCAAGGTATTATGACGCTCAGATGTAATTTTATTCTTGATTAATTATTCTTGATTCAAAAGTTGAGCTTTCTGTTATTCGGATTTCTTTGATTCACTCGCATGTTATTATTGTCATATTTTTATACTTGCGGGAATTCGTGTTCACTCTTGCATAATAACATTGCAGCTAAGAATGAACGATGTGATGAGCCTTCTAGTAGCAAAGGAAAAGGAAAAGTTAACAAGTGTTGAAGACTTGTTATGTTATTGAAAAAGTTAAAGTTCAAGACTTATGTGTAATGGTTAAGACTTATTTGTTTACGTTTTCGCAACAGAGATTTAAGGTTAAGTATAACCTAGGATTGATTATGTATTTACTATTTCAGATGTTGTAACCCTATTATAGGGAGATGATGGATTATTTATCAATTAAATAAATTTTATTATTTATGGGTAGATAATTATATGATATTTGAACAGTGAACACCAAATCCTGTGAAAATTGAGATACCGAATTTGGGGTGTCACAAGTTGGTATCAGAGCCGTAGGTTATGAACCTTAGGTGGGGGAAAACCTTAGGATAGTAGCCTTCGAGAACATAGTAATGATAACTCTCATTGAGTTTTAAGAAAGATAATAAATTACCTTATGTGCTATGTGTTTATAATTATATTCTTGCTAGAGTATCGATTAGCATCACTTAATATCTAAGACTTAAAAAAATTATTTTATCAGGATGTCAGATGCTGGAGGATCTAGTCATCCCAGGGATGTTATACCCCTAGAGACTAGAGATGAAGAGCCCTGAGATATACATACAGTCTGGGAGCAGCTAGTTCAGCCAGAGCCATCTCCTTGGATCACAGTCGTTGGTCAGGAGCATGAGCCAAGGGTTGACTCAGAGGAGAACCCTAAGGAGTTTGAGATCCCGGCTGAGGCAGCCGAGGAGGAGGATGAAGACCCTGAGGAGTTCTCACCGAACTCTATCAGCGTTGAGATGTACGATAAACTGTATGACCCTAACATAGAGTTATGAGATACGATTCAGGAGCTGAGGGAGCAAACGATTACTCAACGAACTACCATCGAGCAGAAGGATGGTGAAGTTGAGACACTCCACACTCGTCTTGGAAATGTGGAGTGGGACTTGGTTCATGAGAAGGGCAAAAGTGAGCAGAAGTCAGAGGGGATAGAAAGGTTGAAGAATGAGTTAAAAGAGAAATCAGAAAAACTCGCTATAGCAGAGGAAGCTTGGATGAGCAATTCACGACGTGCAGATCTTGTAGAGGATGATGCGTGTGCAAAGAGGGCTAAGGTTGAAGAGACGGGCTACACATTTCTGAGGGCAATTGATGCGGCCCAGGACCGGGTTATGAGCTATCCAGTTCAATTCAAGGGACTGCCTGGGTATATGCTAGATCGCAGGACTGTGTCCCGCATTATGGAGGAAGAGCGTAGTAGAGCTGTTCGACGCCTTAGTAGGCCGTAATATGGACAGTATGATTGTGTGAATGCTTAACAGATAGTTAATAATGTAAATTCCAATGTGATTATAAAAAAAGGAATATTCTGATGATTTAAATCCTGAAGATTCTTTATCTCGGGATAGTTGATGTAAATAGTAGAGATGCTATCGTAATATGTTTAAAACTTTTGATTAAACAAAATATCAGAGTTTATTTGAGATGACATGTGTTAAGTGGTTATGTTAAATATTTAAGTTAAGTCTTAAGTATTTAAGAGATTGAATAAAGATCTAATAAGTGTATATCTTATGAGAAATATGCCGCCAAGAAGAAGACAAAATCATCGACAGGCCTAAGAAGGGTTAGAATTGCAAAGAACTTAGAATTACATAAGGACGAGTTAGAATACCCTATGAACATAGAGATTGCGAACGGGGAAGTGATTCCTGTTAAGTATATACACAAGAACTGTAGGGTGGATATTAAGGTTAACTTTATGAACGTAGATCTTATCCCGATTAAACTTGGGGAATTTGACGTTATTCTGGGAATGGATTGGCTATTCAATTATGGGGCTGTAATTAATTGTCAGAAGAAATGTATTAACCTTATGGCCCCATCAAAGGTTGTATTTTATGGCAGCAAATCGCCTGGACAAGCGAGTTGTCTGACTATGATGCAATCCAGGAAGTTATTAAGACAAGGCTGTGTAGGATATTTAGCCTACATAGTCGATAGTCGAAAAGAGAATCCGAAGTTAGAGGAAATACCAGTCGTAAGGGACTTCATTGATGTGTTCCCGGACGATCTGCCAGGACTTTTGCCAGATAGGGAAGTAGAATTCGTGATTGATTTGGCGCCAGGAACGACTCCAATATCGAAAGCACCGTACCGGATGGCTCCGGTAGAAATGAAAGAATTGATGGTTCAGCTACAAGAGCTACTGGACAAGAAATATATTCAATCGAGCGTATCACCATGGGGAGCGCCGGTGTTATTCGTTAAGAAGAAGGATGGGACGATGCGGCTCTGCATCGATTATAGAGAATTAAACATGGTTACCATTAAGAACAGGTACCCGTTGCCAAGAATTGATGATCTGTTTGATCAATTAAAGGGAGCAAGATATTTCTCAAAGATAGACCTGAGAAGTGGTTATCATCAGTTGAAGGTGAGGCCAGAAGATGTTCCGAAGACAGCGATAAGGACTCGATATGATCACTACGAGTTTTTGGTTATGTCATTTGGTCTAACAAATGCGCCTGCGGCGTTTATGGGCCTAATGAATGTAGTGTTCAAGCCGTTTTTGGACAAATTTATGGTGGTCTTTATCGACGACATTTTAGTGTACTCGAAGACTAAGGAGGAACATGTAGAACACCTGAAGGTGACATTAGAGGTATTGAGAAGAGAGAAGTTGTACGCCAAATTCTCGAAATGTGAGTTCTACATAGAAAGGGTACAATTTCTTGGATATGTAATTGATAAGGACGGAATTTCGGTAGATCCCTCAAAAGTTGAAGCTGTGATGAATTGGGATCAGCCGAAAACACCGTCGGAAGTAAGAAGTTTTCTTAGATTAGCAGGCTATTACAGAAGATTCATTCAGGATTTTTCCAAGATCGCAACTCCCCTAACGAATCTGACTAGAAAATCGGTGAAAATCGTTTGGACGGAGAAGTGCGTGGAAAGTTTCCAAGAACTTAAGAAGAGGTTGAGTACATCTCCCGTGTTGTCCCTTCCGGATGACACAGGAAACTTTGTGGAATATAGTGACGCGTAGCATAAAGGGCTAAGTTGTGTGCTTATGCAAAATGGCAGAGTCATTGCGTATGCGTCACGACAGTTGAAGGATTACGAGAAGGGGTATCCAACCCACGATCTAGAATTGGCGGCGGCGATATTTTCTTTGAAGATTTGGAGACACTATCTCTATGGAGAGAAGTGTGAAATATATACAGACGACAAAAGTCTGAAATATATTTTCACCAGAAAGATTTGAATATGCGTCAAAGAAGATGGTTGGAACTAATTAAGGACTACTATTGTGATATCTTATACCACCCGGGTAAAGCGAATGTAGTAGCCGACACCTTAAAGGATCGGGAAAAGTTGATGAGGTTGACAGCGTAGGAAAAGTTGATTTTAGCAATGGAAAAGTTAGAGTTAGAAGTGAGATATCCGATGGAGACCGATGAGAAACTGTTCCAGATACAAGCTGGTACAACTCTTTTGGATAAGGTTAAGGAAGCTCAAATCCTAAATAAGGAATGTGAGGAAGCAAAGAAAAAGATATTTGAAGGGACTTAACTTAAATTCAAGATGGATAGCGAGGGATTGTTGAGATTTGAGAGTAGAATTTGGGTACCGCCAGTACCAAAGATCAAGGAGGACATTTTAAGCGAGGCTCATAGTCCACGGTACTCCATCCATCCCGAAAGTACCAAGATGTATCAGGATTTACAACAGCATTTTTGGTGGCCAAATATGAAGAGAGACGTTGCCGATTGTGTTGCCTAGTGTCTGACTTGTCAGAGAGTGAAGGTAGAACATCAGAGACCGATTGGTTTGCTACAACCTCTAGAGATCCCAGAATGGAAATGGGAATATATCACGATGGATTTCGTGGTTGGCCTTCCGACGACCCAGAAAAGCTACGACGCAGTATGGGTTATTGTTGATCAATTGACAAAATTTGGACACTTTCTTTCGATCAAAATCAGATTTAACCTAGATCAGTTGGCAAAGTTATATGTGAAAGAGATTTTTTCGAGGCACGGAGTACCAGTTTCTATTATTTTCGACCGCGATCTGTGCTTCACATCAAATTTTTGGAAACGACTACAGGAATGCATGGGGACACAGTTGAGAAAGAGTACAGCTTATCACCCTCAAACTGACGGGCAAAGTGAAAGGACAATCCAGACCTTAGAGGATATGCTGAGAGCATGCATTATGGATTTTAAAGGCAATTCGGATGATCATCTACCGCTTGTGGAATTCGATTATAACAATAGTTACCACGCTAGTATTGGTATGCCACCTTATGAAGCGTTATACGGTAGAAAGTGCATAACTCCACTGTACTGGAATGAAGTTGGCGAGAGACAATTGCTAGGTCCAGAGTTGGTACAGAAGACAATAGAGATAGTCAATGTAATCCAGACAAGATTAGTAGCGGCTCAGGATAGGCAGAAGAAATACGCTGATCCACACCGCAAGAATGTTGAGTTTGAATCGAGTAGCTTTGTATTTTTGAAGTTTTCTCCCTCGAAGGGAAAGATCAAATTTGGTAAAAAGGGAAAATTGAGCCCGAGGTTCATTGGACCATTTGAGGTGCTGTGAAGAATTGGAGAAGTGGCCTATGAGGTAGCTTTACCTCCGGTACTGGAGCATGTCCACAACGTCTTCCATGTGTCAGTCTTACGACCCTATAAATCTGATTACAAAAATGTGATAGAATATGAACCCCTACAATTCGAGAAAGATTTATCCTATGAAGAAGTTCTTGTTCAGATTATTGATAGGAAAGAACAAGTTCTCAAAAATAAAGTAATACCTTCTGTCAAGGTAATTTGGAGGAACCACAATGCTGAAGAAGCGACGTGGGAACTCGAAGAAAATATGATGACAACTTATCCTCACTTATTTTCTTAAATATGTGTAAGCGATTCTGGGGACAGAATCTTTATAAGGGGGGAGAAAGTGACGAGACGAAATTATTAATTGAACCGTGATTCTGAGGACAGAATCATTTTAAGGGGGGAAAGATGTGACGAACGAGAATTTTATAAAGTTATTTGAATATTTATTGAATTAAATAAATATTTTTGATGATTTAATTATTGAGTTAAATAATTATTTCATTAATTTGTGGTAGATTAATTTAATTATATGTGTTACATTGATTAAATTAATGTGTGGTAATTTTATAGTTCAAAGTATATATATTTAACTGAGCTTATTTGAATTAATGAGTTGTTTAAATAAGCAGAATATTATTCTAAATAATTTTATTACAGAGTTAATGATTAATAAAGGAGAATATTGATTATGTGACAATGTGATTTTATGGGAGTTTGTCTTATTTTATTTAATTGATTTAAATAAAATTAATTGGTTAATTAGTAATGTGACAATTAACTATATAATCAAGAAGCTATTAAAATAAATGGAAAAAGGATTAGTTGTGCTAGCCAAACAAGGCCCTTGTAGAAGTTTATCAGTTATCAATACAACGGATATTATATATACGTATATTCATATTGTTGTGTCAGACTTGTGTTTTCATATTCTAAGTTCAGAGAGAAAAGATAGAGAAATTGAGAAGAAGAAATTGAGAGAGAAAGAGATTTGAGAAAATAGTTTGTATTATCTTTAAATCATCTTCACAATCTAACAAGGGTAATCACTCTTCTTAGTTTTCAAATTTAGAATTTCAAAGTTCTTTATTTACGTACTTTGAAGTTTTCTGTAAATTAAAAACTAGTTTTTGTAATTAGGGCATAATATGTCTATATATATATATATATATGCGTGTATGTGTGTGTGTGTGTGATCATAACATGTTTTCTAACATGTAATCATGTTTTAAAATAATCAATTTCACATGAATATGCCTTAAATTAGATTTTTGTGAAATTATAGAGTTTTCATTAACGTATTTTCAAAGTTCTCTGTTTAGAACTATTTTGATAATTAAGATAAGATATGATGATATGGATATCTGTAGATATTAATATCATGCGTTGTATCATGTAATACATGAATTAAAGTGATCACACCATGGGATTTTGATTAAATTGGGGTTTCATGGATTACAGAGTATAACTATTGTATGAATAACCCATATATGGGTAAATTAAATGCTTTAATCATATGTCTAACTTAAAATTGACAGTTGATTATGATAATACATGTTTAAACAAAGAAACCAAACTTTGAACGGATGGATTCGGAGTTATAACGAATCCGTGACGTCAAATTCATATTTTTCTTCAAAACTATCAAGAACACTAAGAACGGTGAAATTTCATGATTTGATTCGAGTAATTGCATGATTTACGATGTTAATAACATTGTCTGATGTTTCTATGAAGTTTATACTTCATAGAAATCACGGTACTAGTTTGATTTGCATTTAATTGGGATTATTGGGCCAATAAAGTGTAAAAATCGCGAACAAGAAAATGTACCAGCAGTATGCCCCGCCCCAACAGGTCCCCATAGCCATAAAAGCCCCATCCCAGCGGGAGCTAGGGTGGGTGCTGTTCGGGAGTTTTTTTTGGTTTTCGAGACTATTTTGACCTCCTGTAGTAAAATAAGCATAACTTCTTCATACTAACTCCGATTAAGTCGATTCAGGATGATTCGGAAAGATAACGAGTAGACCTACAACTTTTATTCTTTAAGTTTTTTGATTTGATGTCGTTAAAAGGGGTCAAATTGGCCATTTTTTGTGACTGATGCGTATTCAGAGGCAATCGGAGGGCGTCAAACATTCACGTACGCAAGTATAGTACTCTCGACGATAAAAGATGTTCTAAGTTATAAAATATGAATATTATATGATTTGAAGTTCATGTTAATAAACTAAGTTTTTGACATGTATAAGATAATGTGAAGGTTCAAGTTAACAAACTAAGTGTGAACTTGAATATTGTGATTGTAAAACTTGATTATGATTGTTTAAAAGATTATACCTATGTGATAAGCATATTGTGAATTTATACTTATGTTATGTGATTAGTTAATAAGTTATCACTTGGAACCAAGTTGTAAGTTGAACTTAAATGAAAAGTTCAACAGTTGAACATAGAAGTTATGAAACTAATCGACATCGTATGCATAATGTAATGTGTAGGACGTTGAAGAATTGAATTGTAACTAGATTTGTAGCTTGCGCACGAGGCAAGTATTCTATCCCTAACTTATTATTGTTGAGCAAGTATCCTAAACTCAAATCTTTACATTGAGCAAGTTATAGACTTAAATTCTATATCGAGCAAGTTCTTATATTTGATTATTCAAGTTCAAGATTTTATATGAGATGTTATGATTCTTTTAAAAGTATCACTTCAGTTATACAATACTTATTCGATTGTATACTCTTGAGAAGTTATTTTTCAAGTTGAATATCATTTATTGTTGAATCCTTTAAGACTAGCGAACTCTTATTGATTCGACTGGTCCATAGTTGATGAATGTTCTAAATTTGAGAACAGTTATGGAGTTTATCCAAACTAAAATTTCATTGGTGCGGACTCTAATGTCAAACTGAGATGAACAACCCAAATATAGGGGATTGATGATGCTTTAAGCATTGAGGTATTGTACATAGTATTGGTACGAAGGGCTGATCCCCCTAAGTACGAGAAGTAAAGTCCATAGTCTTATGACTGCTAAAGGTTTAAAGGTTAATATACTTGACAACCTAGGACATAGTTCAAGGTCTTATGACCCTCAGATGTAATTTGATTTTTGATTAATTATTTTTGATTCAAAAGTTGAGCTTTCTGTTATTCAGATTTCTTTGATTCACTTGCATGTTATTATTGTCATATTTTTATACTTGCAGGCATTCGTGCTCACTCTTGCATAATAACATTACAGCTAAGAATGAACGATGTGATGAGCCTTCCAGTAGCAAAGAAAAAGGAAAAGTTAACAAGTGTTGAAGACTTGTTATGTTATTGAAAAATTTAAAGTTCAAAACTTATGTTTAATAGTTAAGACTTATTTGTTTACGTTTCCGCAGCAGAGATTTAAGGTTAAGTATAACCTGGGATTGATTATGTATTTACTATTTCAGATGTTGTAACCCTATTATAGGGAGATGATGGATTATTTATCTATTAAATGAATTTCATTATTTATGGGTACATAGTCATATGATATTTGAACAGTGAACACCCAATCCTGTGGAAATTGAGATACCGGATTTGGGGGTGTCCTACAAACCTTAGTCCATTAAGTGAGGAGATTTGTTAGTCCTTTGATAAATATATAATAGTCCTAGTAATACTAGTGGACTAGCCCAATTGGACTAATAATCAAGCCCACTTATTTCATTGGAGGTGGACTTGAATGTTATTAGGTAAATGAATTAATCAAAGCCCAAACTCTTAGCCCAATTAAGAGTGGACTTATTGGACTTCTAGTAAGCTAAATGAGGAATAAAAAAAATAAACCAAATGGGCCAAATAAGGCCATCATGGCAGAAATTATGAAGGCAATTTGGGGATAGAAAAGAGAATTTCTAAGCTTGTCCAAAATCTTTGTTAAAATCAACTAAATCTACCAACTAAGTCATGTGTCACTCTCTTAGCATGTCCAACACTTATTAGTGTACAAGCAACTAAGAGAATGATTAAGAGAGAGAAGTAGTGGAGAAAAGAATACTTACACTCTTAATCATACTCACTCCACTTACTTTGTTTTATTACTTACACTTCCAAGCTCTTTAGCTAGAGAAAAAGAAGTATAGAGAGAGGGAGAGCCATTTTCGACCACTACAAGGAGAAAAGGAGAGCTTTGATCTTCATTCATGCTAAGTATCTAAGCTACTTTGGAAGAATAGCAAGAAGAACTAGGTAATGATTCTCAAAAATCTCAAGTTTAGATAATTTATTTTGTTAGATTTTTATGAAACAAGGAGCCTTATGTTTGATCTTTAAAAACTCTTCATCTATGTGGGTATAAGTTTTTTATATGAGCATCAAAACATTTTTAAAGTTGAAAGTTAGATCAAAAGAAAGAAAAGAGAGATTTATACAAAATGCGTAGAGAAAAAGCTTATGCATGCACTCGGTAACTTTATGTTAGAATCTTGATATGTATGTTGTATATGGTTAATATCATGTTAGAATGCTAGATCTTGAGTTTAATAAGTTAAACTTGTGAATTTTTATGTGTTCATATAAAAAAGTTTGGAAAAAGGAAGTTAGATGGATTTTTGGGAAAATTTTTATTCAACTAGTTTGCTATAACATGTACATGTTGAAATATACAAGTGATATTTGAGATTTTCTTTCTTGATATGTTAGATACATGAGTTGATGGCAAAACCCCTTTGGAATCACTCAAATATGTTTAAAAATGAGCAAGTTATGAATTTAATCCCAAACTACCCAACTGTTGTAATCATGCTACTGATCAGTCACTTCTGGGCTATTTTTGGTAACTAACAAAGACTCAAATTTGGTGTTTGATATATGTAAAATGTATTTCGGGAAAATATGAATCCAACGATACTAATTGGACTTAAATCCGAGATGTAGATCTCGAGTTACAAGTATTTCCGTAAAAGACCCCAAATCTGAAAAACGAACCAACGGTTGTAAACATCCTTGCTGATCAGTCACTTTAACCCTGATTTCCGGGACCTAGCCAGATCAGAATTTGTTGTTTAATAAATGGAAACTGTATTTCAGGAAGATACGAATCCAACTCCTTTGACGAAACTTAAATCTGAGTTGTAGACTTCGTTCTACAAGCGTTTTCGTAAAGGACCCCAAATCTGAAATTTGGGAGAAAATTATAATGATAATATAAAGTGAATGGAAAATGAGTTATTATAATAAATAACTTTTAAAGCCACTAATGGGCTAGTAAACTAATTACATATAAAGTGAAATGTAATTAACTATTTAATTATTATTTAAATGATATTAAGTAATAATTAAGTAGAGTTAGTGTTAATAAAATAACTATTTATTATTTAATTAAGATTAAATAATAATTAGAGAATATTTAAGTAAGATTAAGTAATAATAAAGTAATTACTTACTTACATTGACATAAAAGTTTATAGGATTAATTATTTATTATTTAATAATAAACAAGGACGAATGTTAATTAATTATCCTTTAAATAATAATAAAATAATAATTAAAGACTAATGAAGTGAATAAATTAATTATTTATTAGTCAAGGATAAGGAATTAATTAATTATTGTTAAAGATAAATAATAATTTAATTATCCATTATTTAATTAACATTAAATAATGAGGAGCTATAATTGGTTATTATTTATTATTAAATAATAATTAAAAGTAATTAATTAATTACTATTTAATTAATATTAAATAGTAATCAAATTAAGAGGGAGTTAACAATTAAAGAAAATTTAAATAACTCCTTAATTAAACAATTATAATAAATTGTTTAAAGATATAATAAGTGTTTATCACCTAAGAAAAGCCTTATTAATTATTAAATCATTAACCTAAGATCAATTAAATATCTTATAGGATTAATGATAGTACATTATATATATGTATCTTGTGATTGAATTATTTGTTAAATAATAGTACGAGTAAGCGTATAGATGGACAATTATACGCAGTACTAATTGATAGATCTACATTATCAATGTTAGGTCGTTCAAAGAGTTTTAATTAAAGCTAGTGAGCATGCTAGTGGTTTAATTATTTACAATTATTTCACATATCTGATTATTGATTCGCACTTAGTGCAAATTGCATATGTTCATCGGGTATGAAAGGCTGATCACCTTCATTACCATAAGGTTCAGTTAAATTTGTTAATGGTCATTGTTGACCACCCAGCATTATTGATTTAGTCATTCAATTATTAAAATTTAATTCTCAATCTTTCACAATTGTTATATATTGTTGAAAATTCAGAAAGCTATACTCTTTTCTTCAATCATGATATATCTTTATTGTATTTAAACTTGCTGAGCAAAGTAGTTGCTCACTCTTGCTATATCATGATAACAAATTTCAGATTAAGACGAATGTTCCAGGATTAAAGACAGAGACACAAGAAAATGACAAGATTAGAGTGTTATGCAAAATAACTTTTTAGTTATCTTATGTAAACCTTTTTTAATGTTGAAGTTATGTATTCAGTTAAGGTTAATAAAACCTGGGAAAATGTTATAGAATCATGTGAAATAAATAATATATGTTTATTAGTTCCGCATTAGATGATAGAATATGTATGATAAAGAAGTACCGTAAAGTACCAAGTCCGAGGTTCTTGGGACCCGGATTTGGGGGCGTCACACAAAATCTAACAGCTTTCATGCATCACGTAGCACATAAATAATATACTCATCTTATACATCATAAACATTAAATTAACATATCATACATGTTGTACATCATATATCAAATAAAGATTGAGTTCCATAGCTCAATCAATATTCTTTACTCAACCAACGTAGTCATAAATTGACTTAAGCATTTCATACTTACAACATATGTAATACACCATGCTTCTTGCAATATAAATTTAAAATTGTTAATCATCAAGTTCACATAGCAAATAAGAACTGAAAGACTTGCCTGGCTCGTAAATTATCAATTAAAGAAAAACAGCTTATAATTATCTGCTCTTCATGAATCCTTTGACGCCCCCAAATCCGGGTTCACTAACCTCAGATTCAGTGCTCACGGTACATCATTAACATAAGCATTCTATATACTATTGCGGAATAATAAACATACATTGTTCATTATAATAAAATATTGCATCAATATCCCAAGGTCTAATACCTTAACATAAAAGTACCCTAATTACATATAGTAACACAAAAGGTTTAGATGATCATAGTATTTCATAATACCTAAGCATTTATATTAACTATTCTTGGACCTTTCCCTTGCCCTTGTCCTTCTTACTCGAACTCTCGGGCTTAACTGAAATAATTGTTATGATATAGCAAGTGTAAGCAACTAATTTGCTTAGCAAGTTTAATTATGAAAGAGATATATCATGATTAGAAATGAATTTAACTTTCAAAGTTCAATCGGATAAATGAATAGTGAAAGAACATGAATTAATCTTAATATCTGAATATTCGAATAATTGAATATCAGAGGCTGAGTGGTTTGAAATAACCATGAACATATACTAAGGTTGTCAGTATTTAAACTGATCCTTTTAATAAGTTTTGGTAGTCAAGGGGATCAACCTTTCGTACCTGGTGAAATATGCATAATCACTTAGTATACTAGCAACAATTGTTTTCCAATAATTCTTTAGTAAAACTGTTCTTTTTCTCAGTCATGAGTCCTTATCATTTCAATTGGTTAGGCACCACTTTTAAAACATATTTGATTTAACAAATTTAAACATACTTAATCTAGCTGATAAAATTAGCATAGATCTATATCATAAACAGTTCATGAATAAAAGAACTTTAATAAATTTACAGTTCAATAATGATAGACCAGGAATTCAATTGCACACAGTGCGAATATCAATAATCAATTTAGATGTGAATAATCAACAATAATTATTCACTAATCATGCTTCGAAAGTAATAACTCAAGTTGAGTTAGAGAACTTGCCTTGTTTGCGGACTACTGCTATGCAATTCTATTTATCCGCTTAATGAATTTAAATTATTCTCTTTGAAAATACCTATCATGGATCCTTCAATTAGTATCACATATAATTATTCATAACATTATTATTCTTATATATTATCTAACATTAATCACATAACTTAAATATTAGATATCACATAACTCCTTAATAATATTATCGTTCCTTGATAATATTATTATTATATAATCATCTTAACTCTCAAATAATATTATTAACCTTTTAATAATATTTTATTTATTTCTTAATATTATTAATTATTTAATAATATTTTAGTCTCTCTTTAATATTATTAATCTTTTAATAATATTTTAAGTATATAATATTATTAATCTTTTAATAATATTTTAACTTTCTAATATTATTAATCATTTAATAATATTTTAATGATTTAATATTATTAATCTTATTATCATTTAGTATTAATTAAATAATAATTGATTAATATTTATACTTATTTATTATTAAATAAATAATAAATAAATAATTAACATTTATCTTTATTTATTATTTAATATTTAATATTAATTAAATAATAAATTATTATTAAATAATAATTAAATAAAACAATAAGAAATTATAGCAGCAGTTCATAAATATTATCAGAAGTTTAAATAAAATAAAACTTTATTGAATTTTGAAATAATTACAAACAATTAACTTGGTTACTTACAACAAATTGGCTCGATTATAGAAACTTAACATGTCTAAGGAAGAAGGCAAGAGAGCTGAAGATTTGTTAGATAGGAATCTAAGTCTTCACAAGCTTTCTATTGGATTGCTAAATCCTGCCTTAACCAAATGACCAAGCCTCTCTTATATAGGAAGAGAAAAGGCGATAAAAAAACAACTCAATGATTACAAAACATGAATGACTATTAAACAACAGTACAACAGTAATGCTTTATCAAAAGATGAAAGCATTATTACAACTTTTGACTATTACAATCAACTTTTTACTATTACAGACGCGTTTACAGACTCAATAAATCAAAAACAGAGTACCTTTTGACTAAAGAGGCCATATGGCCAACATACAGGACATGACTCATACAAGACGACAAATGACTCAGCAACTGCTTTCGGCTACTTTAGACAAAGAAGCACGGGCTGCGGGGGCAGGAGCATCTTGCAACGAGGCTGACCAAAGTAACTGTAGGAATTCTAGGCAAATGGGTCCTGAGCATCTTGTAGAGAGATGCTTCCGTACGGATCATTAGGGCTAGAACGTTGACTGGAATGGGACGAAGAGGATGAACAAACAGAAGGAACTGAGTCCTCACTGAGTTTATCCATTCGTTTTTGAATGAGTTTAGATAACTGTTTTAACTCATCATTAGAACAATGATCGATATCCGCAAAATCTAACTTTGAAACAGGAGATTTTTTGGATTTTGATTTACTAGAGGAAGATTCCTTGGAAGGAGGAATCGATTGAATAGGAGAAGGATTGGTAAATTCCTTCTGAACTTGACCAACAATGCGATAAGGATCAAACTTATCCCACCATTTTACTGAAAATTCTCTGGTAAAATGAGTAATTTGACTAAGATTAGAGCGGGAAACATCCTTTTCGGATGTTAGAACATTATCAGGAGAAAGAGCAACATTAACAACAGGAGAATAAAATCCATAGTTCCATCTAAGAATCCATGGAATTTTATATTTACTAACAAAATGAAGAATTACTGAATGTAACAATTGGATTGCACCACAGGAACCCTAGTACTAAAAACATTTAAAACTGACTGGAGCTCAATTGGAAGTATTTTATAAATGAGACCAAAACGATCCCACCATAAAACAAACCAATGGGGAATTTGACTTTTAAATTTGTGGTCGAATTGAATGAACTACGAATGACTAAACGATGGAGTTTGAAACAGAAAAACCCTGTTCCAAGCTTCTATGTAATCATAATAGCAAAACTGGCTATCATGACCTTCTAACTGTCTTAGATCAGACGGATGATTATCCCAGTTTGGCATGGTGATAATCTGCTTAATATATAAAGAATGATAGATGATTTTTGAGGAATCATTTCTATCATAAATAGGTTTAATAACAATTGACTGAGTTTGAAGCAAGACATCCTTATAATACATAAGAGATTTATAAGGAGCCAAAGGAATAAAATGCCAACCAGTTGGGAAAAACTGGGCAGCCAACTTGACTGGATCATCAATTGATTTCATATGTCTTTCAATATGAAATAAATTGGTGGAATAAACAGGAATATACTCAGTTTGAGTACGCTGACCAGCAGGAGGATTACTGGACGAGGCAAAAGGATCAATCATTTGAGGGGGTTGGGCCAAAACCGAACTAAAGGGTTTTGTTCCAGAAATAAGAGGAGCAAATTTATTAACTATAGTAAGAGGAGTGACTGGGTGTGGGATTACAGCTCCCATGGGCTTCTGACTAGGCGGGCCTGGGCCTGGAGGGCCAGGAGGCCGAACATTCTTATCTTTACCTCTCACACTCATTTTGAACTTGAGGGGTACCTGAATTAATATATTCCCGAGTTAAAAAATCAGGAACTGAATTATCACAACCTTTAATATAATCAATATCAAAATCAAAAATACTTAGAATAGATTGCCATCTGGAAAAAATATGCTTAGCAGCAATATTTTTAACATCTTTTTCTAAAATATATTTTGCTGATTTGCAATCAATACGAACTAAAATTTTTTGATTTAATAAATCATTTTGAAATTTGGTAATACATAAAACTAAGGCCAAGATTTCTTTTTTAATTGTGCTATAATTTAATTGGGCCTGATTCCACACGCCTGAGTGGAACCGAACAATTTGCTCAGAAGAAGCAGGAGTCAACTTCTGCTTCAAGATACCACCGAAGCCAATTTCGGAGGCGTCAGTTTCAACTGATTTTAAAAGCTGATTCATTGGATATGCCAAGGCAAGGAAGGACCTTAACATATTTCTTGACTTGCTGAACGATGGCAGTATGCTCATCAGTCCAGGGAGGAGGATTTTTCTGTAAACGAAGAAACAAAGGTTTACAGATTTTTCTCAAATTTTGGTAAAACTTACCGACGTAATTAAGGGATCCTAAAAAACGTTGGAGTTGAGTTTTATCGGTAATTTTGTCAGGAAATTTATCGGCGAATTGAATGACTCTTTGAATTGGTCGAACAAGACCGCGGTAAATGTCATGACCTAAGAACTTAACCCTAACTTGGAATAGACTGCATTTGGTTGGTGAAAGAACCAAACCATTGACTTTAATGGCTTTGAAGAACGAATTCAAATGTTTGAAATGTTCATCAATTGAGTTAGAGAAAACAAGGATATCATCAATATACACGATAATAAAATGACTGAAGGGGTTAAGTATTTCATTAAGAATATTTTGAAATTCACTAGGGGCGTTTTTCAGGCCAAATGCTTGAACAACCCATTCATAATGACCAAAAGGAGTGGTAAAGGAAGTTTTGTACCTATCACTAGGGTGGATACTTATTTGTCAGAAACCAGACTTGAGGTCAAATTTACTGAAAATGGTGGCATTACTAAGACGACTAAGAAGGTCCTCTTTATTGGGAAGGGAATACCTGATCCATTCTAAGACCTTATTAAGCGGCTTGTAATTAATGACTAAACGAGGGACACCTCTTTCCTTTTCTGCTTCATTATTAACATAAAAGGCAGGGCAAGACCAAGGGGATTTACTATGCTTTATCAAACCTTTTGCAAGTAAGTCATTAATCTCTTGCTTGCAAAGTTCCATTTGCTGATGACTCATTTGAATAGGTCTAGCCTTAGTAGAAATTAGGTGTTCTTTAAATTCCTTAGCGTAAGGAAGTTTGACTACATGCTTTCTACGATGCCAAAAGGCATTAGGAGAATCGGTACATAAGTTTTTTACCATGAATAAACGAAGTTCTTCTATCTTGTCTTGAATTTTTTCAAGTAGAAGGAGATCTTCAACTTGCTTATACTTAATCTCTTGTTTTAAATATTTTAATTGTGAAGTTTTACAATTTAACAGGTTGAGTGACTTAGAAATGGACTCATCTTGAATAAATTTCAAGTCTCTCTCTTTAGGCTGAGTGATAAACTCAAAAACCACTTTCTGCCCAAGGTGTTCAGTAGTTAAACCATTATTGCTAGTGGTAAATGGATATAATAAATATATAAACGGGAGACCTAAAATTATTTTATCTGTCAAGTTACGAATTAAAACAAAGGATATTTTAAAACACATACTATCCTGGCAAATATAAACTTTAGGCAGTTTATATTTTATTTCCATACTACTACCATTAGCTGAATTAAGACGTTCACTGGTTTTCTTATAGAATTTGGTTGGAATTAATCCTTCCTAAATGCAATTTAAATCAGCACCTGTATCAACAAAGGCAGGTAGCTGAATTGCAAAAGTTCCATCAATAACAAGGCGAACAATGATATACCATTTTTGAATAGTTATATCTTTTAACCTTTTTAACGAATTACCTTGAACCATCAGAAGTGATTCATCGTCTTTGACTCCTGAAGACTCAGGTTGATCTTCGTTATCAGAAGAATCAGAAATACGAAGTTCTGAACCCTTAGAGGCTAGATTAGTCATATCTCTTCTTAAATCAAAAATTTCAGTCTTAAGACCAGAAATTTCTTTCTTAAGCTTATTGACCTCTTGATTTAACTCCGGGAGAGTGATTTCTTTTTCAACAGTTTTAAATCTCTCTAGGGTTTTATTAAGGCTAATAACAGGCTTTTCTTTAGCTTTAATAACCTTACATTTTCCCGAATTATTTTTAGAAAATAATTCTTTTAACTGTTTCATATATTGTAATTTTAAATCTTCATCAGTAAGTTTACTAATTAATTCAATTAACAAAGAGCTTTCTTGATCCTCTTTGGTAAGTACATTAATAGTTTTACTAGCAATCAGATCTACAATTATCTGTACAAAGGGTGACTTCATTATCTTCACTAGGAGTTTGACTATTTTCATCATTAGCAGAGGAATAAGGAATATCAGAAAGACCATTATCCTCATCAGACTGAGTTCTAATTAACTCAAAAAAAAATTCAGTATCTTCAACAGAAATATTTAACTGACTTAATTTTTGTTTTAACTTACACTCATTCTTATAGTGACCCTTTTTACCACAATTATAACACGTAATTTTACTTTTATCATTAGATTTAGAAGTAGATTTTTTATTTCGAGTTTTCTTTCGTGACTTGGGTTTTTCATAATAACTATCTTTATTATTAGATTGATTAGAGCGCTTCTTATGATGCTTGCGTTTCTTGTGGGTTTCAATTTGCTTTTTCCTATGCTTTCTGCGAGAAGGGGCAATAGGTGGCAAACCATATTGTTCACAAAATGTACCAAGTTCATATTTAGCTTTCTTTTTATCTTTAGCGGCTTGTTTAGCAATTTTAAAATCAATACACATTTTTAAACCTATCTTTTGAATATAACTAATTATGTCACCATAAGTGAGATTATCATAATCAATATAACCCAAAGTTTTACTAAGTTCTTCTCTAACTTTGTGAGCGAATAAGTTAGGGAGAACATTAACAAATTTTTCTTTCCAAAAAGGTTTGTTACTATCACTACGCATCATAACACGCGAAATAAAGACATCTTTGTATCACCTAAAGTCACTTAGGGTAGGACAAGTGAGATTACTTAACTGGTCATGAATTCTTTCAGTGATGTTACTGGGAGTTCCAATAAAATATTTTATTATCGTGAATATTAATGTGTTAATACCATCAGGAATACCAAAGCCTATATCTTCTCTGAAGATAGGCTGACCATTGTCATCAATCTGGCGAGCATGAATGATAGAATTCCTTGCATCTTCGTCAAGGTGTTTTTCCCACCAAGAACGAAGTACACCAGTGAAACCGTTAGTTAGTATTTCAACGATATCAGGCTGAGTAAGACTTTTAAACGCTGTAATATAACTATTGGCGACCATAGACAAATGGTTCATTTTAGTGAGAATCTGATGCTCACTAAAGCCATCAATATTCCATTCATATATTTTATTAGACGAAACCGAAAATTGATTATCTAGATTTCTTTACTCATATTGAAGATCAGGAGGGGTAGGTCTAGTATACCAATTTTTTTGTTATACTTGTGTTATTAAAAGTTAATTTTTTTAATTGTTCAGTAAGGTCAGGAATAGAAGCAACTTCAGAAACTTCTTCTGAATCACTACTACTTTCATTGTCAGTTTCCTGGATCTGATCAATGATGGCAACAGTCCCACTGGCTTCACCTGTATTAGAACCAATTTTTTTAATTAACTTATCAATACTTTTGACTAGGTCAGAATCTTTATTTGGCAATCCCTTTCCTTCTCTGTCAGAAGGGAGAGTTAATAAAGGTTGATCTAGTTTTTCTTGAGGATTTTTAACTAAAGCATGATCAAATTTTTCTTCAATTTTATCAAGCTGTTTCCCTATGGTAGCTAAATATTGATTAGTGAAATTATTTTGTTCAATAATTTTTTTATCATCAGTTTTTCCATCAGCAACCTTAAAAGGGCTGGCAACCACTGAAGCATTTTTAACCTGTAAAAGAACAGTTTCTAAAGGAGGATGAGATGCTAAGATCTTAGACTTATCCTCTTTCATCCACTGACTTTTAGTAAGAACTTTACACTGAGAATGATACTTATCATACCAATCATAAAATGTAAGGTTCTCTCTATTTAGTTTAACATATTTTTTCCAATTATGAACAATTTTATCGCGGTCATGCTTATCATAACTATTACGAAAGGCATGTCTTTTATCTTGATTAGATTTGGAATTGAAATCTGTAACAAGACTATCCCAATCTAATTTATTATCTTTAGTTATAACTCTTAATTGGTGATTAATAGGAGCTTCAAAATCAGAGGGGGTAGGACCTACCGAGACTGTAGGAGACACATCATCGTGATCATCTTCAGCGTGAAAGGCTTGAGTATAGCAAGGATGACTTGTCTGTCCATGATTCAAAACACCTTTCATTTTAATATCAGGAATAGAAAAATCACTTAAAACTTCGGTATCTCTTCTAGAAACAGAAGGAACTGAAGAATTAGTAAATTCTTCTATAATAAAAGGACTTCTAGTACGTTCAAAACTGATCCGAACAGTACCATCAGAAAATTGTTTAATATTTTCCAGATTTAATGAATTATTATTAACTGGTTTTTGTGGAATTTCTTGAGCAAGAATCCACTGGCTAGGTAGCGTAATATCTTTCCAAAGAATTGTCTTTGGGGTCTGAATATTAGCGTTACTAGTACTACTTTGAATTAGCACAGTATGGTCTTTAGGACTTTTATTAAGCGCATGAATGTTTAAATTAGTTTTCATTACCATGTAATAAATTCTGTATATTAAAGCTAGAGGTTGAGATCCTTCAATCATTTGAGTGATTTCTCCTGCAGTTTTAATAGTTAGAGTTAAAGCTTTTAACAAATTAATATCTGATAAACTCAAAGGGAGATCAGGAAAGCAATTGAAGTGTATAGGACCATCATGTAAACTAGACTCCATGATACCGATTATGCTAGGAGCATAATTAAGATATCGAGCATCTCTTAAACATAAAAAGACACTTGAGTTAATTCCTTTAATAGACAGTGGTTTAACTGCGACTTGAACTAAACCAATATGAATAAAATTATACCCCTTTTCTCTATGCTTATTAATAACATCAGGAGAAAGGAGACTGCAATTTTTATATTCTTTGTTAATAGCATAAACACGTTCAACAGTTTTAACATTATAATCTATTTTGAAATTATCAATAAAGGTTGACTGGTAAATATCTCTAGGAGACACACTAGGTATGTTCCAATTACTAAGGGTTTGATTAATATTTTCATAACTGTGTTCTTCTTGATTAACTATGTTTGGAACAGGAGGAAGAGAAGAAGATCTATTACTAACCGACGAACTAGATCTGAATAATCTACTCATGATTAAAAATTAAAGTTTTTAACAACTCTATGTTCTTTCATACATAACCCTTTCTTTGCTTAACATAAACACATACCCTATCATCTAGTGATTCCCAGAAAGCCTAAACTGCTCACACTCTCGAGACTTACAAAGGCAAGACAGGGACCTATGGCAATGGAGGGTGGTTTACACAAAGAGACTAGGTGACTTCTTGAACAAAGAGAGATCAAAAACTTTTGATTTTCAAAAAGATAAGATTAAACTGATAAAGAACAACGTTTAGTAGATAACAACTCATGGCTTTGATACCATTTAACAGCGGACGAAATGTTTAAATAAAACTTTAAACTTAAAACAATTTTGAAACTTAAAGAAGATGACCGGTGAATCGGTAAAGTAATCTCTTTCTTGTATTTATAAACATTTGGGAAAGGATTACATTAATCTGGAAATGTTTACTAAGGGAGGCCGAAACCATAAGGGCTTCGACCTTCTTCTAACTAGAGAGAAGGTAGAGAGAAGGGGGAGAGAAGGAGAGAGAACCTCAGATGAGGCTAAATGGTTTACATTTCTAAGCCTAAGGAAACTCTAACACTTGAGTTCCTTTAAATAGAACTAAAGTTACCGATTTATATTTACCGAAGTAACTTTTACATTTACTTAGGTTAAAAGTAAAAACATTTAACTAAAGCAAGAAACATTTAACTTAAGTTAAAAACATTTAACTTAGGTTAAAAGTAAATTACTTTTACATTTACTAAAGGTAAAGTAAAAACATTTAACTAAAGTTAAAAACATTTAACTAAAGTTAAAGTAATTACATTTACTTTTACTTAAGTATATAACTTTTACTAAAGTAAAGTTGTCCTTTACTTTTGACTTTGTCGGACGCGTTTATTGCATCTCACGATGACTGGTGTCGGATGCGTTGATTGCATCTGGAGCATCCGATGACTGTGGGACCCTGGGGGGCCAGCGTCGTCTGACTGTTGACTGTTGAGGTCCGGCTCCTTCCTCGCCGGTGGGTGCTGTTGATCTTCTTCTCAAAGAGATCACCATCCCCTATACTTCGACCCCAAAAAAAATCCAGGGATTCAATCCTTTTCCCCCCAAAATTATGTTTAATTTTAAGAAAGGAGAAAAATTTCACCGAAATTTTTGGTCACCGACTGTAGATTTCAAAAATTTTATGTAAATTTTTTTATAAAAACTTATCAGACTTTGTCTGATACAAGGATCACACGGCTGACTCTTGACTAACTGATGAACTCAATCTAAACAGTCTACTTCGTTTTAACTTTGTTCAAACCTAATCTCTAGATCTGTTGACATTCCACTTAAAGACATACCAAAGTCGCTTAAATACATACCCCTTTCTTTGCTTAACATAAACACATACCCTTGGATCTAGTGATTCCCTTTTTGCCTTAACTGCTCACACTCTTGAGACTTACAACGGCTCGACGGGACCTATGGCGAAACAGGGTGGTTTATACAAAGAGACTAGGTGACTTAAACTAGGTGCTCTAAGGACGGAGCAACAGAAATCTAAAGAAGAAGTAAAAATAAGGTTTTAACTCAGACCTCTGTGTTTGACCGGAGAACAAACAGTGACACCAAGAGACAACACCGTATGGCTCTGATACCATTTAACAGCGAACGAAAAGTTTAAATAAAACTTTAAACTTAAAACAATTTTGAAACTTAAAGAAGATGACCGGTGAATAGGTAAAGTAATCTCTTTCTTGTATTTATAAACATTTGGGAAAGGATTACATTAATCTGGAAATGTTTACTAAGGGAGGCCGAAACCATAAGGGCTTCGACCTTCTTCTAACTAGAGAGAAGGTAGAGAGAAGGGGGAGAGAAGGAGAGAGAACCTCAGATGAGGCTAAATGGTTTACATTTCTAAGCCTAAGGAAACTCTAACACTTGAGTTCCTTTAAATAGAAATAAAGTTACCAGTTTATATTTACCGAAGTAACTTTTACATTTACTTAGGTTAAAAGTAAAAACATTTAACTAAAGTAAGAAACATTTAACTTAAGTTAAAAACATTTAACTTAGGTTAAAAGTAAATTACTTTTACATTTACTACAGGTAAAGTAAAAACATTTAACTAAAGTTAAAAACATTTAACTAAAGTTAAAGTATTTACATTTACTTTTACTTAGGTAAATTGCTTTTACTAAAGTAAAGTTGTCCTTTACTTTTGACTTTGTCGGATGCGTTGATTACATCTGATGATGACTGGAGCTTTCGATGACTGTGGGACCCTGGGGGCCAGCGTCGTCTGACTGTGGACTGTTGACTGTTGAGGTCCGGCTCCTTCCTCGCCGGTGGGTGCTGTTGATCTTCTTCTTAGAGAGATCACCATCCCCTATACTTCGACCCCAAAAAAAAATCCAGGGATTCAATCCTTTTTCCCCCAAAAAATTATGTTTAATTTTAAGAAAGGAGAAAAAATTTAACCAAAATTTTGGTCACCGACTGTTGATTTCAAAAAATTTTATGTAAAATTTTTTAGAAAAACTAATCAGACTGTGTCTGATACAAGGATCACACGGCTGACTCTTGACTAACTGATGAACTCGATCAAAACAGTCTACTTCATTTTAACTTTGTTTAAACCTAATCTCTAGATCTGTTGACATTCCACTTATAGACATACCAAAGTCGCTTAAGTACATACCCCTTTCTTTGCTTAACATAAACACATACCCTTGGATCTAGTGATTCCCTTTTTGCCTTAACTGCTCACACTCTTGAGACTTACAACGGCTCGACGGGACCTATGGCGAAACAGGGTGGTTTATACAAAGAGACTAGGTGACTTAAACTAGGTGCTCTAAGGACGGAGCAACAGAAATCTAAAGAAGAAGTAAAAATAAGGTTTTAACTCAGACCTCTGTGTTTGACCGGAGAACAAACAGTGACACCAAGAGACAACACCGTATGGCTCTGATACCATTTAACAGCGAACGAAAAGTTTAAATAAAACTTTAAACTTAAAATAATTTTGAAACTTAAAGAAGATGACCGGTGAATAGGTAAAGTAATCTCTTTCTTATATTTATAAACATTTGGGAAAGAATTACATTAATCTGGAAATGTTTACTAAAGGAGGCCGAAACCATAAGGGCTTCGACCTTCTTCTAACTAGAGAGAAGGTAGAGAGAAGGGGGAGAGAAGGAGAGAGAACCTCAGATGAGGCTAAATGGTTTACATTTCTAAGCCTAAGAAAACTCTAACACTTGAGTTCCTTTAAATAGAACTAAAGTTACCGGTTTATATTTACCGAAGTAACTTTTACATTTACTTAGGTTAAAAGTAAAAATATTTAACTAAAGTAAGAAACATTTAACTTAAGTTAAAAACATTTAACTTAGGTTAAAAGTAAATTACTTTTACATTTACTACAGGTAAAGTAAAAATATTTAACTAAAGTTAAAAACATTTAACTAAAGTTAAAGTATTTACATTTACTTTTACTTAGGTAAATTGCTTTTACTAAAGTAAAGTTGTCCTTTACTTTTGACTTTGTCGGATGCGTTGATTACATCTGATGATGACTGGAGCTTTCGATGACTGTGGGACCCTGGGGGGCCAGCGTCGTCTGACTGTGGACTGTTGACTGTTGAGGTCCGGCTCCTTCCTCGCCGGTGGGTGCTGTTGATCTTCTTCTTAGAGAGATCACCATCCCCTATACTTCGACCCCAAAAAAAAATCCAGGGATTCAATCCTTTTTCCCCCCAAAAATTATGTTTAATTTTAAGAAAGGAGAAAAAAATTCACCAAAATTTTGGTCACCGACTGTTGATTACAAAAAATTTTATGTAAATTTTTTAGAAAAACTAATCAGAATGTGTCTGATACGAGGATCACACGGCTGACTCTTGACTAACTGATGAACTCGATCAAAACAGTCTACTTCGTTTTAACTTTGTTCAAACCTAATCTCTAGATCTGTTGACATTCCACTTATAGACATACCAAAGTCGCTTAAGTACATACCCCTTTCTTTGCTTAACATAAACACATACCCTAGAATCTAGTGATTCCCTTTTTGCCTTAACTGCTCACACTCTTGAGACTTACAACGGCTCGACGGGACCTATGGCGAAACAGGGTGGTTTATACAAAGAGACTAGGTGACTTAAACTAGGTGCTCTAAGGACGGAGCAACAGAAATCTAAAGAAGAAGTAAAAACAAATTTTAAACTCAAACCTCTGTGTTTGACCGAAGAACAAACAGTGACACCAAGAGACAACACCGCATGACTCTGATACCATTTAACAGCGGACGAAAAGTTTAAATAAAACTTTAAACTTAAAATAATTTTGAAACATAAAGAAGATGACCGGTGAATCGGTAAAGTAATCTCTTTCATTAATTATAAACATTTGGGAAAGGATTACATCGTATCTGGATCTATTTACAAAGGAAAGAAGAAGTACAGGAACTTCTTCTTCTTCTAACTAGAGAGAAGGTAGAGAGAAGGGGGAGAGAAGGAGGAGAGAACCTCAGGTGAGGCTAAATGGTTTACATTTCTAAGCCTGAGGAAACTCTAACACTTGAGTTCCTTAAATAGAACTAAAGTTACCGGTTTATATTTATCGAAGTAACTTTTACATTTACTTAAGGTTAAAAGTAAAAACATTTAACTAAAGTAAGAAACATTTAACTTAAGTTAAAAACATTTAACTTAGGTTAAAAGTAAATTACTTTTACATTTACTAAAGATAAAGTAAAAACATTTAACTAAAGTTAAAGTAATTACATTTACTTTTACTTAAGTAAATAACTTTTACTAAAGTAAAGTTGTCCTTTACTTTTTGACTTTGTCGGATACGTTGATTGCATCTGATGATGATTGGGGCATCCGATGACTGTGGGACCCTGGGGGGCCAGCGTCGTCTGAGTGTGGACTGTTGACTGTTGAGGTCCGGCTCCTTCCTCGCCGGTGGGTGCTGTTGATCTTTTTCTCAGAGAGATCACCATCCCCTATACTTCGACCCCAAAAAAAAAATCCAGGGATTCAATCCTTTTTCCCCCCAAAAATTATGTTTAATTTTAAGAAAAGAGAAAAAAATTCACCGAAATTAAGGTCACCGACTGTTGATTTCAAAAAATTTTATGTAAATTTTTTTAGAAAAACTAATCAGACTTTGTCTGATACAAGGATCACACGGCTGACTCTTGACTAACTGATGAACTCGATCTAAACAGTCTACTTCGTTTTAACTTTGTTCAAACCTAATCAAAGCCTTGAGTTGTATGTTTACTAAACGTAGTTCTGCTATCAGTTTAATCTAATCATTTTTGAAAATCAAAAGTTTTTGATCTCTCTTTGTTCAAGAAGTCACCTAGTCTCTTTGTATAAACCACCCTCCATCGCCATAGGTCCCTGTCTTGCCTTTGTAAGTCTCGAGAGTGTGAGCAGTTTAGGCTTTCTGGGAATCACTAGATGATAGGGTATGTGTTTATGTTAAGCAAAGAAAGGGGTATGTATGAAAGGACATAGAATTATTAAAAACTTTAATTTTTAATTATGAGTAGATTATTCAGATCTAGTTCGTCGGTTAGTAATAGATCTCCTCTTCCTCCTGTTCCAAACATAGTTAATCAAGAAGAACACAGTTATGAAAATATTAATCAAACCCTTAGTAATTGGAACATACCTAGTGTGTCTCCTAGAGATATTTACCAGTCAACCTTTATTGATAATTTCAAAACTGATTATAATGTTAAAACTGTTGAACGTGTTTATGATATTAACAAAGAATATGAAAATTGCAGTCTCCTTTCTCCTGATGTTATTATTTCAAAGTTCAATAAAAGTTTTATTTTATTCAAACTTCTGATAATACTTATGAACTGCTGTTATTATTTCTTATAGTTTTGCTATAGTTATAATTCAGCTTTGTATGCCCCATTCTCCTTCTAATTCTTCATTTTGTTAGTAAATATAAAATTCTATGGATTCTTAGATGGAACTATGGATTTTATTCTCCTGTTGTTAATGTTGCTCTTTCTCCTGATACAGGTGCTGATTTCTAGTCAGTGGATTCTTGCTCAAGAAATTCCACAAAAACCTGTTAATAATAATTTATTAAATCTGGAAAATATTAAACAATTTTCTGATGGTACTGTTCGGATCAGTTTTGAACGTACTAGAAGACCTTTTATTATAGAAGAATTTACTAATTCTTCAGTTCCTTCTGTTTCTAGAAGAGATACCGAAGTTTTAAGTGATTTTTCTATTCCTGATATTAAAATGAAAGGTGTTTTGAATCAACGGCAGACAAGTCATCCTTGCTATACTCCAGCCTTTCACGCTGAAGATGATCACGATGATGTGTCTCCTACAGTCTCTGTAGGTCCTACCCCCTCTGATTTTGAAGCTCCTATTAATCACCAATTAAGAGTTATAACTAAAGCTAAAAAATTAGATTGGGATAGTCTTGTTACAGATTTCAATTCCAAATCTAATCAAGATAAAAGACATGCCTTTCGTAATATTTATGATAAGCATGACCGCGATAAAATTGTTCATAATTGGAAAAAATATATTAAACTAAATAGAGAGAACCTTACATTTTATGATTGGTATGATAAGTATCATTCTCAGTGTAAAGTTCTTACTAAAAGTCAGTGGATGAAAGAGGATAAGTCTAAGATCTTAACATCTCATCCTCCTTTAGAAACTGTCCTTTTACAGGTTAAAAATGCTTCAGTGGTCGCCAGCCCTTTTAAGGTTGCTGATGGAAAAACTGATGATAAAAAAATTATTGAACAAAATAATTTCACTAATCAATATTTAGCTACCATAGGGAAATAGCTGGATAAAATTGAAGAAAAATTTGATCATGCTTTAGTTAAAAATCCTCAAGAAAAGCTAGATCAACCTTTATTAACTCTCCCTTCTGATAGAGAAGGAAAGGGATTGCCAAATAAAGATTCTGTCCTAGTCAAAAGTATAGACAAGTTAATTAAAAAAATTGGTTCTAATTCAGGGGAAGCCAGTGGGACTGTTGCCATCATTGACCAGATTCAAGAATCGGACACTGAAAGTAATAGTGATTCAGATGAAGTCTCTGAAGTTGCTTCTATTCCCGACCTTACTGAACAATTAAAAAAGTTAACTTTTAATAACACTAGTTTAACAAAAAATTGGTATACTAGACCTACCCCTCCTGATCTCCAATATGAGGAGCGAAATCTTGATAATCAATTTTCGGTCTCGTCTAATAAAATTTATGAATGGAATATTGATGGTTTTAGTGAGCATCAGATTCTCACTAAAATGAACCATTTGTCTATGGTCGCCAATAGTTATATTACAGCGTTTAACAGTCTTACTCAGCCTGATATTGTTGAAATACTAACTAACGGTTTCACTGGTGTGCTTCGTTCTTGGTGGGAAAAACACCTTGACGAAGATGCAAGGAATTCTATCATTCATGCTCGCCAGATTGATGGCAATGGTCAGCCTATCTTCAGAGAAGATATAGGCTTTGGTATTCCTGATGGTATTAACACATTAATATTCACGATAATAAAACATTTTATTGGAACTCCCAGTAACATCACTGAAAGAATTCATGACCAGTTAAGTAATCTCACTTGTCCTACCCTAAGTGACTTTAGGTGGTATAAAGATGTCTTTATTTCACGTGTTATGATGCGTAGTGATAGTAACAAACCTTTCTGGAAAGAAAAGTTTGTTAATGGTCTCCCTAACTTATTCGCTCACAAAGTTAGAGAAGAACTTAGTAAAACTTTGGGTTATATTGATTATGATAATCTCACTTATGGTGACATTATTAGTTATATTCAAAAGATAGGTTTAAAAATGTGTATTGATTTTAAAATTGCTAAACAAGCCGCTAAAGATAAAAAGAAAGCTAAATATGAACTTGGTACATTTTGTGAACAATATGGTTTGCCACCTATTGCCCCTTCTCGCAGAAAGCATAGGAAAAAGCAAATTGAAACCGACAAGAAACGCAAGCATCATAAGAAGCGCTCTAATCAATCTAATAATAAAGATAGTTATTATGAAAAACCCAAGTCACGAAAGAAAACTCGAAATAAAAAATCTACTTCTAAATCTAATGATAAAAGTAAAATTACATGTTATAATTATGGTAAAAAGGGTCACTATAAGAATGAGTGTAAGTTAAAACAAAAATTAAGTCAGTTAAATATTTCTGTTGAAGATACTGAAATTTTTTTTGAGTTAATTAGAACTCAGTCTGATGAGGATAATGGTCTTTCTGATATTCCTTATTCCTTTGCTAATGATGAAAATAGTCAAACTCCTAGTGAAGATAATGAAGTCACCCTTTGTACAGATAATTGTAGATCTGATTGCTGTAAAACTATTAATGTACTTACCAAAGAGGATCAAGAAAGCTCTTTGTTAATTGAATTAATTAGTAAACTTACTGATGAAGATTTAAAATTACAATATATGAAACAGTTAAAAGAATTATTTTCTAAAAATAATTCGGGAAAGGGTAAGGTTATGAAAGCTAAAGAAAAGCCTGTTATTAGCCTTAATAAAACCCTAGAGAGATTTAAAACTGTTGAAAAAGAAATCACTCTCCCGGAGTTAAATCAAGAGGTCAATAAGCTTAAGAAAGAAATTTCTGGTCTTAAGACTGAAATTTCCGATTTAAGAAGAGATATGACTAATCTAGCCTCTAAGGGTTCAGAACTTCGTATTTCTGATTCTTCTGGTAACGAAGATCAACCTGAGTCTTCATGAGTCAAAGACGATGAATCACTTCTGATGGTTCAAGGTAATTCGTTAAAAAGGTTAAAAGATATAACTATTCAAAAATGGTATATCATTGTTCGCCTTGTTATTGATGGAACTTTTGCAATTCAGCTACCTGCCCTTGTTGATACAGGTGCTGATTTAAATTGCATTCAGGAAGGATTAATTCCAACCAAATTCTATAAGAAAACCAGTGAACGTCTTAATTCAGCTAATGGTAGTAGTATGGAAATAAAATATAAACTGCCTAAAGTTCATATTTGCCAGGATAGTATGTGTTTTAAAACATCCTTTGTTTTAATTCGTAACTTGACAGATAAAATAATTTTAGGTCTCCCGTTTATATATTTATTATATCCATTTACCACTAGCAATAATGGTTTAACTACTGAACACCTTGGGCAGAAAGTGGTTTTTGAGTTTATCACTCAGCCTAAAGAGAGAGACTTGAAATTTATTCAAGATGAGTCCATTTCTAAGTCACTCAACCTGTTAAATTGTAAAACTTCACAATTAAAATATTTAAAACAAGAGATTAAGTATAAGCAAGTTGAAGATCTCCTTCTACTTGAAAAAATTCAAGACAAGATAGAAGAACTTCGTTTATTCATGGTAAAAAACTTATGTGCCGATTCTCCTAATGCCTTTTGGCATCGTAGAAAGCATGTAGTCAAACTTCCTTACGCTAAGGAATTTAAAGAACACCTAATTCCTACTAAGGCTAGACCTATTCAAATGAGTCATCAGCAAATGGAACTTTGCAAGCAAGAGATTAATGACTTACTTGCAAAAGGTTTGATAAAGCATAGTAAATCCCCTTGGTCTTGCCCTGCCTTTTATGTTAATAATGAAGCAGAAAAGGAAAGAGGTGTCCCTCGTTTAGTCATTAATTACAAGCCGCTTAATAAGGTCTTAGAATGGATCAGGTATCCCCTTCCCAATAAAGAGGACCTTCTTAGTCGTCTTAGTAATGCCACCATTTTCAGTAAATTTGACCTCAAGTCTGGTTTCTGGTAAATAAGTATCCACCCTAGTGATAGGTACAAAACTGCTTTTACCACTCCTTTTGGTCATTATGAATGGGTTGTTCAAGCATTTGGCCTGAAAAACGCCCCCAGTGAATTTCAAAATATTCTTAATGAAATACTTAACCCCTTCAGTCATTTTATTATCGTGTATATTGATGATATCCTTGTTTTCTCTAACTCAATTGATGAACATTTCAAACATTTGAATTCGTTCTTCAAAGCCATTAAAGTCAATGGTTTGGTTCTTTCACCAACCAAATGCAGTCTATTCCAAGTTAGGGTTAAGTTCTTAGGTCATGACATTTACCGTGGTCTTGTTCGACCAATTCAAAGAGTCATTCAATTCGCCGATAAATTTCCTGACAAAATTACCGATAAAACTCAACTCCAGCGTTTTTTAGGATCCCTTAATTACGTCGGTAAGTTTTACCAAAATTTGAGAAAAATCTGTAAACCTTTGTTTCTTCGTTTACAGAAAAATCCTCCTCCCTACACTGATGAGCATACTGTAACGCCCCTAAAATAGGTCCAATCCACCCAACCCATTCTGGGTCGCCACGAAATACACTCAACAAAAATTCTAAATATAAATCTTCAAATTCTAACTTTTAAACTGTCGTACAAAATACGACCACACATTTTAAATTCTCAATATAATTCTTCTCATACTGTTTTATGGAAAACCTCAACAGCTAAAGACCATCGTTCTATTCCCCTGTTATCCCTGCTTGACCCCGTTATACTCTTATTACCTGAAAGGAATTGTGAAGCAAAAGAGTGAGCACAAATAGCCCAGTAAAGAATATCATGACTAAAGATAATTAAATTATCAATAGTCTTCATCAGTAATAAATCAGAGATTTAAACATATGATAAAACTTTTCAACCATAGCTGCAGCGGAACGAGCAATCCATTAGAAGAGTCAAATAGACTATAATGTCTATTATCTTCTCCATGTTAAAAGTCCACCAGTAATATTTTATCCCTGTAACATCAATCAGCAATTTCTGTCCACAATCATGTAAGTTCATGATCATAATTATCTTGACGAATTCCTCTTCGCACTCAGGACGAAGATAATTCTCATCACCTGTCTTTACCTGAAACACCAAAGATCATGGTTATACCAAATCACAGTTCCTGTTCATAATCATGCTAATCAATTCATCTTTGCGTTACAAGCCAAAGATATTCAACAATTAATCATTCATCTTTGCACTACAGGCCAAAGATATTCACAAATCAACCGCTCATCTTTGCACTACAGGCCAAAGATATTCATCAATAGTTCATCTTTGCACTACGGGCCAAAGATATTCAACAACAGATCATCTTTGCACAATATGCCAAAGATATTCGTATCTCAAAAAAATATCTAATCATTCCAGAATTTATATAACAATAATTATAACCATGTTGATCAATTCGCCTTTGCACTTAAGCTAAAGATATTCAATTGTAAATTCAATGGTCACGAACATACCAGTCAACAATTCATCTTTGCACTACTGGCCAAAGAGAAATCTATAGTCATGATCATACCAATAATCTACCCATCTTTACACTCAAGTCAAATAGAAATTTCATCACCAGAATTATAAAAATGTTATATATGATAATAAAAACAATATGATCAAAACATCGATCTCCAAGTTCAAAAATACTCCATAATAATACTTTGTGGAGCAAAATTCAAGAATAAAGATAAAAACTTCGATACAATCAAAGATAGTAACCTTAACAAGCAACTTGGACAAATAGAAGAAAATTTAATTTTTCGTGAATGGTGCCGTATACGTGAATAGTGCCGTATACGTGAATAATAACCCCGACGGAAAAAGTAAGAATTTCAACATAAAATCCATGACAATATTTCTGTATAATGATATTGAAAAGAATAACATCATTTACGAAAGAAAATAACATCTCTTACCTCAAAAGAATAGTACTTCTGGTTGGAATATCGGATATAATACCGACGGAAGCTTGCACTGAATAGTAACACTCAAAGTTTTGAAATACTCACAAAAATACGCTCGATATTATAGAGAGAGAAAACTTCTGATTCTGGTGTGATTTTCAATTCTTACCTAAGCACCCTATTTATAGGAAAAGTTTAGGATGCCAAAGGAGACTAAAATAATAAAATAATATTTTTTTAAAAAAATCCGCCGCCTAGCTGCTTCCCAAAATTCAGATTTTCAACAAAAGTGGGGCCCACCCATTAAATAATATTTATTTTTCGAAACTTCAATAATTCATAATAAATATCCCCTTTGTCAGAAAAATACAAATTCTATGTCATTATATAGGAAATTTAATTCTCTACAACTTTGTAGAAGGAAGTTTTTCCAAATTCTCAACATAAATTATCCGAAATCCACAAACAGATGATTTTCCACACCAAAATACTGATAAAACACATCAGTGCTAATTCCTTCTTTAATATCCACAAAATAAATATTTTCTTATCATATAAATCAATAATTAATTATTCACAAATAATATTACAGAACTATAATATTGACAACCAGGTCATTCCCAGGAAAGAGGGGGCCTTCCGATAAGGACTTCTCCTTACTGGCGCGCAATTAAATAACCCCTCCTAGATAGAACTTCCTTAGACATTGTCAATAATGCTATCTAATAATATTATTCAAATAATATGAATTATTGAGTTGATAATGTGAAATACTGTGCAATGACAATTATTGAATCAATAATACCAAAATATCAACTGTAGCCATTATTGAATCAATCATATAAAATGACAACGTAGCAATTATTGAGTCAATAAAATATCAATGTAACAATTATTGAGTCAATAATATAAAATATTGAACAGTAATTACTGTAACAATAATTGAGTAAGTGCCTTCTCACTTAGGACTCAATAATTCGAAATACTGTGCAATACCGTGTGCTACTGTGCAACACCGCGTATCACTGTATTTTAACCACCGGGTATTTCAACAGTACTAACGGTAACAACTACGCCGTTATTTTGTAAAAAAAGTTATTTCTGTCGCTTTCTATATCCGACAGTTATTTCGTTGTGGGGTCCACAAATAGCTGCGCCGTCGTACGAATATTCCCCGACAACAAGAATATTCCACGACCAAACGAATATTCCCCGACAACAATGAATATTTTATAACCACTTGCTTATTTTAAAATATTTGCATATTCCACCCATAACTTTAAACTTTTATCAATTTAACCATTTACTAAATAGAAAAATTGAATACTTTTATTTCATAAAATCTGGGGTCTTACAATCTCCCCTCCTTATGAAATTTCGTCCCCGAAATTTACGTACCTGGTATTTTGAAAAGTTGAGAATACCTTGCTTTCATTTCAGATTCCATCTTCCTTGTCATCATGATTTCTCCATTGCTCATTCTAGAATACCGCTTCAAAACAAGGTTAATTGACATATAACAATTGTCAATTTATTAAGTAAGAAAAGTCAGCTTAGGTAAGTCACACACTAGCGAAATATATTATTCGTCCCTCCCCTCCTAGTTCTAGACTCCAATCTCCGCCAGCGACCATATCCCTAAGCTCTGATACCAAAATGTAACGCCCCCAAAATAGGTCCAATCCACCCAACCCATTCTGGGTCGCCACGAAATACACTCAACAAAAATTCTAAATATAAATCTTCAAATTCTAACTTTTAAACTGTCGTACAAAATACGACCACACATTTTAAATTCTCAATATAATTCTTCTCATACTATTTTATGGAAAACCTCAACAGCTAAAGACTATCGTTCTATTCCCCTGTTATCCCTGCTCGACCCCGTTATACTCTTATTACTTGAAAGGAATTGTGAAGCAAAAGAGTGAGCACAAATAGCCCAGTAAAGAATATCATGACTAAAGATAAATTATCAATAGTCTTCATCAGTAATAAATCAGAGATTTAAACATATGGTAAAATTTTCAACCATAGCTGCAGCGGAACGAGCAATCCATTAGAAGAGTCAAATAGACTATAATGTCTATTATCTTCTCCATGTTAAAAGTCCACCAGTAATATTTTATCCCTGTAACATCAATCAGCAATTCCTGTCCACAATCATGTAAGTTCATGATCATAATTATCTTGATGAATTCCTCTTCGCACTCAGGACGAAGATAATTCTCATCACCTGTCTTTACCTGAAACACCAAAGATCATGGTTATACCAAATCACAGTTCCTGTTCATAATCATGCTAATCAATTCATCTTTGCGTTACAAGCCAAAGATATTCAACAATTAATCATTCATCTTTGCACTACAGGCCAAAGATATTCACAAATCAACCGCTCATCTTTGCACTACAGGCCAAAGATATTCATCAATAGTACATCTTTGCACTACGGGCCAAAGATATTCAACAACAGGTCATCTTTGCACAATATGCCAAAGATATTCGTATCTCAAAAAAATATCTAATCATTCCAGAATTTATATAACAATAATTATAACCATGTTGATCGATTCGCCTTTGCACTTAAGCTAAAGATATTCAATTGTAAATTCAATGGTCATTAAAATACCAGTCAACAATTCATCTTTGCACTACTGGCCAAAGAGAAATCTATAGTCATGATCATACCAATAATCTACCCATCTTTACACTCAAGTCAAAGAGAAATTTCATCACCAGAATTATAAAAATGTTATATATGATAATAAAAACAATATGATCAAAACATCGATCTCCAAGTTCAAAAATACTCCATAATAATACTTCGTGGAGCAAAATTCAAGAATAAAGATAAAAAATTCGATACAATCAAAGATAGTAACCTTAATAAGCAACTTGGACAAATAGAAGAAAATTTAATTTTTCGTGAATGGTGCCGTATACGTGAATAGTGCCGTATATGTGAATAGTAACCTCGACGGAAAAAGTAAGAATTTCAACATAAAATCCATGACAATATTTCTGTATAATGATATTGAAAAGAATAACATCATTTACGAAAGAAAATAACATCCCTTACCTCAAAAGAATAGTACTTCTGGTTGGAATATCGGATATAATACCGACGGAAGCTTGCACTGAATAGTAACACTCAAAGTTTTGAAATACTCACAAAAATACGCTCGATATTATAGAGAGAGAAAACTTCTGATTCTGGTTGGATTTTCAATTCTAACCTAAGCACTCTATTTATAGGAAAAGTTTAGGATGCCAAAGGAGACTAAAATAATAAAATAATATTTTTTTTAAGAATCCGCCGCCTGGCTGCTTCCCAAAATTCAGATTTTCAACAAAAGTGGGGCCCACCCATTAAATAATATTTATTTTTCGAAACTTCAATAATTCATAATAAATAGCCCCTTTGTCAGAAAAATACAAATTCTATGTCCTTCTATAGGAAATTTAATTCTCTACAACTTTGTAGAAGGAAGTTTTTCCAAATTCCCAACATAAATTATCCGAAATCCACAAACAGATGATTTTCCACACCAAAATACTGATATAACACATCAGTGCTAATTCCTTCTTTAATATCCATAAAATAAATATTTTCTTATCATATAAATCAATAATTAATTATTCACAAATAATATTACAGAACTATAATATTGACAACCAGGTCGTTCCCAGGAAAGAGGGGGCCTTCCGATAAGGACTTCTCCTTACTGGCGCGCAATTAAATAACCCCTCCTAGACAGAACTTCTTTAGACATTGTCAATAATGCTATCTAATAATATTATTCAAATAATATGAATTATTGAGTTGATAATGTGAAATACTGTGCAATGACAATTATTGAATCAATAATACCAAAATATCAATTGTAGACATTATTGAATCAATCATATAAAATGACAACGTAGCAATTATTGAGTCAATAAAATATCAATGTAACAATTATTGAGTCAATAATATAAAATATTGAACAGTAATTACTATAACAATAATTGAGTAAGTGCCTTCTCACTTAGGACTCAATAATTCGAAATACTGTGCAATACCGTGTGCTACTGTGCAACACCGCGTATCACTGTATTTTAACCACCGGGTATTTCAACAGTACTAACGGTAACAACTACGCCGTTATTTTGTAAAAAAAGTTATTTCTGTCGCTTTCTATATCCGACAGTTATTTCGTTGTGGGGTCCACAAATAGCTGCGCCGTCGTACGAATATTCCCCGACAACAAGAATATTCCACGACCAAATGAATATTCCCCGACAACAATGAATATTTTATAACCACTTGCTTATTTTAAAATATTTGCATATTCCACCCATAACTTTAAACTTTTATCAATTTAACCATTTACTACATAGAAAAATTGAATACTTTTATTTCATAAAATCTGGGGTCTTACACATACTGCCATCGTTCAGCAAGTCAAGAAATATGTTAAGGTCCTTCCTTGCCTTGGCATATCCAATGAATCAGCTTTTAAAATCGTAGAAACTGACGCCTCCGAAATTGGCTTCGGTGGTATCTTGAAGCAGAAGTTGACTCCTGCTTCTTCTGAGCAAATTGTTCGGTTCCACTCAGGCGCGTGGAATCAGGCCCAATTAAATTATAGCACAATTAAAAAAGAAATCTTGGCCTTAGTTTTATGTATTACCAAATTTTAAAATGATTTATTAAATCAAAAATTTTTAGTTCGTATTGATTGCAAATCAGCAAAATATATTTTAGAAAAAGATGTTAAAAATATTGCTGCTAAGCATATTTTTGCCAGATGGCAATCTATTCTAAGTATTTTTGATTTTGATATTGATTATATTAAAGGTTGTGATAATTCAGTTCCTGATTTTTTAACTCGGGAATTTATTAATTCAGGTACCCCTCAAGTTCAAAATGAGTGTGAGAGGTAAAGATAAGAATGTTCGGCCTCCTGGCCCTCCAGGCCCAGGCCCGCCTAGTCAGAAGCCCATGGGAGCTGTAATCCCACACCCAGTCACTCCTCTTACTATAGTTAATAAATTTGCTCCTCTTATTTCTGGAACAAAACCCTTTAGTTCGGTTTTGGCCCAACCCCCTCAAATGATTGATCCTTTTGCCCCGTCCAGTAATCCTCCTGCTGGTCAGCGTACTCAAACTGAGTATATTCCAGTTTATTCCACCAATTTATTTCATATTGAAAGACATATGAAATCAATTGATGATCCAGTCAAGTTGGCTGCCCAGTTTTTCCCAACTGGTTGGCATTTTATTCCTTTGGCTCCTTATAAATCTCTTATGTATTATAAGGATGTCTTGCTTCAAACTCAGTCAATTGTTATTAAACCTATTTATGATAGAAATAATTCCTCAAAAATCATCTATCATTCTTTATATATTAAGCAGATTATCACCATGCCAAACTGGGGTAATCATCCGTCTGATCTAAGACAGTTAGAAGGTCATGATAGCCAGTTTTGCTATTATGATTACATAGAAGCTTGGAACAGGGTTTTTCTGTTTCAAACTCCATCGTTTAGTTATTCGTGGTTCATTCAATTCGACCACAAATTTAAAAGTCAAATTCCCCATTGGTTTGTTTTATGGTGGGATCGTTTTGGTCTCATTTATAAAATACTTCCAATTGAGCTCCAGTCAGTTTTAAATGTTTTTAGTACTAGGGTTCCTGTGGTGCAATCCAATTGTTACATTCCAGTAATTCTTCATTTTGTTAGTAAATATAAAATTCCATGGATTCTTAGATGGAACTATGGATTTTATTCTCCTGTTGTTAATGTTGCTCTTTCTCCTGATAATGTTCTAACATCAGAAAAGGATGTTTCCCGCTCTAATCTTAGTAAAATTACTCATGTTACCAGAGAATTTTCAGTAAAATGGTGGGATAAGTTTGATCCTTATCGCATTGTTGGTCAAGTTCAGAAGGAATTTCCCAATCCTTCTCCTATTCAATCGATTCCTCCTTCCAAGGAATCTTCCTCTAGTAAATCAAAATCCAAAAAATCTTCTGTTTCAAAGTTAGATTTTGCGGATATCGATCATTGTTCTAATGATGAGGTAAAACAGTTATCTAAACTCATTCAAAAATGAATGGATAAACTCAGTGAGGACTCAGTTCCTTCTGTTTGTTCATCCTCTTCGTCCCATTCCAGTCAACGTTCTAGTCCTAATGATCCGTACGGAAACATCTCTCGACAAGATGTTCAGGACCCATTTGCCTAGAATTCCTACAGTTACTTTGGTCAGCCTCGTTGCAAGATGCTCCTGCCCCCGCAGCCCGTGCTTCTTTGTCTAAAGCAGCCGAAAGCAGTTGCTGAGTCATTTGTCGTCTTGTATGAGTCATGTCCTGTATGTCGGCCATATGGCCTCTTTAGTCAAAAGTTACTCTGTTTTTGATTTATTGAGTCTGTAAACGCGTCTGTAATAGTAAAAAGTTGATTGTAATAGTCAAAAGTTGTAATAATGCTTTAATCTTTTGATAAAGCATTACTGTTGTACTGTTGTTTAATAGTCATTCATGTTTTGTAATCATTGAGCTGTTTTTGTATCGCCTTTTCTCTTCCTATATAAGAGAGACTTGGTCATTTGGTTAAGGCAGGATTTAGTAATCCAATAGAAAGCTTGTGAAGACTTAGATTCCTATCTAACGAATCTTCAGCTCTCTTGCCTTCTTCCTTAGACATGTTAAGTTTCTATAATCGAGTCAATTTGTTGTAAGTAACCAAGTTAATTGTTTGTAATTATTTCAAAGTTCAATAAAAGTTTTATTTTATTCAAACTTCTGATAATACTTATGAACTGCTGTTATTATTTCTTATAGTTTTGCTATAGTTATAATTCAGCTTTGTATGCGCCATTTTTCTTCCGCCTACTTGGCGTTATTTTATTTAAACTTCTGATAATATTTATGAACTGCTTGCTATAATTTCTTATAGTTTTGCTATAGTTGTTATTCAGCTTTGTATATGCGCCTCTCTTGTTATTATCCTTCCGCCTTTTTGGTATCAAAGCCTTGAGTTGTATGTTTACTAAACGTTGTTCTGCTATCAGTTTAATCTAATCATTTTTGAAAATCAAAAGTTTTTGATCTCTCTTTGTTCAAGAAGTCACCTAGTCTCTTTGTATAAACCACCCTCCATCGCCATAGGTCCCTGTCTTGCCTTTGTAAGTCTCGAGAGTGTGAGCAGTTTAGGCTTTCTGGGAATCACTAGATGATAGGGTATGTGTTTATGTTAAACAAAGAAAGGGGTATGTATGAAAGGACATAGAATTATTAAAAACTTTAATTTTTAATTATGAGTAGATTATTCAGATCTAGTTCGTCGGTTAGTAATAGATCTCCTCTTCCTCCTGTTCCAAACATAGTTAATCAAGAAGAACACAGTTATGAAAATATTAATCAAACCCTTAGTAATTGGAACATACCTAGTGTGTCTCCTAGAGATATTTACTAGTCAACCTTTATTGATAATTTCAAAACTGATTATAATGTTAAAACTGTTGAACGTGTTTATGCTATTAACAAAGAATATGAAAATTGCAGTCTCCTTTCTCCTGATGTTATTAATAAACATAGAAAAAAGGGGTATAATTTTATTCATATTGGTTTAGTTCAAGTCGCAGTTAAACCACTGTCTATTAAAGGGATTAACTCAAGTGTCTTTTTATGTTTAAGAGATGCTCGATATCTTAATTATGCTCCTAGCATAATCGGTATCATGGAGTCTAGTTTACATGATGGTCCTATTCATTTCAATTGCTTTCCTGATCTCCCTTTGAGTTTATCTGATATTAATTTATTAAAAGCTTTAACTCTAAATATTAAAACTGCAGGAGAAATCACTCAAATGATTGAAGGATCTCAACCTCTAACTTTAATATACAGAATTTATTACAAGGTAATGAAAACTAATTTAAACATTTATGCGCTTAATAAAAGCCCTAAAGACCATACTGTACTAATTCAAAGTAGTACTAGTAACGCTAATATGCAGACCCCAAAGACAATTCTTTGGAAAGATATTACGCTATCTAGTCAGTGGATTCTTCCTCAAGAAATTCCACAAAAACCTGCTAATAATAATTTATTAAATCTGGAAAATATTAAACAATTTTCTGATGGTACTGTTCGGATCAGTTTTGAACGTACTAGAAGACCTTTTATTATAGAAGAATTTACTAATTCTTCAGTTCCTTCTGTTTCTAGAAGAGATATCAAAGTTTTAAGTGATTTTTCTATTCCTGATATTAAAATGAAAGGTGTTTTGAATCAACGGCAGACAAGTCATCCTTGCTATACTCCAGCCTTTCACGCTGAAGATGATCACGATGATGTGTCTCCTACAGTCTCTGTAGGTCCTACCCCCTCTGATTTTGAAGCTCCTCTTAATCACCAATTAAGAGTTATAACTAAAGCTAAAAAATTAGATTGGGATAGTCTTGTTACAGATTTCAATTCCAAATCTAATCAAGATAAAAGACATGCCTTTCGTAATATTTATGATAAGCATGACCGCGATAAAATTGTTCATAATTGGAAAAAATATATTAAACTAAATAGAGAGAACCTTACATTTTATGATTGGTATGATAAGTATCATTCTCAGTGTAAAGTTCTTACTAAAAGTCAGTGGATGAAAGAGGATAAGTCTAAGATCTTAGCATCTCATCCTCCTTTAGAAACTGTCCTTTTACAGGTTAAAAATGCTTCAGTGGTCGCCAGCCCTTTTAAGGTTGCTGATGGAAAAATTGATGATAAAAAAATTATTGAACAAAATAATTTCACTAATCAATATTTAGCTACCATAGGGAAACAGCTGGATAAAATTGAAGAAAAATTTGATCATGCTTTAGTTAAAAATCCTCAAGAAAAGCTAGATCAACCTTTATTAACTCTCCCTTCTGACAGAGAAGGAAAGGGATTGCCAAATAAAGATTCTGACCTAGTCAAAAGTATAGATAAGTTAATTAAAAAATTGGTTCTAATTCAGGGGAAGCCAGTGGGACTGTTGCCATCATTGACCAGATTCAAGAATCTGACAATGAAAGTAATAGTGATTCAGATGAAGTCTCTGAAGTTGCTTCTATTCCCGACCTTACTGAACAATTAAAAAAGTTAACTTTTAATAACACTAGTATAACAAAAAATTGGTATACTAGACCTACCCCTCCTGATCTCCAATATGAGGAGCGAAATCTTGATAATCAATTTTCGGTCTCGTCTAATAAAATTTATGAATGGAATATTGATGGTTTTAGTGAGCATCAGATTCTCACTAAAATGAACCATTTGTCTATGGTCGCCAATAGTTATATTACAGCGTTTAACAGTCTTACTCAGCCTGATATCGTTGAAATACTAACTAACGGTTTCACTGGTGTGCTTCGTTCTTGGTGGGAAAAACACCTTGACGAAGATGCAAGGAATTCTATCATTCATGCTCGCCAGATTGATGACAATGGTCAGCCTATCTTCAGAGAAGATATAGGCTTTGGTATTCCTGATGGTATTAACACATTAATATTCACGATAATAAAACATTTTATAGGAACTCCTAGTAACATCACTAAAAGAATTCATGACCAGTTAAGTAATCTCACTTGTCCTGCCCTAAGTGACTTTAGGTGGTACAAAGATGTCTTTATTTCACGTGTTATGATGCGTAGTGATAGTAACAAACCTTTCTGAAAAGAAAAGTTTGTTAATGGTCTCCCTAACTTATTCGCTCACAAAGTTAGAGAAGAACTTAGTAAAACTTTGGGTTATATTGAGTATGATAATCTCAGTTATGGTGACAGTATTAGTTATATTCAAAAGATAGGTTTAAAAATGTGTATTGATTTTAAAATTGCTAAACAAGCCGCTAAAGATAAAAAGAAAGCTAAATATGAACTTGGTACATTTTGTGAACAATATAGTTTGCCACCTATTGCCCCTTCTCGCAGAAAGCATAGGAAAAAGCAAATTGAAACCCACAAGAAACGCAAGCATCATAAGAAGCGCTCTAATCAATCTAATAATAAAGATAATTATTATGAAAAACCCAAGTCACGAAAGAAAACTCGAAATAAAAAATCTACTTCTAAATCCAATGATAAAAGTAAAATTACGTGTTATAATTGTGGTAAAAAGGGTCACTATAAGAATGAGTGTAAGTTAAAACAAAAATTAAGTCAGTTAAATATTTCTGTTGAAGATACTGAAAAAAAAATTTGAGTTAATTAGAACTCAGTCTGATGAGGATAATGGTCTTTCTGATATTCCTTATTCCTTTGCTAATGATGAAAATAGTCAAACTCCTAGTGAAGATAATGAAGTCACCCTTTGTACAGATAATTGTAGATCTGATTGCTGTAAAACTATTAATGTACTTACCAAAGAGGATCAAGAAAGCTCTTTGTTAATTGAATTAATTAGTAAACTTACTGATGAAGATTTAAAATTACAATATATGAAACAGTTAAAAGAATTATTTTCTAAAAATAATTCGGGAAAGGGTAAGGTTATGAAAGCTAAAGAAAAGCCTGTTATTAGCCTTAATAAAACCCTAGAGAGATTTAAAATTGTTGAAAAAGAAATCACTCTCCCGGAGTTAAATCAAGAGGTCAATAAGCTTAAGAAAGAAATTTCTGGTCTTAAGACTGAAATTTCCGATTTAAGAAGAGATATGACTAATCTAGCCTCTAAGGGTTCAGAACTTCGTATTTCTGATTCTTCTGATAACGAAGATCAACCTGAGTCTTTAGGAGTCAAAGACGATGAATCACTTCTAATGGTTCAAGGTAATTCGTTAAAAAGGTTAAAAGATATAACTATTCAAAAATGGTATATCATTGTTCGCCTTGTTATTGATGGAACTTTTGCAATTCAGCTACCTGCCCTTGTTGATACAGGTGCTGATTTAAATTACATTCAGGAAGGATTAATTCCAACCAAATTCTATAAGAAAACCAGTGAACGTCTTAATTCAGCTAATGGTAGTAGTATGGAAATAAAATATAAACTGCCTAAAGTTCATATTTGCCAGGATAGTATGTGTTTTAAAACATCCTTTGTTTTAATTCGTAACTTAATAGATAAAATAATTTTAGGTCTCCCGTTTATATATTTATTATATCCATTTACCACTAGCAATAATGGTTTAACTACTGAACACCTTGGGAAGAAAGTGGTTTTTGAGTTTATCACTCAGCCTAAAGAGAGAGACTTGAAATTTATTCAAGATGAGTCCATTTCTAAGTCACTCAACCTGTTAAATTGTAAAACTTCACAATTAAAATATTTAAAACAAGAGATTAAGTATAAGCAAGTTGAAGATCTCCTTCTACTTGAAAAAATTCAAGACAAGATAGAAGAACTTCGTTTATTCATGGTAAAAAACTTATGTGCCGATTCTCCTAATGCCTTTTGGCATCGTAGAAAGCATGTAGTCAAACTTCCTTACGCTAAGGAATTTAAAGAACACCTAATTCCTACTAAGGCTAGACCTATTCAAATGAGTCATCAGCAAATGGAACTTTGCAAGCAAGAGATTAATGACTTACTTGCAAAAGGTTTGATAAAGCATATTAAATCCCCTTGGTCTTGCCCTGCCTTTTATGTTAATAATGAAGCAGAAAAGGAAAGATGTGTCCCTCGTTTAGTCATTAATTACAAGCCGCTTAATAAGGTCTTAGAATGGATCAGGTATCCCCTTCCCAATAAAGAGGACCTTCTTAGTCGTCTTAGTAATGCCACCATTTTCAGTAAATTTGACCTCAAGTCTGGTTTCTGGCAAATAAGTATCCACCCTAGTGATAGGTACAAAACTGCCTTTACCACTCCTTTTGGTCATTATGAATGGGTTGTTCAAGCATTTGGCCTGAAAAACGCCCCCAGTGAATTTTAAAATATTCTTAATGAAATACTTAACCCCTTCAGTCATTTTATTATCGTGTATATTGATGATATCCTTGTTTTCTCTAACTCAATTGATGAACATATCAAACATTTGAATTCGTTCTTCAAAGCCATTAAAGTCAATGGTTTGGTTCTTTCACCAACCAAATGCAGTCTATTCCAAGTTAGGGTTAAGTTCTTAGGTCATGACATTTACCGCGGTCTTGTTCGACCAATTCAAAGAGTCAATCAATTCGCCGATAAATTTCCTGACAAAATTACCGATAAAACTCAACTCCAGCGATTTTTAGGATCCCTTAATTACGTCGGTAAGTTTTACCAAAATTTGAGAAAAATCTGTAAACCTTTGTTTCAACTGTTTACAGAAAAATCCTCCTCCCTGGACTGATGAGCATACTGCCATCGTTCAGCAAGTCAAGAGATATGTTAAGGTCCTTCCTTGCCTTGGCATATCCAATGAATCAGCTTTTAAAATCGTAGAAACTGACGCCTCCGAAATTGGCTCCGGTGGTATCTTGAAGCAGAAGTTGACTCCTGCTTCTTCTGAGCAAATTGTTCGGTTCCACTCAGGCGCGTGGAATTAGGCCCAATTAAATTATAGCACAATTAAAAAAGAAATCTTGGCCTTAGTTTTATGTATTACCAAATTTCAAAATGATTTATTAAATCAAAAATTTTTAGTTCGTATTGATTGCAAATCAGCAAAATATATTTTAGAAAAAGATGTTAAAAATATTGCTGCTAAGCATATTTTTGCCAGATGGCAATCTATTCTAAGTATTTTTGATTTTGATATTGATTATATTAAAGGTTGTGATAATTCAGTTCCTGATTTTTTAACTCGGGAATTTATTAATTCAGGTACCCCTCAAGTTCAAAATGAGTGTGAGAGGTAAAGATAAGAATGTTCGGCCTCCTGGCCCTCCAGGCCCAGGCCCGCCTAGTCAGAAGCCCATGGGAGCTGTAATCCCACACCCAGTCATTCCTCTTACTATAGTTAATAAAATTGCTCCTCTTATTTCTGGAACAAAACCCTTTAGTTCGGTTTTGGCCCAACCCCCTCAAATGATTGATCCTTTTGCCTCGTCCAGTAATCCTCCTGCTGATCCTCCTGCTGGTCAGCGTACTCAATCTGAGTATATTCCTGTTTATTCCACCAATTTATTTCATATTGAAAGACATATTAAATCAATTGATGATCCAGTCAAGTTGGCTGCCCAGTTTTTCCCAACTGGTTGGCATTTTATTCCTTTGGCTCCTTATAAATCTCTTATGTATTATAAGGATGTCTTGCTTCAAACTCAGTCAATTGTTATTAAACCTATTTATGATAGAAATGATTCCTCAAAAATCATCTATCATTCTTTATATATTAAGCAGATTATCACCATGCCAAACTGGGGTAATCATCCGTCTGATCTAAGACAGTTAGAAGGTCATGATAGCCAGTTTTGCTATTATGATTACATGGAAGCTTGGAACAGGGTTTTTCTGTTTCAAACTCCATCGTTTAGTCATTCGTGGTTCATTCAATTCGACCACAAATTTAAAAGTCAAATTCCCCATTGGTTTGTTTTATGGTGGGATCGTTTTGGTCTTATTTATAAAATACTTCCAATTGAGCTCCAGTCAGTTTTAAATGTTTTTAGTACTAGGGTTCCTGTGGTGCAATCCAATTGTTGCATTCCAGTAATTCTTCATTTTGTTAGTAAATATAAAATTCCATGGATTCTTAGATGGAACTATGGATTTTATTCTCCTGTTGTTAATGTTGCTCTTTCTCCTGATAATGTTCTAACATCAGAAAAGGATGTTTCCCGCTCTAATCTTAGTAAAATTACTCATGTTACCAGAGAATTTTCAGTAAAATGGTGGGATAAGTTTGATCCTTATCGCATTGTTGGTCAAGTTCAGAAGGAATTTACCAATCCTTCTCCTATTCAATCGATTCCTCCTTCCAAGGAATCTTCCTCTAGTAAATCAAAATCCAAAAAATCTTCTGTTTCAAAGTTAGATTTTGCGGATATCGATCATTGTTCTAATGATGAGTTAAAACAGTTATCTAAACTCATTCAAAAACGAATGGATAAACTCAGTGAGGACTCAGTTCATTCTGTTTGTTCATCCTCTTCGTTCCATTCCAGTCAACGTTCTAGCCCTAATGATCCATACGGAAGCATCTCTCTACAAGATGCTCAGGACCCATTTGCCTAGAATTCCTACAGTTACTTTGGTCAGCCTCGTTGCAAGATGCTCCTGCCCCCGTAGCCCGTGCTTCTTTGTCTAAAGCAGCAGAAAGTAGTTGCTGAGTCATTTGTCGTCTTGTATGAGTCATGTCCTGTATGTCGTCCATATGGCCTCTTTAGTCAAAAGTTACTCTGTTTTTGATTTATTGAGTCTGTAAACGTGTCTGTAATAGTCAAAAGTTGTAATAATGCTTTCATCTTTTGATAAAGCATTACTGTTGTACTGTTGTTTAATAGTCATTCATGTTTTGTAATCATTGAGTTATTTTTGTATTGCCTTTTCTCTTCCTATATAAGAGAGGCTTGGTCATTTGGTTAAGGCAGGATTTAGTAATCCAATAGAAAGCTTGTGAAGACTTAGATTCCTATCTAACAAATCTTCAGCTCTCTTGCCTTCTTCCTTAGACATGTTAAGTTTCTATAATCGAGTCAATTTGTTGTAAGTAACCATGTTAATTGTTTGTAATTATTTCAAAGTTCAATAAAGTTTTATTTTATTTAAACTTCTGATAATATTTATGAACTGCTGCTATAATTTCTTATAGTTTTGCTATAGTTGTTATTCTGCTTTGTATATGCGCCTCTCTTGTTATATAGGGGATGGTGATCTCTCTGAGAAGAAGATCAACAGCACCCACCGGCGAGGAAGGAGCCGGACCTCAACAGTCAACAGTCAGACGACGCTGGCCCCCCAGGGTCCCATAGTCATCGGATGCTCCAGATGCAATCAGTGCGTCTGACAAAGTCAAAAGTAGCCAAAATATAGGGGATGGTGATCTCTCTGAGAAGAAGATCAACAGCATCCACCGGCGAGGAAGGAGCCGGACCTCAACAGTCAACAGTCAGACGACGCTGGCCCCCCAGGGTCCCACAGTCATTGGATGCTCCAGATGCAATCAGTGCGTCCGACAAAGTCAAAAGTAGCCGAAAGCAAAAGCAGATGCTGCTCCAGTCATCGTCAGATGCAATCAATGCATCCGACAAAGTCATATAGGGGATGGTGATCTCTCTGAGAAGAAGATCAACAGCACCCACCGGCGAGGAAGGAGCCGGACCTCAACAGTATAGGGGATGGTGATCTCTCTGAGAAGAAGATCAACAGCACCCACCTGCGAGGAAGGAGCCGGACCCTATAGGGGATGGTGATCTCTCTGAGAAGAAGATCAACAGCACCCACCGGCGAGGAAGGAGCCGGACCTCAATAGTCAACAGTCAGAAGACGCTGGCCCCCCAGGGTCCCACAGTCATCGGATGCTCCAGATGCAATCAGTGGGTCTGACAAAGTCAAAAGTAGCCGAAAGCAAAAGCGGATGCTGCTCCAGTCATCGTCAGATGCAATCAATGCATCCGACAAAGTCAAAAGTAAAGGACAACTTTACTTTAGTAAAAGTAATTTACTTAAGCAATAATTATTTAAACTTCTGATAATATTTTATTATTTAATATTTAATTAAATAATAATTAATTTATTAACTTTATATTACCTAACTAACATGTGAGTAAGTAATTATAATTATTTATTACTTATTCTCACTTGAATAATAAATAATTTGTTTATTTACTTTAAACATTCTTTAATCATTCTTTAATATTAATTAAAGAATAGTTAATAAATTATTTAACCCTATTCATTATTTACTCTTAATTAAATAACAAATAGTTAGCTTAATAACACTAATTTTCATTCATTTATTACTTAATATTAATTAAATAATAATTAAATAATTAATCATACTTATATAGTATTTAATTAGTTTAATAATCATTTATTAGTATTAGTAATTAATAATTATTAAGTTTTAAATGATTTAAATGAGTTTAAACCATTAATTACTTAATAGTTACATAACTGTCCCGAATAATTCTGAATAAAATATCTTAATGTTATTCACAATTTTAGAAAATTTTCTGTCCAAGAACCACCCCAAGAACCGGCCGGAAAAGTGGTGAACCGGCCGCCAGAAAGTTCCGCCAGTTTGCCGGAAAATGAACCGGTCAATAATCTTTAATTTTTCTAACTTTGTTGGTTTTATTTTCAATTTTGGGGTCCTTTACTAAAACCTTCATATAACAAAATCTACAACTCCGATTGAGGTCCAATCGGACTCGTTGGATTCGTATCTTCCCGAACTACAATTTTCAATTATCAAACATTAAATTTGAAGCCGTTTTTCTCACTGAAAAGTGGCCGGAAGTGGACTGATTTTTCAAGGGTTTCAACCTTTAGAGTGTTTTTGCACAAAATTCTTGGTTATTACATTCTCCCCTCCTTATAAGAATTCCGTCCCCGGAATTTTCCTAAGGTTACTCAAAATGATTCGATAATTCTTTCTCATCTTTTCCTCTAGTTCCCACGTGGCTTCCTCAGCATTGTGGTTTCTCCATAGGACTTTGACAGAATGTATAACCTTATTTCTCAGTTTCTGTTCTTTCCTATCCAAAATTTCTATAGGAACCTCCTCGTATGATAAGTCCTTCTCGACTTGAATCGGCTCGTAGGATATCACATGCTTGTAATCCGGCTTGTACGGACGCAACACTGACACATGAAACACATTGTGAATATGTTCTAGTTCAGGAGGTAAAGCTACCTCGTACGCCACTTCGCCTATCTTCTTCAGTATTTTAAATGGTCCAATAAATCTCGGACTCAGTTTACCTTTCTTCCCAAATCTTATTTTCCCCTTCCAGGGAGATATCTTGAGAAATGCATAGCTTCCCACTTCAAAGTCTCTTTTCTTGCGATGAATATCTGCGTACTTCTTTTGTCGATCTTGAGCTGCTACCAGTCGAGCTCTTATAACTTTAATAATATCCACAGTCTATTGTACCAATTTTAGCCTCAACAGTCTTCGTTCACCTACCTCATCCCAACATAAGGGCGTTCTGCACTTTCTTCCATACAGGGCTTCATACGGCGGCATTCCAATGCTGGCATGGTAACTATTGTTACACGCAAACTCCACCAATGGAAGATGATCTTCCCAGATTCCTTTGAAGTCCATCACACAGGCTCTGAGCATGTCTTCTAGTGTTTGAATTGTTCTCTCGCTTTGCCCATCGGTCTGTGGATGATACGCTGTACTTAACCTTAATTGTGTCCCCATTTTTTCTTGAAGACTCCTCCAAAAGTTCGATGTGAAGCGCGGATCTCTATCAGACACAATTGATATTGGCACTCCATGTCTCGAAATTATTTCCTTAATATACAATTTGGCAAGTTGATCCAAAGTATACCTTATCTTGATCGGCAAAAAGTGTGCTGACTTTGTAAGACGATCAACAATCACCCATATGGCGTCATAACCTTTTTGTGTCGCTGGAAGTCCTACCACAAAATCCATCGTGACGTGCTCCCATTTCCATTCCAGAATTTCTAATGGCTGTAATAGTCCACTAGGTCGTTGATGCTCTGCCTTGACTCTTTGACAAGTTAAACATCTACTAACGCATTTAGCAACCTGTCTCTTCATGTTTGGCCACCAATAATGTTGATGCAAATCTTGATACATCTTGGTGCTTCCTGGGTGTATTGAGTATCTCGTATTGTGCGCTTCTTGTAAAATCTTATCTTTTAACTTTGATACTGCCGGTACCCAAATTCTCCCTTCAAATCTCAGTAATCCAGTACCGTCAATTTTATATTTCAATTCTTCGCCTTCAGCCAACCGCTTCGTGATGTTACCACATTCTTCATCATTCCCTTGTGATTCTTTCACCTTGTCTAATAAAGTTGGACTTGCTTCCATTTCTATCACTTTATCCGAATCCTTCGGATTTTTCACCTCCAACTCCATTTTCTCCATTTCTCTGACTAATTCTTCTTGGTATGTCAATACAAATAATTTATCTCGGTTCTTTCTGCTTAAAGCATCTGCCACTACATTGGCCTTCCCTGGATGATATAGAATATCACAATCATAATCCTTGATCAATTCTAACCATCTCCTCTGCCTCATGTTTAACTCTTTTTGTGTAAAGATATACTTCAGACTTTTGTGGTCTGTATATATCTCACACCTTCCTCCGTAGAGGTAATGCCTCCAAATCTTAAGGGCAAATACTACTGCAGCTAATTTTAGGTCATGAGTAGGGTATCCCTTCTCATAGTCCTTTAATTATCGTAACGCGTACGCAATGACTTTACCATTCTGCATTAACACACAACCAAGTCCCTTGTGTGACGCATCACTATACATTATAAAACCCCCCCGTACTATCTGGTAACGATAACACAGGTGCTTCACTGAGTCTTTTCTTCAGTTCCTGAAAACTTTGTTCACACTTCTCTGTCCACACAAACTTAACAGTCTTCCTTGTCAGATTAGTTAATGGTGTTGCTATCTTGAGAGATATCCTGAATAAACCTCCGGTAATATCCTGCTAATCCCAAGAAACTTCTGATCTCTGTTGGTGTCTTCGGTTGTCCCTAATTTTTCACCGCTTCTACTTTCAATGGATCAACAGAAATTCCCTCGTTGTCGATAACATGCCCAAAAACTGAACTCTCCTCAACCAGAATTCACACTTCGAAAGTTTTGCATATAGTTTTTCCTTTCTTAACATCTCCAATACTATCCTTAAATGTTCGGCATGCTCCTCTTCGGTCTTTGAGTATACCAGAATATCGTCAATGAACACAACCACGAACTTATCTAAGTACGGTTTGAATACTCTGTTAATCAAGTCCATAAAAGCAGCTGGTGCGTTCGTCAGTCCAAATGACATCACTAAGAACTCATAATGGTTGTAACGAGTTCTAAATGCTGTCTTTGGTACATCCTCTATCCTCACTTTCAACTGATGATAACCAGTCCTTAGGTCAATCATTGAAAAATATCTCGCTCCTTTAAGTTGATCAAACAAATCGTCTATTCTTGGTAACAGATATTTGTTCTTGATTGTCACCTTATTCAACTCTCTATAATCCATACACAACCTCATCGAAGCATCCTTCTTCTTTACAAACAACACCGGTGCTCCCCACGGAGATACATTAGGTTGAATGTACTTCTTATCCAACAACTCTTGTAGCTGGATCATCAACTCCTTCATTTCTACCGGAGCCATTCGATACGGCACTTTCGATATTGGCATTGTCCCCGGTACTAAATCAATCACAAACTCTATCTCTCTGTCTGGCAGAAGTCCCGGAAGTTCTTCTGGAAAGACATCCTCAAACTCATTAACAATAGGTATATGTTCCATGTCCGAATTCACAACACGTGTATCCACTACATGAACCAAATAACCTTCACATCCTTTTCGTAACATCTTCCTGGCCTGCATCATGGTCAGACAACTTATTTGCCTTGGCGACTTGCTACCATAAAATACCACCTTAGACTTATTTGGTGTCTTAAGGCGTATACTCTTCTTTTGACAATCTATAACAGCTTTATGATTAAACAACCAGTCCATCCCTAAGATAACATCAAATTCTCCTAAGCATATCGGAATCAAATTCACGCTTAACTTATGTCCCCTTATTTCCAAACCACAATTGTTATGGATAAACTCTACAGGGATCACTTCTTTGTTTGCAACTTCTATATTCATAGGGTTCTTTAATTTTTCACAGGGTAAGTTTAATCTTTTTGGAAATTCATCAGACACAAATAAACAGGTAGCTCTCGAATCAAATAATACATATGCATTTATATTTTTGATTGGAATAATACCTGACACCACCTCCTTTGGTGCAACTACGTCTTGCACAGTCATATTGAAAGTTCGGGCTGTCGGCTTGCTCTGCTGTGTTGGCCCTCCAATTGTTAACTTTGTGGCACTACTCTTGTTTCCACTTCCTCCATCAGTATTCTTCTTAAATGGACAATCCTTAAATAGATGCCCCGTTCCCCCACATGAAAATCAACCTCCCTTCTTTGGTTTAAGACAATTAGGTGAAATATATCCTTCCTAACTGCAGTTATAACAGACATTTTTTCCTTTCATACACTCCCCAGAGTGATTCTTCCCACACTTTACACACGTTGGCTTCTTCTGTGGTGTACTCCCTTGTTGAGTCCTGATGAGTGGGATTTATACCCGCAAATCGGATACTTTATGGCTTAAATAGTTGTCTGATCTTCGTAGTTTTTATTTAGTTTATTATGTTTATAGTATTATTATGCTTAACCGATGTATTGCAGGCTTTACATGACTTTTCTAGCTTTTAGGGGACAAAACGGAGAATTTCCATATACTGGCGCCGCAGCGCCAATGCCTAGTATCATTCTCGCGCCGCGGCGCCGCACCTGGTCCTTGCTGATGTCATCCTGGCGCTACAGCGCCATAGTTCCTTTATGGGCTCGCGCTGCAGCGCGACCTCCGGTCTTTTGATTTTAATATGGCGCCGCAGCGCCACTTATAAGCTAATTGCCCGCGCCGCAGCGCGACCACTGGTGCCCAGGCAGAAAAGGCTTGCTTTTGACCTAGAAAAAGGAGGAAAATGGAGATATATAAAAAGGGAGCCTCTGCAAGGAGAGAGGAGGAAGAGGAGGAAGACTGAGATAGAATCGATTAGCTTAGCTTAGGATAGATTAGATCTCTTTTGTACTTTCTCTCTCTAGTTATTGGGTAATGTTTGTAAATATAGATTAGGTAGATTAGGGTAAAGTTTGGGTTTTCCTTGGAGCAACAAGAGCAGTGAGCTACACGAATTGGAGAGCTTGAAAGGAGCGAAATGCTTGGAGACTGAAGAGCCTTGACAGAGTTTATTCTTATCCATTTATTTCCTCTATTTTTGTAATCCATAAATGTTGTCTTTATTGCTACTTATATTTTGTTCAATAGCTATGAACTAAGTATTGGCTCTAAGGTTATAATGGAACCCTTTGTTAGTTAAATTGACTGTCTTCTCTCTTTGGTTGGCACCATATGGTTTGGTTTAATATATTCATGCTTAACGATTCTCACCAAGACATTAGTGATGATTTTGGTAATCTATATGATATCGAAAGAAGAATTATAGATTTGCACCTAAATATATTGGCATGTGATTATGGGTTTCGACTGCATAAGTTGTGCGTAGAATAGACATATATCTGTGTGCCACGTGTGACCTAATTAAGAACTTATGCTTAACTCCTTGTTAGGTTAATTCGCATAGACATGTGTAGGATTAATATCACTTAGTTTGGATGTTCTTTTCTGTTCTATTCCCTTTCGGGTGGATCTGGAGAGGATATGTTTGTGCATACCTCGACAGAGGTGTATGAGCACATGTGTGTTCTCGGTCGACAAACTGTCGTGACCATTAAGACCAAAGAGAGAAGGGTAGGAAGTTTGATGAAGCATAGCACGCCAGGTGTTCGACAGAATGCCTGTGTGGGGTGAAGTTGTAACCTTAGCTTGTAATTCCTTCGATTACCATTCGTTATCCGTTTACTTGCTTTAATAATTAGTTATAACTAGTTTAACCACACTCCTATTAGTTTACTGTTCGAATAAGACTTGAGCGATGCAAAGTTGGTATTTGGTAGATATCAGTGATAGTTCCTCGTGGGTACGACACTTTCCTTATCACTGTATTACTTGTTAGACCGCGTATACTTGCGCGTGTTTAGTGATCGATTTTTCGACCAACAAGTTTTTTGCGCCGTTGCCGGGAAACTATTATTCTAATATTGTCCAATATTGATTTAAATCAATTTATCTTAATTTGAATGTGTATATATTTCTTTTATTTGTTTGATCTTCCTTTGTGTTTTTAAGTTTACAGGTTATGGACGATCAATGTTATCAATGGCCTTATGAGAGGACTACACAACCAAACTCGGAAGAAGGACTCGAGAAATTGCGAGCTCAAATTGCAAATGTCTTGAGGTTTTCTGATAATCTTGAGTGTGAGTCCACTCAGACTGCCTACTGTCAGGAACGAGCTGACATTGAACCAATTTCCTATCATCCAAACTGTCAGGGTTATCCAAACTCTTGGGACTATAGTCAAGAGCAATATCATGATCCGAATTACTCCTATCCGAATCAATTTGAATGTCCATCTCCTCCGCAGTATAAGGTGACATTCCAAACCAATGAGAGCTTTTCGGCAGACTTAACAGAAGAGAAAAGGCTTGAAGAGCTCCTCACCAACTTTATAGAAAGAAATGAGGTGCGAATGGCAAGCCAAGACGCCGCATTGCAAAGCCTCAAAAATCAATTGGGACAACTCGTCAATGCCATCATAAATCTATCACAGGGCAATCTACCGGTCATAACCGATCTCAACGATGAAGCAGTAGAGCATTGCACGGTGGATACGCAAGGAGAAGGCGGTGAGTCTCACAAAGTTGTTGAGGGAGATTTCAAGGTGCAAATCGTCCAACCGGTGGAGTCTGAAGTTGGAGAAAAGAGGATAAAGAGTGGTTGTATTGTCAAGACTAATCAACAACCGGAAACCACGCTCACGATTGTGGAAACCCTGGAGGGCCCGCTAGTGCACAGAGAACGCTTTCAACTTGATGACAAAAGCGAATTAGTGGATAATTCCAGTGGTGAAAGATTCTTCGTGCTGATGGGTGAAGAAAACGAGGATGATCAATCATCCATGTCCGCCACATATTTTAAGGAATTGACAAATAGGCGGCATGAAATGGTCATTTTTGCTTATGAGCCGGATTGAGCGGCATCGGTATAGTCAAGCCGACGACTTTAAAACAAGCGCTTGGTGGGGAGGCAACCCCATCTCAGTATCAATTTTCTATTTTTTCTGTACTTATGTCTAGTTTATATTATGTCTTTTCTTTTTACCATGTAAACATCGTTGCCAATGCGTATGCTTTTGTGATTATAGCCGGCAGCATGTTATTTAGTATGTTGCTAGTGTATATCTTAGTTAGAATTTAGTATATAGCATGTTGTTTACTTAGCATGTTATCTGTGTAATATATGTTGTCTAATACATGGTTTTTGTGCAGGAAAAACTCAGATACAAGGCTGGCGCCGCAGCGCCAGCATATGCACTGAACTTCGCGCCGCAGCGCCATGCAGTAATTTAAATTTCCTATATCGCGCCGCAGCGCCTAGAAACAAAGGGGGACTCGCGCCGCAGCGCCAAGGGCGAGACCAAGCTACTGCCAAGACGCGCCGCGGCGCCAAGCAAAGAAGGAATACCCGCGCCGCAGCGCCGGTAGCGAGTTTTGGTTTTCAAAAATAGATTGAGGCCAGTAGTTTAGCCATTCACCTCCCCTCTCTCTCGGCTGTTTCGGCAAACCCCAAACATTACCTCTTCTCCACATCTACCAGTACTGACTCCTCAATACTCCAGCCCATTTCCTGCTCCACACCCACCAACATACAAATTGGCCTTAATTGATTACACAACTAAGGACTATCAAGAGGACACCATAATCAAGCAAGTGTTTCCAACTCGAGGTAATTTTGGATTTCATGTATTAGAAACGTATGTGGATCGAATTATTAGGGTTATCCATCTCCTATTGTTTGTTTGGGCGATTTCCACTGACGAAAATCTGGTTAGAGCATTCACAAACAAAGGGCTATCTAGTTGGGTTTTGAGAGCGCGCACAAGGTGTTTGATAAATTGACTGAGAGATAATTTGATTGTTTGGGTTGTTTGACATTGAAGTTGCATTGGGAATTATTCTAGCCTAAGTTTGGCGAAGTTTGGAATCGAGTCCTGCTTGTGTTCAAGCCAATTGCTGTAAATTTTGACATGGCTTCAACAAGGCAACGCCTGAGCGTCGGCGGTTCCTCGTCCGCAGCACCAACGACATGGGACAACACCAAATTTGTTAACGAAGAGGCATGGAAACGATACAAAAGCTCCTTTGCCGCACGAAATTTGATTCCTGAACGGGGTTTGAGGCCTGACAAAACAAAGGATGGCGAGTTGTTAACAATGATTGCGGGTCGCCAGTGGGTGCACTTCACAAAACCTCCTAAGTCGGCCATTGTATCTGTAGTTAGAGAGTTCTATGCAAATGCTAGTCCCGAAGGTCCTGCTGTTGTTCAAGTTAGGGAGCGGCCAGTGGCGTTTGGAAGCCAAGCCATCAATGCACTGTTCGCGACGCCCGGTTTCGAGGGTAAGGACTATATGGAGCAGGGACTCCGCAGCTATGACCTCGAGGATATTGTTAGGAGGCTCTGCAAGCCCGGGACTACATGGAAGACAAATGACTTCACGGGTGAGAGGACCAGTTTCCCGCATGCTGCACTCAGTCGCTATGGGAAGGCATGGTTCAGCTTTATTTATGCCAACATGATCCCGACTCGTCACCTAAGCAACGTGACTAAGGATAGAGCGATCCTATTATTTGCCATTGTCACGGGTCTGAACGTGGACATCGAAGTTCTCATCCATGAGTCCATCATAAAGGCAATCAAGAGCAATATCTCTACGGGACTTCCACATCCATCCTTGATCACCCGACTGTGCAAGAGGGCAGGTATCCATTGGGGGCCAGAAGAGATAGCTTTGTCGCCCATGTCAGTCATTGACTATCAGACCATCTCACGCTTCAATGTGTGGGACGGGGCTATTTCTCAAGTTAGAGGCGAAGGATTCGGGCCACCTACTGAGCCACCTCCTACAGCAGAGCCTTCGCAGCCACCAGATGCAGGCCTAGCTTCACAGGGACTACTGGCAGAAATCATGGCATCCCTCACTCTGCTACATCAGAACCAGGATGCTAATGCTCAGAGGCAGCAGAGGCACATAGCAGCGGTGGCCTTGAGGCAAGACATAGGGATGCAGTATCAGGCTGAGCTGGTCAACACGATGCAGAGCATATACACCGTGTATAGTGGCAAGGATTCTGAGTTCACGCCATTCCATTTCCCAGAGCCTCCTGTCTTCCCACCATACCCTCCACCATCACCGCCCGCCGAAGCTAACGAGGACGCTGCTGCTGCCGAGTGACCAGACTTCAGGGAAGCCCTCTTGTTTAGAGTGATATATGTTTAGCAATGAGGGCATTGCTCGCCTTAAGTTTGGGGGTGTTATGGTTTATTATCTATTTTATTTCTGTCTATTGCCATGATAGGTTGCTATTTTAGTACTTTGCTTAGGTTTTTATCAGGATTGTAGTGCAGTCATTTTGAACTGCGGTATTATGTTTTGGGTTTATTATGATGGATGCCATGAACAGTTTTTGGTTATTTATTAACGCTTTGGTTATTATTAGCATGTTTGTGGTTTTTAGCCATCTTTTGGGGGCTTTTACAGATTTATATGCTTGTGCCATGTTAATGGCTTTATTACCCTATTTTGAGCTGCTTTTATGCAAGGGTGGTATATTTTTTCACTAATTTTTGATTGTGGCTAATGACAAGCGTCAAGTAATTATGCTTATCTCTTAGAGTCGTGTCAAGCATGTATGAGCTAGGGGTTGTTAAATCGATAAGTTGAGACTGTTATTGATCCATCCTTTTTAGCAAGCACCGACCAACTGTGCTAACTAGTCATTTCTCGAATTTAGTTCGCCGGTTTATTGCTTTGGGAGTATGTTCACTCTTATAAACTTTCATTTTTACAAGGTAATAAAAGACTTCGACGCATATACAGTTTTGGATCTTGGATTCTGGCATGTTGTATAATAAATAAAAAAAATAAAAAATTTGAAAAGAAGATTGAATATCGAAAGTCTTGCGGTGGGTCGAGATGGAGCGTAAAATGCACTCATCCATAAACGCAGGACCGATGTTGAGATGGAGCATAAAATGCACTCGTCAATTAATCTTCAGATTTCGTAAAGTCTAATTTGGCTTATGTTGATTACGTGGCCTTTGCTGCTCGAGTTATTAGATTCATAGGGGTGTTCCACACCTAGTGCCCTAAAGTCTTCTGGCTTGGGAGTCGCTGATCAAAAGCTTGTTAATGGGTAGCTCTGATTAGCCTAAGGTAATTAAGTACTGTCCGAGTCAGATTTTACTTTCTTTATGCTAGAGTCTTTTGATCCTTTTCTGCACTTGCGTCTTATTCTTAATGCTTGTTGAATGTTTAAGTTACGGAGTGTGCATATGGGTATTAACAATCGATTGTGCGAACTTATTTGAGCAATGATTAGTTAGGATGGTTGGTCCCCGCACACACACATAGAATGGATCGAATACAGTCTTATGCTTGAAGCTGAATGAACTCTTACTTATATCTGTGTTTTCCCTGTTCTTTGGGAGTAGCCATGTTCGAGCATAGAAGCCATGATACTAGTATACAGTGATATTTTTATTTCGCGTGTGTTTTCTAGTGAGAGTTTGTGTTAGATAGTTTGCTCGAGGACAAGCAAACACTTAAGTTTGGGGGTATTTGATGGGTGGGATTTATACCCGCAAATCGGATACTTTATGGCTTAAATAGTTGCCTAATCTTCGTAGTTTTTATTTAGTTTATTATGTTTATAGTATTATTATGCTTAACCGATGTATTGCAGGCTTTACAGGACTTTTCTAGCTTTCAGGGGACAAAACGGAGAATTTCCATATACTGGCGCCGCAGCGCCAATGCCTAGTATCATTCTCGCGCCGCGGCGCCGCACCTGGTCCTTGCTGATGTCATCCTGGCGCTGCAGCGCCACAGTTCCTTTATGGGCTCGCGCTGCAGCGCGACCTCCGGTCTTTTGATTTTAATATGGCGCCGCAGCGCCACTTATAAGCTGATTGCCCGCGCCGCAGCGCGACCTCCGGTGCCCAGGCAGAAAAGGCTTGCTTTTGACCTAGAAAAAGGAGAAAAAATGGAGATATATAAAAAGGGAGCCTCTGCAAGGAGAGAGGAGGAAGAGGAGGAAGACTGAGATAGAATCGGTTAGCTTAGCTTAGGATAGATTAGATCTCTTTTGTACTTTTTCTCTCTAGTTATTGGGTAATGTTTGTAAATATAGATTAGGTAGATTAGGGTAAAGTTTTGGTTTTCCTTGGAGCAACAAGAGCAGTGAGCTACACGGATTGGAGAGCTTGAAAGGAGCGAAATGCTTGGAGACTGAAGAGCCTTGACAGAGTTTACTCTTATCCATTTATTTCCTCTATTTTTGTAATCCATAAATGTTGTCTTTATTGCTACTTATATTTTGTTCAATAGCTATGAACTAAGTATTGGCTCTAAGGTTATAATGGAACCCTTTGTTAGTTAAATTGACTGTCTTCTCTCTTTGGTTGGCACCATATGGTTTGGTTTAATATATTCATGCTTAACGATTCTCACCAAGACATTAGTGATGATTTTGGTAATCTATATGATATCGAAAGAAGAATTATAGATTTGCACCTAAATATATTGGCATGTGATTATGGGTTTCGACTGCATAAGTTGTGCGTAGAATAGACATATATCTGTGTGCCACGTGTGACCTAATTGAGAACTTATGCTTAATTCCTTGTTAGGTTAATTCGCATAGACATGTGTAGGATTATCACTTAGTTTGGATGTTCTTTTCTGTTCTATTCCCTTTCGGGTGGATCCGGAGAGGATATGTTTGTGCATACCTCGACAGAGGTGTATGAGCACCTGTGTGTTCTCGGTCGACAAACTGTCGTGACCATTAAGACCAAAAAGAGAAGGGTAGGAAGTTTGATGAAGCATAGCACGCCAGGTGTTCGACAGAATGCCTGTGTGGGGTGAAGTTGTAACCTTAGCTTGTAATTCCTTCGATTACCATTCGTTATCCGTTTACTTGCTTTAATAATTAGTTATAACTAGTTTAACCACACTCCTATTAGTTTACTGTTCGAATAAGACTTGAGCGATGCACAGTTGGTATTTGGTAGATATCAGTGATAGTTCCTCGTGGGTACGACACTTTCCTTATCACTGTATTACTTGTTAGACCGCGTATACTTGCGCGTGTTTAGTGATCGATTTTCCGATCAACAAGTCCCTGATTCGTTGCCACTGTTCCACTTGCGTTTCTTAGTGTTACTGCCCCCACTGCTGGCACCCTGATGTCCACCTTCAATCTTCTTCTTGTTCTTCTCTCGGTTGAATTTAGATATTGCCTCACTACTACCTTCTGCAATGATAGCTTTTTCTAACAGTGCTGAAAATGTAGTAATTTGTAGCACTGCGACTTTGCTGTGTATCCAAGGCTTCAGCCCATTTTCAAACCTACGCGCCTTTTGTAGTTCTGTATCCACCTGATGAGGTGCGAATTTGGCTAACTCATTAAATTTCACTGCATACTCGGCAACTGTCATGTTTTCTTATTTCAATTCGAGAAACTTCACTTCCATTCTGGCTTGCATGGCCTCTGAGAAATAGCTTTCTAAGAACAAATCCTTAAACTTGGTCCATGTTACTACCTCCATTCCGGCTCTAGCTTGGTTCGTCTCCCACCAGTAATTAGCCTCATCTTTCATCAAGTAGGTACCAAAAGCCGTCTTTTGCTCTTCGGTTACCCTAGCAATGATAAAGGCCTTTTCCATCTCTTTCACCCATGTTTGAGCTTCTATGGGGTCCGTGGTTCCGCTGAATTCTGGCGGTCCTACAACCTTAAAATCTTTAAAGTTTTCTAATCTATTATCAGCTTGATTCCTTGTTGTAGGTGCACGAGTTTGTATAGCTCGAGCTATCATATTTGTGAAGTTCTGCATTGGGTCAGCTTGCTCTCTTTCATTATTTACAGATCGCTCCTCCCTCTGGTTACGGTTTTGGCATCTTGGAGGCATTATCTAGTTAAACAAAGTCTTACATAATCACTTTAAGTTTCATTATATGTCATATCTTATAAGTGTTTAAAATATAACATATAATTCAAATTCTAACAATCATATTATCACCATGTTCAACTTACTATCTTCACTCTCAAGTCTTATTTACTTTAGCAAACATTTACACATAATACCGCATTTATATTCATATACCAAATATTAGTGTCATACACTTACATGCCTGGCATATTTTTATAAATGCTAACTATCCCATTCTAAATATACAGAGATGGGACCTACCAAAAATATATTCCCCTACACACCTAAGATGGGGATACATCAAACAAACATACTACCTCACACAGTATGAGGTTTACATCAAGCATAAAACCCTAGTAAACAAAAGGGTTCTACTGCATCTATATACAATAGAAAACTACTAAACTATCACTGCGCGTCTGGAGGGGGTGCGCCTGCATGCTCCTGTTCTGGTGGAATGAATCCATCCATAAGTCGACGTCTAACGGATCGACTCGACTCGCCTATCTCCAAGGATCTCCTCACTCCTGCTCGCTGACCCATGTAAGCGGCATCCAGGGATCGTCCCAAAGTATCCACTTAAACCTCACTAGCCTCCAGCTTCTTCTCAAGCTGGTCCACCATATTGGATGCTCTAATCCATGCTTATTCGATCCTGATCTTATCTGAAATTTCTAGATTGAACTCAAATCGTATGGCTTCATGCTCAACTCTTAACACTCCAAACTTTATCCCCTCTTGTTCTAGTCTCTCTCTTAGCTCAGCATTCATGGCAACCATTTGTGTAGCCAAGGTGGTCTGCCCCTGCAACTGTATCTTTATCTCAGCAAGCTCGATCTGTGACACCCCCAAATCCGGGTACTTCAATTTCCACGGGACTTGGTGTTCACTGTACAAATATCATCTATCTATCTACCCATAGTAAATGCAAACCATGAAATAAATAGAAATAATCCTCCCCTTATGGGGTTACAACATCTGAAAAGAAATGCATCAATCCCAGGTCGTACTTAACCTTAAATATCAAATGCGGAAATATAAATAATTAAATAGTCTTACACAACTTTAACATAGAGCTGAAACATAAACATATAAAATAAACAACAAGTCTTCATCACTTGTTGACCTTGCCCTTGCCTTTGCTAGTAGAAGGCTCGTTGGACCTTTCGTTCTTAACTGCAATGTTATTATACGCAAGAGTGAGCACGATTGCCCACAAGTATAATAATATGACAACAATATAATAACATGCGAGTGAATCAAGGACATCTGAATAAAGAAACTCAACTTTTGACTCGAGGATAAATAACAGGAATCAAAATATCATCTGAGGGTCATAAGACCTTGAACTATGTCCTAGGTTGTAAAGTGTTTATACTTAAAACCTTTAACAGTCATAAGACTATGGACTCTACTTCTCGTACTTAGGGGGATCAGCCCTTAGTACCATATTGTGCACAATATCTCAACGCTAAAGCGTAAATAATCCCCTTTTACAGGGTTGTTCATCTCAGTTTTGACATCAGAGTCCGCACCAAAGGAAGTTTGGTTTGGATAAGCTCAATAAGTATTTTGGAATTTAGAACGTTCATCAACTATGGACTAGTCGAATCAATAAGGGTTCACTAGTCCTATAAGGTTCAACAATAACATCGATATTCAACTTGAATAAAAAATCTCAAGAGTATACAATCGAATAAGTATTGTATCACTGAATCATGCTTTTAAAAGAGTTACAATATGTAATATGAATTTCGAACTTGAACAATTAAAAACACGAGCTTACTCGATATAGAAACACAAGTCTAAGGCTTAATAAATGAATAAATTAGAATTTAGGGAACTTGCTAAATCAATAAATTAGGGATAGGATACTTGCCTCTTGCACAAGCTACAATTATAATTCACGTTCTTTATTAAACCCTACACATCAATACGTTCACAATACAAATTAATCAATAACTCGATATACGTATCGAATCACACACATCGGTCTTGAGCACGTTATTGGACTATACAATTAACGATTCAAGTCATGTAATTAACTTATAAATTACTCACGTAATATAAGTTATTAACCTCTTATTATATGTTTAATCATGTCTTTATGTTCATTACATTAGGTTTTAAACCACCTCTTAGAACACACGAACACTTAGCAAAAAATTTCAAATTTCTGCAAGGGGCGCGGCCGCGCGCCAGTTACCCTTGGGACCAGCGCGGCCGCGCGGAAACGCAGACCCAGATTTCCAGTTCGCGAATGATACACAGAGCAACCCAAATAAATCCAAATTAAACTAACGAAATGAATTTAAGGCTACCCATGAGATATAGAATTTACAGAAACATCATACCATGTTCTAAGCATGCTTTTAACACTTTAAATCACGAAATTACACAAATCACAACATTTAATTTCACTATTTTCAACATTTTATAAAGTTTTGAAAGAAAACAAGAATTCAACGTTACGGATTCGTTATAACACCGAATCCGTTCGTTTAACTTCCATTTTGTTCGTTTAAATGTACACAATCACATTCAAGTGTTAATTTAAGTTAAATAAACGCATAAGGTGTGTAAATTTTGTACGTAAGGGCCATATGGGCCATATGTACAATTTTTACACTCTGTAACTTTTGAAAACCCAATTATCAACAAAATTCCATGGTGTGATCACTGAAAGTTATGCATATATGGCATATAATATGTTATGGACATCAATTAATATATATATAGCCATATCATGAACAAGTCATCAATTTAGTCTTTTACAGAAAACTTCAAAGTACGTTAATGGAAGTTTTGAAAACTTAATTAAGACGTAATTACATAAAATTGATCACTGTGATTTATGTATACATGGTATAAAACATGTTATAAACATAATTTAACCCATATAAAACCATATAACCAACAATGATTCAAAATTGACGATTACAGAGAACTTCAAAGTACGTAAAAATAGAAAGCTTAAAACTTAATATAACTGAATTTACCCTTGCTAGTTGGTGAAGATGATTCAAGGATGATGATATAAATTTCTCAAATTCTTCTCCCTCAATCTTTTCTCTCAAAATTCTCTCTGACTCTCTAAGTTTTTATTTCCTCTGATATGAATATATGAATTGATATAGTATATATGTATATAAGTATAATACGTATAATATATAATGGGTGAGTGGTTGTCAGTTGGTCCCTTAGTGGGTTAACTGACCAACTCCCCTTAAGGCCTTGTTTGGCTAGCTTAAGGAATCCCTTCTCATTTATTTTAATTAATTTATTATAATATAGTTAATTAATGTCACACCCAATTAAATCAAATAATGCTATTTAAATCAATTAAATAAAATAGCATAAATCTACATTAAATCACATAGTCACATAATTAAAATTCTTATTTATTAATTATGTCTAATCATAAATCTCTAATTAATTAATAAATTAATTAGAATAACATTATGCTTATTAATTAATATATTAATCAAATAAGCTCAATTAAATACATACTTTGAATATAAAAATTCACCACATTAATTTAACTAATGTGACACATATAATTAAATTAATCTACCACAAATTCATCAATTAATTATTTAACTCAATAATTAAATCATCAAAAAATATTTATTTAATTCAATAAATATTCAAAATAAATTACAAAAATCTTGTTTGTCACATCTTTCCCCCCTTAAAAGGATTCTGTCCCCAGAATCACGGTTCGATTAAATTTCGTCCCGTTACATTCTCCCCCCCTTACAAAGATTCTGTCCCCAGAATCGCATAAACAAAAAAATTAAGTAAATAAATCTGGGTAATTCTTCATCATATGCTCTTCGAGTTCCCACGTAGCTTCTTCAGCATTGTGGTTCCTCCAAATTACCTTAACAGAAGGTATAATTTTATTTCTGAGGACTTGCTCTTTCCTGTCAACAATCTGAACAGGAATTTCTTCATAGGATAAGTCTTTCTCAAAATGTAGGGGTTCATATTCAATCACATGTTTGTAATCGGGTTTGTAGGGGCGTAAAACTGACACATGAAAGACGTTGTGGACATTCTCAAGCGCCGGAGGTAAGGCTACCTCATACGCAACTTCTCCAATCCTTCGCAGTACTTCAAAGGGTCCAATGAACCTTGGGCTCAATTTTCCCTTCTTACCGAATCTGATCTTCCCCTTCCAGGGAGAGACTTTCAAGAACACATAGCTACCCGATTCAAACTCAACGTTCTTACGGTGTGGATCGGCGTATTTCTTCTGCCTATCCTGAGCTGCTACCAGTCTTGTTCTGATCACTTTGACTATCTCTGCTGTCTGCTGTACCAGTTCTGGACCTAATAGTTGTCTCTCGCCAACTTCATCCCAGTATAGCGGGGTTCTGCATTTTCTTCCGTACAACGCTTCGTAAGGCGGCATGCCAATACTAGCGTGGTAACTGTTGTTGTAACCGAATTCCACAAGCGGTAGGTGATCATCCCAATTTCCTTTAAAATCCATGATGCATGCTCTCAACATATCTTCCAATGTCTGGATCGTTCTTTCACTCTGCCCATCTGTCTAAGGGTGATAAGCCGTACTCATTCTCAACTGTGTCCCCATGCATTCTTGTAGTCGCTTCCAGAAGTTTGATGTGAAACGCGGATCTCTGTCGGAAACAATTGACACCGGAACTCCGTGCCTCGAAACAATCTCTTTCACATATAGCCTTGCCAACTGGTCTAAGTTGAATCTGATTTTAATCGGAAGGAAGTGTGCGGATTTCGTCAGTCGGTCAACGATAACCCATACTGCGTCGTAGCCTTTCTGAGTCGTCGGAAGGCCAACCACGAAATCCATCGTAATGTGTTCCCATTTCCATTCTGGGATTTCCAGGGGTTGTAGCAAACCACTTGGTCTCTGATGTTCTGCTTTCACTTTCTGACAGGTTAGACACTTTGCAACACACTCAGCAACATCTCGTTTCAAATTCGGCCACCAGAAGTGCTGTCGAAGATCCTGGTACATCTTGGTACTACCGGGGTGAATTGAATACCGTGAGCTATGAGCCTCTCTCAAAATGTCATCCTTAATTTCTGGCACTGACGGTACCCGAACTCTATTCTCAAATCTCAGTAGTCCCTCACTGTCTATCTTGAATCTCGGTTCGGTTCCTTCAGATATCTTTTTCTTAACCTTCTCACATTCTTCGTCCTGAAGTTGAGCTTCCTTAACTTTATCCAATAGGGTTGTACCAGCTTGAATCTGAAACAACTTCTCGTCAATCTCCATCGAATACTTCACTTCCAATTTCAGCTTTTCCATTGCTGAAATTAGTTCCTCCTGAGTAGTCAACATCATCAATTTCTCCCGACCCTTTCTGCTTAAGGCGTCGGCAACCACATTAGCCTTACCCGGATGGTATAAGATTTCACAGTCATAATCCTTAATTAACTCCAGCCACCTTCTCTGGCGCATATTCAAGTCCTTCTGTGTAAAGATATATTTCAGACTCTTGTGGTCTGTATATATTTCACACTTCTCCCCATAGAGATAGTGTCTCCAAATTTTTAAAGCAAATACCACGGCAGCTAACTCCAAGTCATGGGTCGGATACCCCTTCTCATAGTCTTTCAATTGTCGTGACGCATACGCAATGACCCTGCCGTTTTGCATAAGCACACAGCCAAGTCCTTTATGCGACGCATCACTATAAACCACAAAATTGCCTGTGTCGTCCGGAAGGGATAACACAGGTGCTGAACTCAACCTCCTCTTGAGCTCTTGGAAACTTTCCTCACACTTCTCTGTCCAAACGAATTTCACCGATTTTCTAGTCAAATTTGTCAGCGGAGTTGCGATCTTGGAAAAGTCCTGAATAAATCTTCTATAATAACCCGCCAATCCAAGAAAACTCCTCACTTCCGACGGTGTTTTCGGCAGATCCCAGTTCATCACAGCTTCGACTTTAGAGGGATCTACCGAAATTCCGTCCTTGTCGATCACATGTCCAAGAAATTGCACTCTTTCAATCCAGAATTCACATTTAGAAAATTTGGCGTACAACTTCTCTCTTCTCAACGCCTCTAATGTTAACTTCAGATGTTCTACATGTTCTTCCTTGGTCTTCGAGTATACCAAAATATCGTCGATAAAGACCACCACGAATTTGTCCAAAAACGGCTTGAACACTCCATTCATTAAGCCCATGAATGCTGCAGGAGCATTCGTTAGACCAAATGACATTACCAAAAATTCGTAGTGACCATATCGAGTCCTAAATGCTGTCTTTGGAACATCCTCTGGCCTCACCTTCAGCTGATGATAGCCACTCCTCAAGTCTATCTTTGAAAAGTACCTTGCACCCTTCAATTGGTCGAACAGATCGTCGATCCTCGGTAATGGATATCTATTCTTAATTGTGACCTTATTCAGTTCTCTGTAGTCGATGCAAAGCCGCATCGTCCCGTCCTTCTTCTTCACAAATAACACCGGCGCTCCCCACGGCGATACGCTCGGTTGGATGTACTTCTTGTCCAGTAACTCTTGTAGTTGTACCATTAACTCTTTCATCTCTACCGGAGCCATCCGGTATGGTGCCTTCGATATTGGGGCCGTCCCTGGCGCCAAATCGATCACAAACTCAACCTCTCTGTCTGGCGGAAGTCCTGGCAGATCATCCGGAAATACGTCTAAGAAGTCCCTCACGACTGGTATATCTTCTAATTTCGAATTTTCTTTACGACTATCGACTATGTAGGCTAAATATCCTACACAGCCTTGTCTTAACAACTTCCTGGCCTGCATCATCGTCAGACAACTCGCTTGTCTAGGCGATTTACTGCCATAAAACACAACCTTTGACGGGGTCATAAGGTTGATACACTTCCTCTGGCAATCAATTACAGCCCCATAATTGACTAGCCAATCCATTCCCAGAATAACATCGAATTCCCCAAGTCTAATCGGGATAAGATTTACGTTCATAATGTTACCCTTAATATCTACTCTACAGTTCTTGTGTACATACTTAACAGGGATTACTTCTCTATTCGCAATCTCTATATTCATGGGGTATTCTAACTCGTCCATAGGAAGTTCTAAGTTCTTAGCAAAGTCATCGGATATAAATGAACAAGTAGCACCCGAATCAAATAGTACATAAGCATTAACTTTATTGATCGGAATGATACCTGACACCACATCGCGAGACTGCACAGCATCCTGCACGGTCATGTTGAAGGTCCTGGCGGTTGGTCGGTTGGTTGCGGTTGGTCCCGTGATAGTTAAAGCACTTCCACCGCTGTTTCCCCTGTTTCCACCTGATCCTTCCCTTCCAGATCCCTTCTTGGGACAGTCCCTTGCCAGATGGTCCTTTGAGCCGCAAGTGAAGCAAGCGCCCTTCTTTGGGTTCGGACAGTTAGGTGCTATGTGGCCTTCCTGACCACAATTATAACATACTCGTTTTCCCTTCATACAGACCCCCAGGTGAGCTTTCCCGCAGGTCGAACAAGCTTCGATCCTCTTTTTCTGACCACCTTGCTGATTCCCAGTCGATGAGTTATCATTCCACCTCCTCTTCTGATTATTACTCCCTCCCGTGTTGCTACCACTAGCCTTGTTAATTCCTTCACCTTCACTCTTCTTCTTTTTCTGATCTTGGTTATACTTTGTAACTGCATCACTCCCGCCTTCAGCGAGAATGGCCTTCTCCAACACCCCAGCAAAAGTGTTCAATTGGAACATTGACACTTTGCTATACAACCAGGGCTTCAGGCCCTGTTCAAACCTCCTTGCCTTCCTCTGATCGGTGTGCACTTGATACGTGGCAAACCTAGCCAACTCATTGAATTTCGCCGCATATTCTGGTACGGACATATTTCCCTGTTTCAGTTCCAAGAACTGGACCTCCATTTGATTCTGCGAGCTGGTCGGAAAGTACATCTCGAAGAACATCTCCTTGAACCTCTCCCAGGTAATCACACCTTCACCTCCCCGGACCTTATTCGCTTGCCACCAATAGCTGGCCTCAGATTTCAGCATGAACGTTGCATAGGCGGTTTTCTGGTCCTCTCTGACTCTGGCGACGTCAAAAACTTTTTCCATCTCCATGACCCAGGTTTGAGCTTCTATCGGGTTCATGGTGCCTTTAAACTCTGGCGGTCCCACCGCCTTGAAGTCCTTGAACGTTGTGGTCGGTGGAGCTTGAGGTTGGTTGTTAAGCGCTCCAGCAAGTAAGTTCGCCAACTGCTGAACGGGGTTAGCATTGGCGTCGTTGTTGTTGTTAGTTGACCCTTCTTGGGCCTGTTGACGGTTAGATCGTCTCCTTGGCGGCATTTTACTCTTAAGAAATACGCGTATTAGAACTTTATTCAATCTTTTAAATATCTAAGGCTTAACTTAAACATTTAGACACAATCAGTCAACACATTATCTCAAATAAACTCTGATATATTACTAAATCAAAAGTTTTAACATAATACGATAGCATCACTGCTATTTACATCAACTATCCTGAGATAAAGAATCTACAGGATTTAAAACATAAAATATTCCTCTGTTTATAAACACATTGGAATTTACATTATTAACTATCAGATAGGTTTCACAAAATCAAATGTTCCTATCACTGCCCATTAAGGCGACGAACAGCTTTGCCACGCTCTTCTTCCATAATCCGAGACATCGTCCTGCGATCTAGCATGTACGACGGTAGTCCTTCAAACTGAATTGGGTACCTCATAACCCGATCCTGGGCCTCGTCAATTGCATACTGAAGTATAGAGTACGTCTCTTCAAGCTTGGCCTTCTTCGCCCGACAATTATCTTCTGCGAGATCTGCTCGTCGTGATTCCCTTACCCAAGCCTCCTCTGCTATGGCCAGCCTTGCTGATTTCTCTTTTAGTTCATTCTTCAATTCCTCAATTTCCTCTGACTTCTGCTCGGTTTGGCCCTTCTCGTGAGCCAAATTCCACTCTACATTTCCCAAACGTGTGTGAAGAGCCTCAACCTCTCCATCCCTCAGCTCGATGGTAGACTGTTGAGTAACCGACCGCTCCCTCAGCTCCTGAACAGTCTCCCTCAGCTCCTGAACAGTATCACGTAACTCTATGTTACGGTCATACAGCTCGTCATACATCTCAGCACTGATAGAGCTCGGCGGGAACTCTTCAGGGTCTTCCTCCTCCTCTTCAGCTGCCTCAGCCTGAACTTCAATCTCCTCAGGGTCTTCCTCAGAGTCCTCCTCTGAATTAGACACCGGCACAATTTCCTGACCAATGACTGTGATCAAGGGTGATGGCTCTCGTCGGACTAACTGCTCCCAAACTACGTGGATATCTCGGGGCTCCTCCTCTCTAGCCTCTAGGGGTACAAGGTCCCTGGACTGACTAGGTTCTCCAGCATTCGTCATCCTGACAAATAAAATTTTAAGTTTTAGTAATTACGTGATGCTAATCGAGACTCGAATATATAAGTATAAACACGTAGCACATAAGGTAAGTTATTATCTTTCTTAGAACTCGATAAGAGTTATCATTACTATGTTCTCGATCTCTAAAAAGGCTACTATCCTAAGGTTTTTCCCCACCTAAGGTTCATAACCTACAGCTTTGATACCAACCTGTGACACCCCCAAATCCGGGTACTTCAATTTCCACGGGACTTGGTGTTCACTGTACAAATATCATCTATCTATCTACCCATAGTAAATGCAAACCATGAAATAAATAGAAATAATCCTCCCCTTATGGGGTTACAACATCTGAAAAGAAATGCATCAATCCCAGGTCGTACTTAACCTTAAATATCAAATGCGGAAATATAAATAATTAAATAGTCTTACACAACTTTAACATAGAGCTGAAACATAAACATATAAAATAAACAACAAGTCTTCATCACTTGTTGACCTTGCCCTTGCCTTTGCTAGTAGAAGGCTCGTTGGACCTTTCGTTCTTAACTGCAATGTTATTATACGCAAGAGTGAGCACGATTGCCCACAAGTATAATAATATGACAACAATATAATAACATGCGAGTGAATCAAGGACATCTGAATAAAGAAACTCAACTTTTGACTCGAGGATAAATAACAGGAATCAAAATATCATCTGAGGGTCATAAGACCTTGAACTATGTCCTAGGTTGTAAAGTGTTTATACTTAAAACCTTTAACAGTCATAAGACTATGGACTCTACTTCTCGTACTTAGGGGGATCAGCCCTTAGTACCATATTGTGCACAATATCTCAACGCTAAAGCGTAAATAATCCCCTTTTACAGGGTTGTTCATCTCAGTTTTGACATCAGAGTCCGCACCAAAGGAAGTTTGGTTTGGATAAGCTCAATAAGTATTTTGGAATTTAGAACGTTCATCAACTATGGACTAGTCGAATCAATAAGGGTTCACTAGTCCTATAAGGTTCAACAATAACATCGATATTCAACTTGAATAAAAAATCTCAAGAGTATACAATCGAATAAGTATTGTATCACTGAATCATGCTTTTAAAAGAGTTACAATATGTAATATGAATTTCGAACTTGAACAATTAAAAACACGAGCTTACTCGATATAGAAACACAAGTCTAAGGCTTAATAAATGAATAAATTAGAATTTAGGGAACTTGCTAAATCAATAAATTAGGGATAGGATACTTGCCTCTTGCACAAGCTACAATTATAATTCACGTTCTTTATTAAACCCTACACATCAATACGTTCACAATACAAATTAATCAATAACTCGATATACGTATCGAATCACACACATCGGTCTTGAGCACGTTATTGGACTATACAATTAACGATTCAAGTCATGTAATTAACTTATTAATTACTCACGTAATATAAGTTATTAACCTCTTATTATATGTTTAATCATGTCTTTATGTTCATTACATTAGGTTTTAAACCACCTCTTAGAACACACGAACACTTAGCAAAAAATTTCAAATTTCTGCAAGGGGCGCGGCCGCGCGCCAGTTACCCTTGGGACCAGCGCGGCCGCGCGGAAACGCAGACCCAGATTTCCAGTTCGCGAATGATACACAGAGCAACCCAAATAAATCCAAATTAAACTAACGAAATGAATTTAAGGCTACCCATGAGATATAGAATTTACAGAAACATCATACCATGTTCTAAGCATGCTTTTAACACTTTAAATCACGAAATTACACAAATCACAACATTTAATTTCACTATTTTCAACATTTTATAAAGTTTTGAAAGAAAACAAGAATTCAACGTTACGGATTCGTTATAACACCGAATCCGTTCGTTTAACTTCCATTTTGTTCGTTTAAATGTACACAATCACATTCAAGTGTTAATTTAAGTTAAATAAACGCATAAGGTGTGTAAATTTTGTACGTAAGGGCCATATGGGCCATATGTACAATTTTTACACTCTGTAACTTTTGAAAACCCAATTATCAACAAAATTCCATGGTGTGATCACTGAAAGTTATGCATATATGGCATATAATATGTTATGGACATCAATTAATATATATATAGCCATATCATGAACAAGTCATCAATTTAGTCTTTTACAGAAAACTTCAAAGTACGTTAATGGAAGTTTTGAAAACTTAATTAAGACGTAATTACATAAAATTGATCACTGTGATTTATGTATACATGGTATAAAACATGTTATAAACATAATTTAACCCATATAAAACCATATAACCAACAATGATTCAAAATTGACGATTACAGAGAACTTCAAAGTACGTAAAAATAGAAAGCTTAAAACTTAATATAACTGAATTTACCCTTGCTAGTTGGTGAAGATGATTCAAGGATGATGATATAAATTTCTCAAATTCTTCTCCCTCAATCTTTTCTCTCAAAATTCTCTCTGACTCTCTAAGTTTTTATTTCCTCTGATATGAATATATGAATTGATATAGTATATATGTATATAAGTATAATACGTATAATATATAATGGGTGAGTGGTTGTCAGTTGGTCCCTTAGTGGGTTAACTGACCAACTCCCCTTAAGGCCTTGTTTGGCTAGCTTAAGGAATCCCTTCTCATTTATTTTAATTAATTTATTATAATATAGTTAATTAATGTCACACCCAATTAAATCAAATAATGCTATTTAAATCAATTAAATAAAATAGCATAAATCTACATTAAATCACATAGTCACATAATTAAAATTCTTATTTATTAATTATGTCTAATCATAAATCTCTAATTAATTAATAAATTAATTAGAATAACATTATGCTTATTAATTAATATATTAATCAAATAAGCTCAATTAAATACATACTTTGAATATAAAAATTCACCACATTAATTTAACTAATGTGACACATATAATTAAATTAATCTACCACAAATTCATCAATTAATTATTTAACTCAATAATTAAATCATCAAAAAATATTTATTTAATTCAATAAATATTCAAAATAAATTACAAAAATCTTGTTTGTCACACGGTCTGAGCTTAATATGCCAATTCCTTGTACTGAGTCTCAGTGAATTGATGAGTAGCATTCTCCTGCTCTAACTGTGTCACTCTATTCTCCAATGCCATGTTCTCTTCGAACAAATCCTCCATCACATCCTCATCAAGCTAGTCACTATCAGCTTGATCCTCTACCGGATCTATCAGTTCTTGTTCAACTGTATGGCTACCTTGTCCTTCCTCAGGCATCCTAACCAAACAAACACAACATCAGTATCATAATAAAATATATTCATTGATAAAATGAAACAATATTTTATTATGTACAATCTATACTAGATGAATCTCCACAATTCATCTTCTAGTCCACTTTATACGAGTTTTCTTCTAAGGTTATAACCTACGTTTCGCATTCCTAAAGTTTATAACCTACAGCTTTGATACCAACCTGTGACGCCCCCAAATTCGGGATCTCTAACCTCAGATTCAGTGCTCACGGTACATCATTAACATAAGCATTCTATATACTATTACGGAATAATAAACATACATTGTTCATTATAATAAAATATTACATCAATATCCCAAGGTCTAATACCTTAACATAAAAGTACCCTAATTACATATAGTAACACAAAAGGTTTACATGATCATAGTATTTCATAATACCTAAGCATTTATATTAACTATTCTTGGACCTTTCCCTTGCCCTTGTCCTTCTTACTCGAACTCTCGGGCTTAGCTGAAATAATTGTCATGATATAGCAAGTGTAAGCAACTAATTTTCTTAGCAAGTTTAATTATGAAAGAGATATATTATGATTAGAAATGAATTTAACTTTCAAAGTTCAATCGGATAAATGAATAGTGAAAGAACATGAATTAATCTTAATATCTGAATATTCGAATAATTGAATATCAGAGGCTGAGTGGTTTGAAATAACCATGAAGATATACTAAGGTTGTCAGTATTTAAACTGGTTCTTTTAATGAGTTTTGGTAGTCAAGGGGATCAGTCTTTCGTACCCGGTAAAATATGCATAATCACTCAGTATACTAGCAACAATTATTTTCCAATAATGCTTTAGTAAAACTGTTCTTTTTCTCAGTCATGAGTCCTTACCATTTCAATTGGTTAGGCACCGCTTTTAAAACATATTTGATTTAACAAATTTAAACATACTTGATCTAGCTGATAAAATTAGCATAGATCTATATCATAAACAGTTCATGAATAAAAGAACTTTAATAAATTCACAGTTCAATAATGATAGAACAGGAATTCAATTGCACACAGTGCGAATATCAATAATCAATTTAGATGTGAATAATCAACAATAATTATTCACTAATCATGCTTCGAAAGTAATAACTCAAGTTGAGTTAGAGAACTTGCCTTGTTTGCGGACTACTGCTATGCAATTCTATTTATCCGCTTAATGAATTTAAATTATTCTCTTTGGAAATACCTAACATGAATCCTTCAATTAGTATCACATATAATTATTCATAACATTATTATTCTTATATATTATCTAACATGAATCACATAATTTTTAAATATTAGATATCATATAACTCCTTAATAATACTATCGTTCCTTGATAATATTATTATTATATAATCATCTTAACTCTCAAATAATATTATTAACCTTTTAATAATATTTTATTTGTTTCTTAATATTATTAATCATTTAATAATATTTTAGTCTCTCTTTAATATTATTAGTCTTTTAATAATATTTTAAGTATCTAATATTACTAATCTTTTAATAATATTTTAACTTTCTAATATTATTAATCATTTAATAATATTTTAATGATTTAATATTATTAATCTTATTATCATTTAATATTAATTAAATAATAATTGATTAATATTTATACTTATTTATTATTAATTTAATAATAAATAATTAATTAAAATTTATCTTTATTTATTATTTAATATTAATTAAATAATAAATAATTAATTAACATTTATCTTTATTTATTATTTAATATTAATTAAATAATAAATAATTAATTAACATTTATCTTTGTTTATTATTTAATATTAATTGAATAATAAATAATTAATTAACATTTATTCTTATTTAATATTTAATATTTAATTAAATAATAATTAATTTATTAATTTTATATTACCTAACTAACATGTGAGTAAGTAATTATAATTATTTATTACTTATTCTCACTTAAATAATAAACAATTTGATTATTTACTTTAAACATTCTTTAATATTAATTAAAGAATAGTTAATAAATTATTTAACCCTATTCATTATTTACTCTTAATTAAATAACAAATAGTTAACTTAATAACACTAATTTTCATTCATTTATTACTTAATGTTAATTAAATAATAATTAAATAATTAATCATACTTACATAGTATTTAATTAGTTTAATAATTATTTATTAGTATTAATAATTATTAATTATTAAGTTTTAAATGATTTAAATGAGTTTAAACCATTAATTACTTAATAGTTACATAACTGTCCCAAATAATTCTGAATAAAATATCTTAATGTTCTTCACAATTTTAGAAAAATTTTTGTCCAAGAACCGGCCGAAAAAGTGGTGAACCGACCGTCGAAAAGTTCCGCCAGTTCGCCGGAAAACTGAACCGGTCAATAATCTTTAATTTTTCTAACTTTTTTGGTTTTATTTTCAATTTTGGGGTCCTTTACTAAAACCTTCATAGAACAAAATCTACAACTCCGATTGAGGTCCAATCGGACTCGTTGGATTCGTATCTTCCCTAACTACAGTTTTCAGCTATCAAACATTAAATTTGAAGCCGTTTTGCTCACTGAAAAGTGGCCGGAAGTGAACTGATTTTTCAAGGGTTTCAACCTTTAGAGTGTTTTTGCACAAAATTCTTGGTTATTACAAATCCAACACATCGTATTATCATACACGTCAACTATTAGTCACATAGCAACGCCTAACAATCGTTTAAGTAAACTCTACTTTACATTTCATAATTCTCTCCCATTTTCTTATTCAACACACAATGTCAAATTATGTGTTTAAGTCTTGATAAAACTACATATGTATAATTAGTTGTCACATAACTAATTCACATAATTAGTAAATCCATTTAGGTTAACTCATTCCTATTTAACTATTAAGTTTAACAATTAATTATCACGTAGTTAATCACATCACATAATCACATTATATTTTCACATAATTAATCAACTAATAATTATGTACTTACATTAATTAAATTATAATTAAATAAATTATAATTTAAATTAAACATTCACTTTAATTAAAATTAATCAAATTATAATTATATTTTATTATAATTAAACAAATTATAATTTAAATTAAACATTCACTTTGATTAAAAATTAATCAAACTTTATTCATTATAAAATAACAAATTATAATTGAAATTAAACCTTTACTTTAATTATAATTATTCAAATTATAATCACATATTATATATTTTATTAATAAAATTCATTACTATTCATTTAGCATTTTATTATATGCCTAACATGTCATCAACTTTATTACATAAAGTTAGCTTTTTATGATACGAACAAAATACACAAAAGTAACATCATTCTTTTCTACACCCCCCCCCCCTCTCCAGGGTGGGTGTGTTGGCCTTGCAAGGCCAGCCGGGGCAGGCCCCCTGCAGCGGCGAAAAATTGGTTCGCGAACTGTGTAGAGAAAAAGCCAATTTAGCTTATTTTTTCGCACCAAATTTCAATTTCAGCCAACATAATTCATATAAACTTTATATAAAACATAAATTCTAAGTTTTAACATATTTACAATTATCATAACACATAATCAAAACTCTAATTTCATATTTTTTTGAAGAAAAGCCATTGATAAGTGTTCTTGATGAAATTGAATATTGTGAATTTGTTTTCAAACAAATTCACATAATTCCAAGCATAATCGATTAGTTTCTAAACATGTTATCATTGTCTACAATTAATTTACACAATAATATACAATCAAACATAAATTTTGATTTTAAGGGAACTATATATTTTTAAAATACTTTACTGTAACTTTTTGATGAACATGAATTCCTCATGTTCATCATATATTCATGAATTAAACCTACAAATCATGTATAAGCATATATGAATACAATTTATACATGAAATTCATGTTTATCTATATTTTTATGAAAACTTATTTTTTATAGAGAGCAAAAACACGTAGAACATAAAACATGGTTTTTAAAAATATAAGGGTTAGAATTGTACCCTTGAGCCTTCCTCCTTTCATCTTCTTCTTCTCTCTTCTTTTCTCTCTAACTTCTCTGTTATTTCTTTTCTTTGTTTTCTCTAACACTGATAATCTAACTCTTTTACTAAACTAACGTATAATATAAAATATACATATAACATATACACACAATATGTAACTTACAACATATTAATGTATATAATAATTGACAATTAATATATAAGTTATAATGTTTGAATATTAAAAGTCCTAAGGCTTGTTTGGCAAAACAACTTATTTAAAAACAGGTTTTTTGGTAGTTAAGGCCCCGTTTGGCAAAACAAATTTAAAACAGGTGCACGGGCCTTGTTTGGCAAAACGGTTTTAAAAACTCTTTTAATTCCTTTAATAAATACTTTAACACATACTTTCAAAGTTACACTTTATTGAATTAAATTACTTAACCAATATAATTCTAACTTTATTTAACAAATCATAATCTCTCTAATTTAATTATTTAATTAAATTAGAACATTTCCATAATAATTTCCATCAAACACTTTGTTAAATTCCAAATTATTCCAAATAAAATATCTATTCAATTTCATAAATATTTTTAACTATTTACGAAACTCACAATCTTACTACATTAATATATTACATTTATATGTAATATATATTAATCTTTCATTATATTAAAATAAATATATTCACATTAATTCACTAATTTAATTAAGTGAATCAATCACATTATTTCACAATATATAACACATATACACATACTCAACTCAAAACATCTCATAATAAGAATTTTATTCATTAAATTCTCTTTTTAATAATTTTTAAAAATCTGGGTTGTCACATTACGAGGTTGTGTTACCTCCGGAATTAGATCATATTAATAATGTTTTCCATATTTCTGTTTTACGATCGTACAAACATGATTAAAAATATGTTATAGAGTATGAGCCATTTCAGTTTGATAAAGACTTAACATACGAAGAAGTTCCTGTGCAGATAGTTGACAGAAAAGAGCAAGTACTTAGAAACAAAGTGATACCTTCTGTTAAGGTAATCTGGAGGAACCACAATGCTGAAGAAGCTACGTGGAAACTCAAAGATGTTATGATAAAAATTTATTCTCAGTTATTTACTTAATTTCTTGTATAACGATTCTGGGGACAATCTTTTTAAGGGGGGGAGAATGTGACGAATGAGTTTATTGAGTTATGATTTTGGGGACAAAATCCTTTTAAGGAGGGAAGATTGTAACAAACAATATTTTTGTATTTTAATTTTAAATATTTATGAAATTAAATAAATATTTTAGTTAATTTATTTATTGGGTTAAATAATAATTGATATGATTATCTGGTGTAGTCTTTTAATTAAGTGTATATTAATTAAATTGATGTTTAATATTAAATTGATGTTTGAGTAATTTTGTGGTTGAATTTCTAATTTAATTGAGATAATTAAATTAGATGAATTATTATGTGGTAATTTGGTAGTGGTGATTTAATGAGTAATTATAGTAATGTCTAATTTAATTTAATAATTAAATTAGAGATTTAAAAATTTGTTACAATGAATGATGATTAATAAATAAATTATAATTGTATAGCAATTTAATTTATGTGGCAATTTTATTTAATAAATTGATGTTAGCTTTAGTTTAATTAAATTATAATATTGAGATTTAATTGAATAAAATGTGACATTTAAACTATGTAGTAAATGGGTTATTAAAATAAATTAAAATGATTTTAATTTAGTTTTACCAAACAAGGTCCTTAGCTTTTAAAATTCTATTTTAATTCAGTTTTTGACAAACAAGCCTTAGTGGCTTTTGATTTTCAAAAATACGTAACTGATATATATTTAATAGAGGGATTATGTTTTTATCAGTTTTATATTTTGTATTATATTAGTTATATTTTATAATACGTAAAGTAAAAAGAAGAGAAGAACATAATTAGAATATCAGAGAAAACTAAAGAGAAAAGAAGAGAGAAGAAGAAAGGAAAAAAAGGAAGAAAATTCTCTGTGAAATCAAAAAGGAGGTTGCTTGCTATCATCATCCTTTTCTAAAGCTAATCTAAGGTCATAATCTAACTCTATAATTACTAAATTACGTTCTTCCTTGTTCTTCATGAAAAGGATATTTTTACTTCTCTATGTTGAAAGTTTTTCATGATAATGGTGTAAATATGATTTATATATGTTAAATTATATATATAAACTGGTATATATGATTTGTATGAATATTTAAGTGGTTTAATTCATATAAATATGATGAACATGAAGAAATCATGTTCATAACAATTACAGTGAAGTATTTTAAAAAATAGCTTCTTTGATATAAAATTTGATGTCTAATACATGCTATATTATGTAAATGGATTATAAATTATGACAATATGTTAAGAAACAAAAATAACATGATTTGAACTAAGTGATTTGGTTTAAAAACAAAGTTATAGTGTTTATTTTTGTCAAGAACACTTAACAATGGAGTTTTTTTCAAAATCATAGAATTAAAAGGTTTTAATTGGTTGTTGTGATATTTATATATGTTAAATCATGTTAAAAGCATAAGCTTATGTTTCTGTAAAGTTCTTTATGAATTATGTGAGTTAAAATTTAAGTTTGATCAGAGTTAATAAGCCAAATTGGCTTTTCTTGCACTGTTCGCTAGGCTGTCTGCGTCCCAATGTGTCATGGCGCCTCAGCGCCTGTTCTGTGAGTAAATAGGGCGCTGCAGCGCCACAGTAGCATCAGGTGATGTGGCAGGCGCCGCAGCGCCAGTTCAGAGTGTTAATTAGAGCGCTGCAGCGCCAAGTCCGGTTCTGCAAAGCCCTGATGATGTGGCACGGCGCTGCAGCTCTAGCTGCAGTTCATTACGTGGCGCTGCAACGCCACTTATGCAGTTTAGACAATTTTTTTTATTAAAGTGTACAATTCTTTGAGAATGTTAATTTAATAATTATAAAAGCATGTTAATAAAATTATATGTTAATTGGACAGTATGTCATCATATTTTAATATGAGATGTATGATTTTAAATTATAATTTGATTGATTATTAGTAAGTTTAAGTTTGATGTGAATGTAAGGTTTGAACATGTTATGTGATAACTAATGATTTAAACCTAGTGTTGAGTTAACTTAGATTGGTTAACTAATGATGTGACTTAGCTATATGGTACTTAATTTGTGTTACTATTGTTAATAACGTGTACGTAGGATAACTGTGGAATGAGTTAATATTTGCTAGCTTACGAACGAGGTAAGTCTCCTAATTCTTACTTTTTAATTGAGTAAGTTATTTTATTCTTTATTGTTGTCGAATACGTAAGTTCATTAATTCCATATTAAACAAGTATCTTATTTAATTCCCTTATTGAAAATAGTGTAATCTTGACTTAATTGTTCAAGCAAAGTTTTATTATATCTTTCAAATGCTTTCAGTTTACTTCTAAAGCATATCTGTTAAGTAAGATGTCTATTGTTGTGACTCATAGTTATTCCATAACTCTTTTGTTATCGAACTCTTAAATTATTGTAAGTTTTATTCAACTACTCCTTAGTTGATGATAGTTGAACTCTAAATTACCCTTTGAGCTAATCCAAACCAATTTTTTTTTTGGTGCGGACTAGTAAATTAAAGCTGAGACGAACAACTCTATTACAAGGGATTACCATGCGAAAGAGTTAAGATGTTTGTGCACAATACATAGTACGAAAGGCTGATCTCCCTAAAGTACGAGTTAAGAGGTCCATATAGTCTAACAATTGTTAATGGTTTAAGTAGAAATATTTATAACCTGGGACATAGTTCAAGGTCTTGTGACCCTCAGATGAATTCTAAATCTTGTACTCAATTCTTGATTATCGATGATAGAAATATTATTCAATTAAGTTGAACTTATTCAGTGATATGTCTTTAATATTAATTGTTATTTCAAGTGAGCTTTACTTTGCTCACTCTTGCATATATAACCATTGCAGCCAAGGTTGAGAAAGTTGACGAGCCGTCAACCAGTAAAGGCAAGGGCAAGATGAACAAGTGAAGACTTGTTTAAATTGATTATGTGGTTTTGTAATAAGACGTTTTTTATATGATGTTTTATTTTTGCACTTTATGATGATTGTTTAAGGTTAGAAACCTGGGGAACGTTTTATGACTATGTAATCCTTTTATAAGGAAGATTTTTATTATTAAGGTTATAATTTATTTTATATTCCTTATTATGGGCAGTTAGTTATGTTTGTTTAGATAATGAATACCAAATCCTGTGGAAATGAAGTACCCAGATTTGGGGGTGTCACATTAATTCCCACATTGTACACAATGCTAACATACATATCCCGTATACACACACACACACACAAACACACACACACATATATATATATACCTCTATTATACACCCACATACATGTATACCTACATATATATGTATACATATATCCACCATCTTATATTACATATTGGGCTATATCAAGCTAAATCAAATTGGGCTAGGCACATCACTAATGCACATGTACTCTAATATTAACCTAGCACATATATAGCGATTGGGCCACATCTCCTAACTCTTACAAGCACGTCACATTAATGTTGTTGGGCTTGGATATAACCTAAGTCCAATACATTATTAAATCATGACCCAACTAGTCCAATTAGGAAATTAATTATGTCACACAAGTCTTAACACCTAAGCTTAATTAAGCTTATCATTATCATCAACGTACTTCTTAATCATTAAAACTTGATTCAATTCATATTGAATTAGTAATCACATGACACATGTGTGTGTGTATATATATATATATATATACGCATAAATAATTGCAATAACTTTTGTTTTAAATTCTAAAATTATTTATAAAATTATAGGGTATTACATACAGACCCGGAGCTGATGAATATGAAGAAGAAAGTACAACAAGGTACTATTCCAGAAGAGAGAATCGACGAAGAAGGAATACTTCGAGTCAACTCCAGACTTTGTGTTCCTAACGACTTTGATTTAAAGTATAAAATCATGATGGATGCACACAACACACCGTTTGTAATCCATCCTGGAAGTACTAAAATGTACTATGATCTTCGACATACATTTTGGTGGAGCAACATGAATAGAGAGATCGCAGGAGTTTATCTCAAGGTGTTTAACGTGTTAACGTGTCAAGGAAGAGCATCAAGTGCCAAAAGTTCCATTACAACCACTTGAAATTCCAAAATGGAAGTGAGAACACATCAACATGGATTTTGTTACGGGTCTTCCCAAGGTTTCTCATGGCATAGATGCAATTTGGGTCATTGTCGATAGATTAACCAAGTTTGCTCATTTCTTTCCTATATGAGAAACTTATCCACTTGAATGTCTTGCTCGTTTGTACATAAATAAGATAAGACTGCATTGTATGACGGTATCCATAGTTTCTGATCGAGGCCGAAGATTCACTTCACGATTTTGGGTCAGCTTGCAGAAAGCTATGGGCACTAATTTACGATTCAATTCTGCATATCATCCTCAAACGGACGGGCAATCGGAAAGGACTATTCAAACTCTTAAAGATCTATTGAGACTCTGTGTTCTAGACTTCAATGGAAGTTGGGACAAGTACTTAACATTGGTGGAATTCTCCTACAATAATAGTTATCAAGCAAGTATAGGCATGGCTCCATTCAAGGCGTTGTATGGACGAAAGTGTCATTCTCCAGTATACTGGGACGAGGTGGGTGAGATAATATTGTTGGGATCAGAGTTGGTATGCATGACTATGGAAAAGTTTTAAATGATCCGAAAATGTATACAAACAGCACAAGATCGACAAAAGAGTTATGCTAATCTTCATCGAAGGGACGTGGAATTCAATGTCAAAGACCATGTATTGCTACGTGTTGCTCCATGGAAAGGAGTTACGAGATTCGAAAAGAGAGAAAAGCTGAACCCACGATTTATTTGTCCATTTGAAATCCTCGATCGAGTAGGAACCGTGGCCTATAGACTCGCCTTACCACCAAGCAAGTCTAGTGTTCATAACATTTTTCACATATCCATGCTACGTAAATATATGAAAGACCCAAACCACATTATTCAATTAGATCCAGACGAGATAGCTGAAGATTTAACGTATGAGGAGGTACCTGTCAAGATCTTGGATAAAAAGTAACATATTCTACGCTCAAAGGTTATACCTCAAGTCAAAGTTTTATGAAGAAACTATGATATTGAGGAAATAACCTGGGAGTTAGAATATGAAATGAAAGCAAGGTAACCTCACCTCTTCGAAATACCATGTACGTACATCAATTTCGAGGATGAAATTTCATAAGAAGGGGAGGTTATAAGACCCCAACTTTTTATGAATAAAGATTTAATTTTCTCTAATTATTATTCTAAATAGTAAGTTGATAATTTAATAAATGCTATAGTTATGGGTGATATGTGCAAATTTTACAAAGTAAGCAAGTTGTCATAAAATATTCGTTGTGTCGAAAAATATTCGTTTGGTCAGAGAATATTCTTTTTGTTGGAGAATATTCGTACGACGGTGCAATCATTGGTGGATCCCACAACAGAATAACTGTCGGATATAGAAAGCGACAGAAATGACCTTTTTATAAAAAAATGACAAAACTCGTACTGTTAAACTATTGAAATACTAGATGATAAAAGTACAGTAATACGCGTTGTTGTACAGTAGCACACAGTATTGCACAGTATCTCTAATTATTGATGCTTACGTAAGAAGTCACTCATTTTCATTCAATAATTACCTATAGTAATTGCTGCATAGTATCTCATATTATTGATTCAATTATTGTCACAGTGTCATCTGCATAATATTTTATAATATTAAATCAATAATTGACATGACACAGTTATTCATATTATTTATTAGCATTATCGTCAATGTCTAGAAAGTTCTGTCGAGAAAAGGGGTTAGGTTATCTAATTGTGCGTCAATAAGGAGAAATCCTTATTAGAAAGCACCCTCTTTCTTGAGAACGATCTGGTTGTCAATATTGTGAATCTGTAATATTAATTGTGAATAATTATTGAAGGATTAAAAAGCGTAGATTAATTATGTGATGAGTAACATAACCATTAGAAGAAGTTGCCGACACTCGAAGAAAATAATGGTGATATGTGGCATTTTATAAGTTTGGGACCCATAGGTCATCATCTAAGAGTCACTTTCGCCAATAGTACTTGCATTTACCATACGTCAAACCACTTACCTTTTTATATTACAGGCGTCAAATCACTTACCTTTTCATATTATAGGCGTCAAACCACTTACCTTTTCATATTACAGGCGTCAAACCACTTATCTTTTCACATTACAGGCGTCAAGCCACTTGCCTCTTCACATTACAAGGGCCAAGCTAGATTTTCTATAAATAGAATCTCATTTCTTCCTTCTTTCTCACCAATTTACTAAAGCTATAGAGAGAGAAACTATAGAGAGAATAAGAGACAAAGAAGAAGAATATCCTGCTACTACACTATTGCAGTATCCAATCTCTTACTAAGGTAAAGGATGTTATCTTCTTTCAATACTCGTAAGGGTTGTCATTCTATTCTTTATTAAACTGTGGGAATAACCTGTCTACGCGGATTACCGCATGCATGGTGAATTACCCTTCGTATTCCTTTGTTACTAAGCTATGGGAATAACATGTCTACGTGAACTACCGCATGCCTGGTGAATAACATTTCGTATTCATTCTTTATTAAAGTTATGGAAATGATCTATCTACGCGGATTACTGCATGACGGGTGAAAATCCATTTGTAGTTTCATATATTATTTCATTTCATATTCCTAAATCTAAACTTACTATGGTAAGTATTGCTTCTACTAATTCTTGAAATGATTAGAAATTGCTTAAGGTTTTTGCTTCATCTAATATCATTTCACTAGAATATTGGTCTGAACTTTCTTATTAAATTTTAACTTTTTCATGTTGGGGTACTATTTATACGGTACTATTCGTACAGTACTATTCATACAGTACTATTCATATGATACTATTCACAACAGAATTAAATTTTCTCTTCTTCATGCAAGTTATCTTTTATGAATCTTATTCTTGAAATTGGATCCATGTTTTGATCTTCATGTTGACAATTTGGACATTCTTAAACTCTTGATAAATTGAATTATAAATCTCTAATATTTATCATTGATCTCACTAGATTCATTCTTTATATCAATGTCTTAATCTTTAGACTTAAATTATGGTAAAAGTTATCATTGGCCCGTAGTGCAAAGATGAACTGTTGATTGATGAATATCTTTGGCCCGTAGTGCAAAGATAGACATGTGTTTGGCATGATCATGACCATTGGTGATACAAATGATTATCTTTGGCCCGTAGTGCATAAGATAACTCGTTGATTGGAAATAATTAATTGATTGGTGTTACAGGGATCAAATATTGATGATGAAATTTTAAATAATAGAAGATAGTAGACATTATGCTCTACTTGACTCTTTTAATGTATTTCTATTTCCACTGCAGTTGTTGATCTAAAACTTGTTGTCTATTATAATCTATCAGATTTTTTCCTATTGAGGACTAAGGATAATTTGTTCTACATTATCTTAGTCATAATTTTTTTTACTGGGCTAATTGAGCTCACCCTTTTCCTTTTAGTTTCATTGTTCTTCTCAGGAAGCGAGAGTGTAGTTGGGACTAGTCGGGGAGTGCAGTAATGGTCCAAGATGGTTACTATAGTAGTCCTCATTGTTCTATAAAATAGTGTGATAATAATTATAATGAGGACTTAATTTGAGTGTGGATATTTTCGTGTCATATACGACATAATATTTGTATTGAAACTCACATTTTATGTGTGGTCATATTTGCACGATAGTTTAATAGTTGTAAATAAGAAGTTTGTATTTTGATTTTGTACCATGTATTTGGCGACTCAGAATGGGTTGTGTGGACCTATTTTGGGGGCGTCACAGTTGGTATAAATATGACCACACATAAACTGTGAGTTTCAATACAAATAACAGTACCCACACTCCAAATCAATGATACTTTACATGAAGGTACAGTCAATAACTGTTTTAGGAATTAAAATATTTGGAAAATGCTCAAGGAAGCCTTCGTACATGGGCGGTCAGGCTTCTAAGTTATAATAGATATCATAGGACTTGAGAATTAACCTTGGTTGACCCAATAGACCCCAAAGAAGAACGAGAAGATTACTATCATGTTCATTCCATTGGTGGGTATTTTCTTGCCATATAATTATCTCCATTGTCTCAAACTGAGGATTGTATTTCAACCATACTCCAAGATTATATAGGTAGTGCTCATAGATATAGTCAGCAAGTGGATGCGCACAACCATGTCTTATGATAACACCAATTTGTATGTGATTAGACATCTTGTATGATAGTGGCAACACACCCTTTAAGTTCTCAGTACAATTATTGCCACCCTATCTTTTAATTTGACGAGAAAAACCACTAAGTCTGAACATTATGTTTACTAACTCGGATCATTCTACACTCCCTGACTAGTCTCAGATTCACTCTCATTTCCCGAGAAGAACAATGGAACCAAAAGGAAAAGGGTGAGCTCAACTAGCCCAGTAAAGAATATCATGACTAAGATTATAAAAACTAAATTATCCTTAGTCTTCAACAGTGAAAATATAACAGAATATAATAGACAACAAGTTTTAGATCAACCACTGCAGCGGAACGAACAATCCATTAGAAGATTCAAATAGACCATAATGTCTATTATCTTCTCCATGTTAAAATTCCACCAACAATATTCTATCCCTGTAACAACAATCAACAGTTCCTGCCCACAATAGTTCTTGATCATAATTATGTTGATTAATTCCTCTTTGCACCCAGGACGAGAGAATTTTCATCACTTGTCTTTACCTTAGTAGGAGATTGGATACTTCAATAGTGTAGTAGCAGAATACTCTTCTTCTTTCTCTCTTATTTTCTCTTTATAGTTTCTCTCTCTATAACTTTAGTGAATTGGTGAGAAAAAACGAAAAAGTGAGCTTCTATTTATAGAAGAATTCTAGTTTGGCCCTTGCAATGTGAAGAGGCAAGTGGCTTGACGCCTATAATGTGAAAAGGTAAGTGGTTCGATACCTGTAATGTCAAAAGGTAAGTGGTTCGACCCCTGTAATGTGAAAAGGTAAGCGGTTTGACTCCTGTAATATGAAAAGGTAAGTGGTTCGACGCCTGTAATGTGAAAAGGAAAGTGGTTTGACGCCTGTAATATGAAAAGGTAAGTTGTTTGACGTCTGTAATATGAAAAGGTAAGTGGTTTGACGTCTGGTAAAGGCTAATACTATTGGCGACAGTGACTCTTAGATGATGACCTATGGGTCCCAAACTTTTAAAATGCCATATATCACCATTATTTCCTTCGAGTGTCGTCAACTTCTTCAAATGGTTATGTTACGCATCACATAATTAATCAACACATTTTAATCCTTCAATAATTATTCACAATTAATATTATAGAGGGCTTTCCGATAAGGATTTCTCCTTATTAACGCGCAATTAAATAACCTAATCCATTTTCTCGACAGAACTTTTTAGATATTGTCAATAATGCTAATAATAATATGAATAACTGCGTCGTGTCAATTATTGATTTAATAATATAAAATATTATGCAGATGATATTGTGACAATAATTGAATAAATAATATGAAATACTATGCAGCAACTACTGTGGCAATTATTAAATGAGACTGAGTGACTTCTTACGTAAGCATCAATAATCAAAGATACTGTGCAATACGACGTACCACTGTGGAACAATGCGTATTACTGTACTTTTATCACCGATTATTTCAACAGTTTAACGGTAAAAAATTTGTCATTATTTTTATAAAAAGGTTATTTCTGTCGCTTTCTATATCTGACAGTTATTCCGTTGTGGGGTCCATCAATGATTGCGCCGTCGTACGAATATTCCTCGACAAAAAGAATATTCCCAGACCAAACGAATATTCCCCGACACAACGAATATTTTATGACAACTTGCTTACTTTGTAAAATTTGCACATATCACCTTTAACTTTAACATTTTATCAATTTAACCATTTACTGAATAGAACAATAATTATAATAAAAATTGAACACTTTTACTTCAAAAAATTGTGGGTCTTACAATGTAGGTCTGACATTGCAAACCGTTGGCGACAACTCCAGCGTAGCATCGGGAAAGATCTGGTGATGAAAGCCGTTGAGAACTGCAACATCCAGATTAGGTAGGTCATGTGATGCCCCCAAATTCAGACTGCCACAGGGTCACTCGAATTCGATTAGTCATGTTCTCATGGTAATACGATAATATCTAAAATCACACATTCACAGCGGAAGATCTAATCTAGAATAATTTACAATGATTTATTATAATTATTCCCCCAAGTCTCGCAACCTATAGTACTTAATAGATTACATAATAATATCAAATAACGACTTATTACATAATCTAACTTAAGCTTAAACATAGTTAAATCCAGTCTTACTACATCATCTTACTACAACATTATAATATTTAAAACATAAAAGGGACTAGCTAGTCGGTAACCTTTCCCTTGCCCTTGTCGGTACTTGAGGGTCCGCACGGCTCTGCCTTAACTGAAATATTTTAGGAAAAGAAAAAATGAGCAACAAGTTTGCTCAGCAAGTAATATAACAACAAGGGTGAGTAATATAGTTCTACAATCTCAAAAAGGGTATAGCAAGGTATGATAATTAAAGGATAGCAAGAGTATCAACAGTTCTCAATAACAGTCGCTAAGGACAGAATAATATCAATATGATTCAGTACTAAATCAATTTAAGATTTCAAGATAACTGAATACTGAGCAGTCACTAAGGACTATGAACTCTTACTAGAATTAACAGTAATATAATGATAATCCAACAAAACAAGTACAACAGGAGATCAGCCTAAAGTACCCTATATTATGCATAACATTTAATCATACTTAAGTGCGCATGTCGGTCTCCCGATAAATATATATCCTCTTCAAAGAAGGTTGTTCAACTCAGTTAACACAAGAATTCTGCACTATTCAATTGGTTTGGATAGCTTTCTAATCATGTTATAAGTCTAGCCGAATCAATTGGCACAGACGGCTCTTTAAATGAATAAGCGAACAATTATAAGTTCAATACTCGAATCAAAGTTCAAGAATAAACAACTCTATTCTATTTATGAAGCATTATGTCATAGGGTAAGAATCATGCTTTCAATTATTTACTTGTATAACCAATAATAGTACAAGCTCCAGTAATACTCAATAAAGAGTAGGGTTCAAGTACTTGTCTTATGCGTAGTTTATCCACGATAAGTAATTCAACACTTTCAAACCCTATCGTAATATAGTTACGTATATATATGATATCCATTAGTCATATATTTCAACATCATATTTTATCTTGGATATACAATCAACACATAAACTAAGTTTTAACCTAGTTACCCAGTTATACCATATATAGTATCATATTAGTATAACTTTTATTGCCTTTATCCTCAACGTTCCTCTTTTCGGGTTAATTAAGTTTACATATCATCATTATCACATAAGATCACGACACATAGCAAACATACTCTTTTTAGCAAGTTATAGCATTGTTTTAAGTTAAACGTCAAAGTCGAATTCAAGTATCAACATATGATATCACATAGCACGTATACCTATTAAAGGGCACTCCCATGATTGTCTAACCTTTCAAGTTCAATCTTTCATGCTATAGGTCCTAGGTCAACACGTTTCATAACTTAAGACCATTCAAAGTTATGAAATCACATTAGCTATCATGTTTGTTATTTTAAACATATGAGGTGGTCTCATAACTCACTTTAGGCATGCTTGCAAGTTTCTACTTCATATACACATGACTAGTATTGTTACTTAGCTTAAATCATGCTTCACTTGTGCTCAACTAGTTTTCATGGAATCTAGCATGACATGTGTGACAACCCGAATTTTCAAAATTATTATAATAAGAATTTAATAAATAAAATTCTTATTACGAGATGTTTTGAGTTCGGATATGTGTATATATGTGGTGAAGTATATGATGTGGTGTGAATATAGAAGATATATATATATATATATATATATATATTCATAGGTTGGAGGAATGAGGTTTAGTAGTTAATTTATTTTAACTATTAAAGAATGGAAACGAAATTGTTTGAAAAGGAAATTAAGTTAATTAAGTTGAAAGTTATATTATTGAATAATATAATTTGATTATTATGCCTTGTTGGCACTATAATTGTTATGAATTAAATTTCATAAATAATGAGAGTAATTCACTTAATTAAAATAGTGAATTAATGTAAATATATTTGTTTTAATAAAATGAGAGGGTAATGTGTTACATATAAATGTAATATGTTAATGTAATTTGATTGAGAATTTCGTAAATAGTTATGATAATTATCGAGTAAAATAAATATTTTAGTTGAGATATTTATTAAATAAAGTAAATATTTGATGGAAATTATTATGGAATAATTTATTCATGTATGATGATATTAAGTAAATTGATGATAAACAATTTTATAATCGGTGCGTATTTTATTATGCTAATGGAATGACAATGCTCTAATTTAATTAAATAATGAAATTAGAGGATGAATGATTTATTAAATAAATTTATTATGTTGATAAGGAGTGATTTGATAAATTAAGTGATTAATAAACCCAATGTAACTTAATATGAAATTTTAAGGTTGGTTTGGTTATGTGTGACAAATGTACCATATAATAGAGGAATATTAAAATAAATTAAAAAATGATAATTGGGTTCCAGCCAAACATGGCCTTGAGACCCTTGGGCTTTTGTAACTGAGAAAGCCATATTGATGTACATATTATGTTTATATCAGTTATATGAATTTTACGTATTTTATTCCTAAAGCTTAAAAAAACAAAGAAGAACAAATACAGAGAAGAGAGGAAGAGAGAAATTGAGAAGAGGGAGCTTAGAGAAGAAATTCTCTGTAATTGAAGAGGAGTTTCAGAATCAAAGGAGGGAGAAACAAGAAATTGTTCAAGCTTTATAACAAATCAAAGGTAAAATTTCTAGGTTTCTAGTTTATGGTTTTGTTTTCTAAATTCTCTGTAATCGAGTTTTGGTAGTTGAGTTTGTTGAGGTATAGTTTGTATATGTTTTTAGATGGATATAATTTGTTAATGGTCATCTAGAAGCAATTTTGGAGTGTTTAAACTCATGAAAACATGCTAAAGATGAAGAATTGAGTTTTGGTTGAATATGTACATTTTGGTCATTTTTGAGACTAAAATTAGTATGAAATCTTGATGGAAACCTTAAATTGTTGATGGATGTTGTAAGAACATTGAAAAACAAAAAAAAACGCAAGTTGAATGAATCAATTTGGTTAAGAAACGAATTCGTTGTGAATGAATTCGCTAAACATGTTAAAACATGAAAGTTTAGTATGAACATGAGTTTTGAGTCAAGATTTAGGTTAGATAATGGTTATGTAAATTATGGATTTCCTTGCTATGTTGTAGTTCTATGAATTACGAATCCATAGAGTCGAAAACGGACTCAATCGGATGTGTATAGCTTGATTTATGATGATTGGAAAGAGGAAAGGGTTGGAAAATTCGCCAGAACAACATACTGGAGGAAAAAGTCGCATAACATGCTGCCAGGGGCGCAGCTGCGCTGACCCCAAGGCTGGTTGGGGCGCAGCTGCGCCTGGAGGAAAATTCAGTCCGGGACTGTTTTGACCTCCTGTGGTAAAATGGCCATAACTTTTTCATACGGACTCGGATTGAGGTGATTCAAGATGATCCGGAATGAGCACGAGTAGACCTACAACTTTTGTTCTTTAAATTTCTCAATTTGAGATCGTTAGCTAGGGTCAAAATGGTCACTTTTGGGACTGATGTATTTTTGGAGGCAATCGAGGGGCGTCGGGCATGCACGTATGCACATGTAATGCTCCCGATCATGTAAAATGATGTTATAACTTCCATAACATGACTATTAGGTATTATAATGATACTTAACATTAATCTTTGAGTATTATACAATTTGGTTGGGCGTGCTAAGCGTGCACAAATGTGTGTCGTTTGGGCGTTCGAATAGGCAAGTTTGGCGTACGAACGTGCAAGCGTCTCAATGCCGTAACGAGTGTGTATGACCTTGTTTAATATTATGTTTTTAATAATTATGAAACATTATAGAGTAATGTAACCCAATATAGGAGCATGCAAAGCACATGCAAAAGAGGCGAGTTAGGCGTGTGACGTATAAACATCGAAACGCCGTGTAATGTGGTAATACACTTAAATAGTGTTTCGATTCTAATGAAATGAATATTATAATATATGAAATGTGGTTAATATAAAACCAATAGATAGTCCTAGCAGGACTTAAACACTTGAATGAATTTCGAATATTACTAAAAAGAATTATAGTGAAATATAAGTCGATAGTTAACACAATCAAATTGAACATTGTGTATTGATAATAGGAAGGGTTATGAGATGTAGAGTAAAGTTTACATTATAACTAATATGCATTGCTATGTGACTGATAATTGATGTGCATGATTATATAATTGTGTAGGGCACGTGAAGTGCAGATATCTGTAAGCTGTTAAACTGTTATTGGTAAACAACGATCAAGGCAAGTCTTTCAGTTCCTATTTTCTACGTGCACTTGATGATGAACTGTTTTAAATTATTTTGCAAAGAAGCATGCTATGTTGTATATATGTTGTAAGCATGAAATGTTAAAGTCAAATTATGACTACATTGATTGATTAAAGAATGTTGATTGAGTAAGGAACTCAATATTTATATTTGTTATGTGATGTAAAGCATGCATGCCATGTTACTTTAATTATTATGAGATGTATGTTGAGCATGTATTTATGTGCTATGTGATGCATGAAAGCTATTAGATCTTGCTGAGCTGTCGAGCTCTTTCTTGCAAATAATCACTTTTGCAGGTTAAGGATTCAAGGTAACACTATGTGCTACTTGAAAGAAATGAATCAGATGTAATGCATGCAGATTTATATACTTTGGCTGAATTGTTATTACTTTGGACCCTGTTTAAGGCTTCAGATAATGTATTTGATAATGTATGATGGTTAACAGATGTTGAGTTGTAAAGTTTAAATTTTTACCGATGTATAAGGGTTATTGAACGTGGTTGTAAGTTTTAGTTTATAATAACTTTGACGAAGCGATTCATGAAATAAAGTTGTATCAAAGTTATGTAACGATAAAGGTTGAGATTCAGGGAAATAAAGAAGGAATAATATAAAAGTTTTAATTATTCCGTATTTTTAGTGATTGTATCATTGATTAATGATGTAAAGTCTGAATAAGGATGTATTGTTAACGACCGATGTCGAGAGTTGTATTGTATGAATTTTGGGGTCGTTACAACATGTGTACGTGTATGAAATTAATGAGGTTAAGAGTACTATCACATATGTCAATAAATTTTAGAATTCAAATCTCAAAGTAGTATGTTAATGTTCACGTTCAAAGTTCGTATTTTGTTTTGTAATGTTCACTAATTAGTCCAACTTGTTCATGCTTCATTACGAATCATATAAACACAAGTTAACGAGTTATTCATGCATTTCTAAACCATACTACTATGCTCGCAAGATCAGAATATCAACATGGTTATAGCATGTCAAAGTTTGTTTTCAAAACTTCCATTTTCGTTAGGAATGTGCACTAGTGAGGTTCACATGTTCATATTACATTACGGAACCTATATACAAAAGTTAATGTGTCTCTCATTCATCTCTAAACTATACTATCATGTATCAAAAGTCAGAACATCAATATAAGTCCAACATATCAAAGTTCCTCTTTTCATAACTTTAAGTTCCTTTTGAAAACCATAAGTCATTTTATCAAAATGTATACCATCTTGGTTTAAACATGCTTACGTTAGGTCTACATATCCATATATACAAGTTACTTATGTTAGTATGCCTTGCCTAAGTTATAATAATCAATTACACTTAACATCATCATAACAGAACTCAAAATCTGGACACAGGGGCCGGCGCAGCTGCGCTGCCCCTCGGTTATAAACCGGCGCAGCTGCGCCACTACTGGTTCGTGCCAGACAGTGGCTAGCAACGGCAAAAAGCTAGGCCAATTCTCAAATTTCATAACCAAATCGATTCCAGACAAGCTGCATTGCATACTAAACATGTATATAAGTTCATATAACCACTAAACAAGTGTTCTATATCCCAATTACAACCCAATTCAACATGATCAAGAATTAAGAATTTCAAGAATAGAAATTTTGACAAAGAACGAAAATAAAGAACAATAATCATGGAATTATACCTCTGTAATGTAACGACCCCAAAATTCATACAATACAACTCTCGACATCGGTCGTTAGCAATACATTCTTATTCAGAGTTCACATCATTAATCAATAATACAATCACTAAAAATACGGAATATTTAAAACTTTTATATTATTCCTTCTTTATTTTCCTGAATCTCAACCTTTATCATTACATAACTCTGATTCAACTTTATTTTATGAATCGCTTCGTCAGAGTTATTATAAACTAAAACTTACAACCACGTTCAATAACCCTTATACATCGGGTAAAATTTAAACTTTACAACTCAACATCTGTTAACCATCATACATTATCAAATACATTATCTGAAACCTTAAACATGGTCCAAAATAATAACAATTCAGCTAAACTATATAAATCTACATGCATTACATCTGATTCATTACTTTCAAGTAGCACATAGCGTTACCTTGAATCCTTAACCTGCAAAAGTGATTATTTGCAAGAATGAGCTCGACAGCTCAGCAAGATCTAATAGCTTTCATGCATCACATAACACATAAATACATGCTCAACATACATCTCATAATAATTAAAGTAACATTGCATACATGCTTTACTTCACATAACAAATATAAAGATTGAGTTCCTTACTCAATCAATATTCTTTAATTAATCAATGTAGTCATAAATTGACTTTAACATTTCATGCTTACAACATATATACAACAAATCATGCTCTTTACAAAACAATTTAAAATAGTTCATCATCAAGTTCACGTAGAAAATAGGAACTGAAAGACTTGCCTTGATCGTTGTTTACTAATAACAGTTTAACAGCTTACAGATATCTGCACTTCACGTGCCCTACACAATTATATAATCATTCACATCAATTATTAGTCACATAGCAATGCATATTAGTTGTAACGTAAACTTTACTCTACATCTCATAACCCTTCCTATTATCAATACACAACATTCAATTTGATTGTGTTAACTTTCGACTTGTATCTCACTATATTTCTTTTATTTAGTAATATTTGAAATTCATTCAAGTGTTTAAGTCCTGCTAGGACTACCTATTGGTTTTATATTAACCACATTTCATATATAATAATGTTCGTTACATTAGAATCGAAACACTATTTAAGTGTATTACCACATGACACGGCGTTTCGACGTTTATACGTCACACGCCTAACTCGCCTCTTTTGCATATGCTTTGCATGCTCCTATATTGGATTACATTACTCTATAATGTTTCATTCTTTTTGAAAACATAATATTAAACAAGGTCATACACACGCATTACGGCGCTGCGACGCTTCCACATCCGTACGTCAAACTTGCCTATTCGAACGCCTAAACGACACGCATTTGCGCACGCTTAGCATGCCCCTACGAATTGTCTATTACTCAAGGTTAATGCTAAGTATTATTATATTATATAATAGTCATATTATGGAAGTTAGAACATCATTTTACATGGTCGGGAGCATTACATGTGCATACGTGCATGCCCGACGCCCCTCGATTGCCTCCAAAAATACATCAGTCCCAAAAATGACCATTTTGACCCTTGATACTGACCTCAAATTAAAAAACTTAAAGGGCAAAAAGTTGTAGGTCTACTCGTGCTCGTTCCGGATCATCTTGAATAGCCTCAATCGGAGTTCGTATGAAAAAGTTATGGCTGTTTTACCATAGGAGGTCAAAACAGTCCCAAACTGACACTTTTCCCGGCTCAGCTGTGCCCCAAACAGCCTTGGGGGAAGCGCAGCTGTGCCCCTGGCAGCATGCTACGCGAATTTTCTTTCCAGTTTGTGGTTCTAGCAAATTTTCTAACCCTTTCCTCCTTCCCATCTTCATAAATTGAGTTATATACATCCAATTGAGTCCGTTTTCGACTCTATGGATTCGTGAAACACTGAACTACTCATCTACGTAATAATTATAACACTTCAAAAACATTAACAATTTATTTTAAGGGTTCTAATTCAGTGTTCATGCTAATTTTTCATGTTTTACATATATATAGCGAATTCATTCACAACGAATTCGTTTCTTAACCAAATTGATTCATTTAACTTGCTTTTTTTTGTTTTTCATCATACTAACAACATCCATAATCAATTTTAGATTATATATATCATCTAACCATCCAATTAAGCCATAAGCAAAATTCGTTATTCTAAAAACATATTTACATGAATTTGATAACTCTAAAATCGTTTATAGATGACATATCACAGATTATACACGCCTATAAACAAATATATCCTTATCCTTCATCAACCCAAACTAATTATATAGAAACCTAATATTTGAGGCAAATAAGAGTAGAGAGTTTTAAGGTTGGATTAATACCTTTTGATTCCTTCTTAATCCAATTAAATGATGAATAAGGTTCTTCTCTTCTTGTTCTTCTAAAGCTCTTCTCCAATTCTCAGAGAATTCTCTCACTCACCCTCACTCCCAAATTTCTTTTTACTGAAGAACAAGCTAACTGATGAGTTTTGTTTTTAACGTAAAAACTCAATTCCTTCATCGGTTACCAAACACCAAATGTCACAAGACCTTGTTCGGCAAGCTTCCTTAGGCACCCCTTTCAATTATTTTAATAATCTTTTATCATATGTATATTTGTCACACTTAAATTTAATTAAATTATAATCTCTATTTAGCCAACACAATGCTTAATTAGCTAATATAATTATAACTTTATTTAACAACCATTAATCCTCTAATTTAATTACTCAATTAAATTACACTATTTTCATACACTTGATATCATCACACTTTAAACAAATTATTCCATAACAATCTCCAACTAAAATATTCATTTTAAACTTAATAAATATTTTAACTATTTACGAGATTCACAATCATGTTACATTAACATATTACATTTATATGTAATATATATTACTCTCTCATTTTATCAAAACACATCATAATAAGAATTTTATCCCTTAAATTCTTATTTTAATTATTTTACATTAATCCACTATTTTAATTAAGTGAATACTTATATTATTTATGAGATTTAATCATAACAAATTCATTGCCACAAGGCATAATAATCAAATTATATTATTCCATAATATAATTCCCAACTTAATTAGATTAGCTTAATTCTCTTTTCAAATAATTCCATTTATCTTTTCCAATAATTAAATTAAATTAACTACTAAACCTTATTCTTCCATCATATGAATATATATATATATATATATATATATATGTATATATATATAAATATATTCTATATTCATACCAAATCATATATCTCATAATATATAACACATATATACACATATCCAAACCCAAAACATCTCGTAATAAGAATTTTATTTATTAAATTCTTATTTTAATAATTTTTGAAAATCCTGGTTGTCACATCCTTCCCTCTTTATAAGGATTTCGTCTTCGGAATCACCGAAACCCTACCTTACTTAGGTTTTCATCAAATCTCTTTAAAAAACAATTATCATTGAATAACTTCAATGCATTACCTTAATATAGGTTTATATATATATTCTACTACATTCAGTTCTTCAACAAATTCTAGGTTTTATTTCATACCTTACTTGAACTCAATTATATTTTGAGTATTATATATTCTTTAACCAGTTCATTTTCTTTCCAAGAATTATTACCATATACCTTACTCATCGAATTCATATACTTCATAATTTACTATCTTATAAGTGTTCGGGTTATCACATTCACCTCTTCTTCTAAAAATTTTATCCTCGAAATTTTCATTAATCTTCCTTCGTTCAATCTATCGAAATAGATTCTATGTTAATCTTTATTCACTGGATTAAAGCGTTCTATAACTACTTCTTTCTAAGGAATATCATTCTTGCCACCTTCACCTTAAGAATAATAAGAATCTTCCATAATTGCTCAATAATTGAGAAGCAATATGAATAACAGGAATTTAAAAGATTTCAATTCACGCTGAGGGGTCATAAGACCTTGAACTCTTCTCTAGGTTTAATAGTGCATCACCATTGTAAACCATCTTTAACAGAATGTTTAGCAATCACACAGACTGAAAACACTCTCTGCAAGTACTCTAGGTTATCATCCTATCGTACCCCTACGTCGTGCACAACGTATTACATCTTAACATCGTAACGACTATATGCGTTACTCGCGGAACCATTGTCTCCGAAAACATGTTCCCTTTTACAGGGTTGTTCACCTCAGCTTCTTAACATTTGAATCCACACTAAAACAATTTGGTTTGGTATAGTTTGACAAAGAACGCTTGAATTTCATGAACATCTTTCAATATTCATCTAGCTGAATCAAGTAGCGTAGACTTCTAGCAATAACTCGGACATCAATCGAGATATATATACATATCTTTAACCAACTCAAATTTTTTTCATTTAAAGAAACTAAAAGTAAATAAATCCCCCTTTTTTTTATAGTTTAAGGAAACTAAAAATAAATGAATCTTTTCATAATATCCTGATACCGTACCGTAATAATAGTACGTTGAGGATTTCGTCATTACATGACGTCGTCATACTACATCATACTATAGTGGGCTGACGATCATACGATCACATCCAACACTAGGTTTAACTGCATTGATAATTTCCTCGATTATTGTCTCTACACCATATCAAATGATGCATAGAACACATAAAATACATTTTGAAAATTTAAAATTATTTTTGCCTAGCTAAAGCAATTAGCATAGACATGTGAATTGTAATACCCGAGAATTTTCATATATTATTAAATGAATATATTAATGGAAGTGAATATTTATACATATATAAATAATTTTGTGTTATGAGATGAGTTAGCTCAATTATATTAAATTGAATAATTATGATAATTGAGAAATTTATGGAGTTTGCGATAAACTCGTTGATAGCCTTGTGTGGCACAGTGATGAGGATTATTAATGATTATATTAATTAACGAATGAATTATTAAGTGAATAATTAATCTATATTAATTGTTAATTGTTGTTAATTGTTATCGTAGAATATTAATTAAATGTTATAAAATATTAATGATAATTAATTAATGACGTGTGGATTATTATTATTGCAAATAATATAATAGTAATAAGCAACGTGTTTATAAATATAATAAGAATTACAATTATTCATGTGATATTTAATCATATAAGTGTTAATCGATTATTATGAAAATTAATAATCAATGAGGAATAGATTAATTAATGTTATTGTTAATTTATCAATGAGATAAATAATTTATTTATTTGACATTATGAATAATAAAACAAATAAGTAAGTTATTAATATAATAAGATTATATTAATTGATATGTGCAAATGTGCAATACTTGAATATATAAAGTATATGGAATACAACTATATTATATAGTGTAGTGAGACACTTAAGTGTGACCATGCATGTATATATAAACTATAGTGCAATGTGATTATACTATACATAGAAACCATATATTATATGAAGCATAATGTGATTATATTATGTACATAAACTATATAGTAAAGTTATTAAATTATGAGAGTTACATGAAATGCCTATGTAACAATGTGAATATACATTAAAGTGAGACATCATGAGTATGTGGTAAATAATTTAATAACACATGAGATAATGTGATGTGATTATATCCGAGTAAATTATACCAGTATGATAAAAATGTACATGGATTATATGTGTACAAGTCACACTTACTACATTATGTGAATTATAGTGTGACATTTCAATTAAAGACATATGCATAAAATATATATACGTGTAGATAGCCTAAGTATTTAATACATATGTGTATAATGATTTAAGTGTAGCATGTAGTCCATTTGCAAATGCTGAGATTAAGGCTTGTCCCAAATTTAGTGTCCAATTGCTCCTCATTTCTCATTCACGTGTAGCACATAAAGGCTAAGGAGCTACTCCTTCTTCTCCCAGGATCATTCTAGCTCATCATTGTAGGGGGAGTGGGATTCATGATGCATATTACCAACCCCTCACCAACCATCTAATGTCCAACATCTTCTTCCTTCATCTCTTGGTTTATTTTCATGGACAAAGGCTTGGCATGGGTTTTGATTTTTCTATAAATTGAGCATTCCTCTTCATTTTCTATGTTGATTAATTAATTGCTAAGTGATATAGAGAGATTATTGTGAGTTGATAATCTGAATTTGAGAGCAAGTTGTGTGCAAGTTTGAGCTCAAGAGGTATAACCTCTAAACCCATTTGAATTTTAATTCATAGAGATTGCATGCTATTGTTGAAATTAGTGTGTGATAAGGTGCTAGCATAAGTTGTTAAGTATATCTATGTGTCAGGAATGTAAAGTGATGGTAGGCAAGCATGCTAGCTAAGTACATTATGAGAAATTCTGAAGCTCTGCAATAACAGAACATCTTCTGGTCTGGAATGGGAGCCGCGCGGCCGCGCGTCTCCCTAGTACAATTTGGGCGCGGCCGCGCGCCACTGCAGAATTTGTTGATAATTTCTTTTATATCTTCTGATGTATTGAACATGTTGTACTAGTAGAGTATGCTTATAACTTACATTAACATATGGAATAAGGTTACTAGATTATAACAATCCATGCTAGTTATTTTAGTTGAGTATTTCAAAGAAAACTTAAAGTTATGAAAAGAAGAACTTTGATATTTAAATACCATAATAGTATTATGACTTTTGAGACACGTTTGTATGACCTAGAAACATATGGAATGCATATTGACTTAAGTGTATCGTGATATAATATGAACATGTGAACCCAACTAGTGCACCTTTCTAACAAAAATACAAGTTTTGAAGGTTGATATTGACATGTAAAGACCATATATACATTCTGACTTTTCGAGCATGTTTATAGGGCCTTGAAATGCATGAAAAGCATGTTGACTTGCTTATATATGTTTTATAATATGACATGAGCACGTGGGCTTCAATTGTGAACTTTACTAAGTGAAAGTGTAAGTTCGAAACGTAAATCTTGACATGTTATATCGAAGCCTAAATTCTGAAAATTTTGGACATGTTTGGTAGTGCTCATAACCTCATTAAACTGTCATAAACATACACATGCCATGTTTGATGCTATGAGAACTAGTTAGGCACAAGTGAAGCATGAATTAAGTTGTAACGGTGCTAGTTATAGGTGTATAATATACATTCTTGCAAGCATGCTTAAAACAAGTTATGTGATCAGCTCGTATAACAAAGCATGATAGGCTTTGTGAATTCCATGACCTTGAATGACCGTAAATTATTGAAAGGGTTAACTTAGAAGCTATATCACATATGTTTGGAACGAGGGAAGGTTATACAAACATAAAAGTATTCTTTAAACATGTATACATGCTACGTGATATTATATGATGTTACTTGAACCCGATTTTGATGGTTAACTTATGAGATTGCCATAACTTGCTAAAATGAAATACATTTAGTATTAATCGTGGTCTTATGTGATATTAATAATATGAGAACATGTTTGCTAATTGTGGTAGTCTCACATGATAGTAACGATGTATGAATATGTTTAAACTCAAAAGGAGGAACGTTAAGGATAAACATTATATTCTATATAACTGTGTAGCTAGGTTAAGACTTAGCTGATGTGTTAATCGTATATACGGGATGAGGTATAATGTTAAACTATATGACTAATGGATATCATATATATACGTAACTATATTACGATAGGAATTCGAAAGTGTTGAATTGCTTTTCGTGGATAAACTACGCTAAAGGCAAGTTCTCTAACTTACACTTTTTTTAAAGTGCAAGTTTCCTAACTTACACTCTTTTACGGTGCAAGTATTCTATCCTTGTATATTGCGAGCTAGTTTCTTTACTTACTCATTTGAATTGAATTAGCATACTTTAACTCTTATTTCATTAAAGCTATTATTCATGTTGAACTTGGTATTGTTCTTGAATATTGTGAAAGTGTCTATGCCATTTGATTCGGCTAGACTTATATTATTGAAAGGCGACCCAAACCGATTGATTGGTGCGGGATTTTGTATTTGACTAAGAAGAACAACCTTCTTTGAAGGGAATATATAATTGTCGGAGAACCGACGTGCGCACTTGAGTATGATTGATTGTTATGCATAACGATGGTACTTTAGGCTAATCACCTGTTGTACTTGTTTTTGATTTGGGTTATCAGTTTAATACCATTAATTCTAGTAGAAGTTCATAGTCCTTTGTAACTGCTCAGTATTTAGTTATCTTAAAATCTTGAATTGGTTTATTATTGAATCACATTGATATTATTTTGTCTTTAGCGACTGTTATTGAAAACTGTTGATATTCTTGTTATCCTTGAACTATCAAACCTTGCTATACCCTTTTGAGAATTTAGAATTATATTACCCACCCTTATTGTATATTACTTGCTGGGCAATTTGTGCTCATTCTTACTTTCCCTAAAATATTTCAGTTAAGGCAGAGCATGGTGAACCTTCAGGCATTGATAAGGGCATGGGCAAGGCTACCAACTAGCTTGTATCTTTTATGTTTTTAAATATTTTAATGTTGTATTAAGATGATGTAGTAAGACTAGATTTGATTATGTTTAAGCTTAAGTTAGATTATGTAATAAGTCGTTAATTGATATTATTATGTAATCTATTAAGTACTGTAGGTTGCGAGACTTTGGGGAATAATTATAATAAATCATTGTATATTATTCTAAATTAGATATTCCGCTGTGAATGTGTGATTTTAGTTATTATTGTATTACCATGAGCACGTGACGAACCGAATTCGAGAGACCAAGTGGCGGTCCCGGATTTGGGGGCATCACATGAATACGAGCACTATTTTAAAAAAATTCATTGGTTCCATCATTTGATCCAATGTTTTCAAGAAAACAGAAGTGCAACATCAGCACGAAGTCAATAAATTTCGAAAATCTAGCAAAGCTAGGAGATTTAGAATATAAAACTTTCTCCATCAATTAAATCTTTACTCCATCATTACTTAATCATTTTATCAACCTTAAACAACATCAATGCTTCCTACACCATAACCTTTTTATTCTTAGTATAGTTCATCAAACTTTCCACACTTTGGAAGTCAGGAACTTTCCACAATAATATGAGTTTAAGAACTTCCTAGTCAGACCATAGGCGTCCATTCGCTGAGGAGTTCCAAACATACCATATGATTATGAGTTCATGAACTTACCATAAGCATGAGTTTTAAGAACTCGCACTTAATCCTAATAGCATCTTACTAATCTTAATAGTCTCTAACTATCAAATATACACATGAGAAAAGAATCACCTTTTCACCACATATACATTGATAGCGCGACACCAACATTCCAATGTTTATTAATGTGATAAACCAAGTGTACGCACAAAATCCCTGCCCATACAGAGGTTTGTACAACTCAGCCACCACATGAGTCCTCAATTGAAATCCCACTTAAATCTATCTTACTTATAACATCTCGTTCTATACTCGATATATACTTTCTGTATCTCATCATTTATAACTCCTCGTGAGTTAATCTCGTACTATATCATAGTACATTCTCGTTATAGCATCAAACTATAACTATTCAATCATCACAGACCATCTGTCTTTCAACTTTAAAAGGTCACGTCGTGACCTTACTCTTTAATCATCTCCCTTATGATTCTTTCTTATCTCATTATTGTTTTGTTTTAAAACTTCTTATCTTTTCCTTTCATTAAGTTATATCAGGACCTCATTATGATTTAATCCTATAGACTTCGTCTATTCATCGTTATTCGTCATCTTTATTATTGGAGTTAGGTAACTCCTTATTCTCATCTTCATATCTCTTCAAGATTCTTCTTGTTTATTTATTAACTCTTCTTGTAAGAATTTCTAATTCCGTTCATAAAGTTCAACATTTTATTCGAGTTTTATTCCTCGTTATTTCCACCTTCTTCTTATAACATTTTAAGGATTTAACTCATCCTATACTTCTACGTATGTGAAAGAAATCACCTTTTCAGTTATACGTAACTTAACTTCTCATTCTCTAAGGTCATAGCCTAAGGTACTCTTACCTAAGGTATATAACCTATCAGCTCTGATACCAACTGTAACGACCCCAAAATTCATACAATATAACTCTCGACATCGGTCGTTAACAATACATCCTTATTCAGACTTTACATCATTAATCAATGATACAATCACTAAAAATACGGAATATTTAAAACTTTTATATTATTCCTTCTTTATTTTCCTGAATCTCAACCTTTATCATTACATAACTCTGATTCAACTTTACTTCATGAATCGCTTCGTCAGAGTTATTATAAACTAAAACTTACAACCACGTTCAATAACCCTTATACATCGGGTAAAATTTAAACTTTACAACTCAACATCTGTTAACCATCATATATTATCAAATACATTATCTAAAACCTTAAACAGGGTCCAAAATAATAACAATTCAGCTAAACTATATAAATCTGCATGCATTACATCTGATTCATTTCTTTCAAGTAGCACATAGATTTACCTTGAATCCTTAACCTGCAAAAGTGATTATTTGCAAGAATGAGCTCAACAGCTCAGCAAGATCTAATAACTTTCATGCATCACATAGCACATAAATACATGCTCAACATATATCTCATAATAATTAAAGTAACATGACATACATGCTTTACTTCACATAACAAATATAAAGATTGAGTTCCTTACTCAATCAACATTCTTTAATCAATCAATGTAGTCATAAATTGACTTTAACATTTCATGCTTACAACATATATACAACATATCATGCTCTTTACAAAATAATTTAAAACAGTTCATCATCAAGTTCACGTAGAAAATAGGAACTGAAAGACTTGCCTTGATCGTTGTTTACCAATAACAGTTTAACAGCTTACAGATATCTGCACTTCACGTGCCCTACACAATTATATAATCATGTACATCAATTATTAGTCACATAGCAATGCATATTAGTTGTAACGTAAACTTTACTCTACATCTCATAACCCTTCCTATTATCAATACACAACATTCAATTTGATTGTGTTAACTTTCGACTTATATCTCACTATATTTCTTTTTTTTAGTAATATTCAAAATTCATTCAAGTGTTTAAGTCATGCTAGGACTACCTATTGGTTTTATTTTAATCCACATTTCATATATAATAATGTTCGTTACATTAGAATCGAAACACTATTTAAGTGTATTACCACATTACACGGCGTTTCGACGTTTATACGTCACACGCCTAACTCGCCTCTTTTTCATGTGCTTTGCATGCTCCTATATTGGGTTACATTACTCTATAATGTTTCATTTTTATTGAAAATATAATATTAAACAAGGTCATACACACTCGTTAGGGCGCTGCGACGCTTGCACGTCCATACGTCAAACTTGCCTATTCGAACGCCCAAACGACGCGCATTTGCGCACGCTTAGCACGCCCCTACGAATTGTCTAATACTCAAGGTTAATGCTAAGTATCATTATAATATATAATAGTTATATTATGGTAGTTAGAACATTATTTTATATGGTCGGGAGCATTACATGTGCATACGTGCATGCCCGACGCCCCACGATTGCCTCCAAAAATACATCAGTCCCAAAAATGACTATTTTGACCCCTGATACTGACCTCAAATTAAAAAACTTAAAGAGCAAAAGTTGTAGGTCTACTCATGCTCATTCCGGATCATCTTAAATAGCCTCAATCGGAGTTTGTATGAAAACGTTATGGCTGTTTTACCATAGGAGGTCAAAACAGTCCCAAACTGACACTGTTCCCGGCGCAGCTGCGCCCCAAACAGCCTTGGGGGAAGCGCAGCTGTGCCCTTGGCAGCGTGCTACCCAAATTTTCTATCTAGTTTGTGGTTCTGGTAAATTTTCTAACCCTTTCCTCCTTCCCATCTTCATAAATTGAGTTATACACATCCAATTGAGTCCGTTTTTGACTCTATGGATTCGTGAAACACTGAACTACTCATCTACATAATAATTATAACACTTTAAAAACATTACCAATTCATTTTAAGGGTTCCAATTCAGTGTTCATGCTAATTTTTTATGTTTTACATATATATAGCGAATTCATTCATAACGAATTCGTTTCTTAACCAAATTGATTCATTTAACTTGTTTTTTTTTTATTTTTCATCATACTAACAACATCCATAATCAATTTCAGATTATATGTATGATCTAACCATCCAATTAAGCCATAAGTAAAATTCCTTATTCTAAAAACATATTTACATGAATTTGATAACTCTAAAATCGTTTATAGATGACATATCATAGATTATGCACGCCTATTAACAAATATATCCTTATCCTTCATCACCCCAAACTAATTATATAGAAACCTAATATTTGAGGCAAACAAGAGTACAGAGTTTTAAGGTTGGATTAATACCTTTTGATTCCTTCTTAACCCAATTAAATGATGAACAAGGTTCTTTTCTTCTTGTTCTTCCAAAGCTCTTCTCCAATTCTCAGAGAATTCTCTCACTCACCCTCACTCCCAAATTTCTTTTTACTGAAGAACAAGCTAACTGATGAGTTTTATTTTTAACGTAAAAACTCAATTCCTTCATCGGTTACCAAACCCCAAAGGTCACAAGACCTTGTTTGGCAAGCTTCCTAAGGCACCCCTTTCAATTATTTTAATAATCTTTTATCATATGGTATATTTGTCACACTTAAATTTAATTAAATTAAAATCTCTATTTAGCCCAACACAATGCTTAATTAGCTAATATGATTATAACTTTATTTAACAACCAATAATCCTCTAATTTAATTACTCAATTAAATTACACTATTTTTATTCACTTGATATCATCACACTTTAAACAAATTATTCCATAACAATCTCCAACTAAAATATTCATTTTAAACTTAATAAATATTCCAACTATTTACGAGATTCACAATCGTGTTACATTAACATATTACATTTATATGTAATATATATTACTCTCTCATTTTATCAAAACACATCATAATAAGAATTTTATCCCTTAAATTCTTATTTTAATTAGTTTACATTAATCCACTATTTTAATTAAGTGAATACTCACATTATTTATGAGATTTAATCATAGCAAATTCATTGCCACAAGGCATAATAATCAAATTATATTATTCCATAATATAATTCCCAACTTAATTAGATTAGCTTAATTCCCTTTTTAAATAATTCCATTCATCTTTTCCAATAGTTAAATTAAATTAACTACAAAACCTCATTCTTCCATTATATGAATATATATATATATATATACATATATTCTATATTCATACCAAATCATATATCTCACAATATATAACACATATATACACATATCCAAACCCAAAATATCTCATAATAAGAATTTTATTTTTTAAATTCTTATTTTAATAATTTTTGAAAATCCGGTTGTCACTTGTAATGCAATTGTTGTTAACTGAATTCTCAACTCTTAGAACACTTCACACTGATATATATGCTCACTCAACACTTATGCAAACTCTCAGCAAATGAATTTGTGAAGGAGAAAAGCTTATATATATAGAGAAGCTAATGTTTAGACCAAGCTTTTCTCTCCCAAATCAAACCAACAAAAATTTAAATTGTATGGAGGTTAAGAAATTGTAGGTATTTAGTTGTTAGAACCCATCATAAAAACCACTCTCTATTGCATGATTGCTAGTCTACATTGCTGAGTTTAAGGAATAGAGATCTAGCTTCATGATGTATTCACGTGTGCAAGGATTGAGACTATTAATATGGGACAAGCAAAAAGCAAATCTCAGCATTCTACAATACTTATGCTATACACTTATACATAAATTCTACTCTTGTGTTATATTTTATATACATATTATCAATACATAGGTTATAACTTAATGTCACAATATAAATTTACATAAGTAATACTTCAATGTAGTAAAGGTAATTTGTACGCATATAATCCATGTACATTTTGTTAATACCAGATATAATTTGATAGGGTATTATCACATTACATCATCCCCTTTATTATTGAGTTCTATTAGTTAACAATTGTTTACAATATAATCAGGATGTACTATTTTAATGTATACTCATATACATATTGTTACATAAGCATTATCATGTAGCTTTCACAATTCAATATCTTTACTATATAGTTTATGTATAATTATATAGTCACATTGCACCACACTTCATATAACATATAGGTGGCTACTATACATTATATATTTAATTCGCATGCTTGCATATAGAAATTAATTGAGCAAATACAATCTACTCGTTTATATACTATTATACTCAATGAAAATTAATTAATTATCTTATCAATTAATTAATAATAATATTAATTAATCTCTTCCTCATCAATCAATGTAATTATTAATATAACAATTAATTGATATTCATATGATTAATGTTCACATTAATAAATATAAATCTTGTTATATTTATAAGCAAGTTGCTCATTAACATTCTATTACTTGCAATAATAATAATCAACATATTATTAATCACCACTAATATTCCATTTTTCATAATAACAATTAATATTTGATTAATTGTTCACGTAGTAATTCCTTTATTACTGTACCCTTATCAATTTATATTTATCATCACTGTGCCACACAAGGCATTTAACGAGTTTATCGCAAACTCCATATTTTCTCAATTATCATAATTATTTCATTTAATATAATTGAGTTAACTCATCTCATAACACAAAATCATTTCTATTCAAATAAATATTCATTTCCATTAATATATTTATTTAATAATATATGAAATTCTCGGGTATTACATCCTCCCCCCCCCCTTATAAAAATTTCGTCTCGGAATTGTTACAAGGTTACACAAATAGATGGGGATAATCCCTCATCATTCTATCTTCTAATTTCCACGTAGCCTCTTCGACATCGTGGTTACGCCAAAGTACTTTTACAGATGGAATAACTTTATTTCTTAATGTTTGCTCTTTCCTATCTAATATCTGGATAGGAATTTCTTTATACGCTAGGTTCTTCTCCACTTGAATGGGCTCATAAGAAATCACGTGCTTGTAGTCGACCTTGTATGGTTGCAACACGGAGACATGGAACACGTTGTGGATGTTCTCCACACTTCGCCCACTCGCTTCAGTATCTCGAACGGTCCTATAAATGTTGGACACAATTTTCCTTTCTTACCGAAACGGATCTTTCCCTTCCATGGAGATACCTTCAAGAATACGAAACTGCCGACTTTAAAGTCTCGGTCCTGTCGATGCAAATCTGCGTACTTTTTCTGGCGGTCTTGAGCTGCTACTAGTCTGGCTCTTATCACTGTCACCACGCCTGCGGTTTGTTATATTAACTCTGGTTCAAGTATTCGTCGCTCTCCGACTTCGTCCCAATATAATGGCGTTACGCATTTTCTTCCGTAAAGAGCTTCGTACGGTGGCATGCCAATACTCGCATGGTGACTATTATTATACGCAAATTCGACTAAGGGTAGGTGATCGTCCCAATTTCCCTTGAAACCCACCACGCAAGTCCTAATCATATCCTCCAGCGTTTGTATAGTTCGCTCACTCTGTCTGTCTGTCTGAGGATGATAAGCGGTACTCAACCTCAGCTGTGTTCCCATTCTCTCTTGCAAGCTTTTCCTAAAAATTCGACGTGAAACGCGAATCTTGATAGAGACAATTGACACCGGCACTCCATGTCGTGAGACAATTTCTTTTACGTATAGGCCCGCTAACTGATTCAAACTGTAGCGGATCTTGATTGGTAGAAAATGTGCGGTCTTCGTTAGTCAATCCACGATAACCCAAATAGCATCATAACCATTCTGTGTAACTGGAAGTCCTACCACGAAGTCCATGGTAATATGCTCCCATTTCCACTCTGGTATTTCTAACGGTTGTAGTAAACCACTAGGCCGTTGATGCTCTTCTTTAACGGGTTGGCAAGTCAAACATCTACTGACGCACTCTGCGACTTCCCGTTTCAAATTGGGCCACCAAAAATGTTGCCTTAGATCTCGGTACATCTTCGTGCCTCCCGGATAAACGAAATACGTCGTATTGTGTGCCTCGTGTAAAAACTCTTCTCTCAACTCGGTTATCGCTGGTACCCACACTCTTCCTTCGAATCTTAAAATACCATCTTTATGCATTCAGAATCTTTCTTCTCCATTTTCTGTGATCTTCTTTCTAATTTTCTCGCACTCTTCATCCTTCTCTTGTGATTCCTTTACTCTATCCAACAAGGTTGGAAGAGCTTCATTACAAACAACTTCTCTTCAGACCTCTTCGGTCCTTTTACCTCTATTTCCAATTTCTCCATCTCTCTTATCAACTCCTCTTGAGTCGTCAAGTGAAATAGCTTCTCCCTTCCTTTTCTGCTCAGAGCGTCGGCAACTACGTTTGCCTTACCCGGGTGATAAAGAATATCGCAGTTATAGTTTTTGATCAATTCTAACCACCTCCTCTGACGCATATTCAACCCTTCTGTGTGAAGATATATTTCAGACTTTTGTGGTCCATGTATATCTCACATTTCTCTTCGTATAAATAATGCCTCCATATCTTTAACGCAAAAACTACTGCCGCTAACTCTAAGTCGTGAGTAGGGTATCGTTTTTCGTAGTCCTTTAATTGTCGTGATGCATACGCAATGACTTTGCCGTGCTGCATTAGCACATAACCAAGTCCCTTGTGCGATGCATCACTATACACCACAAAATTTCCCGCATCATCTGGTAATGACAACACAAGCACTTCACTCAATCTCTTTTTCAGTTCTTGAAAACTTTCTTCACATTTGTCTGTCCACACAAACTTCACCGTCTTCCTTGTCAGATTGGTCAATGGGGTTGCTATCTTAGAAAAATCCTGGATGAATCTTTGATAGTACCCAGCTAACCCTAAGAAACTTCTTACCTCTATTGGTGTTCTCAGTTGTTCCTAATTACTTACTGCCTCGACCTTTGCAGCGTCTACTGAGATTCCATTCTTATCTACCACGTGACCTAAGAATTGAACCTTCTCCATCCAAAATTCACACTTAGAAAATTTCACATACATCTTCTCTTCCTTTAGTGCCTCTAAAACAATTTTCAGATGTTCGGCGTGTTCTTCCTTTGTCTTCGAGTAGATCAAGATGTCGTCGATAAAGACTACTACGAATTTATCCAAGTATGGCTTGAAAACTTAGTCCATCAAGTCCATAAATGCTGCCGGAGCATTAGTCAATCCAAATGACATTACCAAAAACTCGTAATGTCCATAACAGGTTCGAAATGCAGTCTTTGGTATGTCCTCATTTCGTACCTTCAGTTGGTGATAACCCGTCCGTAGGTCTATCTTCGAAAAACACTTTGCTCCCTTCAATTGATCAAATAAGTCATCTATCCTTGGTAACGGATATCTGTTCTTGATCGTTACTCTGTTCAATTCTCGATAATCGATATAGAGCCTCATCGATCCGTCCTTTTTCTTAACGAATAACACTGGTGCTCCTCAAGGAGACACACTCGGTCGAATGTAACCCTTATCCAATAACTCTTGCAGTTGTATCATCAACTCCTTCATTTCTATTGGTGCCATACGATATGGAGCTTTTAAAATCGGTGTCGTTCCTGGTGCTAAGTCTATTATGAATTCGATTTCTCTGTCTGGCGGAAGACCAGGCAGATCGTCCGGAAACACATCTTCAAATTCATTTACTACAGATATATCCTTAATTTCTACTCCCTTTTCCCGAGTATCTACAATGTAAGCTAAATAACCTACACATCCTTTCCTTAACAATTTCTTGGCCTGCATCATCGTAACGCAACACGATTGCTTAAGTGATGAGCTACCATAAAACACTACCTTAGACTTACTCGGAGTTTGAAGGTTCACACATTTGTTCTGACAGTTAATTATCGCAGCATGGTTATACAACCAATCCATTCCCAGTATTACGTCAAATTCTCCCAATCTAATAGGAATCAAGTCTACGCTCAGTTCATGTTCTCTAATGTTTGCGCGATAATTTTGATAAACGTATTCTGTAGGGATTATTTCCTTATTTGTAACTTCTATGTTCAAGGGATTTTCTAATCGTTCTCGGGGTGAATTAAGTCTACTAGCAAATTCTTCAGATACAAAAGAACAGGTGGCACCCAAATTAAATAATACATAAGCATTTATATCAGTGATTGGGATTATACCTGACACCATGTCCTTCGCAGCTACTGCGTCCTGGACGGTCATGTTAAAGGTCCTAGCGGTTGGGGGGTTGGATTGTACCGGTCCGCCGATCATCAGTTTGTTTTCCCCTTGTTGGCTACCTTCTTCGGGTAGTCCTTAATTCGGTGATCCATCGAGCCACATGCAAAATATCCTTGTATCTTTTTCGATTTCGGGCAGTTGGACTAAATGTGCCCCTCCTGACCGAAATTGTAGCAAGTGCCGCGTCCCTTCCAGAACTCGCCTTAATGATTCTTCCCATATTTTGGGCATCCTTCTGCCCTTTTCTTGAAACCTCCACGAAAATTTCCCGACTGATTGTTGTTGTTTTTGTTGTTATTGTTGTTCTCTCACTTTCTTTTTCCCAAGTTACTTCCTCCACTACTGCTTCCTCCAGTACGGTTTTCTCCTCCCGTGTTCTTTCCTTTCTTCTCCTTGTTATACAGACTTAAGGCCTCACTGCCACCTTTCGCAATAATTGCCTTCTCTAATAATGTCCCAAAGGAATCAATTTGAAGAACTGATACCTTATTGAATAGCCACAACATCAGCCCTTGTTCGAATCGTCTCGCCTTCCTTTCCTCATCTCCAACTTGGTGTTCCGCAAATCGCGCTAGTTTGTTAAACTTAGATGCGTACTGCGCCACCGTCATGTTACCTTCCTTAAGTTCTAAAAACTTCACCTCCATCCTATTCTTCATGCTTTTTGGGAAGTTGTTCTCGAAAAATAGAGTTTTGAATCTATCCCACGTTATCGTCCCTTCTCCAGCTCTTTGCTGATTAGCCTCCCACCAATAGTTCGCTTCTCCTCTCATCATGTACGTAGCAAACACCGTCTTTTGGTCTTCGCCCACATGAGCTATAGTGAAAGCCTTCTCGATCTCCTTGATCCAGGTTTGTGCAATTATCGGGCCAGTAGTACCCTCGAACTCTGGGGGTCCTACGCTTCTAAAGTCTTTAAAGGTTGTTACTGGGATGACTTGAGGGTTTGGGCGAACAGGTTCATTGTTCCTTCCCCTTAGAGCTTCTCCTAACAAGTCTACTAACTTCTGGATTGGGTCAACTTGTTCCCTCTCGTTATTAACTGACTCCTCGGGTGCAGTCAATCTACGTCTTGGTGCCATGATCTGCATCATAAATTTTCATTTTATTATTGCTCAGTTATTCTACTAAGTATTTCTTTTAATATTAAAAAGAATAACTTTATAACACATTAATGAAATAAGCTTCATTTATATTCATATGCCAAATCGTTTCATTATATGATTTTCCCTAGCATACTGCTATAAATGTTATCACATATCCCCTAATATCACAAAAGACGGGGAAAATACTAACACACTACCCCTCTAACAAAAGCTTACTCGGGGTTTACATCACTATCCCACACTTTACACACAAAGTTAGGATTACAACATAGTATATACATCACATAAAGTAAATACTACTATAAGACTGACTAAGGGTCTAATCCCATCATCCCACGCTCTACAGTGCTCTTGTACTCGATCTGTGCTATATACGCCACCAACTCTCGGCTCAAAGTACGTAGGGTCTATCCCTGCTCCGTCGGGTAGTGGTATACACCATCGATCACCCTCTCAAAAGCTAAACGGAACACATACCCCATCTTGTTCATCTTCCTCTTCTTGCATCTGACCTCATCCTCTAGGTCATCAGCCCTCTCGTTAGTCGCTTCCCACTTTTCCTCGAAGTGTATCCTATCCATAACCTCTAACTCTAGCTGAGTATGGAGTGCTTCCTTCTCTGTCTTCTCACTCAGTTCCCTCTGTTCTACCTCTTCTAGCTTTCCTGCTAGATCCACATTCCTCGCCACCAGTCCTGTGGAATAAGGTTCCCATCTGGATCCTTGCCTCCTTGCGGTAAAAAATCTCCACCTCCAACTCCTGCATGGCCAACTTCCTCTGATGGTCTTTGTCCCTCAGTTTTTGGAACTCAGACTCTCTCTCTTGGGCCTCGGCCTCCAGCTCCTGGATTCTGCAGTCCAACTCCAGAATACGCTCTTCATACTCTCCCAGTATATGCTCCTCTAGGTTAGGCTCGTAAGAGTCCTCCATGGGCTCTTCCTCGGTAGGCTCGTCCTCAACAGGCTCGTCCTCCATAGGCTCCTCATCGGGGTCAAACTCCACCTCGATCTCATTCTTGTCGTCAGACTCGGATGGCACAACAACCTGCATTGGTACAGCCTCTAAAGGTGCCTCGTATACTACATGTATATCTTTGGGCTCCTCCTCGGCAACTCTACTAGGTACTCCTGTGTCTGCCATCCTACAATCACAAACACAAGACAAATAAACAGCAACTCCATTAGAATGTTAAATAAAACATAAGTTCATTGTATAGAATGAAGTTACATTTCATAACACACTAAGTCTCTCTCTAGAGAAAACTCTATATGAGTTCTATCCCTTTCTATCTTCTAAGTTCTCCTAAGTTATAATCTAAGGACACTCGCTTCTAACGTTTAAAACTAAAGCTCTGATACCAACCTGTGACGCCCCCAAATTCGGACTGCCACAGGGTCACTCGAATTTGGTTCGTCACGTTCTCATGGTAATACGATAATAACTAAAATAACACATTCACAGCGGAAGATCTAATCTAGAATAATTTACAATGATTTATTATAATTATTCCCCCAAGTCTCGCAACCTACAGTACTTAATAGATTACATAATAATATCAAATAACGACTTGTTATATAATCAAACTTAAGCTTAAACATAGTCAAATCTAGTCTTACTACATCATCTTACTACAACATTATAATATTTAAAACATAAAAGGGACTAGCTAGTTGGTAGCCTTTCCCTTGCCCTTGTCAGTACTCGAGGGTCCGCACGACTTTGCCTTAACTGAAATGTTTTAGGGAAAGAAAAAATGAGCAACAAGTTTGCTCTGCAAGTATTATAACAACAAGGGTGAGTAATATAGTTCTCTAATCTCAAAAAGGGTATAGCAAGGTATGATAATTCAAGGATAGCAAGAGTATCAACAGTTCTCAATAACAGTCGCTAAGGAAAGAATAATATTAATATGATTCAATACTAAATCAATTTAAGATTTCGAGATAACTGAATACTGAGCAGTCACTAAGGACTATGAACTCTTACTAGAATTAACAGTAATATACTGATAATCCAACAAAACAAGTACAACAGGTGATCAGCCTAAAGTACCCTATATTATGCATAATATTTAATCATACTTAAGTGCGCACGTCGGTCTCCCGACAAATATATATCCTCTTCAAAGAAGGTTGTTCAACTCAGTTAACACAAGAATTCTGCACTATTTAATTGGTTTGGACAACTTTCTAATCATGTTATAAGTCTAGCCGAATCAATTGGCACAGACGGCTCTTTAAATGAATAAGCGAACAATTATAAGTTCAATACTCGAATCAAAGTTCAAGAATAAACAACTCTATTCTATTTATGAAGCATTATGTCATAGGATAAGAATCATGCTTTCAATTATTTACTTATATAACCAATAATAGTACAAGCTCCAGTAATACTCAATAAAGAGTAGGGTTCAAGTACTTGCCTTATGCGTAGTCTATCCACGATAAGTAATTCAACACTTTCAAACCCTATCGTAATATAGTTACGTATATATATGATATCCATTAGTCATATATTTCAACATCATATTTTATCTTGGATATACAATCAACACATAAACTAAGTTTTAACCTAGTTACCCAGTTATACCATATATAGTATCATATTAGTATAACTTTTATTGTCTTTATCCTCAACTTTCCTCTTTTCGGGTTAATTAAGTTTACATATCATCATTATCACATAAGATCACGACACATAGCAAACATACTCTTTTTAGCAAGTTATAACATTGTTGTAAGTTAAACGTCAAAGTCGGATTCAAGTATCAACATATGATATCACATAGCACGTATACCTATTAAAGGGCACTCCCATGATTGTCTAACCTTTCAAGTTCAATCTTTCATGCTATAGGTTCTAGGTCAACACTTTTCATAACTTAAGACCATTCAAGGTTATGAAATCACATTAGCTATCATGTTTATTATTTTAAACATATGAGGTGGTCTCATAACTCACTTTAGGCATGCTTGCAAGTTTCTAATTCATATACACATGACTAGTATTGTTACTTAGCTTAAATCATACTTCACTTGTGCTCAACTAGCTTTAATGGCATCTAGCATGGCATGTGTACGTGTATGACATTAATGAGGTTAAGAGTATTATCACATATGTCCATAAATTTTAGAATTCAAATCTCAAAGTAGCATGTTAACGTTCACGTTCAAAGTTCATATTTTGTTTAGTAATGTTCACTAATTAGTCCAACTTGTTCATGCTTCATTACGAATAATATAAACACAAGTTAACGGGTTATTCATGCATTTCTAAACCATACTACTATGCTCGCAAGATCAGAATATCAATATGTTTATAGCATGTCAAAGTTTATTTTCAAAACATCAATTTTCGTTAGGAATGTGCACTTGTAACGACCATGAATTTTAAACTCCTTATTTATTAAATATGTGATTTAATTTTTTTCGAGTTAATTTTGTGAGTTTATTTAAACCTTATGTGGTTATGTGAATTTGTGAAATGATTAAAGGAAGTCACTAATGAGTTATTTAAATTAGTGGACTAACCTTAAGGATTTAATATCAGAGAATGTATGAGATTATTAATAATTAAATATTCAATTTATTTGAATATAGTGGCAAGATTTGAACATATTGATTAATTTCAATTATGATTAATTATTTGATAATGTGTTGATTAATAATTATTATGAATAAATAATAATTAATAAGTAAAAGATTAATAAATATAATAATATTATATTTAATTAATTTATACAAGCATGTGATATATAAACCTATAATATATGGTGGATTACCTTATATTATATATAATGCAAGGTGGCACATCAATATGATTATACGTTATATATATTGACTATATGGTAAGAGTAATTACATTATGTGAGTGACATAATAGTATGACTTATGTAACATGATATGTGTGGGTAAACATTCATGTATCCCATATTGACATATAATAAGATCAATTATTAATTAATAATGATTTCATTAAGTTATTATAATTATTATAATAACAGTCATGATAATAATTAATAATAAATGCCTAATTAATTTATATTTGGTGTTAATAGAAAATGTACATGGATTATATGTTGATGTATCTATGTGTACCCCTACTTGTTACCTTGTAATTTGAAAATGCATTGTATACCCTTTAATTCATTATAACTTAAGTTATATAAAATGTGTAACCTATGTGTGTATATTATGTGTATACATGATATAGCCCAAGTTTGATATTTACATATGCTGAGTTTAGCTTGTCCCAATTTAAGGGTCACCCCTCATTGCTCTTCACGTGAACTCAAGCCTACCTACTCTACTCTTCTCCTCAATTTCAACAAAGGTTAGCTAATGATCATGGGGGAGTAGTGATGATGATGGGATTCACCAACCTTCTACCTAATCTAAGTGAACCATTAGTCAATTGTTCAACTCATTGGTTTGATTTTGAGGATATTCCCATTGTATGGATATCCATTTCTCTATAAATAGAACCCTCATCTCTTCATTTGATCTTGTTAAGTAGATTGTTAGTTGCTATAGAGAGAGTGAGAGCAATCTGATATTCAAGAGGGAACTCTAGCCAATTCAAAGCAATTTGCATAGGTATAAAACTTACTTTTATGTTCTTCAATTTCAAGTTCTTGATTTTGTAATTTAGGTGTTAATTGGTTGGAATATGATTGCTAAGTAACATATAAGTTGACATGAATGCTAGAATATTGATGCTATATGTCTGGAATGGATTTCATAGAAAGAATTGAGTAGTTTGGCTTAAGCTCTGTTTTACAGAGAAGCTTCTGGTCTGGAAACGAAGCCGCGCGACCGCTCGTCTCTCTAGTACAAATTGGGCGCGACCGCGCCCCTCTGCAGAATTTGTTTTCTGTTTCATTTTCTGTCCATGCTATCTTGATGATACCCTTTGGCCAAGCATGTAAACTATTATTAAACCACACTATAAGCTTCTTGATACTACATATAAGCCATGACCATGATAGTATGTGTGATGAAAGGAAAACATATGTTTTAAAAGGAAACTTATAGTTTCAATTTTGAACTTAGACACGTACGTAGCACGTGCATATTCTGATTCTGAAAACATGACCGTATGGTCTATATTGACATGAAATGTACGTTTAAAGTGTCGAACACACTAGCATGCACGATTGCAAGATTTCAACGACTTTAACGAGAAATTTAAGACTTTTGAAAACAAACTTGACCAAGATTAGTATCTTTTAGATTCTGACCATATGAGAACATTTACAAGGTTTAGATATGTGTTTCAATTGTATACGAATTATATGTTGAGACGCTTTACATGTACTATGTTACCTTTGTGGACTTAGTATACTTTTCAAATGAAACTTAAGATTTGAAAGTTAATAACATCAATTACCATGTGGGTTATATTATGAGCATGCAAGCATGAAGATTAGGAGCTCACTATGCATATAGACATATTAACATGAACATCATTTGTTTATATATAGATTTCACCTATGCACGCATATTCATAGAAAATGAATTTCTAAAGTATAGCCTATGTGAATATACATGAGTAGTATAAGTACAAGAATATTTACTAAGTATTGTTAGTCTCGTGAGGTGGTAATATGGCGATGTAAATAATCTTTGAAACATGAATATGTATTAGTTAAAGTATGTGAATTACCGGCATGAAAACACAACTTCGAATTGAATATAGAAAAAGCATGCTAGTTTCGAACGAGAAGTTAATAACTTGATAAAGTATGTGTGTTGATTAAATATAAGTAACTTGAAGTATTATGTGTTCAAGCCTATATTGATGCATAGAAACTAAAAAATCTAAATTTATTAAAGTTATGACATGATTAGATTGACTTACGTGAATTATGGACAGATTAATATGATAAGCAGATTCTTGTAAGTGTAGACTCGTATTAGTTTACACATGCTAATTGGAATACCGACTTATTAATGTTAGGTTATTTCAGCGAGATTTAATTAAAGCTAGAACTTAATTGTAGCTGAGCAATCAGGAAAGTTTCCGAACTTCACTCTTTGGTTGTGCAAGTTCTTTAATTCTTATTTGTGCAAGTTTCCTAACTTCATTTGATTGTTATATTGAATGCAAGTATTCTAAATTCTTGCACTACCTTATTCAATAAATCGTGTAAGCGAGTTTCGTAACTTCACTTGATTTGAATGCAAGTTCCCTTATACTCTTTATTGTGCAAGTTCCTATCCTTCTCATATTGTATTGAGCAGGTTATTATCGTATTGACGGTTAATTATTTAAAGCTTGAACTTTATTTCCAAGCATGCTATTAGGTGGTTTATTACTTTATAATTATTCCACATCGATATTATTGATATTCGCACTTAGTGCATTTGAGTTCGTACAGTCTTAGACTTGTACATTTTGTAAAGTTCAATAATTCTTGAGCTGTGTTAGATAGAGTCTAAACCTTTGTTCGGTCAGACAAGTATATGAAATTTTATAAAAGCTATCCAAACTAATTAATGGTAAGGATTCTTCGACTGAAAGAACACCCCTTATATATATAGGGGAGTACCCCAGGTATCTAGTATAAAGATACAAACAGCAGAGTTGAATGTTATGCATATACATGGCGTACGCGAGGCTAATCCCCTCAAGTACTATTCTGTAGCCAGTAACCAAAGGGTCAATCAGCTATTGATTTCGTTGGAGTTGTATAGTTCAAAAGTCTACTTGACTATCAGTTATTCTAAAAGAAATCATTATTCTTGCTTTCGATAGTCATATTGTTGGATTCATTGTCAGATATTTTCTACTCATCATGATATATCCTTTATTGTTGTATTTGAACTTGCTGAGCAAACTTGTTGCTCATTCTTGCTATATCATGACTTATATTGCAGTTAAGCCCGAGACTTCAGGGAAGGACAAGGGTAAAGGGAAGATGTAGGATTAGTTTGCAAGGAGCAGACTTTATCTTTATGTTTAATTAATTTACTGTTATGTAATATGAACCCTATTGACTATTCTAGGGTATGTTTGTATGTTGTATTAAGGTTATCGAATCTTGGGACTAGTAACACCTTTTGAATGAACGACGTACGTTTATTATATTCCGCATTTTAGTTATCGTATGTTGTTTAGAGGTGGATGTTTATGTTAGATCGTGACGACTAGACCGGGGTCAGAGGACCCGGATTCGGGGGTGTCACAACACTAGTAAGGTTCACATGTTCATATTACATTACGGAACCTATATACATAAGTTAATGTGTCTCTCATGCATCTCTAAACTATACTATCATGTATCAAAAGTCAGAACATCAATATAAGTCTAACATATCAAAGTTCTTCTTTTCATAACTTTAAGTTCTTTTTGAAAACCATAAGTCATTTTATCAAAATGTACACCATCTTGGTTTAAACATACTTACGTTAGGTCTACATATCCATATATACATGTTACTTATGTTAGTATGCCTTGCCTAAGTTATAATAATCAATTACACTTAACATCATCATATCAAAACTCAAAATTTGGACACAAGGGCCGACGCAGCTGCGCCACTACTGGTTCGTGCCAGACAGTGGCCAGCAACGGCAAAAAGCTAGGCCAATTCCCAAATTTCATAACCAAATCGATTCCAGACAAGTTGCATTGCATACTAAACATGTATATAAGTTCATATAACCGCTAAACAAGTGTTTTATATCCCAATTACAACCCAATTCTACATGATCAAGAATTAAGAATTTCAAGAATAGAAATTTTGACAGAGAACGAAAATGAAGAACAATAATCATGGAATTATACCTCTGTAATGCAATTGTTGTTAACTGAATTCTCAACTCTCAGAACACTTCACAGTGATATATATGCTCTCACTCAACACTTATGCAAACTCTCAGCAAATGAATTTGTGCAGGAGAAGAGCTTATATATATAGAGAAGCTAATGTCCAGACCAAGCTTTTCTCTCCCAAATCAAACCAACGAAAATTTGAATTGTATGGAGGTTAAGAAATGGTAGGTATTTAGTTGTTAGAACCCATCATCAAAACCACTCCCTATTACATGATTACTAGTCTACATTGTTGAGTTTAAGGAATAGAGATCTAGCTTCATGATGTATTCACGTGTGCAAGGATTGAGACTATTAATATGGGACAAGCAAAGCAAATCTCAGCATTCTACAATACTTATGCTATACACTTAGATATAAATTCTACTCTTATGTTATATTTTATATACATATTATCCGTACATAGGTTATAACTTAATGTCACAATATAAATTTACACAAGTAATACTTCAATGTAGTAAAGGTAATTTGTACGCATATAATCCATGTACATTTTGTTAATACCGGATATAATTTGATAGGATATTATCACATTACATCATCCCCTTTATTATTGAGTTCTATTAGTCAACAATTGTTTACAATATAATCAGGATGTACTATTTTAATGTATACTCACATACATATTGTTACATAAGCATTATCATGTAGCTTCACAATTCAATATCTTTACTATATAGTTTATGTATAATTGTATAGTCACATTGCACCACACTTCATATAACATATAGGTGGCTACTATACAATATATATTTAATTCGCATGCTTGCACATAAAAATTAATTGAGCAAATACAATCTACTCGTTTATATACTATTATACTCAATGGAAATTAATTAATTATCTTATCAATTAATTAATAATAATATTAATTAATCTCTTGCTCATCAATCAATGTAATAATTAATCTCCATAAAAATTAATTGATATTCATATGATTAATGTTCACATTAATAAATATAAATCGTATTATATTTATAAGCAATTTGCTCATTAACATTCTATTACTGGCAATAATAATAATCAACATATTATTAATCACCACTAATATTTCATTTTTCATAATAACAATTAAATAACAATTAATATTTGATTAATTGTTCACGTAGTAATTCCTTTATTACTTTACCCTTATCAATTTATATTTCTCATCACTGTGCCATACAAGGCATTTAACGAGTTTATCGCAAACTCCATATTTTCTCAATTATCATAATTATTCCATTTAATATAATTGAGTTAACTCATCTCATAATACAAAATCATTTCTATTCAAATAAATATTCATTTCCATTAATATATTTATTTAATAATATATGGAAATTCTCGGGTATTACAGGTCAGACATTGCAAACCGTTGGCGACAACTCTAGCGTAGCATCGGGAAAGAAAAATCCGGTGATGAAAGCCATTGAGAACTGCTTCAACGAAGATCAGAGTGTCTAACATTGCAAATCGTTGGTGACAACTCCAGTGTAGCATCGGGAAAGAGCCGGTGATGAAAGCCGTTGAGAACTATTTCAAAGAATATCAGAGTGTCTGATGTTGCAAACCATTGGCGACAACTCTAGCGTAGCATCGGGAAAGAGCCGGTGATAAAAGTCGTTGAGAACTGCAACATCGAGATCAGGTAGGTCTGACATTGTAAACCATTGGTGACAACTCCAACGTAGCATCAGGAAAAATCTGGTGATGAAAGCAGTTGAGAACTGCTTCAACGAAGATCATAATGTCTGATGTTGCAAACAGTTGGTGACAACTTCAGCGTAATATCGAGAAAGATTCGGTGATGAAAGCCGTTGAGAACTGCTTCAACGAAGATCAGAGTGTCTGATGTTACAAATCATTGGCGACAACTCCAGTAGCATCAAGAAACATCCCGTGATGAACGCCATTGAGAACTACTTCAACGAAGATCAGAATTGTCTGATATTGTCAAACCGTTGGCGACAACTCCAGCCTAGCATCGGAGGAGATCTGATGATGAAAATCGTGGAAAACTATCCTTCACGAGGAGAACCGATGATGGAATATGTAAAACAAATCCCCAGTTAAGGAATCAAATCAGTGCAACCGACCGTTGTAAACTACCGTTCGAGTAGCACCGACGAGGTTCGGTGATGGTCAAACTCTACAAACTACCGTTCGAGTAGGAATCAAGTCAGCTAAAATGACCGTTGTAAACTACCATTCGAGTAGGCACCGAAGAGGTTCGGTGCTGGTTAAACTTTGCAAACTACCGTTGGAGTAGGAATCAAATCAGTTCAATCGACCGTTGTAAACTACCATTCGAGTAGGCACCGAGGAGATTCTGGGATGGTCAAATTCTACAAACTACCGTTTGAGTAGGCATCAAATCAGTTCAATCGACCATTGTAAAATTCCATTTGGGTAGGCATCGAGGAGGTTCGATGATGGTCAAATCATTGTCAACCATTGTTCGAGTAGATAATGAGAATTCTATCCCCGACAGAAACGTCGACATCAACCGAACAACAATCCAAATCATTGGCGACAAACCCAACGTAGCGTCGGAAAAATTGATGATGTAAACTGGTGTAAAGCTATCATCAGGATAGGCATTAAGAATCCCCAATGAGGTCACTCGTCAAAAGAGGAACATCCCCAGAGGAGGAAAAGTTAGAAAGCGTATCTGTAGATAGAGAACGTTGGTGACAACCCCAATGTCGATTTCGGAAGTGTTCAATGGCATCAGCCAAGGAAGAATCTTCCCTATGAAGATCTTGAAAACATCTCTACAACATGTCATAGAATTTGTCTTGGTAGCACCGACGAACGTGGAAAACCATTGGCTTCAACCCAATGTAGCATCGGGAAAGATCTGGTGATAAAAGCTTTGCAAACTACCGTTCGAGTAGGCATTAAAAGAGTTTAGTGAAAACCATCATAAACAACTACATCCCCAGCAGAAATGGTGGGAGCAGTCAGTAATAGAATACCGTGACAACTAACACTGCAAGAGCATATAACATTCATGACATATTATATCATGCATTGCATCACATTTGCATGTGCCATATTTCCAGTGTCTAGCAGTCTTTATCCTGTTCATTCCATTGCATTGCATAAACATAATAAAGAAGGGCATCTGTAGACACTCAAAATTTTGCATTCCTGTTACTAACCCTGCAGAAGGACAAAATCATCTTTTACTTTCTGAAAACAACCCTGGAAGTACAAATCATCAAGTCAACCCCGATAACAATACCGAGAGATCAAGTCAAACCCTGGCGACAAACCCGAGAGGTACAGTCAGCCCGACAAAAACACCAGAAGATCAAATCCAACCCCGATGACAACCCCAAGAGATCAAGTTACCCTGAGAACAACACCGGGAGATCAAGTCAAACCCCGGCGACAACACCGGGAGATCAAATCCAACTCCAACCCCGGCGATAACACCGGGAGATCAAGTAAAACCCAGACAATAACCCCGGGAGATCAAGCCAAGCCCCGTCGACAACACCGGGAGATCAAGTCAAACCCCGGTGACATCCCCGGAAGATACAGTCAACCCCATTGACAACACCGGGAGATCAAGCCAAGCCCCGGTGATAACACCGGGAGATCAAATCAAACCAAAACAACAACACCGGGAGATCAAGTCAAACCCCGACAACAACATCGAGAGATCAAGTAAACCCCGACTACAACTCCAAGATATCAAATCAAGCCCTGGCGACAACACAAGGAGATCAAATCCAACCCCGATGATAACTCCTGGAGATCAAGTCAAACCCCAACGACAACCCTGGGAGATCTAGTCAAACCCCGGCGACAACACCTGGAGATCAAATCAAACCCCGGCAACAACACCGGGAGATCAAGTAAAACCCCGACGATAGCACCGGGAGATCAAATCCAACCCCGGCGACAACCCCGAGAGATCAAATCAAACCCTGACGACAACATCAGGAGATCAAATCAAACCTCGACGACAACCCCGAGAGATATAGTCAAACACCGATGATAACTCTGGGAAATCAAATCAACCTTCGGAGACAACCCCAAAGCATTAAATCATACCCAGAGGCAACCCTGGGATATCAGTCAAACTCAGAGATGACCCTGAGGAAGAATAGAGTCGGCTGAGATCAAACCTCGGAGACAACCCCGAGAAACAGTCAAAAACTCTGTCAATCCTAGAGATAACTCTCGGAAAGGCAAAATGGTCATTTTACTGACTTGACATCAAATCAATCCAAATCAATGTCATGGAGGTCATGTAGAGCCATAATATTAATCTCGAGTAAAAACAGTACAAGACAGCTCAACGAGCGAACTGCAAAGACTCAAAGATCTGGTCATGTACCCATCTTCTCAGATTCAAGAAAGGTTAAATCACATGTCATTGTGTAGCTCTCAGAAAGAGCTTTTCGAAAAGGTATAGCATGCCTCAATCGGACTCCCGAATTAAAAGTTATGAAGGTTCGAAGCAAACAGCGCGTTAGTCGGAGTGCACGTACTGCAGACAACGTGACCCATGGGACCGGGGCCCACACGGGGAGCCACAGATAGACTCGCAGCTACCGCGGGTAGACCCGCGGCTATTTTGGTCTATAAATAAGACCCCCCACTAGCCAAATAAGAAGAGAAAAAAAGAAGAAAAGAAAGGAAATTCTGCTCATTTCAGCTCTTAACCCTACCTATAGTGCTCCAAAGTTCAATTTTATTCTTCCAATACTTTTATATACGTATATACACTAACATATAAAAGTTTTACCTGTGAAAACAAAGTTTACAAGCCCTCCAAGTGGTTTAAAGCCTTTAGCGCTACACACTGTAAGATTTCTTGTGATTTAAAACTTTTTACCGCTTTATCATATATATATATTTATAGCTTCTGATTTCGCCTGAATTTCAAATATGTTGCCTTTTTGGCTTACTTTTATGTATATATAAGTGTATATATATACATTTTTAATTGCTTGTGCAGCCTGAATTTTAAATTTATGGATTTTATCGCTTTAATATATATATATATATATATATATATATATATGTATACTAACTTGTTTGACCTGGATTGCTAATCCGTGGCCTTTTCAGCTTCAATTTATATATAATTATATATATATATATATATATATATATATACTAACTTTGTTAGACTGGATTGCTAATCCATGGCTTTTTCTAACTGTAATATATATATATATATATATATATATATATATACTAACTCGTTTGGCCTGGATTGCTAATCCGTGGCCTTTTCAGCTTCAATATATAAGCATATATATATATATATTTGCATTTATTAGTCATGCCTGGATTGGAAATTCGTGGCTCTTTTCAGCTTTAATATATATATATATATATATATATATATATAAGTGTATATATATATATATATAAGTGTATATATATATATATATATTACTCATTCAATGTGATTAAATACTAGTTTTAACTGTTCATTCGATATGAATTTGTTCTAATGTATAGTTTGTGGACTAGATTCATCTAAATCTAACCATCTCTAACTTTCAACCGGTTCAAAAGCTGTTAAAATGGAACCGTTGAGCTAGAATAACTAAGATTTATTTAAATCTATCTTTCTTTCTAGTTTTGTAAGTATTAAAGCGACTACGCGACCCTAGATTCGTATCTAAACGGAACGAGAAGTTTTGGCTACGCGCATGCAAGTATTTAACTAATGAATCCTTTGTCTTGCAACGTCTAGATTTTAATTTACCTTTTATTTCAATACCTCTGATGTGCATGCTTTTTGATAATATTCTGTGAGCCTATGAATCACAGGATCTATGATTAATCACATGGATCTAGATCCGGTTCCCACGATGGACAACTTTGCACTATAAATACAGCATGTCTGTCTTCTTGTAAATGTAAATCAAAGGGACCTTAAAACGGTTATCTCCGGATTTAAGGTCTCAACATAGTAAATGGTGGTTTGTAGTCCTCGGGTCACTTCGATAGCTTTCATGCCCATAAAGAGCCCGACACTTGTATATATATTATTTGGTCGAGGATGATTCGCATCCCGATAATAAAAAATCAAAATCAGCAGAAGGCAGACTAAAATGGAAGTATCAAAAGGCTTCAATTCCTATGCGAGCGAAAGGGTTTAAAAACCATCTTTCAAAATGTCACTTTCATATCTTGTCTAAAATGGACTTTTCATTAAATCAAACCCTTCGTATATAGGTCCAACGAAGCACAACACTACATCCAAATAAAGCACGTAAGCCCAATTACTGCAAGCACACACACACACAACAACAACTAAAATAGGGAAATTAAAAAGACGCGGTAACCATATTTCACGAAAGTCGGGGGGTGCCTAACACCTTCCCCCCACTTAATCAAGCCCCCGGACTCTATTAATCTCGGTTTCCAAGGCCAAGTTAACAAAGACCAGTAAATGGGCCTACTTGAAAACTTTTAAAACAAAACTTGGTTGAGTTGGTACAACCATTTCAAATATACCTGTTGGGAATTGCATGATAAAATTTGATGTTGAAAGTAAATAAATATGCTTATGTGTAAAGTCCTTATTAGAACATATGTACAAGGACTTAGATGGTAGATCAAAATTGTTAGGTTGATCTGAGCTAAATGTGCATCATTATGCAAATGAATGTATAGAAGAAAGATCAAATCTATTAGGTTGATCTCTTGCAATATAATAGATAGGCCTCAACAGAATCGTAGTCTGTCCAGCCAGCCAAGAGTTTGCAGAAGCCAAGGCAGAATCGTGGAATACTGAGGAAGTTGCTCTAGAATCATAGTCTGTCTTGGAAGCCAAACTCAGAATCATGGAGACAGTTCGAGCGTCTACCGAGCCAAGTCAATAATCGCAGTCAGCTCTCAGAAACGTGGTGATAAGTAGGTTTTATACCTACTTATTGTCTATCAACTTGCTAGGATTATGGCTTAATCTCAGGTATTTTAGTGTCTTTTGATGTGTTTTATCTTTGTTTGATAGATTTTAGTCAGGAAGCTTAATTGGCAAAGGAATGGCATGAAATGGCATGGAATTGGCAAAAAGGTAAGGTGGAGAGCTATTGATGGTATGAAGATAGACTTGGCAAGAGGAGATAGCTTATGGCCTGTGCAGGTGGCCCTTGTTCAGTAATCAGGGAAGGCAAGTAAAGGTGAAAGAAGCAGTAAGAAAGTAGAAAAGATTAGCAATGCAACAGAAAACACCAGCAGAAAACACAGCACCGCGTGGCCGCGCCGGTTTGAAGAAGAAAAGACGCGGGCCCGTGCCAAGATGCAGCTATTCTGGATTTCTGAAGAACCGCTCGCCCGCGCCAGTCAGGACTGAGGCAAAATAGATTTTTCATTTAATTTTTCTGATGAGCGTGTATTCCATATATGGGTGTATTTTGAAAAGGATAAAAAATTAAGTTTTCATAAATCAGCTTTATTTTCTTATTCTAGGGTCTAGAGAGCTAGAGAGGATTTAAAGCTTCACTTCTTCTCTATTCTAGTTCTAGTAGATTTCCATTATTAGGGTTTTATTTTGGATTTGATTGTGATCTAGAACTGAGCTTGAAGGCTTCATTTGAAAGGAGGATCATTAGATTTGCAATTCCATCTTTTTAATCTCTTTACTTTCATATTTTCTTCCAATGTTTAGATCAAATTCCATAATGGTTATTGGTTCAGAGATGAACAAACCACCATTATGGGATTCTAATAAATCTTATTGCTTAGTTCAGAATTGTATGCCTCATTGATATGTATGATTGATTATGTATGGATTGACTAGCATGGTTGTGTGTATGGATTAGATGCTTGATCACCATCTACCTTAATAGTTTACATGGAATTGAAAGAGGAAGTATAAACTCAGATTTTGCCATGCTAGCATATGTTCATAAAATTTGTATGCGATGAATTTTGTGATTCGTAATCCGGATAGACATATACCGGCTTACCATATGTAGCCAATTGAGAGCTTGCACTTAAATCGATATTGCTTGTAAGTCACATAGACATATAGTGATTTAGGTTTTATTGATGTTCATGTGAATTCTATCTCTTTTGTGGATTTTATATGAAATGGACTTGGTATATTGAAAAATAGCCATTTCTCGCATTCGTGCTCACGGCTAGCAATCCTAATTAGTTAATTATGCTTAACATGAGCTGTGTAATCTGGATAATGCAATAGGTGAAGTTAGGATCCCATATCTCTCCAATTTGAATCAATCGTCTGTTAAATAGTTAATTTTAGTTTACAATCATTCTAGTCATTACTTCACACCTTATTTACTCGTTTGAGCAGTCGAAAATAGCTACAAAATTATTGCATGATAGTTTAAACATAATTTCTTTTCTCCGTGGGAACGATCTTTACTTATCATATATATTACTTGTTGACCGTGTATACTTGCACGCATTTGTATCTGTTTTGTTAACACCGGAATGGAGCAACAAGTTTTTGGCGCCGTTGCCAGGGACAAGTTGTTATTTTTAGTAATATTGACATCAATTTTTGTTAGATTTGTCTGACTTGAACAATTCACTTCTTATCTTATTTCTATTTTATTTTTATTTGTGTTTCAGGTACTTGTGGTTAGTATATGCACACTCGATCCACAAATTCTGCGTTGGTGCCTCTAAAAGAAAACATCAACGGTAAAGCTTGGAGAGCGAACACAAGAACTACTAACACACAAGAAGACCCTGAACAGTCAGTACAAATGGCAGCCTAGGAACAAAGAGCCGAAAATAGAGCATTGAGGGATTACTCAATGCCAAAGATCAATGATTTACAATCCAATATAGTCAGGCCATCGATAGCTGCAAACACTTTTGACATCAAACCAAGGACAATTCAGATGGTTCAGAACACAGTCTAATTTGGAGGTGCAGCTACAGAAGATCCTAATGAGCATATCCTGAGTTTTATTGAAATATGCAACACATTCAAATACAACAATGTGACGGATGATGCGGTAAAGCTTCGAATGAGGGATAAAGCGAAGAGTTGGTTGCATTCACTACCCTCAGGCTCAATCACTACGTGGGAGGACTTAGCACAGAACTTTCTCGCAAAATTCTTTCACATGGCTAAGACTGCTCAGATGAGGAGTGCCATGTCTCAGTTTGCACAACAACAGGGGGAATCTTTATATGAGGCATGGGAACGATACAAAGAGATGCTAAGGAAATGCCTGCATCACGAAATGCCAGAATGGATGGTAATCAGCCTTTTCTATAATGGTTTGGGATGGCACTCAATGCCGATTATTGATGCCGCATCAGGAGGAGCTCTATGGGCCAAGAGCTATGAGACAGCTTATGACTTAATTTAGACAATGGCGGCTAATGAATATCAGAATCCGACATCTAGAATGCCGCAACCAAAAGTGGCAGGGGTTTTAGATGTGGATGCTGTCACAGCCCTTTCAGCTCAAATGGCGGCGATATCAAAGAAAATTAACTCTATGGCTGAAAATAAAGTTCAATAAGTTCCTTTTGTATGTGAGTTGTGTACCGGATCACACCCGACAGAACAATGTGCCATCACTATAGAGTCGGTTCAGTTCGTCAACAACTACCAAAAGCCTCAAAATCAATTTTTGAATTCATACCATCCAAACAATAGGAACCATCCTAATGTCATCTGGAGTAATAACAATCAAAGTACTCAACAATCTCAATACCAACCATATGAACGACAAAAATCTCAGCCACAATAGTCTCAACAACAGTATGCCCCTAGACAGTCACATCCTCCGGATTTCAACAACAACAACATCAACACAATCCAGCTCCTAGTCCACAATCAGAGGAGAGAGCTGAGATAGAAGAACTCAAGTTGATGGTTAAGAGCCAAGCGGTGTCTCTTAAAACATTGGAGACTCAAATAGGCCAAATTGCCAATGCAATCCTTAACAGACCGCAAGGTACTCTACCAAGCAGTACTGAAGCAAATCCAGGAAGACGGGACAACAAGGAACAATGTCAAGCCATTACATTGAGATTAGGGAAGCAACTGGAAAATCTGGAGGCTGGCACGGCCGCGCCCCAGGAAGAACAAAACCTGGCGCGGGCGCACCCATGTGCAGAAAATTCTGAAGAACTTTTGAAAGATGGAAAAGATGGGGACAAGGAAGTTGAGTCAGAAAAGGAGGTATCCACTGAGAAACCCAATGCTACACCACAAGTGATCTACCCTCCTGTACCATATCCACAGAGGCTTCAGAAGCAGAGACTAGACAAATAATTCGCGAAGTTTTTGGAGGTGCTCAAGAAACTGCAGATTAATATTCCTTTCGCCGAAGCTTTGGAACAAATGCCAAGTTACGCAAAGTTTATGAAAGGGATACTGTCAAGGAAGAAGAAGCTAGAGGACTATGAAACAATGGCCTTGACAGAAGAATGCAGTGCAGTCTTGCAAAGAAAATTACCTCCAAAGCTCAAGGATCCAGGAAGTTTTACGATACCATGCTCTATTGGGAAGTTGTCCTTCAATAAGTGCTTATGCGACTTGGGGGCAAGTATAAACTTGATGCCTCTATCAGTATTCACTCAGTTGGGATTGTCGACGCCCAAGCCGACAAGCATATCATTGCAATTAGCCGATAGGTCCATCACCTACCCAAGAGGTATAGTAGAAGATGTACTGGTAAAGGTGGATAAGTTTATCTTCCCTGCCGAATTTATCATTCTGGATTTCGAAGAGGATAAGAACATACCAATCATTCTTGGGAGACTGTTTCTAGCTACTGGGTGAACACTCATAGACGTACAGAAGGGAGAACTGACTATGAGAGTTCAGGACCAAGAGGTCACGTTTAATGTCTTCAAGGCTATGAAGTTCCCCACAGATGAAGAAAAATGCTTCAGAGTTGATATTGTCGACAAGGTACTGCATGAGGAGACTGAACAATTGATGAGCATGGATCCATTTGAGAGTGCTCTACTGGGAGACTCTGACTTGGAGGATACTGATATGGTGGAGTACATACAAATTCTGAACACAGTGCCTCAGATGAGAAAATTTAAGATTCCCATCGAACCACTCAGACATACCGGGGAGTCATCAGTGCGACTAAAGCCTTCTCTTGAGATGCCTCCCAACCTTGACCTTAAACCTCTTCTTGATCATCTCGGATATGCATATCTTGGGGAATCTTCCACGTTGCCGATTATTATTGCTTCTGCTCTATCATCCTGTCAGGAAAGCAAGTTATTGCGGGTTCTACGAGAGTTCAAATCAGCCATTGGGTGGACCATAGCTGACATCAAAGGGATCAGCCCCTCATACTGCTAGCACAAAATACTCCTGGAGGATGATAGTAAACCATAAATAGAGCAACAATGGAGATTGAATCTGATTATAAAAGAGGTAGTCAAAAAGGTGATCCTCAAGTGGTTAGATGTCAGAATTATTTATCCGATCTCAGACAGCCCTTGGGTGAGCCCGGTGCAATGCGTCCCAAAGAAGGGAGGCATAACAGTCGTGACAAATGAGAAGAATGAACTTATACCTACCAGAACAGTCACGGAATGGAGGGTCTGCATGGACTATCGCAGATTGAACAAAGCTACAAGGAAGGACCATTTCCCTCTCCCGTTCATTAACCAGATGCTGGATAGGTTAGCGGGACACGATTACTATTGCCTCTCGGATTGTTATTCAGGGTATAACCAGATTGTTATAGCCCCAGAGGACCAAGAGTAGACTACCTTCACGTGCCCATACGATACTTTTGCATTCAGTAGGATGTCTTTCGGACTATACAACGCTCCAACCACTTTCCAGAGGTGTATAATGGCAATATTCTCTGATATGGTAGAATAAAATCTAGAAGTCTTCATGGATGATTTCTTCATCTTTGGAGACTCTTTCGACATCTGCTAAGAGAATCTGGTGCTGGTGTTAAAGAGGTGTGTTGAGACTAACTTAGTACTGAATTGGGAAAAGTGCCATTTTATGGTACATGAAGGCATTATTTTGGGGCACAAGGTTTCTAGGAAAGGTTTAGAGGTGGACAGAGAGAAATTGGAGACCACTGAAAGTTTACCGCTGTGACGCCCCCAAAATAGGTTCAATACCAACCCATTCTGAGTCGCCAAATACATGGTACAGAATTTTAAATACAAAACTTTTATAACAAAAGGTCGTAAGAAATACAACCATACAACTGTGAATTTCAATGCATATCGTATATAATACGAAATATAAACATTCAAATTCATTCCTTATTCATTACAATTATTATCCCACTATTTTATAGAATAGTGAGGACTTCTACAGATCTAACTCTGACCATCACACTGTTTCCCGACTAGTTCCCGCAACATTCTCATTCCCTGAAGAGGACAATAGATGAAAAAGGTGAGCTCAACTAGCCTAGTAAAGAATATTATGACTAAGATAATGAAAAATAAATTCTCGTTTGCTTTCACTAAATCAGATAAAATATTATGGACAACAAGTTTTAAATCAATATTCGCAGCGAAAATAACAATTCATTAGAAGAGTTAAGTACAGAATAAAGTCTACTATCTTCTATGATTTAAAAGTCCATCATCAATATTTTATCCTTGTAACATCAATCAGTATACATCTCAAATCAAACATTCATCTTTGTACTACGGGCTAAAGATATTCATTTGTATCACCAGTTGTTATGTTCATCTCAACACCTGTCATCTTTGCACTACGGGCCAAAGTTATTCATCAGATAATCATTCATCTTTGCACTGCAGGCCAAAGATATTCTGTTATATCACCATTTAGGACTGAGAATGATGAAAAATATCTTAAAGCAAACAAATCCAGTGAGATAAAGGACAAAGATTAGGGATTTATAAATCAGTCTATCAAAGTTCAAAAATACTCCATAATAATACTTTGTGGAGCAAAATTCAAGAATAAAGCTCAAAACTTGGATACAATCAAAGATATTTCCCCTAATAGCCAACTTGGACAATTAGAAGAAAATATATTTTTTTCATGAATAGTACTGTATTTGTGAATAGTGTCGTATATGTGAATAGTAACCCCGACGAAAAAAGTAAAAATTTCATAATAAACATCATACCAATATTTTGGTATAATGATATTGAGAAGAATAACATCATTTACAAAAGAAAATAACATCCCTTACCTTAAAAGGAGAGTAGTTCTGACTGGTATGGCGGGAATATTCTTGAAGAAAAACTTGCACTATTTGCAACACTCAAAGTTTCCTTAACTCAAAAGAAATACGCTCAATATTATAGAAGAAGAATTTTCTCTGATTTTGGTTTGATTTTCATTTCTAAACTAAGCATCCTATTTATAGGAGAATGGAAGGGTACTATTTGAATAAAAATCACGGACTGCACAGAAAAAATTCGAACGAAGTTCATGGGCGCGCACTGACGGAGAAAACTGATTTTTTTTATTTTTACTATTCATTACAGTGCAATAAAAGATTCTAATAAAACAAAAACTTTAAATAAAATAATATATATATATATATATATATATATAATAATACTCCCTCCCCCATACGATACCTTCCCCCCCCCCCCCCCCATTTCCAAAGTCAAAATATATATATATATATATATATATATATATATATATATATATATAAAATAAAACTGAGATAACTTCTACCGACAGTTTTGAAAAATGTGTAAGTGAGGGTCCAAATAATAAGCCAAATTTACAACAAATATCTTATACTAAAAATTCCTCCATTTATATCCACATTAAATAAATATTTCTTTATCATATAAATCAATAATTAATTATTCACAAATAATATTACAGAACTACAAAATTGACAACCAGGTCGTTCCTAGGAAAGAGGGGGCCTTCCGATAAGGATTTTTCCTTACTGGCGCGCAATTAAATAACTCCTCCTAGACAGAACTTCCTTAGACATTGTCAATAATGCTATCTAATAATATTATTCAAATAATATTAATTATTGATTTGATAATTTGAAATACTGTGCAATGACAATTAATGAATCAATAAAATATTATGCAATTATCAATGTAATAATTATTAAATCAATAATATAAAATATTGAACAGTAATTAATGTAACAATTATTGAGTAGTGACTTCTTACGTAAGAAATAATAATTAGAATTACTGTGCAATACCGCGTGTCACTGTGCAACACCGCGTATTACTGTATTTTAACCACCGAGTATTTCAACAGTTTTAACGGTAACGACCACGTCGTTATTTTTAGAAAACTCATTCTTGTCGTTTTCTTCATCCGACAGTTATTCCGTTGTGGGGCCCACAAATGGCTGCGCCTTCGTACGAATATTCCCTGACAACAAGAATATTCCACGACCAAACGAATATTCCCCGATAACAATGAATATTTTATTACCACTTGTTAACTTTTGCAAAATTTGCACAAATCACCCCATAACTTACCACATTCATCAAATCAACACTTTACTATTTAAAACAATATATATAGAGAAAATTAAATCTTTATTCATAAAAGTTGGGGTCTTACAACCTCCCCTCCTTATGAAATTTCGTCCTCGAAATTAACGTACGTACCTGGTATGTCGAAAAGGTGAGGATACCTCGTTTTTATTTCCGATTCTAACTCCCAGGTCATTTCCTCGATATCATGGTTCCTCCACAAAACTTTAACTTGAGGTATAATCTTTGAGCGTAGGACATGTTCCTTCTTATCTAAGATTTTGACAGGTACCTCCTCATACGTTAAATCTTCAGCTATCTCGTCCGGTTCTAACTCAATAATGTGGTTTGGATCTTTCACATATTTACGTAACATGGATATGTGAAAAATATTATGAACACGAGACATGCTTGGAGGTAAAGCGAGTCTATAGGTCACATTTCCTACTCGGTCAAGAATCTCAAATGGACCAATGAATCGTAGATTGAGCTTTCCTCTCTTGCCAAACCTCGTACCTCCCTTCCACGGAGCAACACATAACAATACATGATCCCTAACATTAAATTCCACGTCCTTTCGATGAAGATCCGCATAACTCTTTTGTCGATCCTGTGCCGTTTGTATACGTTGTCAGATCATTTGAATCTTTTCTGTAGTCATACGTACTAACACCAGTCCCAACAATGTTATTTCACCCACCTCATCCCAACATACAGGAGAACGACACTTTCTCTCATACAACGCTTCGAATGGAACCACGCCTATGCTTGCCTGATAGCTGTTGTTGTAAGAGAATTCCACCAATGGTAGGTACTTATCCTAACTCCCTTTGAAGTCTAGAACACAGAGTCTCAATAGATCTTCAAGAGTTTGAATAGTCCTTTCCGATTGCCCGTCCGTTTGAGGATGATATACCGAAATGAATCGTAAATCCGGGCCCATAGCTTTCTACAAACAGACCCAAAATTGTGAAGTTAATCTTGGGTCACGATCCAAAACTATGGATACTGGCATGCCATGCAATCTCATAATCTCATTTATGGATATACGAGCAAGACGTTCCAGTGAATAAGTCTCTCGTATAGGCAAGAAATGAGCAGACTTGGTTAATCTATCGATAATAACCCAAATCGCATCTATGCCTTAAGAAACATTGGGAAGACCCGTAACGAAATCCATGGTAATGTGTTCCCACTTTCATTTTGGAATCTCAAGTGGTTGCAATGGACCCTTTGGCACTTGATGCTCCGCCTTGACACGTTGACACGTTAAACACCTCGAGATAAACTCCGCGATCTCTCTCTTCATATTGCTCCACCAAAATATATGTCAAAGATCTCGATACATTTTGGTACTCCTAGGATGGAATGCAAACGGTGTGTTGTGTGCCTCCATCATGATTCTATACTTTAAATCAGGATCGTTAGGAACACAAAGTCTGGAGTTGACTCGAAGTATTCCTTCTTCATCAATTCTTGCTTCTGGAATAGCACCTTCTTGCACTTTCTTCTTCATCTTCATCAGCTCTGGGTCTGTAACTTGAGCAACTTTAACTTTATCAATTAAAGCTGGTTCTACACGTATACTTGACATCATCGCACTCGTTCCCGCATATGATCTTCTACTCAACGCGTCAACTACCACATTCGCTTTTCCAGGATGGTATTGGATGGTATGGTCGTAATCTTTCAACAGCTCAAGCCAACATCGTTGTCGCATGTTGAGTTCCTTTTGAGTGAAGAAATAATTAAGGCTCTTATGATTCGTATAAATCTCCACTTTCTCTCTATACAGGTAGTGTCTCCAGATCTTCAATGCGAAAATAACTGCTGCCAACTCTAGATAATGAGTAAGATAATTCCTCTCATACTTTTTGAGTTGTCGTGAGGCTTAGGCTATGATTTTCCCATGTTGCATGAGAACACATCCTATCCCTTTGCCCGAAGCATCGCTGTAGATGACAAAATCATCAGAACCAGATGGTATCGTCAAAATAGGTGCTGAAATGAGTCTCCTCTTGAGCTCCTGGAAGTTTTTCTCACATTCCTCGTTCCATACGAATTTTGTACCTTTCTGAGTCAGCTGAGTTAATGGAGTAGCGATTCGAGAAAATCCTTCCACGAATTTCCGATAATAATCAGCTAAACCCAGAAAGCTACGTACTTCGATCACCGACTTGGTTGCCCCCAACTTTTTATTGCTTCAATCTTCACCGGGTCAACAGATACTCCACGTTTTGATACCACGTGCCCAAGGAATGCTACCTCTTCAAGCCAGAACTCGCATTTCTTTAGTTTGGCATATATCTTGTTTTCACGAAGCCTTTGAAGTACCAGTTTCAGGTGGTTCTCATGATCTTCACGGCTTTTGGAATAGATGAGGATGTCATCAATAAAGACAACCACGAACTGATCCAAATATTCATTGAATACTCGGTTCATCATATCCATGAAAGCAGCTGGAGCATTGGTCAATCCAAAAGATATGACTAGGAATTCGTAATGCCCGTACCGAGTTCTGAAAGCAGTCTTCGGAATATCCTCAGTTTTAATCTTCAGCTGATGATATCCAGAACGAAGATAGATCTTTGAAAAGAATTGTGCACCTTGCAACTGGTCGAACAGGGCATCAATACGAGGTAGCGGATACCTATTCTTGGTGGTGACATGGTTCAACACCCGATAGTCAATACAAAGTCACATACTCCCGTCTTTCTTCTTTACGAATAAAACAGGAGCACCCCAAGGAGACGTACTAGGATAAATAAACCAATGTCAAACAACTCCTGTAGTTGGACCTTTAACTCCTGATGTTCAATAGGAGCCATTCGATATAAGGTTTTAGAAATGGGTTTTGTACCGGGTTCAAGGTCAATAAAGAATTCAACTTCTCGTTATGGGGGTAGACCGGGAAGTTCTTCGGGAAATACATAAGGAAACTCATTAACAATAGAAATATCATTCAAACTTGACATATTCTGGTTTAGATCAGTGACATGGGCTAAGAAAACTTGACATCTATTTTTCAATAAACAAATAGCTTTATAACTTGAAATGACATTGATTGATTTTAGGGGTTTGGTTGTTTGAATTCGCACAACAGGTTGGTTAGGAATATGAAAACTAACAACCCTTCAAAAATAATCAATTTTGGCATGATAAGTGGTTAACTAGTAAATTCCTAAAATCACATCAAATGCTAGTATTTTCAAAGATATAAGATCAACAGGAAGGGTGAGGGTACTAATTTTAATTAAGTAAGATTTGTAAACAGTGGATGTAATGAAGGTTTCTCCCAACGGAGTTTCAACAGATAAGTCAAAGTCTAATTTCTAAGGTGTCAAGCTTAAATGTTGGGCACAAGTAGGTGATATAAAAGAATGGGTAGCACCGATGTCTAATAAGGTGTAAACTTCACAAGAGTTTATGATTAGCTTTCCCGTGATCACCTCGTTCGGGTTCCTTGCGGTTTGCGTAGTCACGACAAATGCTTTTCCAGGAACCACTTACTTTGACTTGTCCGGGACGGCCTTTGGAGTCACCATCCCCGCTGGACTTGGTTTCGCTACAGGACACACTCGAGCAATGTGACCTTCCTTTCTATAGTTATAGCACACCTTTGATTGCTGTGTGCAGTTAGGGCTGATATGTCCTTCTTGCCCGCATTTATAACATACGACCGGTGGCCGTTCTCCTCCTCTAGAAACAGTTGATGCTGGTGCTGCTGTCGACGTTTTCACGTTCTCATGTTGTACCTTCTCTTCTTGAAATCTCCCCCCCGACTCACTTTTTCTATTATCATGGCTACGATTACCACCGAAGTGGTTAACGCTTCTGTCATGATACTTTCCTCCCCACTGGTTGTCATTGTTCTGATGACTGCTGCCACCGGTACGACCTTGGTTGTTGTCCCTTGGTTGAACATAATCATTATCACGTTCTAACAATTGGGCCCTGTTCACTATGTCTGAATATAAAGAAAGTTTGTGAGAAATGAGGTACTGGCAAATTTCGGGTTTCAAACCTCTTAGAAACATCCGCTTCATACGTTCCTCATTATTAACCAAATGAGATGCGAACCGGGATAACTCCGTGAACTTAGCCTCATACTGGGACAAAGTCATGTTGTTTTGTTGCAGTTTAATAAACTCTACCTCCTTCATTTGACGAATACTTTCTGAAAAATACTTGTCATTGAAAAGTTTCTGAAACTCCTCCCACGACATCTGGAGTGCGGCAGGCGGGGTATGCTTCACAGATTCCCACCAGTAATCTGCCTCTCCGCGGAACATAAACGTGGCGATTGGAACCTTCTGTTTCTCTGTGCATCCCAAGACATCAAATATCTTGGTAATCTACTTAATCCAAATTTCTGCCTTGATTGGATCTGGCTTTCCCTGAAACTCTGGTGGTCCCAACTCTTTGAACTGATTGGCAGTGACAAGCCGCGAGTTGTTATTTCCACCTGTATTTTGCGCACGAATCTCCCTCGTCTGATTTTGCATGAACTGCAAAAGCTTCTAAACATCCCAACGTTCATCGTCTGATCAGTGGTATCGCCTTCCTGTTGCACGTTCTCTTGGCTGGTGATTAAAGGTGTCTTAACGGTCTCATTCACTCCATTGCTTAAATTTTCAGCTGCTATTCTCTAATATTGCCATAAAACAAGGGTGAATTAAACAAATTAACTTATCACATATTAACCCTATGCTCTGACTGACCAAATAAATATCAGATAAGCTTAGGTAGGACACACTAGTGAAGGATTTACTCGTCTCTCCCCTCCTAGTTCTATTCCCCGATCTCCGTCAGAGATCATAGCCCTAAGCTCTGATACCAACTGTGACGCCCCCAAAATAGGTTCAATACCAACCCATTCTGAGTCGCCAAATACATGGTACATAATTTTAAATACAAAACTTTTATAACAAAAGGTCGTAAGAAATACGACCATACAACTGTGAATTTCAATGCAAATCGTATATAATACGAAATATAAACATTCAAATTCATTCATTATTCATTACAATTATTATCCCACTATTTTATAAAATAGTGAGGACTTCTACAGATCTAACTCTGACCATCACACTGTTTTCCGACTAGTTCCCGCAACATTCTCATTCCCTGAAGAGGACAATAGATGAAAAGGGTGAACTCAACTAGCCTAGTAAAGAATATTATGACTAAGATAATAAAAAATAAATTATCGTTAGCCTTCACTAAATTAGATAAAATATTATGGACAACAAGTTTTAGATCAATATTCGCAGCGGAAATAACAATTCATTAGAAGAGTTAAGTAGTAAATAAAGTCTACTATCTTCTATGATTTAAAAGTCTATTATCAATATTTTATCCTTGTAACATCAATCAATATACATCTCGAATCAAATATTCATCTTTGCACTACGGGCCGAAGATATTCATTTGTATCACCAGTTATCATTTTCATCTCAACACTTGTCATATTTGCACTACGGGCCAAAGATATTCATCAGGTAATCATTTATCTTTGCACTACAGGCCAAAGATATTCTGTTATATCACCATTTAGGACTGAGGATGATGAAAAATATCTTAAAGCAAACAAATCCAGTGAGATAAAGGACAAAGATTAGGGATTTGTAAATCAGTTTATCCAAGTTTAAAAATACTCCATAATAATACTTTGTGGAGCAAAATTCAAGAATAAAACTCAAAACTTGGATACAATCAAAGATATTTCCCCTAATAGCCAACTTGGACAATTAGAAGAAAATATAATTTTTTCGTTAATAGTACTGTATTTGTGAATAGTATCGGATACGTGAATAGTGTCGTATACGTGAATAGTAACCCCGACCTAAAAAGTAAGAATTTCATAATAAACTTCATGCCAATATTTTGGTATAATGATATTGAGAAGAATAACATCATTTACGAAAGAAAATAACATCACAGACCTTAAAAGGATAGTATTTCTGACTGGTATGGCGGGGATATTCTTGAAGAAAAACTTGCACTATTTGCAACACTCAAAGTTTCCTTAACTCAAAAGAAATTCTCTCAATATTATAAAAGAAGAATTCTCTGATTCTGGTGTGATTTTCATTTCTAAACTAAGCATCTTATTTATAGGAGAATGGAAGGGTACTATTTGAATAAAAATCACGGACTGCACAGGAAAAATTCGGACGAAGTTCACTGGCGCGCACCGACGGAGAAAATTAAATTTTTTGATTTTTACTATTCATTATTATGCAATAAAATATTCTAATAAAATAAAAACTTTAAATAAAATAATATATATATATATATTACCTACCGTATAAGGTAGGTAATTATAATATATATATATAATAATAATACTCCCTCCCCCATACGATACCTTCCCCCCCCCCCCCCCCCATTTCTAAAGGCAAATATATATATATATATATATAACAAAATTGAGTTAACTTCTACCGACAGTTTTGAAAAATGGGTAAGTAGGGGTCCAAATAATAAGCCAAATTTACAACAAATATCTTATACTAAAAATTCCTCCATTTATATCCACATTGAATAAATATTTTCTTATCATATAAATCAATAATTAATTATTCACAAATAATATTACAGAACTACAAAATTGACAACCAGGTTGTTCCCAGGAAAGAGGGGGCCTTCCGATAAGAATTTTTTCTTACTGGCGCGCAATTAAATAACCCCTCCTAGACAGAACTTCCTTAGACATTGCCAATAATTCTATCTAATAATATGAATTATTAATTTTATAATTTGAAATACTGCGCAATGACAATTATTGAATTAATAAAATATTATGCAATTATCAATGTAACAATTATTGAATCAATAATATAAAATATTGAACTGTAATTACTGTAACAATTATTGAGTAGTGACTTCTTATGTAAGAATCAATAATTAGAATTACTGTGCAATACCATGTGTTATTGTGCAACACCGCGTATTACTGTTTTTTAACCACCGGGTATTTCAACAGTTTTAACAGTAACAACCACGCCGTTTTTTTAGAAAACTCATTCTTGTCGTTTTCTTCATCCGATAATTATTCCGTTGTGGGGCCCACAAATGGCTGTGCCGTCGTATGAATATTCCCCGGCAACAAGAATATTCCACGACCAAACGAATATTTCCCGACAACAATGAATATTTTATTACCACTTGTTAACTTTTGCAAAATTTACACAAATCACCCCATAACTTATCATATTCATCAAATCAACACCTTACTATTTAAAATAATATATATAGAGAAAATTAAATCTTTATTCATAAAAGTTAGGGTCTTACAACCTCCCCTCCTTATGAAATTTCGTCCTCAAAATTAACGTACGTACCTGGTATGTCGAAAAGGTGAGGATACCTCATTTTTATTTCCGATTCTAACTCCCAGGTCATTTCCTCGATATCATGGTTCCTCCACAAAACTTTAACTTGAGGTATAATCTTCGAGCGTAGGACATGTTCCTTCTTATCCAAGATTTTGACAGGTACCTCCTCATACGTTAAATCTTTAGCTATCTCGTCCGGTTCTAACTTAATAATTTGGTTTGGATCTTTCCCATATTTACGTAACACGAATATGTGAAAAATATTATGAACACGAGACATGCTTGGAGGTAAAACGAGTCTATAGGCCACATATCCTACTCGGTCAAGAATCTCAAATGGACCAATGAATCGTGGATTGAGCTTTCCTCTCTTGCCAAACCTCGTAACTCCCTTCCACGGAGCAACACGTAACAATACATGATCCCCAACATTAATTCCACATCCTTTCGATGAAGATCCGCATAACTCTTTTATCGATCCTGTGCCGTTTGTATACGTTGTCGGATCATTTGAATCTTTTCCGTAGTCCTACGTACTAACTCTGGTCCCAACAATGTTGCTTTACCCACCTCATCCCAACATACTAGAGAATGATACTTTCTCCCATACAACGCTTCGAATGGAGTCACGCCTATGTTTGCCTGATAACTGTTGTTGTAAGAGAATTCCACCATTGGTAGGTACTTATCCTAACTCCCTTTGAAGTCTAGAACACAGAGTCTCAATAGATCTTCAAGAGTTTGAATAGTCTTTTTTGATTGCCCGTCAATTTGAGGATGATATGCCGAACTGAATCGTAAATCCATGCCCATAGCTTTCTGCAAACTGACTCAAAATCGTGAAGTGAATCTTTGGTCACGATCCGAAACTATGGATACTGGCATGCCATGCAATCGCACAATCTCGTTTATGTACATACGAGCAAGACGTTCCAATGAATAAGTCTCTCGTATAGGCAAGAAATGAGCAGACTTGGTTAATCTATCGACAATAACCCAAATCGCATCTATACCTTGAGAAACCATGGGAAGACCCGTAACGAAATCCATGGTAATGTGTTCCCACTTCCATTTTGGAATCTCAAGTGGTTGCAATGGATCCTTTGGCACTTGATGCCCCGCCTTGACACGTTGACACGTTAAACACCTCGAGATAAACTCCGCGATCTCTCTCTTCATATTGCTCCACCAAAATGTATGTCGAAGATCTCGATACATTTTGGTACTCCCAGGTTGGATTGCAAACGGTGTGTTGTGTGCCTCCATCATGATTCTATACTTTAAATCAGGATCGTTAGGAACACAAAGTCTGGAGTTGACTCGAAGTATTCCTTCTTCATCAATTCTTGCTTCTGGAATAGCACCTTCTTGCATTTTCTTCTTCATCTTCATCAGCTTCGGGTCTGTAGCTTGAGCAACTTTAACTTTATCAATTAAAGCTGGTTCTACACGTATACTTGACATCATCGCACTCGTTCCCGCATATGATCTTCTACTCAACGCGTCAGCTACCACATTCGCTTTTCCAGGATGGTATTGGATGGTATGGTCGTAATCTTTCAACAGCTCAAGCCAACGTCGTTGTCGCATGTTGAGTTCCTTTTGAGTGAAGAAATATTTAAGGCTCTTATGATCCGTATAAATCTCCACTGTTCTCTCCTTACAGGTAGTGTCTCCAGATCTTCAATGCAAAAATGACTGCTGCCAACTGTAGATCATGAGTAGGATAATTCCTCTCATACTCTTTGAGTTATCGTGAGGCTTAGGCTATGACTTTCCCATGTTGAATGAGAACACATCCTATCCCTTTGCCCGAAGCATCGCTGTAGATGACAACTCCATCCGAACCAGATGGTATCGTCAGAACAGGTGCTAAAATGAGTCTCCTCTTGAGCTCTTAGAAGCTCTTCTCGTATTCCTCGTTCCATACGAATTTTGTATCTTTCTGAGTCAGCTTAGTTAATAGAGTAGTGATTCGAGAAAATCCTTCCATGAATCTCCGATAATAACCAGCTAAACCCAGAAAGCTACGTATTTCGGTCACCGACTTCGGTTGCTTCCAACTTTGTATTGCTTCAATCTTTGCCGGGTCAATAGATACTCCACTTTTTGATACCACGTGCCCAAGGAATGCTACCTCCTCAAGCCAGAACTCGCATTTCTTTAGTTTGGCATATAGCTTGTTTTCACGAAGCCTATGAAGTACTAGCTTTAAGTGGTTCTCATGAAATTCACAGCTTTTGGAATAGATGAGGATGTCATCAATAAAGACAACCACGAACTGATCTAAATATTCCTTAAATACTCGGTTCATCATATCCATGAAAGCAGCAAGAGCATTGGTCAATCCAAAAGACATGACTAGGAATTCGTAATGCCCGTACCGAGTTCTGAAAGCAGTCTTCGGAATATTCTCAGTTTTAATCTTCAGCTGATGATAACCAGAACGAAGATCGATCTTTGAAAAGAATTGTGCACCTTGTAACTGATCAAACAGGTCATAAATACGAGGTAGGGGATATCTATTCTTGATGGTGACATGGTTCAACTCCCGATAGTTAATACAAAGTCGCATACTCCCGTCTTTCTTCTTTACGAATAAAACAGGAGCACCCCAAGGAGACATACTAGTACGAATAAAATCGATGTCTAACAACTCCTGTAGTTGGACCTTTAACTCCTGAAGTTCAATAGGAGCCATTCGATATGGGGTTTTAGAAATAGGTTTTGTACTGGGTTCAAGGTCAATAAAGAATTCAACTTCTCATTTTGGGGGTAGACCGGGAAGTTCTTCGGAAAATACATCAGGAAACTCATTAACAACAGAAATATCATTCAAACCTGACGTATTCTGGTTTAGATCAGTGACATGGGCTAAGAAAGCTTGACATCCATTTTTTAATAAATGAATAACTTTATGACTTGAAATGACATTGATTGATTTTAGGGGTTTGGTTGTTTGAATTCGCACAACAGGTTGGTTAGGAATATGAAAACTAACAACTCTACGAAAATAATCAATTTTGGCATGATAAGTAGTTAACCAATCAATTCCTAAAATCACATCAAATGCAAGTATTTTCAAAGATATAAGATCAACAGGTAGGGTGAGGGTACCAATTTGAATAAAGGAAGATTTGTAAACCGTGGATGTAACGAAGGTTTCTCCCAACGGAGTTTCAACAGATAAGTCAAAGTCTAATTTCTCAGGTGTCAAGTTCAAACGTTGGGCACAAGTAGGTGATATAAAAGAATGGGTAGCTCCAATGTCTATAAAGGTGTAAACTTCACAAGAGTTTATGATTAGCTTACCCGTGGTCACCTCGTTCGGGTTCCTTGCGATTTGGGCAGTCATGACAAACGCTCTTCTAAGAACCACCGGCTTCGACTTGTCCAGGACGGCCTTTGGAGTCACCATCCCCGCTAGACTTGGTTTCACTACAGGACACACTCGAGCAATGTGACCTTCCTTTCCACAGTTATAGCACACCTTGGATTGTTGTGTGCAGTTAGGGCTGATATGTCCTTCTTGCCCGCATTTATAGCATATGACCGGTGGCCATTCTCCTCCTCTAGAAACAGTTGATGCTGGTGCTGCTGTCGACATTTTCACGTTCTCATTATTGTACCTTCACTTCTTGAAATCTCCCCCTCGACTCACTTCTTCTATTATCATGGCTACGATTACCACCAGAGTGATTACCACTTCTGTCATAATACTTTCCTCCCCGCTAGTTGTCATTATTTTGATGACTGCTGCCACCGGTACGACCTTGGTTGTTGTACCTTGCTTGAACATAATCATTATCACGTTCTAACAATTGGGATCTGTTCACTACATCTGAATATAAAGAATGTTTGTGAGAAATGAGGTACTGACGAATTTTAGGTTTTAAATCTCTTAGAAACATCCGCGTCATACGTTCCTCATTATTAACCAAATGAGATGCGAACCGAGATAACTCCGTGAACTTAGCTTCATACTGGGACACAGTCATGTTGTTCTGTTCCAGTTTCATAAACTCTACCTCCTTCATTTGACGAATACTTTCTGGAGAGTACTTGTCATTAAAAAGTTTCTAGAACTCCTCCCACGACATCTTGAGTGCGGCAGGCTAGATACGCTTCACAAATTCTAACCATTAATCTGCCTCTCCGCGGAACATAAACGTGGCGATTGGAACCTTCTGTTCCTCTGTGCATCCTAAGACATCAAATATCTTGGTAATCTACTTAATCCAATTTTCTGCCTTGATTGGATCTGGCTTTCCCTGAAACTCTGGTGGTCCCAACTCTTTGAACTGCTTAGCAGTGATAAGCCGCGAGTTATTATTTCCACCTGTATTTTGCGCACGAATCTCCCTGGTCTGATTTTGCATAAATTGCAAAAAGCTTCTAAACATCCCATCGTTCATCGTATGATCAGTGGTATCGCCTTCCTGTTGCACGTTCTCCTGGTTGGTGATTAAAGGTGTCTCAACGGTCTCATTCATTCTATTGCTTAAATTTTCAGCTGCCATTCTCAAATACTGCCACAAAACAAGGGTTAATTAAACAAATTAACATATCACATATTAACCCTATGTTCCGACTGACCAAATAAATATCAGATAAGCTTAGGTAGGACACACTAGTGAAGGATTTACTCGTCTCTCCCCTCCTAGTTCTATTCCCCAATCTCCGCCAGAGATCATATCCCTAAGCTCTGATACCAACTGTGACGCCCCCAAAATAGGTTCAATACCAACCCATTCTGAGTCGCCAAATACAGGGTACAGAATTTCAAATACAAAACTTTTATAACAAAAGGATGTAAGAAATACGACCATACAACTGTGAATTTCAATGCAAATCGTATATAATACGAAATATAAACATTCAAATTTATTCCTTATTCATTACAATTATTATCCCACTATTTTATAGAATAGTGAGGACTTCTACAGATCTAACCCTGACCATCACACTGTTTTCCGACTAGTTCCCGCAACATTCTCATTTCCTAAAGAGGACAATAGATGAAAAGGGTGAGCTCAACTAGCCCAGTAAAGAATATTATGACTAAGATAATGAAAAATAAATTATCGTTAGCCTTCACTAAATCAGATAAAATATTATGGACAACAAGTTTTAGATCAATATTCGCAGCGAAAATAACAATTCATTAGAAGAGTTAAGTAAAGAATAAAGTCTACTATCTTCTATGATTTAAAAGTCCATCATCAATATTTTATCCCTATAACATCAATCAATATACATCTCAAATCAAACATTCATCTTTGCACTACGGGCCAAAGATATTCATTTGTATCACCAGTTGTCATGTTCATCTCAACACCTGTCATCTTTGCACTACGGGTCAAAGATATTCATCAGGTAATCATTCATCTTTGCACTACAGGCAAAAGATATTCTGTTATATCACCATTTAGGACTGAGGATGATGAAAAATATCTTGAAGAAAACAAATCCAGTGAGATAAAGAACAAAGATTAGGGATCTGTAAATCAGTCTATCTAAGTTCAAAAATACTCCATAATAATACTTTGTTGAGCAAAATTCAAGAATAAAGCTCAAAACTTGGATATAATCAAAGATATTTCCCCTAATAGCCAACTTCGACAATTAGAAGAAAATATAATTTTTTCGTGAATAATACTGTATTTGTGAATAGTGTCGTATACGTGAATAGTATCGTATGCGTGAATAGTAACCCCGACGGAAAAAGTAAGAATTTCATAAAAAATTTCATGTCAATATTTTGGTATAATGATATTGAGAAGAATAACATCATTTACGGAAAAAAAATAACATCCCTTACCTTAAAAGGAGAGTATTTCTGACTGGTATGGCGGGGATATTATTGAAGAAAAACATGCACTATTTGCAACACTCAAAGTTTCCTTAACTCAAAAGAAATACGCTCAATATTATAGAAGAAGAATCTCTGATTCTGGTGTAATTTTCATTTCTAAACTAAGCATCATATTTATAGAAGAATGGAAGGGTACTATTTAAATAAAAATCACGGACTTCACAGAAAAAATTCGAAGGAAGTTCACTGGCGCGCACCGACGGAGAAAACTGATTTTTCTAATTTTTACTATTCATTATTGTGCAATAAAATATTCTAATAAAATAAAAACTTTAAATAAAATATAATATATATATATATATATATATATATTATAATAATAATACTCCTTCCCCCATACGATACCTTCCCCCCCCCCCTTATTTCCAGAGTTAAATATATATATATATATATATAAAACAAAACTAAGATAACTTCTACCGACAATTTTGAAAAATGGGTAAGTGGGGGTCCAAATAATAAGCTAAATTTACAACAAATATCTTATACTAAAAATTCCTTCATTTATATCCACATTGAATAAATATTTCCTTATCATATAATTCAATAATTAATTATTCATAAATAATATTACAGAACTACAAAATTGACAATCAGGTCGTTCCCAGGAAAGAGGGGGCTTTTCGATAAGGATTTTTCCTTATTGGCGCGCAATTAAATAACCCCTCTTAGACAGAACTTTCTTAGACATTGCCAATAATGCTATCTAATAATATTATTCAAATAATATGAATTATTAATTTGATAATTTGAAATACTGTGCAATGATAATTATTAAATCAATAAAATATTATGCAATTATCAATGTAACAATTATTGAATCAATAATATAAAATATTGACCAGTAATTACTGTAACAATTATTGAGTAGTGACTTCTTACGTAAGATTCAATAATTAGAATTACTGTGCAATACCGTGTGCTACTGTGTAACACCTCATATTATTATATTTTAACCACCGGGTATTTCAACAATTTTAACGATAACAACCACGCCGTTATTTTTAGAAAACTCATTCTTGTTTTTTTCTTCATCAGACAGTTATGTCATTGTGGGGCCCATAAATGGCTGCGTCGTCGTATGAATATTCCCCGACAACAGTGAATATTTTATTACCACTTGTTAACTTTTGCAAAATTTGCACAAATCACCCCATAACTTACCACATTCATCAAATCAACACCTTACTATTTAAAACAATATATATAGAGAAAATTAAATCTTTATTCATAAAAGTTGGGGTCTTACAACCGCCACCAACCTCAGTAAAGGGGGTCCGTAGTTTCCTCGGGCACGCAGGCTTTTATCAGCGTTTCATGAAAGACTTCTCCAAGATCACTAAGCCTCTGTGTAGTTTGCTTGAGAAGGATGTCACATTTAGATTCGACAAAGAATGCTTAGCGGCCTTTGAGCACTTAAAGAAGAAATTGACTACGGTACCCGTCATTACAGCTCCTGACTGGTCTCTTCCATTTGAATTGATGTGCGATGCAAGTGACTTCGCTGTGGGAGTCATTTTGGGACAACGAAGGGATAAGGTTTTTTATGTTATCTACTATACAAGCAAAACCCTGACGGATGCCCAATTGAACTACACCACCATAGAGAAGGAGCTGCTAGTAGTGGTATACGCTTTTGATAAATTCAGGTCTTATCTGATTGGGACAACGGTAGTTGTATACACAGATCATGTTGCAATCCGATACCTGATTTCAAAGAAAGATGCTAAGCCTCGTCTCATTCGGTGGATACTTCTTCTATAAGAATTCGATTTAGAAATCAAAGACAGAAAGGGGACCGAAAACCAAGTGGATGACCACTTATCTCGACTGGAGAACCTGGGAATGAACACAAACCACAAAGTGATGATTAATGAGTTCTTCCCGGACGAACAGTTATTTGTGGTGCAAGGCGAAATACCCTAGTTTGTGGACTTTGCAAACTTCCTAGTGAGCAATATTATCCCTTCTGACTTCACTAGAGCCCAGAAGAAGAAGTTTCTACATGATGCTAGATGGTATAGTTGGGATAAGCCGTATTTGTTTAAGCAGTGCGCTGATAGGATGATCAGACGGTGCATCCCAAAAAGTGAGATGGGCAGTATACTTCAGGATTGCCACTCATCAATTTATGGTGGACACTACGGGGGTGAGAGGACAGGTGCCAAGGTACTTCAGACATGCTTCTATTGGCCAACATTGTTTAAAGATGCTTACAACTTCGTCCAAAAATGTGACCGGTGTCAGCGAGTGGGCAATGTATCCAAATGGAACGAGATGCCTTTGACTATAATTCTAGAGGTCTAGATCTTTGATGTCTGGGGGATAGACTTCGTGGGTCCTTTTGTTTCGTCATGTGGAAATCTATATATCTTGCTGGCAGTGGATTACGTGTCTAAGTGGGTAGAAGTAGCAGCCTTACCGACTAGTGATGCTAGGGTGGTCTTGCGATTTCTTCATAAGAGTATATTCACACGCTTCGGGACCCCTAGAGCTATAATAAGTGATGAAGGAACCCACTTCTGCAATTGTCAGTTTACTGCTCTATTGGCTAAGTATGGGGTGAATCACCGTGTTGCTACGACGTACCATCCCTAAACAAACGGCCAAGCCTGACGTGTCTAACCATGAGGTGAAACAAATATTAGAGAAAATTATGAATCCCACGAGGAAGGATTGTTCCCTCAAGCTTGACGATGCAGTGTGGGCATATAGGACTACCTACAAGACACCACTGGGTATGTCACCATATCAACTAGTGTATAGGAAGGCCTGTCACCTTCCCATAGAACTTGAACACAAGGCCTACTTGGCCATAAAGAAGCTGAATTTTGACTTGAAGGCTGCAGGGGAGAAGAGGCTTCTCCAACTAAATGAATTAGACGAATTCAAATTGCAAGCCTATGAAAACTCCAAGCTGTATAAAGAAAAGGTAAAAAGGTGGCACGACCGGAAGATCATGGAAAAGATATTTAAGCCGGGGCAAGCAGTTTTGCTATATAACTCTCGTCTCAGAGTCTTTCCTGGAAACCTCAAATCGTGGTGGTCGGGCCCTTTCAAGGTGAAAATCGTGCTTCCGCATGGTGCAGTGGAGATTTTCGATCAATACCCGGACAAGCCTTTCAAAGTGAATGGATAGAGGTTGAAGCACTATTATGGTGGCGAGTTTAATCGAGAAAAGGTCGCCTCGATTCTTTCTAGCACATGACCATTTCAGACAGAGTCAAGCTAATGGACTGTAAACAAGCGCTCGATGGGAGGCACCCCATCATCTCTCTCTTCTCCCTCGTATATAATTCTTGTTACATATTTCTATTTCTCCCTCTTAATTAATTCTGGTTACATGTCTCTATATTTTCCTCCACCCTATTTAATTCTAAGCATTGTGAAAAGTTTGAAATTTTTTAAATATTTTTGAAGTGAGGAGCTCATTGCATATATTTTTGGTTTTAGGAGCTTATTAAATATATTTTTGGAGTTGTGAGCATATTGCATATACACTCATATAGTATTTTGAGGATTCAAGTATATATGCTTCGCACATACAGCATTTTTGAGGATTCACTTAGATATGATTTGCACATATATCATTCTTTTGAGAATACAAACAAGCATACATTTTGAATAGTCTAATTTTGATGATTGGAATCAAGTAATATCCCATTTTTGAATGCTATGTGTGCAGGAAAGAATTGTATGCTGGTTTGCTGCTCATCTACATCAGTGCTGCAAAATTTTTGGATGGGCTCAGTGCAGCGTGGCTGCGCTATCATCAAGGCATAATACAGGGCGGCCGCGCCAATATGCAGTGTGACGCCTCCATAATAGGTCTAATCAACCCAACCCATTCTGAGTCGCCAAACATATGGTACAGAATCCAAATACAAACTTTTATATCAAAAGGTCGTGAGCAGAATGACCATACAAGCTGTGAGTGTCAATACAAATCGTATATAATACGAAATATAAACATTCAAATTCAGTCCTCGATAGTTACGATTATTTTCACACTATTATAAAAAAATAGTGAGGACTACTACTGCTCTAACTCTGCCCATCACTCTGTTCCCCGACTAGTCCCCGCAACATTCTCATTTCCTGAAGAGGACAATAGATGAAAAGGGTGAGCTCAACTAGCCCAGTAAAAAATATTATGACTACGATAATGCAGAATAATTTATCGTTAGTCTTCAACAAATTAGATAAAATATTATGGACAACAAGTTTTAGATCAACAACTGCAGCGGAATTAATAATGCATCAGAAGAGTTAAGTAGGAAATAATGTCTATTATCTTCTATGATTTAAAAGTCCATAATCAATATTTTATCCCTGTAACATCAATCAATATATATCTTGAATAAAATTTTCATATTTTCACTACAGGCCAAAGACATTCATTTGTATCACCATTTGGTCTTGTTCATCTCAACACCTGTCCATCTTTGCACTACGGGCCAAAGATATTCATCAGGTAATCATTCATCTTTGCACTACAGGCCAAAGATATTCATCAAGTAATAATTCATCTTTGCACTACATGCCAAAGATATTCAGTTATATCATCATTTAGGACAGATGATGATGAAAAATAATACAAATAACGAATCCAGTGAGATAAATGACAAAAATTAGGGATTCATAATTTAGTTTATCCAAGTTCAAGAATACTCCATAATAATCAATAATTAGTGGAGAAAAATTCAAGAATGAAGATCTAAAATTGGATCCAATCACAGATAGGAACCATAATAGCCAACTTGGACAAAGAAAAGAAAATTTAATTTTTCTGCGAATAGTACTGTATTCGTGAATAGTGCCGTATACGTGAATAGTAACTCCAATATGAAAAGGTAAAAATTTCACAATAAAATTCATACCAATATTTCGGTGTCATGATATTAAAAAAATAACATCAATTTTGAAAAAAATAGCATCCCGTACCTCAAAAGAACAGTACTTCTGACTGGAATATCGGATATAATGCTGAAGGAAACTTGTATTGTATAGCAACACTCAAAGTATCGAAATACTCACAAAAATACGCTCGATAATATAGAGAGAGAAAACTTCTGATTCTAGTGTGATTTTCAAATTCTAACTAAGCACCATATTTATAGAAAAATGCTTAGAACGCCAACGCAGAAAATTTAATAAAATAATATTTTATAATAAAAAAATTCAAGCCCACCCCTTGACCAAATTCATCAGCACACCAGCGGGGCCCACCAACATTTAAAAAACATTTTTCTTTTAAAAAATATTTATAACCCCAAAAATTCAATTCATACAAATATTCCAAAACTTCTATAATTCATAAAAAATAGTCCTTCTATCAGAAAAATACGAATCTTATGTCCATTCCATAGGAAATTTAATTCTCTAAAACTTTGTAGAAGAAAGTTTTTCCAAATTTTGAACGAAAAATGACCCAAATTTACATACGGATGAATTTACAGGCTATAATCAAACTTCAGTCAAAAACGGGGCCCACCAACTTATTTAACATATTTTTTGTAACAAAAATACTCCGGACCCAATTTGCTCTTTTAAACCTCATTTTATTCACATATCGTACATTCATTGTAAAAATATCACCATTGTTATATTATTATAGTATTACATCATACACTTATAATGTAATATTACAATAATATATTTGAATGAAATATTTTATCGAAGAAGATAAAATATCAACTCTCAATAATTGCCTCTTTAAAAATTCCTCCATTAAATAAATATTTCTTTATCATTTTTATCAATAATTAATTATTCACAAATAATATTACAAAATCACAATAATGACAACCAGGTCATTCCTAGGAAAGAGGGGGCTTTCCGATAAGAATTTCTCCTTACTAGCGCGCAATTAGATTAACTAACCCCTTTCCTAGACAGAACTTCCTAGACATTACCAATAATGCTGTCTAATAATATTATTCAAATAATATGAATTATTGATTTGATAATGTAAAATATTGTGCAGTGATAATTATTGAAACAACAATAATATAAATTACTGTGTAATACCGTGTGCTACTGTGCAACAACGCGTATTACTTTATCTTAACCACCGGGTATTTTAACAGTGTTAACGGTAACCGTTACGCTGTTATTTATAGAAAACTTATTCTTGTCATTTTCTTCATCCGACAGTTTTTCGTTATGGGGCCCACAAATGGCTGCGCCGTAGTACGAATATTCCCCGACAACAATGAATATTTTATAACCACTTGCTTATTTTAAAATATTTGCTTATTTTGCCCATAACTTCCCACATTTATCAAATTATTCTAAAATAATATATAGAGAAAATTCAATTTTATTCATAATAAGTTGGGGTCTTACAACCTCCCCTCCTTATGAAATTTCGTCCTCGAAATTGATGTACGTACCTGGTGTTTCGAAAAGGTTAGGATACCTCGCTTTTATTTTCGATTCTAAATCCCAGGTTATATATTGAATAGCATGGTTCCTCCACAAAACTTTGACTTATGTTATAACCTTTGTGCGTAGGACATGCTCCTTCCTATCCAAGATCTTGACAGGTACCTCTTCATACGTTAAATCTTCTGTTATCTCGTCTGGTTCTAACTCAATAATGTGGTTTGGGTCTTTCACATATTTACATAGCACGGATATGTGAAACACGTTATGAACACGGGACATGCTTAGAGGTAAAGCGAGTCTATAGGCCACATTTCTTACTCAGTCAAGAATCTCAAATGTACCAATAAATCGTGGGTTGAGCTTTCCTCTCTTTCCAAATCTTGTAACTCCTTTCCACGGAGCAACACGTAACAGTACATGATCCCCAACATTAAATTCCACGTCCTTTCGATGAAGATCCACATAACTCTTTTGTCGATCATGTGCCGTTTGTATACGTTGTCGGATCATTTGGATCTTTTTCGTGGTCATACGTACTAACTCCGGTCCCAACAATGTTGCTTCACCCACCTCATCCCAACATACTGGAGAACTACACTTTCGCTCATACAATGCCTCGAATGAAGCTACGCCTATACTTGCCTGATAACTGTTATTATGGGAAAATTCAACCAATGGTAGGTACTTATCCCAACTCCCTTTGAAGTCTAGAACACAGAGTCTCAATAGATCTTCAAGAGTTTGAATAGTCCTTTTCGATTGCCCGTCCGTTTGAGGATGATATGCCGAAACTAAATCATAAATTCGTGCCCATAGCTTTCTGCAAACTGACCCAAAATCGTGAAGTGAATCTTGGGTTACGATCCAAAACATTGGATACTGGCATGCCATACAACCTAACAATATCATTCACGTACATACGGGAAAGACGCTCAAGGGAATAAGTCTCCCGTATCAGTAAGAAATGAGCAGACTTGGTTAATCTATCAATAATAACCCAAATCGCATCTATGCCTTGAGAAACCTTGGGAAGACCCGTAACGAAATCCATGGTAATGTGTTCCCACTTCGACTTTGGAATCTCAAGTGGTTGCAATGGACCCTTTGGCACTTGATGCTCCGCCTTGACACGTTGACACGTTAAACACCTCGAGATAAACTCCACGATTTCTCTTTTCATATTGCTCCACCAAAATGTATGTCGAAGATCACGATACATTTTGGTACTCCCAGGATGGATTGCAAACGATGTGTTGTGTGCCTCCATCATGATTTTATGCTTCAAGTTAGAATCATTAGGAACACAAAGTCTGGAGTTAACTCAAAGTATTCCTTCTTCATTGATTCTTGCTTCTGGAATAGCACCTTCTTGCACCTTCTTCATCATCTTCATCAGCTTCGGGTCTGTAGCTTGAGCAGCTTTAACTTTATCAATTAAAGCTGGTTCTACGCGTATACTTGACATCATCATGTGGGTCCCCGGAGTCTTGAAATCTATCTCCATCTTTTGTAAGTCACACAGAATACGCCTTTGTGTTGACAGCATCACACTCATTCCCGCATATGATCTTCTACTCAACGCATCAGCTACCACGTTCGCTTTACCAGGATGGTATTGTATGGTATGGTTATAATCTTTCAACAGCTCAAGCCAACATCGTTGCCTGCATGTTGAGTTCTTTTTGAGTAAAGAAATATTTAAGGCTCTTATGATCCGTATAGATTTCCACTTTCTCTCCATACAAGTAGTGTCTCCAGATCTTCAACGCAAAAATGACTGCTGCCAACTCTAGATCATGAGTAGGACAATTCCTCTCATATTCCTTGAGTTGTCGCGAGGCATAGGCGATGACTTTTCCATGTTGCATGAGAACACATCCTAACCCTTTGCCCGAAACATCGCTGTTGATAACAAATCCATCCAAACCAGATGGTATTGTCAGAACAGGTGACGTGATAAGTCTCCTCTTGAGCTCTTGGAAGCTCTTCTCGCATTCGTTATGGGGTTTTAGAAATAAGTTTTGTATCGGGTTCAAGGTCAATAAAGAATTCAACTTCACGTTCTGGGGGTAGACCAGGAAGTTATTTGGGAAATACATCAGGAAACTCATTAACAACAGAAATATTATTCGAATCTGACGTATTTTGGTTTAGATCAGTGACATGGGCTATGAAAGCTTGACATCCGTTTTTCAATAAACGAGTAGCTTTATGACTTGAAATGACATTGATTGATTTTAGTGATTTAGTGGTTTGGATTCGCACAACAGGTTGGTTAGGAATATGAAAACTAACAACCTTACGAAAATAATCAATTTTGGCATGATAAGTGATTAATCAGTCAATTCCTAAAATCACGTCAAATGCAAGTATTTTCAAAGATATAAGATCAACCGGTAGGGTGAGGGTACCAATTTGAATCAAGTAGGATTTGTAAACTGTAGATGTAACAAAGGTTTCTTCCAACGGAAGTTTCAACAGATAAGTCAAAGTCTAATTTCTAAGATGTCAAGTTCAAATGTTGAGCACAAGCAGGTGAAATAAAAGAATGGGTAGCACCGGTGTCTAATAAGGTATAAACTTTGCAAGAGTTTATGATTGGCTTATCCGTGATCACCTCGTTCGAGTTCCTCGCATTTTGGCCAGTCACAACAAACGCTCTTCCAGGAACCACCGACTTCGACATGTTCGGAACAGCCTTTGGAGGCACCATCCCCGCTGAACTTGGTTTCGCTGCAGGACACTCTCGAACTATATGACCTTCCTTTCCACAGTTATACCACATGTTGAATTGTTGTGGGCAGTTTGGGCTGATGTGTCCCTCTTTCCTGCATTTATAACATACGCCCGGTGGTCGTTCTCCTCCCTTAAAAATAGTTGATGCTGGTGTTGTAACGATTGTGATTTTATATAATAATTTTAAATATTTATTGAGTTAAATAAATGAATTATGTGATTTTATGGAGTGGTTTAATTAAGTGTTATATATTAATTAAATGAATGTTTAATATTTAATTTAATTGATGTATATTAATTTTATAGTATAGTTCTAATTTAATTGAAATAATTAAATTAGATGATTTATGTGTTAAGTGTTACATGGATTATAATTAGCGAGTAATTATAACTATGTGATAATTTTATGTGAATTAATTTTTGTTGGATTTTAATTAATTTAAATTAGATGTTAAAGGATTTAATTAATTAAAGTGTAACATTAAAATATATGTAAAATGATTTATTAAAATAAAAGAAAAAGAGTTTTAAATGATTTTACCCAAATAAGGCCCTTACTTGTGTTTTAAAAGACTTTTGCCAAACAGAGCCCTTACACTAGTTTAAACCTGATTTACCCTAAACCATGTCTAGATTAATAAAACTAGTTTCTAATTTTCATGTTGCCAAACAAGCCAAAAGGGCTTTTGAATTTTGTAACTGATAATTTAGTGTAATTAGTACACGTATTATGATATATCAGTTATATTTCCTATACTACGTTGGAAAAAACTACGTTAGTTTATTTGATCCTAAGTTTAACTAAGAACTAAGAAAGAAAGAAAGGACACAGAAGAGAGAAAAGAGAAGAAGAAGAGAAAGAAAGGGAAAACTTGTGAGAATCAAAGCAATTAGCATCATCTTCTTCTACAATCATCTAAGCAATAAGGGTATGTCTCAATTTCATTATATATTTTATGTATTTTCCTTATGATATTCATGGGTATGAGCTCTCTGTGTATATGATTTTGCATTAAAGTTATACATATATGATGTACATCTATAAATTTTGTTTATAATAGTTTATATATGAATTGTATGCCATAAACAAGGATTTCAAAAAATCAAATTTTGTCAGAATATATTTGAAGTGGAGAATATGTGTTCATATGGAGTTTTCAGGTTTTGGTTGATTTTTAAGTAAAATTGATAAAATTAGTATATGTCAATATGCCTATTTGGAATATTTTCGTAATGCTATCTTCAGTCATGATAATAATTCATGTATTATAATTTAAATTGGTGGAGAATTTGAATTACAGAGAATTGTTTTGAGGAAATATGAGTTTTATGAAAAAAATATCAAATTTGATTTCTAAAACTTTTGATTATTGTTGTTTAGATGGTTTTTTTGTTTGGAAACATGTTATATGTGTGTATTGTCTCAAGTATGTGCTATACATTGTTCCAGTAGCTTGTAATTATCGATTGTTGGCTTGTATGGGTTAATCGGTGAAACAGGGTGCCGTTGCTGTCTGTCTCTGTCCGTGTTCCTGCGCAACTGCGCCGATAACACAGCCAAAAGCAGTGCAGCTGCGCCGACTGACTTTCACAGACTTAACACCTGCGCAGCAGCTCCGGTGCCAAGGTCTGTGGCTGCATAGCTGCGCTGCTGGCTGTGCAGAGACAGTGAGTTAGTTCGATTGGATTGTGCAGTTTTTATTCTAGCTCAAGTTAAATGGTTTATGATGATGAACATGTATCCAGTTAATATAACATGTGTTAGCATGAATTCGATAGCTTCATATTTGGAAAATAAAAGAAGTTTTGAAAACCTTAATTAATTGTAACATGAGTTACTTAATTATAATTTGATTAATTATAATTAAGAGTAAATGTTTAAATTAAAGTATAATTTTGTTAAATTATGATGAGTACTAGTTAATTTATTTTAATCAATTAGATGTTAATTTAAATTATAATTTATGTAATTATAATTTAATAAATGAATGTTTAATTATGGATTATAAGTTGTTAATTACATGATGAATTATAATGCATGATGTAGTTTAATTGACTTTAAATTATAATCGTGTATGATTTAAGATGTAATTATAATTTAAGTAATTATAATTAGATTAAGTGTTTGAATTATAATTGTTAATTATAAGTTAGTTAAATACATAACTAATTTAATTATATGAGTATGTATGTGATATAATTAACTATGTGATGGTTGATTATTATTATTTATTTAATTAGAGTGAGTTAACCATGAGGGTTAACCACTTATGTGAGTTAGTTAGGTGTTAACTAATTTAGGTTATTATGATTGAATGTATATAGGAAGTGTTAAAGTACGTGATTGTGTTAAGTAACTTGCGCTTAAGGTAAGTCTTCTAAACCCTAAACTAGTTTATTTATTTAAGTTCAATTATTCATTGTTTGAGATTGTTCTTTTATTGGACAAGTAATCATTGAAAGTTCATGACGTAGTTACGGTAACCTTGACTTATTGTTCAAGCAAGGTCTGTATATTCTTTTTAGATGCTTTAAATTTACTTCTGAAGCATATGTTAGTTCGTAGTTCTTTCACTTACGAATTATTCTAAGTTATTGAAAGTCGATTCAACTAATCCTAAGTTGATGAACGTGAACTCTAAATTACCTTATAAGCTTATCCAAACCATACTTCCTTTGGTGCAGACTTGTATTCAATTCCTGAGTTGAACAACCCTATTTGTTAGGGGAGGTTACTACGTGAAAGCGTTAAGATGTTTGTGCACAATACATGGTACGAAGGGCTGATCCCCCTAAGTACGAGTTAAGGTCCATAGTCTTATTGACTGTTAAAGGTTTAAATAGAAATGTTTATAACCTAGGACAAAAGTTCAAAGGTCTTATGACCCTCAATAAATTCTATATTCAAATTTTAATGTTGATAGAGAATTATTATTCAATTTTTTACTGTTAAAGTAAGCTAAGTTATTCAAATCTTTTTAAAGATATCTTTTCATGTATTTATTATTGTTAAACTCCAGTAAGCTGTTGTTTGCTCACTCTTGCATTAAATAACAATTGCAGCTAAGGTTGATAATATTGATGCCCCGTCTATGAGTAAAGGCAAAGGAAAGATGAACAAGTGAAGACTTGTTTAATTAGTTTGAAATGATTGTAATAAGACTTTGATAGTATGTTTTTATTTCCGCACTTTATTATTATGTCAAGGTTAGAGTAATCCTGGGATTATTTTTGAAAGGATGTAACCCTTGTTTTAAGGGAGACTTTATTGTTTTAAATAAAGGTTGTAATTTACTTTGAAAAATTATTGGGTAGATGTATGTTTATTCAGAAAGTGAACACCAAATCATGTGGAAACGAAGTACCCGGATTTAGGGGTGTCACAGGTTGGTATCAAAGTTGTAGGTTATGAAACTTTAGGTGGGGGAAAACCTTAGGTAGTAACCTTATAGGTAAGATCGAAAAGATAGATGTGATAGGTAAAGATAATAAAATACCTTATGTGCTATGTGTTTACATTTTTGTATTCGAAGAGTGACGACTCGATAACACGTAATAATGAACTTTAAAATTCTTTTGTCAGGATGTCGAATTTTGGAGAATCTAGTCAGGCTAGAGAGGATATACCTCAGGTGCCTAGAGAGGAGGAGCCCCATGACATACATGTTGTCTGGGAGCAGCTGGTTAGGAGAGAGCCATCTCCAGTGATCACCGTAGCTGGTCAGGAGCGTGAGCTGACACCAATTCTAGAGGAGGAGGAAGAGGACGAGTCTTAAGAAGAGGAAGAGGATCCCGAAGAGGAATTCCCACCTCACTCTACTAGTGCTGAGATGTATGAGGCAGTCTACAACTGTAACGTGGAGCTTCATGGTAGAGTTGAAGAGCTCGAGGAAACCATCCAGCAGCGGGGCGAGACTATCGAGGATATGGCTAGTGACCTAGGAGAAGCACAGTGGAACCTAATACACGTGGAAAAGGATCGAGACGAGGCTCGAGCAGAGTTAGCAAAGCTGAAGAAAGACATCCAGGAGTAGTCGACGAAGTATGCCAGAGCTGAGGAGATAAGCTTGAGGGCTACTCATCGAGCCAATCGAGCTGAAGATGAAGCGGAAGCCAAGAGGGCCAAGCTGAGGGAGGCATAGTATTCTTTCCATACAGCGATAGAAAGAGCCCAGGACCGTGTTTTCTACTACCCAGCTTAGTTCCAAGGTTTACCATGCTATGTGGTGGACCGAAGAACGTCATTTTGGGTAATGGAAGGGGAACGTAGAGAGGCTGTGCGACGTATCAATATGCCTAGGCAGTAGTAGAGTTTTATTTATGTGTTGTTTTTTAATAAGTAATGTAAATCCCATAATTTGAGAAAAGAATGGGATGAGTGAATAATCTAATCCTGTAACTTTTCTAGTTCAGGAAGGATGATGTAAATAGCAGAAATGCTATCTGATTGATGTTTTTTTAAACTACGAGTAAGGAATAAAAGAAGTTTATTTAACGTGCTATATGTTCTATGTGAACTGAATTATTCAAACGTTTAAGTATGAACTTGAATATTTAAAAATTGAATAAAGGATCTAATAATAATATTTTCTTAACAGAAAATGCCTCCTAGAAGAAGACCAATGCGTCAAAACCCCGAGGGTTCGACGAACAACAACAATAATGATGGGACAAATCCCAACTCGGTTTAGCAGTTGGTGAACCTATTAACAGGAGGTCTTGCGAATCAGCCGCAAGTGCAGGGTACGACTTTCAAGGAATTCAAGGCAGTAGGACCGCCTGAATTCAAGTGGTTGACCAACCCTATCGAGTCTCAGACGTGGGTGATGGAAATGTAGAAGGTCTTCGACGTAGCGAGGGTATGTGAAGACCAGAAGACAGCGTTCGCGGCTTTTATGTTGAAGTCGGATGCTAGCTTTTGGTGGCAGGCTAATAAGACCCGAGAGGGAGAAAGAGTCATGACGTGGGAACGTTTCAAGGAAATGTTCAACGAGATGTACTTCCCAGTGAGTTCGCAGGATCAGATAGAGGTCCAGTTCCTAGAGCTTAAGTAGGGAGGGATGACGGTGTCCGAGTATGCCGCTAAGTTCAACGAACAGGCCAGGTTCGCTACTTACCAGGTTAGTACTGATGCTAGGAAGGCGAGGAGGTTTGAGCGGGGACTAAAGCCCAGGCTCTACAGCAAGGTTTTCATGTTCCAGCTGAACATATTTGCGGCTGTGCTGGAAAAGGCCATACTTGCTGAGGGAGGATGCGAAGCGGTGACGAAGTTCAACCAAGATAAGAAGAAGAAGGACGAAGTGGAAACAAGGCTGGGGGTAGCAGAGCTGTGAACCAGAAGAGGAAATGGACTGACAACACCTCTGCTGGGAGTCAGCAAGGAAGCCAGCAGAAGAGGAAGTTCGAAGCATGTACGACATGCGGTAAGAATCACACTGACGTGTGCATAAAGGGAAAGCGGGTGTGCTTCAACCGTGGTCAGGAAGGCCACATTGCGCCTAATTGTCCAAACCCAAAGAAGGGAGCTTGCTTCATATATGGATCCAAGGATCACATGGCTCACAGTTGCCCTAAGAAGCTGACGGCAGGGTTAACAGGGAGCGGAGGGAATGGAAGCGGCAGTACCGTGACCATCGCCGCACCATTGCAAGCTGTTCGACCCATTACACATACATTCAACATGACGATGCAGGATGCTGTGCAATCAAAAGACGTGGTGTCAGGTATTATTCTGATCAATAGTATAAATGCATATGTATTATTTGATTCGGGTGCTACTTGTTTATTCATATCTGATAATTTTGCTAAAACCCTAGACTTACCTATAGAGGAGTTAGCTTACCCATTGAACATAGAAATTGCGAATAGGGAGGTTATTCCTATGAAGAGTGTATATAAGAACTGTAAATTGGACATTAAGGGATTCCGATTAAACTTAGGGAATTCAAGATCGTACTGGGTATGGATTGGTTGTTCAACCATGGGGCGATAATCGACTATCAGAAGAAGTCGGTGAACCTTATGACTCTGTCGAAGTTAGTATTCTATGGTAGCAAATGGCCTAGACAAGCGAGTTGTTTGACGATTATGCAAGCCAAGAAATTTCTGACGCAAGGCTGTGTAGGATATCTAGCCTACATAGTAGATACGCGTAAGGAAAGTCCAAAGGTGGAGGAGATATCGATAGTTAAGGAGTTTGTGGACATTTTTCCGAGTGACTTGCCAGGACTTCCGCCAGATAGGGAGACAGAGTTCGTGATCAATTTAGCGCCGGGAACTGCTCCAATTTCGAAGGCTCCGTACCGAATGGTTCCAGTTGAGATGAAGGAACTTATGGTTCAACTACAAGAATTGTTGGACAAGAAGTATATTTAATCGAGCGTTTCGCCGTGGGGAGCGCCAGTTTTGTTTGTTAAGAAGAATAATGGGTCGATGCGTCTTTGCATTGACTATAGGGAGTTGAACAAAGTTACGATCAAGAATAGGTACCCTTTACCTAGGATCGATGACCTGTTTGATCAACTGAAGGGTGCGAAGTACTTCTCGAAAATTGATTTGAGAAGGGGGTATCATCAGTTGAAGGTGAGAAGAGAAGATATACCGAAAACTGCTTTTAGGACTCAATATGGTCATTTTGAGTTCTTGGTGATGTCATTTGGTCTCACGAATGCCCCAGCTGCATTTATAAACTTAATGAACAGGGTGTTTAAGCCATTTATAGACAAGTTCATGGTGGTGTTCATAGATGACATCCTGGTATATTCCAAGACCGAGAAGGAACATTCTGAACACTTACGACTAACCTTAGAATCGTTGAGACGAGAGAAGCTATATGCTAAATTCTCGAAATGTGAATTCTGGTTGGAACGTGTGCAATTTCTTGGCCACGTGATCGACAAGGATGGTATTTTGGTGGATCCGTCTAAGGTCAAAGCTATAATGAATTGGGATCAGCCGAAGACGCCGTCTGAAGTGAGGAGTTTCTTGGGATTGGCAGGTTATTACCGGAGATTTATCCAAAACTTTTCTAGAATCGCAACTCCATTAATAAATTTAACTCGTAAAACAGTTAAGTTTGTTTGGACGAAAAAGTGTAAGGAAAGTTTTCAGGAGTTGAAGAAGAGGTTGAGTACTACGCCTGTGTTGTCTTTACCGGATAATACGGGGAATTTCGTAGTATATAGCGATGCCTCACATAAAGGATTAGGCTGTGTGTTGATGCAGAGCGGCTAAGTCATTGCCTATACGTCATGTCTACTGAAGGATTATGAGAAGGGGTATCCGACCCATGATTTAGAGTTGGCAGTAGTAGTGTTTGCTCTAAAGATATGGAGACACTACTTATATAGAGAAACGTGTGAGATATACACAGATCACAAGAGTCTGAAGTATATTTTCACCTAGAAGGATTTGAATATGCGTCAAAGAAGATGGTTGGAACTGATCAAGGACTACGATTGCGAGATACTTTACCATCCGGGTAAAGCTAACGTTGTCGCCGACGTTTTGAGGAGAAAAGGTAGGGAGATGCTGAATGTGTTAACTGATCAGGATCAGTTGATAGAACAGATGGCTAGATTGGAGTTGGAAGTGAAGTTTCCGAAGGAATCGAATGAGAAGTTGTTTCAAGTAACTACTGGTTCTACTCTAGTAGACAAAGTGAAAGAAGCACAACTTCACAATGAATAATGTGAGAAGATTCGGAAAAGGATAATTGATGGTGAAGAGTTCGAGTTCAAGATCAATAAGGAAGGTCTGTTACGGTTTAAAGGTAGAATCTGGGTACCGCCAGTACCAGAGGTCAAAGAAGAGATTCTGAGCGAACTCATAGTTCTAGATATTCTATTCACCTTGGGAGTACTAAGATGTACTAGGATCTCAAGCATCATTTTTGGTGGCTGAATATGAAGAGGGACGTTGCTGAATGCGTTGCTAAGTGCTTGGCGTGCCAGAAAGTTAAAGTAGAACACTAGAGACCCAGTGGTTTACTACAACTATTAGAAATTCCAGAGTGGAAGTGGGAGCACATCACGATGGATTTCCCGGTGGGTCTTCCAGCGACTCAGAAGGGATTTTATGCTATATGGGTTATAGTGGATCGACTGACGAAGTCAGCTCACTCTTTGCCGATCAGGGTTAAGTACAACTTGGACCAATTGGCAAAACTGTATGTCAAGGAAATTATTTCTCGACACGGTGTTCCGGTGTTGATTGTGTCGGACAGAGATCCGCATTTCACGTGTAATTTCTGGAAGCGTTTGCAAGAATGTCTGGGAATGCAATTGCGAATGAGTACAGCTTACCATCCTCAGACTGATGGCCAGAGCGAAAGAACGATTCAGACGCTTGAGGATATGCTAAGAGCTTATGTGATGGACTTCAAGGGAAGCTAGGAGGATCATCTACCGTTGGTAGAGTTCGCCTAGAATAATAGTCATCATGCGAGTATCGGCATGCCGCCTTACGAAGCATTATACGGCAGAAATGCAGAACCCCCTTGTGCTGGGATGAAGTCAGTGAACGTCAGTTGTTGGGACCGGAATTAGTACAACAAACCGCCAAAATTATGAAGCTGATCAGAACAAGATTTGTTGTTGCTCAAGACAGACAGAAGAGGTATGCCGATCTACATCGACAGAACCTAGAATTCTTACCAGGGAGTTTCGTTTTCCTGAAGGTATCTCCCTAGAAGGGGAATATTCAATTTGGTAAGAAGGGGAAACCGAGTCCCCGATTTATTGGACCTTTCAAGGTATTACGAAAGGTGGGCGAGGTAGCTTACGAGATTGCATTACCTCCGGAGCTCGAGAATATACACAATGTCTTTCATATTTCCGTGTTAAGACCTTACAAGCACGATTATAAACATGTAATAGAATTTACAATTCGATAAAGACTTAACATATGAAGAAGGGCTTGTTCAAATAGTTGATAGAAAGGAACAAATACTTAGGAATAAAGTGATACCTTATGTTAAGATAATCTGGAGGAACCACAGTGCTGAAGAAGTTACGTGGGAACTCGAAGATGTTATGATGAAATCTTATCCGCAATTATTTGATTTACTTTTTGTGTGTACCCCTTATGTACCGATTCTGGGGACAGAATTCTTTTAAGGGGGGAAGAATGTAATAGACAAAAAAAATTTTATGTGTGATTCTGGGGACAGAATCCTTTTAAGGAGGGAAGATTGTAACAATTGTGATTTTATATAATAATTTTAAATATTTATTGAGTTAAATAAATGAATTATGTGATTTTGTGGAGTGATTTAATTAAGTGTTATATATTAATTAAATGAATGTTTAATATTTAATTTAATTGATGTATATTAATTTTATAGTATAGTTCTAATTTAATTGAGAGAATTAAATTAGATGATTTATATCTTAGGTGTTACATGGATTATAATTAGCGAGTAATTATAACTATGTGACAATTTTATGTGAATTAATTGATGTTGGATTTTAATTGATTTAAATTAGATGTTAAAGGATTTAATTAATTAAAGTGTGTGACGCCCCCAAATTCAGGTACCTTCAAACCCATGATATGGTGCTACAATCTACTCATACATTCAATTGAGGACATCAATATCAATGTATAAGTTTACTAATTATTATATTCTATTAAATTCCTTCTCAAGTATTCGTAACCAATACATTGTTCTGTGTCATAATATCAGTAAATACAATACTAATACTATACTATTACAAAGGTCACTACTTGTCCAGCTTGGACTTGCCTTTGTCTTTACCGGATCCTTCGGTCCGTTCGTTCTTAGCTGAAAGCATTTAGTTTTAAGCAAGAATGAGCATAAACAGCTCAGCAAGTTAAACAGTATATCTTGAAACCACAAAATCAAGAATCATATTCCTTGGTCTTCAATAATTGTACAATAGTTATGAAGTACTTAAGAATAATCAAAATATCATTTTGATTCCTTTAAAACCATTCCCAAAGACTTTATAGCCTCTTCGGAATCCATCTTAGTGAACGACCATGAACCATATTTTAGTTCTCATTCATGAAAAGAACAACCCGGCACGAAGGCCGTAAGTTCGATATAGCTTACGAGCACATCTAGGTGATCAGCCTATAGCACTCTATGTTGATCAACACTCATACATTAAACGTGTTTACGTTTAATTCGTGGCAACCTCACGTGCCTGTCGAATTAATGACGTTTAAAACCATTGTTCTATTCATACTCAGGTTTACCTGAGAATCCGTACCAAGCAATTGGCATAGGATCATAGCATTATATATATTTTGGAAAGATTTGTGGAAAAACCCACCAAAATATGCTAAATCTTAGTTTAGCCGAATCAAATGGCATCGACTATTCAATAACAGTTCATGCATAAGTAATTATGCACAATGACCTCTTGCCCAACCATAACGTATAGACAAGAGTTTAGAAAACTTGGATTCATAGTAAAGTATGAACGAAATTAGAAAACTTGCCTTCGCATCTTCTAAACCTTTACACGTAGTCTATTCAGTCTTTACAACGTCTACAAAGCATAACACAAAGCATACCTATAAGAATTCATTATCGATATACCAAGTATAGCCTAACTTCTCCTTCTTGTATAACTTAATCAAAATGTTAAATTAATAACATTCATTTAAGTTATTTAATGTTCATAACGGCTTAATAACATCCTATGTTATAAACCAACTCTTCTTAATCATCACTAGGCATGATGATTAAACGAGTATTTAACTTGTTCCTTAACTTAGTTTTGGTTAACGTCCAAAACTTAAGTTTAATTATGTTTATTTAACATTTAATTTTCATAAACTCTTACTTAAACATGTTGTTTAAGGTTTACATTACATCACTTACTAGCCCCTTAATGATATGCAAAAGGTTAAGTAATTATTAACAATGTCAAATTTTCTGACGTGCTGGCGCTGCGGCGCCAGATTTTGCCATTAGAGTGGCGCTGCAGCACTACTCCTCTAGAGATTTCTCCAGGGAGTGGCGCTGCAGCACCGAATTAAGCCTATTGGCTGGCGCTGCGGCGCTAGCTCTGCAACTTAGAAAAATTTCTAAGTCTTTGAAAATTCTGAAATTCCGGAGTCCGTAACTTGATCGTTATAACTCGGAATTGGTTCGTTCCAAAGCCAAAAGTTCATAAACAACATGCTCTACCATCCTATCAAGTCAGAATTTGTTTCTGAATTCGTCGGCGATAAATTCGCTGATTAATCCATTTTTACATTTTCGTTAAACGTTTGTGAACATTTGACTCTCAAATCTTTGTTTTAAGTCGGAATCAATCCATTCTTTCCCTCGCAAGTCTTATTTAACTAAATTCACGTGTTGCAATTGAAAACCATCATTTTTGATGCTCAAGACGACTTTTGACTTCTAATCCGAGAAATTTACGTTTTCAACGATTATCGTCTAATCGCGTAACTTTCGCCGAATCTTCGTTCTTCATTATTATTACTCCAAACCACTTGGAATCAATCCCATGGTTGATTATTACTAATTCTAATCACTCAAAACATTTAAGTTTTTCATGGTTTCACATGTTCATTAGTCCATTTCCTATGAATTCATTAAGTCCATTATTAGTACCTAATCAATTCTTAGTCTTCCATCATGCATGGCTTGTTAAGGTTCTTAGTTACTCATTAAGCCATCCTTATAACTTTTTAGGGTTCATGCTTTCTCTAACACTTCTCTATCAAAATTATTATTGAAAGAAAAGATGATGTTTATATACTTTCTTATGGTTATACCTTTTGTGTTCTTTGTGGAGTGAGTATGGAGACTCAATGGTCTTCTTCCTTCTTGATTGATGAGTTAACTAAGCAAAGCTCAATCTAGCTTCTTTTTCTTCTCTCTCTCTCTCTATCTCTTTGTTGGAGGAATTGTCAAACAACAAAATAATGAAGAGCAAGCTCAATATTTATAGCAGTTGGCAAGACTTAGGGTAAATTAGTCTTTTAAGCCCAACCTCCTCAACTATTCCCACCTCCTCAATTACTTTCCCACCAAGTTTGAGCCCATGTGTTGGCACATGGCCAACCATGTCCCCCCTTGTGCTCTCCCATGTTCCCCCATGTGACACATGGGTAGTGGGTTGAACCATGGGTTAAGCCCACCTGTTTACCCAACGGTTCGACCCATGGGTTAAACTTATTAACTTTTAATTCCAATTCAATTCGTTTTAACGTATTTACTCCGTATAAAAATTTGTATTGTATGTTGTATAATTCTCGTATTCTCTCCGTATTATTCTTGTATAATACCTCGTATTATACACGTATTCTTTTCGTACAATAATCATTTATTATTATACGTAAACAATTATTTCATTAGATCACTTTCCCTAACCGTTAGGATTTTAAGTCCCTACGCGAAAACTTCGTGAATCATAAATGAAATATTATTACATATTCCATCTCGTATCGAAATCCTATCATTACTTGTTTCTCGGAATTTCAAAATAAATTCCCGAGCAGAAAAGGATGAATAGTGATTCCTGCACTTTTCCTCCCGAGAAAACTTTTCTCGGTTAACTTAACTTTTCACGGTATATTACCATCAAATCTTTCGACAGAACATCATTCTAACATTCTGAACTCTCGGAATGGCATAGAGTCTCAAACCCTAACCCTTAGGGTTGAATAGTGTCTATTTTGTCCTTTCCCAAAATATTTTTATTCTCGAAAATCTTTTATTTTTGTCTTATAAATTCATATCATTTATTCCTAGCACGTAGCCAGAATCCTACTTATTTCTGCATTCTCCAGGTCATAAAATGACCTACAATTAGCTTACTTAGTTTAATAAACAAATAATCCAAATTTTATTCAATAAATCAAATAAAAATTCATTTACATAAACGCTCGATTTTCTCGGGCGTTACAAAGTGTAACATTAAAATATGTGTAAAATGATTTATTAAAATAAAAGAAAAAGAGTTTTAAATGATTTTACCCAAATAAGGCCCTTACTTGTGTTTTAAAAGACTTTTGCCAAACAGGGCCTTTACACTAGTTTAAACCTGATTTACCCTAAACCATGTCTAGATTAATAAAACTAGTTTTTAATTTTCATGTTGCCAAACAAGCCAAAAGGGCTTTTGAATTTTGTAACTGATAATTTAGTGTAATTAGTATGTGTATTATGATATATCAGTTATATTTCCTATACTACGTTAAAAAAAACTACGTTAGTTTATTTGATCCTAAGTTTAACTAAGAACTAATAAAGAAAGAAAGGACACAGAAGAGAGGAAAGAGAAGAAGAAGAGAAAAAAAGGGAAAACTTGTGAGAATCAAAGCAATTAGCATCATCTTCTTTTACAATCATCTAAGCAATAAGGGTATGTCTCAATTTTCTTATATATGTTATGTATTTTCCTTATGATATTCATGGGTATGAGCTCTCTATTTATATGATTTAGCATGAAAGTTATACATATATGATGTACATCTATAAATTTTGTTTATAATGGTTTATATATGAATTGTATGCCATAAACAAGGATTTCAGAAAATCAAATTTTGTCAGAATATATTTTAAGTGGAGAATATGTGTTCATATGGAGTTTTCATGTTTTGGTTGATTTTTAAGTAAAATTGATAAAATTAGTATATGTTAATATGCCTATTTGGAATATTTTCGTAATGCTATCTTCAGTCATGATAATAATGCATGTACTATCATCAAATTAGTATATATAGTATATGAACTGCAAAAAGCTTCTAAACATCCCAGCATTCATCGTTTGATCGGTGGGGTTGTTTATAGTAGGAATATTGCCTTCTTGTTGCACGTTCTCCTGGTTGGTGATTAAAGGTGTCTCAACGGTCTCATTCACTCCATTGTTAACATTCTCAGCTGTCATTCTCAAATACTGCCATAAAACAAAGGTAAATTAAACAAATTAAAATATCACATATTAACCTTATACTCCGATCAACCAATGAAATACCACATAAGCTTAGGTAGGACATACTAGTCAAGGATTTACCCGTCTCTCCCCTCCTAGTTCTATTCCCCGATCTCCGCTTAAGACTATATCCCTAAGCTCTGATACCAACTGTGACGCCTCCAGAATAGGTCCAATCAACCCAACCCATTCTGAGTCGCCAAACACATGGTACAGAATCCAAATACAAACTTTTATATCAAAAGGTCGTGAGCAGGATGACCATACAAGTTGTGAGTGTCAATACAAATCGTATATAATACGAAATATGAACACTCAAATTTAATCCTCAATAGTTACAATTATTTTCACACTATTATACAAAAATAGTGAGGACTACTACTGCTCTAACTCTGCCCATCACTCTGTTCCCCGACTAGTCCCTGTAACATTCTCATTTTCTGAAGAGGACAATAGATGAAAACGTTGAGCTCAACTAGCCCAGTAAAGAATATTATGACTAAGATAATGCAGAATAATTTATCGTTAGTCTTTAACAAATCAGATAAAATATTATGGATAACAAGTTTTAGATCAACAACTGCAGTGGAATTAACAATGCATCAGAAGAGTTAAGTAGGAAATAATGTCTATTATCTTCTATGATTTAAAAGTCCATAATCAATATTTTATCCCTGTAACATCAATCAATATATATCTTGAATCAAATATTCATCTTTGCACTACAGGCCAAAGATATTCATTTGTATCACCAGTTGGTCATGTTCATCTCAACACCTGTCCATCTTTGCACTACGGGCCAAAGATATTCATCAGGTAATCATTCATCTTTGCACTACAGGCCAAAGATATTCATCAGGTAATCATTTATCTTTGCACTACAAGCCAAAGATATTCATCAAGTAATAATTCATCTTTGCACTACAGGCCAAAGATATTCAGTTATATCATCATTTAGGACTGAGGATGATGAAAATAATACAAATAACGAATCCAGTGAGATAAATGACAAAAATTAGGGATTCATAATTTAGTTTATCCAAGTTCAAGAATACTCCATAATAATCAATTATGGAGCAAAATTCAAATATGAAGATCAAAACTTGGATCCAATCACAGATAAGAACTATAATAGCCAACTTGGATAAAGAAAAGAAAATTTAATTTTTCTGTGAATAGTACCGTATTCGTGAATAATGCCGTCTACGTGAATCGTGCTGTATACGTGAATAGTAACCCCAATATAAAAAGATAAAAATTTCATAATAAAATTCATACCAATATTTCGGTGTCATGATATTGAAAGAAATAACATCATTTTTGAAAAAAATAGCATCCCTTACCTCAAAAAAATAGTACTTCTGACTGGAATATCGGATATAATGCTGAAGGAAACTTATATTGTATAGCAACACTCAAAGTATCGAAATACTCACAAAAATACGCTCAATATTATAGAGAGAGAAAACTTCTGATTCTGGTGTAATTTTCAAATTCTAACTAAGCACCCTATTTATAAGAAAATGCTTAGAACGCCAAAGGAGAAAATTTAATAAAATAATATTTTATAAAAAAAAAATTCACGCCCACCACTTGACCAAATTCATCAGCACACCAGTGGGGCCCACCAACATTTAAAAAACATTTTTCTTTTAAAAAATATGTATAACCCCAAAAATTAATTCAGACCCAATATTCCGGAACTTCTATAATTCATAAAAAATAGCCGTTTTATCAGAAAAATATGAATCCTATGTCCATTCCATAGAAAATTTAATTCTCTACAACTTTGTAAAAGAAAGTTTTTCTAAATTTCGAACGAAAAATGACCCAAATTTACATATGGATGAATTTGCAGGCTATAATCAAACTTCAGTAAAAAAAAAAAATGGGGCCCACCAACATATTTAACATATTTTTTGTAACAAAAATACCCCGGAGCAAATTTGCTCTTTTTCTCCTCATTTTATTCACATATCGTGCATTCATTATAAAAATACCACCATTATTATATTATTATATTATTACATCATACACTTATAATGTAATATTACAATAATATATTTGAATTAATTATTTTATCGAAGAAGATAAAATATCAACTCTCAATAATTGTCTCTTTAAAAATTCCTCCATTAAATAAATATTTTCTTATCATTTTTATCAAAAATTAATTATTCACAAACAATATTACAAAATCACAATAATGACAACCAGGTCGTTCCCAAGAAAGAGGGGGCTTTCCGATAAGAATTTCTCCTTACTGGTGCGCAATTAGATTAACTAACCCCTTTTCTAGACAGAACTTCCTAGACATTGCCAATAAAGCTGTCTAATAATATTATTCAAATAATATGAATTATTGATTTGATAATGTAAAATATTGTGCAGTGACAATTATTGAAACAACAATAATATAAAATACTGTGTAATACCGTGTGCTACTGTGCAGTAACGCGCATTACTTTATCTTAACCACCGGGTATTTCAACAGTGTTAACAGTAACCATTATGCCGTTATTTATAGAAAACTTATTCTTGTCGTTTTCTTCATCCGATAGTTTTCCGTTATGGGGCCCACAAATGGTTGCGCCATCGTACGAATATTCCCCGACAACAATGAATATTTTATAACCACTTGCTTATTTTGAAATATTTGCGTAATTTACCCATAACTTCCAACATTTATCAAATTATTCCAAAATAATATATATAGGAAATTTAATTTTATTCATAATAAGTTGGGGTCTTACATGCAGTGCCAGAGACCAGTTCTGGGTACACGCGCGCCCGCGCCGTCCACATAGCTAAATCTCACGCGACCCATCCCTTATACAACATCTTAAGTGAATCGAATTCTCCTATTCTACCCAAGCCTCTCATATACAAACTTCATCTCCCTTTCATATACAACCCTACTCTCATCCGAATCTCACTTCTCCTTCACATACCAGAATTCTACCTACTATAAATCCAAGCCCTAACCCTACAAACCCCCACTTCACTACTATATTTCCATATACAAATCCCTAACCCTAGCCTCCTCTTACATTCCATCAATTCAATTCAACTTCGTTCAAAGTTAAGGTTTGGATATACAAGGTTTTGCAGAGATATTCAGAGAAAAGTTTGGGGGTTATTCTTCGGATTCAAAGCTAGGGTTTGTTCAATCAGTTTGCAAAGATACAAGTTTGGGGGTGTTCTTCAACAATCATCATCTAGGGTTTGCAAGGCAAATTTTTTGCAAATTCTCATGGGTCCAAAGAGAGCACGCTCTGCCACTCCCGGATCGCCCGCTCGTAGTAGTTAGGGCTAGGACACTATGGATTTGACTAGATTCTTTAGCCTTGAGGCACAAATTAAATATTATCGGATCGCGACCAAGTCAATTATAAAGGAGCGGGGGCTGAAACCGACAAGGGAAGATGGCCAAATGCTGGCCATGATCAGAGAGATGAATTGGAAAGGAGTTTGTGCAACACCGCCACCTGTCCCGTTGGCCATTGTTCGTGAATTCTATGCTAACGCCGAGGAGACACAGAGTGGCTTTTCTTTCGTTCGGGGCAAAAACGTCGATTATCGTCTATCGGCGATCCGTTAGGTGTTAAGCTTGCCTTCAATCCCGGCTGACCAAGTAAATTGGGTCGAGGCGGAGTGATTTGAAACTGACCTAGACCAGTTGCTCAATGATTTGTGCGTGCTAGGCACGAAGTGGAAGTATAGGCAGGGCACAGATGAGCCCACCAATTTCCCCGCCTCCACTCTGAATAAATATGCCAAGGCATGGAATCTATTTTTATGTGCCAATCTGATGTTGTCCACTCACCAGCACGAAATTACGATCGAGAGGGATATCATTCTGTGGGGGATCATCACTGGGAATAATATCGATGTCGGACATTTGCTCCATCAGAACATATTGCGCTTCATGCGAGGCAGTATCACTGGGGCAATTCCACACGCATCAGTGGTGGTCCATCTCTGTTCTGAGGCTGGCCTTGATTGGGAAGACGAGCAGGTCCAGATGCCGAGTGGGGACATCAATCATGCCACAATTAAAAAGTTTGAAGATTGGGCTAGTGGCACGGCACATTCGCGAGGCAAAGGATTCATCCTGCCGACTCATCCACCAGTTCCCCCGCCGCAGCCAGCAGCAGTAGCCGGTTCTTCCACCGCCAGTACAAGGCCGCAGGATCGCCATATGAGGCGATTGGAGAGGAGGATGGACGCTCTGCATGGAAACTTCACCGCTTTTGTAGATGGACTGACCCGAGCCCTGGGTAAAGCTTTTGCACAGCAGGAAACGCTAGTGGAGTGGCCTATCTTTGGTGATGTCGTGCCGTACCTGCTACTAAATTCGCCACCCGAGGAGGGTGGCCATGCCAATAATTAGGGGAGTTTTCCTTACCCTTTACTTTCAATGCGAACAGTAAAAATTTCAAGTTTGGGGGTATTGGGTGTAGTTAGTAGTAGTCGCATATAGTTTATTGCATGTTTAGGTTGCATAGTAGCATCATTTTAGTATTTTGTTAGTTAAATTTTGAATGATTTTTTTTTTGTTTTATTGTTGTTTTGTGTACTTAGTATGTGTTTACTTGCATTGCATAGCATAATCCCATGTTATTATCCTGTTGAATTTCAGTATGGCCGATGATGATATTGAAATATGATAGATTTTTGAACTCAGTGGATAGTTTAAGCTTAGTTATAACGTTATACATGATGTAATCTATACCTGTTGCTTTGATGTTATCGGATAGCATGGTATTGTTATTATCTGCTTGTTGGTTAGATTAGTACATGCTTGTCTTCTGAGGGGAAAATTTGTTTTTAATGATAGAATTGTGTAAGAAAATGAAAAATGGCCTTAATGACACAGAAATGTATGTTTGGGGGAAAACATAGGGTATGCATGCTAAAAAGGAAAAGAAAAAGAACAGAAAAAAAATTGAGAAAAAGAAAAAAAATAGAATAAACACCTTGGCTAGCTAGGTCTTGTGGCCTTTGATACTCGAGCAAGTAAGCCCTAGGGGATTGTCTCTACACCTAGTGCCCTAAAGCCTTTATGGTTTGGGAGTCGTTGGTCGAAAGCTCGATAAATGAATATCATTGAAAAGCCTAAGAGGGTTTAGCATTGCACAGTCGGGTGTAACCACGGGAAAGTGCGAATATCGCCCTTGTGTGTGAATAAAAGCATAATAAACCCTTGTTGAACCTTAGCTTGTATCAATGTGTTGGATTGGTTGTTGTTTTATATATTTGACAACTTCTTGACTCAAAATCTCAGTTTTCCTTCCTTAGAAGTATAGCATGTGGAATCTTTGCCTCTATCAAGCTTATTTACGATATAGCGCACACACACACACTACATCTTAGCAACATGTTGTGATTTTTGGATTGTATGTCTTTATGACTGTAGCTTGGGTTGATATTTTGTTCATAGTTCTTGTTATTTCTCTAAGGCACATCTTATTGGAATTTACAGCATGGCTAAAATTTGGGATTCATTCTCATGATAGTTTAGTTGCATAGCATGTAGTTTGCATTTGTGTTTGTTGCTTGAGGGCAAGCAATAGTTCAAGTTTGAGGTATTTGATAAGTAGGTTTTATATCTACTTATTGTCTATCAACTTTCTAGGATTATGGCTTAATCTCAGGTATTTTAGTGTCTTTTGATGTGTTTTATCTTTGTTTGATAGATTTTAGTCAGGAAGCTTAATTGGCAAAGGAATGGCATGAAATGGCATGGAATTGGTAAAATGGTAAGGTGGAGAGCTATTGCTGGTATGAAGATGGACTTGGCAAGAGGAGATAGCTTATGGCCTATGCAGGTGGCCCTTGTTCAATAATCAGGGAAGGCAAGTGAAGGTGAAAGAAGCAGCAAGAAAGTAGAAAAAGATTAGCAAACAACCAAAAACACCAGCAGAAAACACAGCACCGCGCGACCGAGCCAGTTTGAAGAAGAAAAGAAGCGGGCCCGCGCCAAGATGTAGCTATTCCGGATTTCTGACGAACCGCATGCCAACGCCCTAAATGAACTACTGGGCCGCGCGCCCGCACCTGTCAAGACTGAGGAAAAAATAGACTTTTCATTTAATTTATCTGCTGAGCGTGTATTCCATATATGGGTGTATTTTGATAAGGACGAAAAATTAAGTTTTCATAATTCAGTTTTATTTTCCTATTCTAGGGTTTAGAGAGCTAGAGAGGATTTGAAGCTTCACTTCTTCTTTAATCTAGTTCTAGTAGATTTCCATTGTTAGGGTTTCATTTTGGATTTGATTGTGATCTGGAACTGAGCTTGAAGGCTTCATTTGAAAGGAGGATCATCAGATTTGCAATTCCATCTCTCTTAATCTCTTTACTTTCATATTTACTTCTAATGTTTAGATCAAATCCCATAATGGTTATTGGTTCAGAGATGAACTAACCACCATTATGGGATTCTAATAAATCTTATTGTTTAGTTCAGAATTGTATGCCTCATTGATATATATGATGGATTATGTATGGATTGACTAGCATGGTTGTGTGTATGGATTAGATGCTTGATCACCATCTACCTTAATAGTTTACATGGAATTGAAAGAGGAAGTATAAACTCAGATTTTTCCATGCTAGCATATATTCATGAAATTTGCATGCGATGAATTTTGTGATTCATAATCCAGATAGACATATACCGGCTTACCATATGTAGCCAATTAAGAGCTTGCACTTAAATTGATATTGCTTATAAGTCACATAGACATATAGTGATTTAGGTTGTATTGATGTTCATGTGAATTCTATCTCTTTTGTGGATTTTATTTGATATGGACTTGGTATATTGAAAAATAGTCATTTCTCGTATTCGTGCTCTCAGCTAGCAATCCTAATTAGTTAATTATGCTTAACATGAGGTGTGTAATCTGGATGATGCAATAGGTGAAGTTAGGATCCCATATCTCTCCAATTTGAATCAATCGTCTGTTAAATAGTTAATTTTAGTTTACAATCATTATAGTCATTACTTCACACCTTATTTACTCGTTTGAGCAGCCAAAAATAGCTACAGAAATGTTGCATGATAGTTTAAACATAATTGCTTTTCTCAGTGGGAACGATCTTTACTTATCACATATATTACTTGTTGACCATGTATACTTGCACGCGTTTATATTTATTTTGTTAACACCAGAATGGAGTAACACGTGGAGTCTGCTAAACAAGCAAGTAGAGATCGTAGTTAATCAGAGATTAAGAGAAATTGTAGTATTCTCTACGATCAAGGATGAATCAATATCGAGCACACCAACACACAACGATCGTGGTGCTTCTTTTGTTAGCATCAAAGTATCAAGATTCTCTTATCTGATGAAAGAAGATGTTTAATGAATGAAGAATGGCTTATGGACGTTGACATTTCGGGAGCCCCAATGATCCAACAATCATCCTTAGTTTGAATTGAAGAAGCGTATCAAAGAAGCTAAGGAAAGTACTTTCTGTCTACTAAAAACACCTTTTCAGGTGTTAGGTGAGAAAGCAGTCTTCTGTGTCAGGCGAGTCAGACAGCAGACATCACATTCTCAGTAAGTCAACATCAGTGCCCAGAATTGTCTGGAACATTAAATGCTACAATGGATGCCTTCAACGGAAAGATTTCAAAGGCTCCTTCATAAGCAAAATAGATTGTAGATTCAGAACAAGCAAACAAGAACGAACAAAGCTGAAGAACCCTCAAAGCCAAACTCTACGATCTTCAAAGTAAGCTTGCTTCGCTACTCAGTTCTTTCGAACGAATGCTTAACAGCAACTAAGTAGCACACCCAAGAACTCAACTCTCATTACAAGTGTTTTTCAAGTCTGCTGGACTTGAAGAGGTCTAAGTGAATTGCTTAAGTTATGTTTAAGTTGCGAGACCGTGGGACACGAATATTTATATTAAATCAATGTAAATTATTCTATTATTTCGTTGCATGAGATGTTAGTATGTTATTAGAATTTAGCACGTGATGCGCCGAATTCGAGACACGTGTGGTCTAAATTAGGGAGCGTCACAGAGGCCATGCTTCTAAGTTATAATAGATATCATAGGACTTGAGAATTATCCTTGGTTGACCCAATAGACCCCAAAGAAGAACGAGAAGATTACTATCATGTTCATTCCAATGGTGGGTATTCTCTTGCCATATAATTATCTCCATTGTCTCAAACTGAGAAGTTCCAAGACTGCTGGTCTTGAAAGAATCTAAGTGATTCAAAGATTGTAAAGATATCCTTAGTGGATTTCCTACTCGTGGAGTAGAAGAGTAGACTAGGAGTCTTGAGTGCTCTGAACCACTTAAAATCAATGTGTCTTCTATATTTCCCATAACTGCTATATCTGTCATAACTGCTGTAACTGCTTATCACACTATAACCTTGCTTTATCTTAAAGGGAACAAAAAAATCATTCATTTCGTTGTGTTTAATTAATTTACTTAATTAACAAATCTGATAAGTATTTTTAAAAGGAAAAAGTTTTAAAATATCTATTCAACCCCCCTTCTAGATAACTTTTGTGCCTCCGAGAACTAACAATTGGTATCAGAGCAGGTTCTCTTAACTGTCCTACAAAGTTTGAGTAGATTTGATGGCAAACCTAATAAGCGAGTCCAAGACCGGTGGAGGCAGCAAGCCACTAATGTGCGACAAAGACAAATTTACCAACTGAAAGTTCGTATGCAAGCTTACATGGATTCAATAGATGACGAGCTTATGAATGGGCCCTAAATTCTAACAAAGCTTGCACCAACTCTAGAAGATCCAAACAGAATTCAGATCAAGATCAAATCAGAATGGACTGACAACGATAAGAAAACTGTCCAGCTAGACAAAAAGGCCAAGAATATTTTGTTCCAGTCTTTAGAGGATGATCTGTTCGAAAATGTAGTCAACATCAAAATTGCCAAGGAAGTGTTTAGAGGATGATCTATTCGAAAATGTGGTCAACAGCACGAAGGAACAAAAGAAGTCAGAGAAAACAAGCAATCTCTTCTGACTCCAACAGTACGAGATGTTCGCCCATGTACCAGGAGAAAACGTCACTTCCATTTATGAGAGATTCAATGTACTGTTCAACACTCTTTGAGATTTTGGAAAGATCTATCCAAACAAAGATCTTATCATCAAGTTTATGAGGTCCTTAGCAAGAAAGTGGGATGCCAAAACCACTGCAATCAGAGAATCAAAGAACCTCCATGAAATGACAAGTCAACAACTTTATGGCAACCTTCTTACCTATAAACTAGAGCTGACTCAACGAGCAGAAACTCTATCATGAAGGAAGAAAGAAGGATAAATGAGTTGCTCTCAAGGCAATAGAAGCCACCTCCAAAGCTCGTGCTGAAAATGAATCTAACTCTGAGGAAGATGATGATGAGGACATTGCAATGCTGGTCAGAAGACTCAAAAGGTTCATGCGCAAAGGAAGAAGCATCAGACCTAAGAGATTCAATAACAACAGCAGTCTGGAGCAGATCAACTACCTATGCTACAACTGCAAGAAGCCTGGCCACTTCGTTGCAATCTGCAACAAACCTCTTAGAGAAGAGCTGAAGAGGAAAATAAATCCAAAGGAGTTTAAAGGCTCCAAAAAGATTCAGAAGAAAGACAAAGGTCTTGTAGCCGGAGGATCACGGAGTGACTCAGACAATGACACAAACCATGAGTCAGGAGATGATGAAGAACCTCAAGTGGCCGATCTATGTCTACTGGCCAAAGATGCTAAACACAATAATAGCACTGACCATCACAAAGTAAGTATCGATGAGGTATTCGACTTTAACTCTCTTGATGTAAACATTGATGATCTAAGAACTACACTACATGACATAACATCTGATCTGCATTAATATATGAAGTGGTTCAGAGTTTTGTCTAAAGATTATTCTCTTCTTCAAAAAGAGAAAGATAAAGTTCAAGTAGAACTGGAGACAGCTCTACTCAGTACTACCTCTCTCTCTAAACTTGAGGCTGAGAATAAACTCTTAAGACAAACAAATGAACTCATCACACAAAGAGAGTTAAATCTAACATCTAAGATTGAGGAGCTAGAAAAGACAATCTTAATGTGGAATCGGTCTTCTTCATCCATGGACTTCCTGATCTCCAGTCAGAGAAGTGCATCTGACAGAATAGGTTTAGGTTTTGAAGAATCTAGCTCAGAACCATGTGTGGAAAAATATAAGGAAACTAATATTAGTAGTGCTTCAAATTTTAGGAGAAGGATTACATTTGTGAAATCCACACAGAAGGAAGAACCAATGCATCCTTGCTCTTCTGATCCAAGTCATGTCCCAAGACATAACGGATCCCATGCTGGTCTGGGATTTAGAACAGAGAAGAGTAATTCAGTCACTACTCTCCAACCTCGAAGGATCGTGGAGTCAAGTAAAATCGGCTTCACGTACCAACCAGGAAGGAATCGTAGAGTTGAGGTTCACTCATCACCAACCCTGAATCACAAAGATGCATGGAAAAAGAAGAATCAGTATAAGAGAAAGGCCACCAAGTATCCACACAAGTCGAAATGGAGAAAGAATCCACACACATAAGCATGCATCATGCTAGATGCTTTGTATGTGATAGATATGGTCATAAGGCTGCAGTATGCTATTATAACCCTATGCATAATAGACCCAAAGTCAAGCAGATTTGGGTCCTCAAGGGAACTAACAAAGTAGGACCCATGCAAGTCTGGGTACCAAAATGAAAGCTTAACCTTACTGCAGGAACAGAGCTCCACGGTCACAATCTGGTATCTGGACAATGGATGCTCACGACGCATGACAGGGAATAAAGCCCTCCTGTCTAACTTCACAGAGAATGAGGGTCTAACAGTCATCTTTGGAGACAACTGCTCCGGCAAGATAAGAGGATATGGCTCAGCTAGGGAATGGTGCAGTGTCCTTCAGCAAAGTAGCCTATGTGGAAGGACTACAATACAATCTATTGAGCATCAGCCAACTTTGCGACCTAGGGTCATCAAGTCACCTTCTTCAATAATCAGTGTCAAGGCAGAGACCTAAAGACCTCATCTATAAAGCTGACCGGAACAAGAGAAGGGAACTTCTATACTGTAAATCTTGCTCAACTGAGTTCTGATGAGACAATATGCTTTCTTGCTAAAGCCTTTGAAGAAATGAGCTGCCTATGGCATAGAAGGTTATCTCATCTCAACATCAAGAGTATGTCAAAACTGGCCTCCAAAGATCTAGTAGCAGGCTTACCCAAGCTCAGCTTCGTCAAAGAAAGGCCATGCAATGCTTGTCAGCTTGGAAATCAAACAAGAACCTCATTCAAAGGCAAAGTAGTCAACTCAATTGATAAGCCCCTACACTTACTTCACATGGATCTTTTCGGGCCAATTCCGACTGTAAGCCTTGGAGGGAAGAGATACTCACTGATCGTAGTGGATGACTACACCAAATTCACTGGTCGTATTATATGGACTAATCAAATGTACATGGATTATATAATGCTGTGTATATATATACCACGAACTTACTACAATGTAATGATATTTCCTCACTAAAGCTACATTGTAACTTAAAGGAAAATTAGACCTAAGTATACATATATACATTTGTGTGGGGATATATGTATTAGACCTAAGTATGTTGGCATTATTAGTTTACAAATGCTGAGTTTAGAGATGTCCCATATTCTATGACCCTTTCTCTCATTCACATGTATAGGCCAATGGCGTATCTCCTTCATTGTCAATCTCAACAATCAAATGATGAAGAAGGGAGTGGGCTAACTAGTAGCAGTAAAATGCTTTCTACCAAACCTCCATGAACCAATGTTTCTTTCTTCTCCCTGCTAAACAAAATTAGTGGACAAATCTTTTATATGGGTTTTGAATTCTCTATAAATTGAACTCTTTTCTTCTCCATTTCATTTTTACTGAGTTTTGCTAAGTTGATATAGAGAGTGAGAATATTGAATTGAGTGAGCAATCTGAGATTGAGAGCAAGTTTAGCCTAATTCAAGATTCAAGAGGTATTACTACTATCCTACATTCGGGATTTCAAGCTTGACAAATTTCTAAAATTTCCATGAATTCATTGTTAAATTGAATTATAAGTTGACATATATGAGTTAGTTAAGTCTGTATACATGTTATAGATGCAATGTGATGGTATACAAACATGCTAACTGAATAATTTTGGAAATGGGATTGAGCTCTGCAATTGCAGAAAGCATTCTGTGTTAGAATCGGCGTGGCGCGGCCGCGCCCCTCCGTAGTATAAACACGGCGCAGATGCGCCGTTTAGCAGAACTGCAGCCCATATTTTTTTGTTTTTTGTTATGATGAGCATGTTAGTTTGACTTGATTATGCCTATAAATGTCCCTGACATGCTAACGTAGGTTGCCATACGTGTAGTCACCTACCTTAACTTGTTATAGTGGAGTTTTAAAGGAAAACTTAGAATGTTGAGAACAATCCTTAACAAACCTTGTGTATCTCAGCTTCTCACCATGTGAGCATGTGTGCTTACCCTAGATATGCATATAAATAAGTCTAACTTGTGGTTTAAAGCTGGTTTGCGTAAAATGAGTATGTTAGCTTGGTTTTAATAATTTTCTAAAAGGAACTTAAAGTTTACAAATACAAAACTTGGTGAATCTGGTGACCTTTAAACTCTGAACTTTTAAGCATGCTTATGTGACTTAGTTATATATATATATATATATATACATGAGTATGAAGTATGTAATCAAAGAGTCTCACATGTTAGTTGGTTTAACATGAAATTTTCAAGGAAAACTCAAGAGATTGAAAACTAACGTTGAATAATAAATACCTTATGTGCATTCTGAAAATTTTAACTACTATGATAGGATATGTTATGCATCTAGACATGATTGACATATACACCTATCTAGCTACAAATGTGCAAACTAGTCAAGCATAGTTTCAAATGAGTTTAAAGAAGTAGTGTTGGGTTTGTACGAAATCGTGACGCAATCAAATTGCAAAAATTAGCAGAATCATGGTATATCAGAGTTTAAAAAAATTTCTACAAAACCATTACCCGGATCATCTTTTATGCAAATTATTAATTTAAAACTGATAAATAAGAAGTTATGGAATCATACCCTTGTAGAACGAAGCTTCCACAGGTACTAGTTTCAACTCCTTGTTCTTCTTGATCTCTTTGAATTTCCGGGTTAGATTCCTTCCTTTGATCAACGTTAGCCACCCAAGTGTTTGGCCTCTAGAGGTGATCCACCAAGGAAGATGAAATATCAAGAAGGAGGGTGTTTGGCTAAACCTTAGTTTTCTATCCTCTATAGAAAAGGAGTACTCTCCAACAATTGGAATTGCATCAACTGATATCTATTATAAGACTCCTCTTATATAGATATTGGTCAACCCTTCTAATCCTATTAGACATGGGATTTCTTTTAATTAATTAAACTCCTTTAATTAATTTAGGCTTCCCACCACATTGGGAATAATTAATTAAATTCATTTAATTAATTTGTCTCCTAATCTTATTAGAAATAAATGAGAGTAGTAAATATTAAATTAATTACTAAACTCCTTTAGAAATTAAAATAATAATAATTGTAATAATATTAATAAGACTCCTCTTATTAATTTAAATTTAATATTTCTAAAATATTAAATAATAAACATTAAGCTATTTAATTTATTCTATCACAATAGATTAAATTAATTACACTTAATACATTATTACGATTATGCCATTACATTCTTAAATAATTATTCTTCCTTTTATGGTGTGACCCTTTAGGTTCTCTATATTAAACCGGTTGTGAATAAATCAATTAGAACAATTCTAATCTTATTTAAATAAATAAATTAAACTAATAATCTATTTAAATAAATAATATTTATTCTACAATAGGGATAAGCCTCCCTAGCGATCAACGACTTTCCAGATAATATAGATTTCAACTTTAATCATAAAAGAACCTGTGAGTAAATAGTTACCATACAATTCAATCCTTCCACCATACAATGTCCCAATTAAATATAAGACATGAATTTACTGTCAAGTCTTATTTTATTTAATTATATGTATTTCGATTAGAAAATGCACAACTCCGATTAATGTAAATTAGAAACCTCTTTCTAATTTCATTCCACCTTGGCCAAGGATTCCTGGGTTGTCATTTAACGAATCACATAGGACATATCTCCTCTTTTACTAGAGGTGGTAGATTCTTTATTGATCATTCATTATCTCCATATGTAACTCATTATACACAAGCATACCCTATATATGCCTTAAAAGGTCTTAACGAATAAGTCAAAGTATAATTTGTTACATACAAGATACTATGATGATCTCAAGTCCAAGGATCACTTGTACTACTTTCACATTAGGAATTCCTATTGACAGGCGAGTAAAACTCCATTAGGTATTCCATAGCGAGTCACGTTCAGTGAACTTATTCTCCAATAAGCACCTACATACTTACTTTAGTGTCTCCACACAAATGATCATGAGATCAATCATCCTCATCCAATGAGTAAGCAACATATGTACCAATCTATTCGGATTTACTAATCCCCTTTTTAGACGATTGGGAACTATTTTAGTTTTAAAGCTTTCTAAGAATTTAGATCTCATTAGCATGATCAACATCATGATTCTAAAAGCATTGCTTAAAACTATGGGTTATTTACATATTATAAAAACAGCACCATGTAGATAATTAAATACCTTTAATAAATAAATATTTTATTAATAAATAAATAAGATTGTTTACAAAGTATGTGCTTTATCATCATACATGATTGGCTTGTATGCACACTACTATCAAGTAGAACTATACTACTTTGAAATACATGACTAGGATGACTTGAACATGTATGTTAAGGTTTATTAACCTCATTACGTAAGTATAATGGCTAAACATGAGAAGCCTTTTGAATTGAAATCATTAATCTTTATTAAATGAAAAGTTGATATAAATTATGTTGGAGGTAAACCTAAGGTAAGACGGAAGCCGAACCTAATCATAACCCTCATAACGTATATGTTCTGCATGTATCATCTCCTAGAGTACGCTATAGGACAAGCTAGTTTTCTGCAGGAGCAAGTCAGCTTTGGTTTGAACTAGGAGCAACGCGGCCACGCCACTCCCTAGTTCAAATCCAGCGTGGCCGCGCCGCCCTGCAGTGTAGTCTGACCATGTTGTTTTTAATATGAAATTACATGCATGCTATTACTAATATCCTAAACTGCAATACCTGAATAGTAGAATGTTCAAGTGTTAATGAGCATGTTGACGATAAGAAACCATGGATTTATAAGTGTTTATAAAAATTTCAAAACGCTAAGTCAATGACAATTACAAGCTGTATTATTGGATTACATAGTAACATATAAACTGATTTTGTGCTATATGTATGTAAGGTAGGTAATGACGTACATATAGGATTGTACGACTAAGTTAGGATCTTATATATGTGTTTAACTTACATATCAAGTATATGTATTCAACGTACATTACTGAAGACTACCTTATATACATAACTATGTTACAATAGGATTTCAAAGTGTCAATAAGCTATAAATTGGTAAACTACGCTTAAGGCAAGTTCCCTAACTCTTTTCACTTTACATATTGTATAAATCTGAATTATTGCCATATCAACCATATTTACATCAAACAAATATCTGTTACTATTCAGAAATCAATTTTGTATCTTGATGTTGTTGAAAGAATTGAACTTATCATTCCTAAATGCATTACAAAAGTTGTCTAAGTCATTTGATTTTGCTAGACTAAGATCATATGTTAGAAAGTTATCCGAACCAATTGACTTGGTGCGGACTCTTATAATTCTACTGAGATGAACAACCTTCATGGAAGGGGAAGTTATATAAATATCGGGGAACCGACGTGCGCACATGAGTATGATTAAATGTTATGCATAACGTAGGGTACTTTAGGCTGATCACATACTGTACTTGTTATTTTGGATTTTCAGTATAATACTGTTAATTCTAGTAAGAGTTCTTAATCTATAGTTACTGCTCAGTGTTTATTCTTGTTGAACTTTGAAATCGTTGAACTTTTAAATCTTATTGATATCTTTCAGTCCATAGCGACATTTATTGAGAACTATTGATACTTCTTGTTGTTCTTGAACTATCATTTGCAGTTATACCCTTGAGATTCAAAATTCATATTATTAATCCTTATTGCTATATTACTTGCTGAGCAAACTTGTTGCTCATTCTTGATTTCCCTAAAACATTTTAGTTAAGGCAGAGCAGTGCGGACCCTCTGGCACAGACAAGGGCAAGGGCAAGGCTATGGCGTAGCTTTGTTCTCTTTAGATTTTTATAATGTTGTAATAAGACTTATTTCATATTATGTATTAGTTATGTTTAAGTTGCGAGATCGTGGAGCACGAATAATTATATTAAATCAATGTAAATTATTCTATTATTGTTGCATGAGATGTTAGTATGTTATTAGAATATAGTACGTGATGCACCGAATTCGAGATACAAGTGGTCTGAATTTGAGGGGGAGTCACAGGTTGGCATCAAAGCGTTAGTTATAAACCATAGGAGTGAGAGTCCTTAGATTATGACCTTGGGATAACTTAGAAGATAGAAGGAGATAAAACTCATGTAGAGTTTTCCTAGAGAGACTTAGCGTGTTATAAAATATAGTTTCATTCTATAAAGTGAACTTATGTTTTTTTTAACATTCTAATGGAGTTTATTATTTGTTTGTCTTGTGTTTGTGGTTGTAGGATGACAGACTTGGGAGGACCCAATAGAGTAGTGGAGGAGGAGCCACGGGATATACACATAGTGTATGATGCACATTTGGTAGCCGAGCCTGTGCAGGCAGTAGCACCATTTGAGTTTGACTACGAGGATGAGATAAAGGTGGAGTCGTATCTTGAGGAGGAACCCATAGAGGACAAACCCATAGAAGATTCTGACGAGGCTACGATCGAGGAAAGGATGTTAGGAGACTGTGAGGAGCGGATCTTGGAGTTAAACTGCCGAGTTCAGGAGCTAAAGGCTGAGGCTCAGGAGAGAGAGACCGAGTTCCAGAAACTGAAGGGACGAAGACCACCAGAGGAAATTGGTAATGCAAGATATAGAGGTTGAGATTGCTTACCGAAAGGAAGCAGGAATTCAGATGGGAACTATTTTCCACCGATCGATATCAAGGAATGTGGACTTGGCAGGAAAACTGGAGGAGGTTGAACAGAAGGAATTAAATGAGAAGGCTGAGACGGAGGCTCTTCACACTCAGCTCGAGCTGGAAGTGATGGAGAGGATCCACTTCAAGAAAAAATGGGAAGGAGCTAATGACAGGGCATAAGATTTAGAGGATGAAGTAAGATGCAAGAAGAGGAAGATAAACAAGATGGGCTATGTTTTTCGTACAGCCATAGAGAGAGTGATTGATGGTGTATATCACTACCTGACAGAGCAGGGATAGACCCGTCACACCATGAGCAGGGACTTGATGACACACATATCATGGGTGGAGTACAACAGAGCCGTAGAGCGCGGGATGTTAGGATGAAACCCATTAGTCTAGTAGTAGTAGTAGTTATTTTTATGTGATGTAATCCTAATCTTTTGTGTAAGATATGGGATAGTTATGTAACCCCGAGTAGGCTCATGTTAGTAGGGTAGTATGATAGTGTTTCCCCGTCTTTTGTGATATTAGGGGATATATGTTGACATCTATAGAAGTATACTAGGGATGATTATATCTATGTAATGACTTGGCATATGAATATAAATGTTCTTATTTCAGAAAAACGTGTTATAAAATTTTATTCTTTTTGCATTAAAGAAATACTTAAGTAATATAATTAGATAATAAGAATGAAATTTTGTGACGCAGATAATGCCGTCCAGGCATAGACTAACTGCACCAGAAGAGTCAGTTAACAATGAGAGGGAGCAAGTAGACCCGATACAAAAACTAGTTGACTTGTTAGGAGAAGCCCTTCGGGGAAGGAACAGCGAACCCGTTAACCCCAATCCCCAAGCAGTACATGTAATTAACTTCAAAGACTTTAGGAGCGTAGGACCTCCAGAGTTTGAGTTTGCAAGTACTACCGATCCTATTGTGGCGCAGATATGGATCAAAGAGATGGAGAAAGACTTCACCATTACTTGTATGGGTGAAGATCAGAAGACCGTGTTCACTACATACATGATGAGAGGTGAAGCAAACTACTGGTGGGAGGCAAATCAACAGTGAGCGGGAGAAGGGATTATAACCTGGGATAGGTTTAAGACTTTGTTCTTCGAGAACTATTTCCCGAAGAGTATGAAGAATAGGATGGAGGTAAAGTTCCTAAAACTTAAGCAAGGGGAGATGACAGTGGCATAATATGCGGCTAAGTTCAACGAGCTCGCTCGGTTTGCAGAACACCAGGTAAGGGATGAAGAAAGAAAAGAAAGATGTTTTGAACAAGGACTGAAACTTTGGTTGTTCAACAAGGTGTCAGTTCTCCATATTGACTCATTTATCACGCTGTTGGAGAAGGCTATCATTGCAGAGGGAGGTAGTGAAGCCTTAAGTCAGTATAACAAAGAGAAAAAGAGTAAGAACACTAGAGGAGAAAGCCGTGGAGGGAGCAGCAGCGGAGGAAGTAGTCTAGGAAAGAGAAAGTGGGATAATAACAACAATAACAATAACAAGAACAACAATCAAGCTGGAAGTTACCAAGGAGGGTCTAAAAAGAGAGCTGAGGGATGCCCAAGGTGTGGAAAGAACCATCAGGGAGAGTGCTGAAAGGGGCGCATTACCTGTTACAACTGTGGCCAAGAGGGACACACTTCACCCAATTGCCCGAAGCCAAGGAAGATCAAGGGATGCTTCTCTTGTGGCTCAATCAAGCATCAAATCAAGGACTATCCAAAGAAGGGGAACAGCGGAGGAAGTGGCCAACAAGGGGGAGGCATCAAGCTGATGATCGGTGGACCGACACAGTCCAACCGCCCAACCGCCAGAACCTTTAACTTTACTGTCCAGGACGCAGTAGCTGCGAAGGACGTGGTGTCAGGTATTATCCCAATCAATAATATAAATGCTTATGTATTATTTGATTCTGGTGCTACATGTTCATTTGTGTCTGGAAAGGGGCGCATTACTTGTTACAACTGTGGCCAAGAGGGACACACTTCACCCAATTGCCCGAAGCCAAGGAAGATCAAGGGATATTTCTCTTGTGGCTCAATCGAGCATCAAATCAAGGACTATCCAAAGAAGGGGAACATCGGAGGAAGTGGCCAACAAGGGGGAGGCATCAAGGGATGTATTATTTGATTCGGGTGCTACATGTTCATTTGTGTCTGGAAAATTTGCTAGTCGATTAAACATACCCCAAGAACGCTTAAAAAAACCGTTGAACATATAGATTGCGAATAAGGAAATAATTCCTGTAAATTTCGTTTACCGAAACTGTAATGTAAACATTAGAGGTCACGAACTAATTATAGATTTGATTCCTATAAGACTGGGAGACTTTGATGTGATATTAGGAATGGATTGGTTATCTAGCCACACTACGATTATTGACTGTCAGAACAAAAGTGTGAACCTTCAGACTTCGAACTGGTCTAAGGTGGTGTTTTATGGTAGCTCATTGCTTAAGAAATCATGTTGTCTTACGATGATGCAGGCCAAGAAATTGTTAAGAAAATAATGTGTAGCTTACTTAGCTTACATTATAGATACTCGAAAAAAGGGAGTAGAAATGAAGGATATATCCGTAGTGAGAGAATTTTAAGACGTATTTTCGAACAATCTTCCTTGTCTTCCACCAGATAGAGAAATTAAATTCGTAATAGACTTAGCACCGAGAACTGCACCAATTTTGAAAGTTCCATATCGTATGGCGCCAATAAAAATGAAGGAATTGATGATACAATTGCAAGAATAGGTAGATAAGGGTTACATACGGCCGATTGTGTCTCCTTGGGGAGTATTAGTGTTGTTTGTTAAGAAGAAGGATGGATCGATGAGGCTCTGTATCGATTATCAAGAATTAAACAGAGTAACGATCAAGAATAGGTATCCGTTACCAAGGATAGATGACCTTTTTGACCAATTGAAGGGAGCGAAGTGTTTCTCAAAGATAGACCTATGAACGGGTTATCACCTGTTGAAGGTATGGAAGGAGGACATACCAAAAATGGCGTTCTGAACCCGTTATAGGCACTACGAGTTTCAGGTAATGCCATTCGGATTGACTAATGCTCCGACAGCATTTATGGACTTGATGAACCGAGTTTTCAAGCCATACTTGGATAAATTCATAGTAGTTTTCATCGACGACATCTTGATTTACTCAAAGACCAAGGAAGAGCACGCTGAACTTCTGAAAATGGTTTTGGAGGCGCTACGAAAAGAGAAAATGTATGCAAATTTTTCAAAGTGTGAATTTTGGATGGAGAGAGTCCAGTTTCTAGGACACGTAATCGACAAGGATGGAATTTCAGTAGACCCTGCGAAGGTAGAGGCAGTAAGTAATTGAGAGTAGCCGAAGACACTAGCAGAGGTAAAAAGTTTCTTAGGGTTAGCTGGGTACTATCGAAGATTTATCCAAGATTTTTCTAAGATAGCAACCCTATTGAATAATCTAACGAGGAGGACGGTAAAGTTCTTATGGACGGAGAAATGCAAAGATAATTTCCAAGAGTTGAAGAAGAAATTAAGCAAGGCGCCTGTATTATCATTGTCGGACGATGCGGGAGGTTTCATGGTAACTAGTGATGCATCGCACAAGGGACTTGGTTGTGTGCTAATGCAACATGGCAAGGTCATTACGTATGCATCGCGAAAATTGAAGGATTACAAAAAAAATACCCTACTCATGACTTAGAGTTAGAGGCAGTAGTTTTTGCGTTAAAGATTTGGAGACATTATCTGTATGAAAAAAATGTGAGATATACACGTACCACAAGAGTCTGAAATATATCTTCACACGGAAGGAGTTGAACATGCGACAAAGGAGGTGGTTGGAATTGATCAAGGATTATAACTGCGAGATTCTTTATCCTTTTAAGGAGGGAAGATTGTAACGATTGAGATTTTATATGATAATTTTTAATATTTATTGAGTTAAATAAATATTTTATGTGATTTATTTATTGAGTTAAATAAATAAATTATGGGATTTATGGAAGTGATTTAATTAAGTGTTATATATTATTAAATGGATGTTTAATAATTTATTTAATTGATGTATATTAATTTTATGGTATAGTTCTAATTTAATTGAGATAATTAAATTAGATGAGTTATGTGATGAAGTGTTACATGTATTGCATGAATTGTAATTAGCGAGTAATTATAATTATGTGACAAATTGTTATGTGATTAGTTGATGTTAGATTTTAATTAATTAAATTAGAATGTTAGAGATTTAATTAGTTAAAGTGTAACATTAAAATATGTGTTAAAATGATTTATTAAAATAAAGAAAAGAGTTTTTAAAATGGTTTTAATGTTTTAAAATGTTTTTTCAAACATGGCCCTTGCACTAGCTTGAAATCCATTTTACCCAAACAAGGCCTTAGTTAATAAAACTATTTTCTAAATTAATATGTTGCCAAACAAAGCCTTGTGGCTTATGAAATATTGTAACTGCTAATTTAATTATATCATTAAGTGTAATTAGTATACGTATATTATTATGTCAGTTATATATGTATATTATATAAAGCTACGTTAGAAAGTTAGATTGTTAGAGAGAAAAGAACACAGTGAGTTAGAGGGAAAGAAGAAGAAGAAGAATGAGAAGGAATTTCTAAGCTTGAAGCCTAAGAAATCATCATCTTCCTCTTTCAACCTATTAACAAAAGGTATATTCTATAATCTCTACCCTTATATTTTTAAGAACTCAATTTACGTGTTCTTCGTGTTTTATTCTCTGTCAAGGCAAATTTTTATGAAATTGTATAAGCATGAATTGTTTATACATAGTGTATTCATGTGTTGTTTATAAGTGAATTGTATGCCATAAACAAGTTTTCAGAAATCAAATTAGTTATAAAACATGTTTTAATGGAAAATTTATGTTCTTGTGAGTTCATATGCTTTGGTTGAGTTTTAAAATGATAATTGAGAATTTCTTATGTGTTAATATGCCTATTTAGAATTTATCATGTTGCTATCTTCAATTACGAAAATATTGCATGAATTATGAGTTGAATTGGGTTAGAATTGGATTTACAGTGAATGGTTTTGTGAAAACTATGAGTTTTTGAAAAATATTAGAATTGGAGTTTTTAAATCATGGATTCTTGTTGTTTAAGATGATTTTGTGTCTAGGAGCATGTTATATATGTTGGAATCATGATTAGAAGCTTTAAGTTTATGTTTCTAGGAATTGATATGAATTGCATGAACTGGAATTAGAATTTGGTGTGGAGAAATAAGCCAAATTGGTTTTTTCTCTACATAGTTCGCGAACTTGTCTGCGTTTGCTGGAAGGGGCCATCCCCGGCGGGTCTATCAAGAGGAAAACCCCCGCCCCGGCAAGGAGTGGCAGGAAAAAAAAATTAAAAAAAAAAAGAAACTTGCTTTCTTTTGTATTTTGTAAAGCTAATTTTATATAATAACTTTTATAGCATGATTAAATATATATTAAAATACTAAATGAATATTAATAAAATATAATTTGTGATTATAATTTTGAATAATTATAATTAGAGTAAAGGTTTAATTTAAATTATAATTATTTTAAATTATAATGATTATAAATTGAGTTATTGTAATCAAGTGAATGTAAATTTAAATTATAATACGTAATTATAATATAATACATGATTAATTATAGATTATAAATTGTATAATTATAATGTAATATTTGCATGATTAACTATAAATTATGATTAGTGTAATTATAATTTAGTAAACGTATGATGTGGTTTAATTAATTATAAATTATAAATTATTTATAATTTAATTAAAATAAGATGTAATTATAATTTGAGTAACTATAATTAGATTAAATGTTTAAAATAAAATTTATTTAATTATAATTTAATATAAAATACATAATTATTATTTGAGTTAATTATGTGAGCATGCCTATGTTATGTAATTAAATTATGTGATTATTAATTATTAATTTAATAATTAAATAAGAATGAGTTAACCTAGAAAGGTTAACCAATTATGTGAGTTAGTTACGTGATAACTAATTTAGATTGTTGTGATTTAACATATATGTGTAGGAACTGTTAAAGAACGTGAATTATATTTGTAGCTTGCGCTTGAGGCAAGTCTTCTAAACCCTAAACTCGTTTATTTGTTTCAATTCAATTATTCATTGTTTGAGATTGTTCTTTTATTGGACAAGTAATTATTTAAAGTTCATGATATAATTAAAGTAACCTTGGCTTATTGTTCAAGCAAGGTTTGAATATTCTTTTGAGATGCTTTAAATTTATTTCTAAAGCATATGTTAGTTTGTAGTTCTTTCACTTACGAATTATTCCAAGTTATTGAAAGTTGATTCAACTAATCCTTAGTTGATGAACATGAATTCTAAATTACCCTTGTAAGCTTATCCAAACCAAACTTTCTTTGGTGCGGACTTGAATTCAAATTACTGAGTTGAACAACCCTATTATTAGGGGAGGTTACTACGCGTAAGCGTTAAGATGTTTGTGCACAATACATGGTACGAAGGGCTTATCCCCTAAGTACGAGTTAAGGTTCATAGTCTTATTGACTGTTAAAGGTTTAAATGGAAATGTTTATAACCTAGAATAAAAGTTCAAAGGTCTTATGACCCTCAGATAAATTCTATATTCGAATTTTAATGTTGATAGAGAATTATTATTGAATTCTTTATTGCTGAAGTAAGCTAAGTTATTCAAATTCTTTTTAAAGATATCCTTTCATGTATTTATTATTGTTAAACTCCAGTAAGCTGTTGTTTGCTCACTCTTGCATTATATAACAATTGCAGCTAAGGTTGATAATGTTGACGCCCCGTCTACGAGTAAAGGCAAGGGAAAACAAAACAAGTGAAGACTTGTTTTTATTATTTGAAATGATTGTAATAGACTTTAATGTTATGTTTTTATTTTCGCATGTTATTATTATGTCAAGGTTAGAGTAACCCTGGGATTGATTTTTAAGAAGGTTGTAACCCTTGTTTTAAGGGAGATTTTATTATTTTGAATTAAGGTTGTATTTTATTTTGAAGTTATATTGGGTAGATGTATGTTATATTAGAAAGTGAACACCAAATCATGTGGAAACGAAGTACCCGAATTTGGGGGTGTCACAGAATTAGTTCAATAAACAGCCGATGTAGTAACAACGATAACCTACGAGCCTATTCAAGTAGAGAAGAATTTGACTTACGAAGAGATTCCTATCCCAATAGTAGATAGAAAAGAACAGACTCTGAGGAATAAAGTTATATCTTCTGTAAAAGTAGTTTGGCGAAACCACAACACCGAAGAGGCTACATGGGAATTAGAGGATAAGATGACGAGGGACTATCCCCATCTATTTGTGTAACCTTGTATCAATTTCGAGGACGAAATTTTTATAAGGAGGGGGGGGGGGAGGATGTAATACCCGAGAATTTTATAAATATATTTAGAATTTAAAACAAAGGTTATTGCAATTATTTGTGTGCATATATATATATATATATATATATATATATATATATATATATATATATATAAATACATGTGTCATGTGATTACTAATTAAATATGAATTGAATCAAGTATGAATGATTAAGAAGTAATAATGATAAGCTTAATTAAACTTAGGTTTTAAGCTTTGTGTGGCATAATTAATTTCCTAAATGGACTAGTTGGGTCATGATTTAATAATGTATTGGACTTAGGTTATATCCAAGCCTAACAACATTAATGTGACATGCTTGTAAGAGTTAGGAGATGTGGCCCAATCAATATATATGTGCTAAGTTAATATTATAGTCCATGTGCATTAGTGATGTGCCTAGCCCAATTTAATTTAGCTTGATATAGACCAATGTGTAGTATAAGATGGTGGATATATGTATACATATATATGTAGGTATACATGCATGTGGGTGTATAATAGGTGTGTGTGTGTGTGTGTGTGTGTGTGTGTGTGTATAAGGGACATGTATGCTAACATTGTGTACAAAGTGGGAATTAATTTGACACCCCCAAATCTGGGTACTTCACTTTCACCAGATTTGGTGTTCAGTATCTAAACAAAACATAACTAACTGCCCATAATAAGGAATACAAAATAAATTACAACCTTAATAATAAAAATTTTCCGCATAAAATATGTCAATATGTAAACCCTAGCTTGGAAAAGCAATAAATCTAATTAAATAAATATTTTAAAAAAATTGTTCAAGGTAATATATATTGAAGATACGTAAGTTTATGAGATAATGGAAGTGGTTTCAACTCATTTGGATGTAAAATGAATAAGTTATGCAAGTTTGAATCAAAAGAGGTTAAAGAACAAGTTGAGAAATGTTATTTCCTAAGCAATCCGCCGGGTTGGCGCTGCCATGCCGCCCAGGAAGCTATAACAGGCGCTGCAACGCCAATAGCTTTTCAAAACTGCAGGACCAACATTGCAGCGCCGTCCTCAACACTAACCCAGCGCCGCAGCGCCACATCCGGGTGAGGTCTCTGAAGGGTCGGCGCTGCCGCGCTGTGAAAATCCGAGAATTTATAAGATTTTAAATGATTAAATAAAGGTCAAATAATAAGACCTTGACTGGAAATAGTGTATGGATTTAAATTTTTGTAAAGAACCTATTTGGTTTGATTTGAATTCTTAAAATGTGTATATGTATAGGTACATATATGTATATTTAGTGATGTGCTATTTATATTTTAGCAAGAGAGATGATAAGAATAAATATAGTATGAGATTTGTGGGACATTTCTCAAAGTATTAAATTATATGGTTTTGTGTATTGTTTATATATTTATTTAACATATAAAGAGAAGTAAGAATAAAGTCTTGTAACCTAATATATATATTAAGTATGGAAATTAAATAACCTAAGGGTTATAATATGTAAGGATGTTAGTATTTAAAATTTTTACTAACCTAAGAGATCAATTTTATTATTTCAATTTATTAATTTTATTAAAGCAAGTCTAATTGGGTTAAGTAATTAAATATAAATGAGTAAGAATTTGAATTACAAATGTGGTGAATAGAAATCCTAATTAAATGATTAGGGTACGATAGAATTAAAATTAATGGACTATGTTAATTTACATAGCCCAATTATTTTATTATCAAACCCAAATTTTTAACCCAATGGAAGAGGGATGTTGGACATGTAGTTAGTTAAATAAAGCATTAAAAAACAAAACAAAATTTGTAAGAAGAACTGGTAGTATTAGGTCCAACAAGGAAGAAAGAAGGAGGGAATATATGCAATCATTTGTTTTACCAACTCCTCACCAACTCTCACATGTGTCATCTCTTAGATTAAGCCAACACTTATCACTAAGTGTGCAAGCAACCAACTAATAAATGAGAGAGATGTTGGTCGAAAAACCGATCACTAAACGCGCGCGCAAGTATACGCGGTCTAACAAGTAATACAGTGATAAGGAAAGTGTCGTACCCACGAGGAACTATCACTAATATTTACCAAATACCAACTTTGTATCGCTTAAGTCTTATTCGAACCGTAAACTAATAGGAGTGCGGTTAAACTAGTTATAACTAATTATTAAAGCAAGTAAACGGATAACGAATGGTAATCGAAGGAATTACAAGCTAAGGTTACAACTTCACCCCACACAGGCATTCTGTCGAACACCTGGCGTGCTATGCTTCATCAAATTTCCTACCATTCTCTTTTTGGTCGTAATGGTCACGACAGTTTGTCGACCGAGAACACACAGGTGCTCATACACCTCTGTCGAGGTATGCACAAACATATCCTCTCCAGATCCACCCGAAAGGGAATAGAACAGAAAAGAACATCCAAACTAAGTGATAATCCTACACATGTCTATGCGAATTAACCTAACAAGGATTTAAGCATAAGTTCTCAATTAGGTCACACGTGGCACACAGATATATGTCTATTCTACGCACAACTTATGCAGTCGAAACCCATAATCACATGCCAATATATTTAGGTGTAAATCTACAATTCTTCTTTCGATATCATATAGATTACCAAAATCATCACTAATGTCTTAGTGAGAATCGTTAAGCATGAATATATTAAACCAAACCATATGGTGCCAACCAAAGATAGAAGACAATCAATTTAACTAACAAAGGGTTCCATTATAACCTTAGAGCCAATACTTAGTTCATAGCTATTGAACAAAATATAAGTAGCAATAAAGACAACATTTATGGATTACAAAAATAGAGGAAATGAATGGACAAGAATAAACTCTGTCAAGGCTCTTCAGTCTCCAAGCATTTCGCTCCTTTCAAGCTCTCCAATCCATGTAGCTCACTGCTCTTGTTGCTCCAAGGAAAACCCAAACTTTACCCTAATCTACCTAATCTATATTTACAAACATTACCCAATAACTAGAGAGAGAAAGTACAAAAGAGATCTAATCTATCCTAAGCTAAGCTAACCGATTCTATCCCAGTCTTCCTCCTTTTCCTCTTCTCCCCCCCCCCCCTCTGGCAGAGGCTCTCTCCATATCTATACATCTATTTTTCTCCTTTTTCTAGGTCAAAAGCAAGCCTTTTCTACCTGGGCACCAGAGGTCGCGCTGCGGCGCGGGCAATCAGCTTATAAGTGGCGCTGCGGCGCCATATTAAAATCAAAAGACCGGAGGTCGCGCTGCAGCGCGAGCCCATAAAGGAACTGTGGCGCTGCAGCGCCAGGATGACATCATCAAGGACCAGGGGCGGCGCCGCGGCGCGAGAATGAGACTAGGCATTGGCGCTGCGGCGCCAGTATATGAAAATTCTCCGTTTTGTCCCCTGAAAGCTAGAAAAGTCCTGTAAAGCCTGCAATACATCGATTAAGCATAAAAATACTATAAACATAATACACTAAATAAAAACTACGAAGATCAGGCAACTATTTAAGCCATAAAGTATCCGATTTGCGGGTATAAATCCCACTCATCAAATACCCCCAAACTTAAGTCTTTGCTTGTCCTCGAGCAAACTATCTAACACAAACTCACAATAGAAAACACACGTGAAATAAAAATATCACTGTATACTAGCATCATGGCTTCTAATCACGATCATGGCTACTCCCAAAGAACAGGGCAAACACAGATATAAGTAAGAGTTCATTCAGCTTCAAGCATAAGACTGTATTCGATCCATTCTACGTGTGTGTGCGGGGACCAACCATCCTAACTAATCATTGCTCAAATAAGTTCGCACAGTCGATTGTTAATACCCATATGCACACTCCGTAACTTAAACATTCAACAAGCATTAAGAATAAGACGCAATTACAGAAAAGGATCAAAAGACTCTAGCATAAAGAAAGTAAAATCTGACTCGGACAGTACTTAATTACCTTAGGCTAATCAGAGCTACCCATTAATGAGCTTTTGATCAGTGACTCCCAAGCCAGACGGCTTTAGGGCACTAGGCGTGGAACACCCCTATGAATCTAATAACTCGAGCAGCAAAGGCCACGTAATCAACATAAGCCAAATTAGACTTTACGAAATCTGAAGATTATTTGGCGAGTGCATTTTATGCTCCATCTCAACATCAGTCCTACGTTTATGGATGAGTGCGTTTTACGCTCCATCTCGACCCACCGCAAGACTTTCGATATTCAATCTTCTTTTCAAAAAAAAAATTTTTACAACATGCCAGAATCCAAGATCCAAAACTGAATATATGCGTCGAAGTCTTTTATTACCTTGTAACAATGAAAGTTTATAAGAGTGAACATACTCCCAAAGCAATAAACAGGCGGACTAAATTCGAAAAATAACTAGTTAGCCCAGTCGGTCGGTGCTTGCTAAAAAGGACGGATCAATAACAGTCTCAACTTATCGATTGAACAACCCCTAGCTCATACATGCTTGACACGACTCTAAGAGATAAGCATAATTACATGACGTTTGTCATTAGCCACAATAAAAAATTAGTGAAAAATATACCACCCTTGCATAAAAGCAGCTCAAAATAAGGTAATAAAGCCATTAACATGGCACACGCATATAAATCTGTAAAAGCCCCAAAAAGATGGCTAAAAACCACAAACATGCTAATAATAACCAAAGCGTTAATAAATAACCAAAAACTGTTCATGGCATTCATCATAATAAACCCAAAACATAATACCGCAGTTCAAAACAACTGCACTACAATCCTGATAAAAACCTAAGCAAAGTACTAAAATAGCAACCTATCATGGCAATAGACAGAAATAAAACAGATAATAAACCATAACACCCCCAAACTTAAGGTGAGCAATGCCCTCATTGCTAAACATATATCACTCTAACCAAGAGGGCTTCCCTGAAGTCTGGTCACTCGGCAGCAGCAGCGTCCTCGCCAGCTTCGGCGGGCGGTGATGGTGGAGGGTATGGTGGGAAGACAGGAGGCTCTGGGAACTGGAATGGCGTAAACTCAGAATCCTCGCCACTATACATGGTGTATATGCTCTGCATCGTGTTGACCAGCTCAGCCTGATACTGCATCGCTATGTCTTGCCTCAAGGCCACCGCTGCTATGTGCCTCTGCTGCCTCTGAGCATTAGCATCCTGGTTCTGATGTAGCAGAGTGAGGGATGCCATGATTTCTGTCAGTAGCCCCTGTGAAGCTGGGCCTGCGTCTGGTGGCTACGAAGGCTCTGCTGTAGGAGGTGGCTCAGTAGGTGGCCCGAATCCTTCGCCTCTAACATGAGAAATAGCCCGTCCCACACATCGAAGCGTGAGATGGTCTGATGGTCAATGACTGACATGGGCGGCAAAGCTATCTCTTCTGGCCCCCAATGGATACTTTCCCTCTTGCACAGTCGGGTGATCAAGGATGGATATGGAAGTCCCGTAGAGATATTGCTCTTGATTGCCTTTATGATGGACTCATGGATGAGAACTCCGATGTCCACGTTTAGACCCGTGACAATGGCAAATAATAGGATTGCTCTATTCTTAGTCACGTTGCTCAGATGACGAGTCGGGATCATGTTGGCACAAATAAAGCTGAACCATGCCTTCCCATAGCGACTGAGTGCAGCATGCTGGAAACTGGTCCTCTCACCTGTGAAGTCATTTGTCTTCCATGTAGTCCCGGGCTTGCAGAGCCTCCTAACAATATCCTCGAGGTCATAGCTGCGGAGTCCCTGCTCCATATAGTCCTTACCCTAGAAACCGGGCGTCGCGAACAGTGCATTGATGGCTTGGCTTCCAAACGCCACTGACCGCCCCCTAACTTGAACAACAGCAGGACCTTCGGGACTAGCATTTGCATAGAACTCTCTAACTATAGATACAATGGCCGACTCAGGAGGTTTTGTGAAGTGCACCCACTGGCGACCCGCAATCATTGCTAACAACTCGCCATCCTTTATTTTGTCAGGCCTCAAACCCCATTCAGGAATCAAATTTCGTGCGGCAAAGGAGATTTTGTATCGTTTCCATGCCTCTTCGTTAACAAATTTGGTGTTGTCCCATGCCGTTGGTGCTACGGACGAGGAACCGCCGACACTCAAGCGTTGCCTTTTTGAAGCCATGTCAGAATTTGCAGCTTGAAGGGGGAAAAACCCTAGTTTGCTGCTGATCTTCTTTTGGATTCTCGCTTGACTTGAGGTTGGTCTGATTTTGTGTGAGTCAGCTGTGTTATGCAGAGGGTGGGGGTTCTGTGGAGAAAAGTGACGGTTGGGTTGCTTGTACTGCCGATATGGGTCGAGAGAAATGGGAGGTAATGGACACAACTGCTGGCTTCAGTTGCTTTTTAAAAACCAAAATTCCCTACCGGTGCTGCGGCGCGAGAATTCCTTCATTGATTGGCGCCGCGGCGCGACTTGGCAGTAGCTTTGTCTGATTTTGGCGCTGCGGCGCTAGGATAGGAAATTTGCATTTTTAGCATGGCGCTGCGACGCGATGTTCAGTGCATATGCTGGCGCTGCGGCGCCAGCCTTGTATCTGAGTTTTTCTGCACAAAAACCATGTATTAGACAACATATATTACACAAATATCATGCTAAGTAAACAACATGCTTGATACTAAATTCTAACTAAGATATACACTAGCAACATACTAAATAACATGCTGCCTGCTATAATCACAAAAGCATACGCATTGGCAACGATGTTTACATGGTAAAAAGAAAAGACACAATATAAACTAGACATAAGTAAAGAAAATAGAGAAAATTGATACTGAGATGGGGTTGCCTCCCCACCAAGCGCTTGTTTTAAAGTCGTCGGCTTGACTATACCGATGCCGCTCAATCCGGCTCATAAGCAAAATTGACCATTTCATGCCGCCTATTTGTCAACTCCTTTAAATTTATGGCGGACATGGATGATTGATCATCCTCATTTTCTTCACCCATCGGCACGAAGAATCTTTCACTACTGGAATTATCCATTAATTCGCCTTTTTCATCAAGTTAAAAGCGTTCTTTGTGCACTAGCGGGCCCTCCAGGGTTTCCACAATCGTGAGCATGGCTTCCGATTGTTGATTAGTCTTGACAATACAACCACTCTTTATCCTCTTCTCTCCAACTTCAGGCTCCACTTGTTGGACAATTTGCACCATGACATCTCCCTCAACAACTTTGTGAGACTCACCGCCTTCTCCTTGCGTATCCACCGTGCAATGCTCTACTGCTTCATCGTTGAGATCAGTTATGACCGGTAGATTTCCATGCGATAGATTTATGATGGCATTGACGAGTTGTCCCGATTGATTTTTGAGGCTTTGCAATGCGGCGTCTTGGCGTGCCATTCGAACCTCATTTCTTTCTATAAAGTTGGTGAGGAGCTCTTCAAGCCTTTTCTCTTCTGTTAAGTCTGCCGAAAAGCTCTCATTGGGTTGGAATGTCACCTTATACTGCGGAGGAGATGGACATTCAAATTGATTCGGATAAGAGTAATTCGGATCATGATATTGCTCTTGACTATAGTCCCAAGAGTTTGGATAACCCTGACAGTTTGGATGATAGGAAATCTGTTCAATGTCAGCTTGTTCCTGACAGTAGGCAGTCTGAGTGGACTCACACTCAAGATTATCAGAAAACCTCAAGACATTTGCAATTTGAGCTCGCAATTTCTCAAGTCCTTCTTCCGAGTTTGGTTGTGTAGTCCTCTCATAAGGCCATTGATAACATTGATCGTCCATAACCTGTAAACTTATAAACACAAAGGAAGATCAAACAAATAAAAGAAATATATACACGTTCAAATTAAGACTAAATTGATTTAAATCAATATTGGACAATATTAGAATAATAGTTCCCCGGCAACGGCGCCAAAAACTTGTTGGTCGAAAAACCGATCATTAAACGCGCGCGCAAGTATACGCGGTCTAACAAGTAATACAGTGATAAGGAAAGTGTCGTACCCACGAGGAACTATCACTAATATTTACCAAATACCAACTTTGTATCGCTTAAGTCTTATTCGAACCTTAAACTAATAGGAGTGCGGTTAAACTAGTTATAACTAATTATTAAAGCAAGTAAACGGATAACGAATGGTAATCGAAGGAATTACAAGCTAAGGTTATAACTTCACCCCACACAGGCATTCTGTCGAACACCTGGCGTGCTATGCTTCATCAAACTTCCTACCATTCTCTTTTTGGTCGTAATGGTCACGACAGTTTGTCGACCGAGAACACACAGGTGCTCATACACCTCTGTCGAGGTATGCACAAACATATCCTCTCCAGATCCACCCGAAAGGGAATAGAACAGAAAAGAACATCCAAACTAAGTGATAATCCTACACATGTCTATGCGAATTAACCTAACAAGGATTTAAGCATAAGTTCTCAATTAGGTCACACGTGGCACACAGATATATGTCTATTCTACGCACAACTTATGCAGTCGAAACCCATAATCACATGCCAATATATTTAGGTGTAAATCTACAATTCTTCTTTCGATATCATATAGATTACCAAAATCATCACTAATGTCTTAGTGAGAATCGTTAAGCATGAATATATTAAACCAAACCATATGGTGCCAACCAAAGAGAGAAGACAATCAATTTAACTAACAAAGGGTTCCATTATAACCTTAGAGCCAATACTTAGTTCATAGCTATTGAACAAAATATAAGTAGCAATAAAGACAACATTTATGGATTACAAATATAGAGGAAATGAATGGACAAGAATAAACTCTGTCAAGGCACTTCAGTCTCCAAGCATTTCGCCCCTTTCAAGCTCTCCAATCCGTGTAGCTCACTGCTCTTGTTGCTCCAAGGAAAACCCAAACTTTACCCTAATCTACCTAATCTATATTTACAAACATTACCCAATAACTAGAGAAGAAAGTACAAAAGAGATCTAATCTATCCTAAGCTAAGCTAACCGATTCTATCCCAGTCTTCCTCCTTTTCCTCTTCTCCCCCCCTCTGGCGGAGGCTCTCTCCATATCTATATATCTATTTTTCTCCTTTTTCTAGGTCAAAAGCAAGCCTTTTCTGCCTGGGCACCGGAGGTCGCGCTGCGACGCGGGCAATCAGCTTATAAGTGGCGCTGCGGCGCCATATTAAAATCAAAAGACCGGAGGTCGCGCTGCAGCGCGAGCCCATAAAGCAACTGTGGCGCTGCAGCGCCCGGATGACATCAGCAAGGACCAGGGGCGGCGCCGCGGCGCGAGAATGAGACTAGGCATTGGTGCTGCGGCGCCAGTATATGAAAATTCTCCGTTTTGTCCCCTGAAAGCTAGAAAAGTCCTGTAAAGCCTGCAATACATCGATTAAGCATAAAAATACTATAAACATAATAAACTAAATAAAAACTACGAAGATCAGGCAACTATTTAAGCCATAAAGTATCCGATTTGCGGGTATAAATCCCACTCATCAAGAGAGAAAACAAGATTGGTGGGAGATTTTATACATACATATGGTATGTATCTATACACTTTATCTAACTATTATTATTTCTTCTTTTTATTTCTCTTTCATCTTATCTCATTTCCAAGAAAGCAAAATAAGGAAGAGAGAGAGAGAGAGGAGTGGGACGGTGGGAATAAGGGAAAGAAAGTAAGGGCTTTGATCTTTCTTTTATCCAAAATCATCATCCCCTTTGATAGATCAAGAAAAGATATCCACAAAGCAAACGTATAAACACTTTTTATCAAAATTATTTTTAGTTATTTGGATAAAAAACTTGGATCTAAGATTTCAAAACTCCAAAACCATGGATCTATATGTATATAAGTGTGTTATGTTTAGATCTATCACTTTTTATGATCAAAAGTTAGAACAAAAGTAAGAAAAAAGGAACTATGTTTTAAAAAGTTAGAAAACTATGATTTTCGTAGTATAAATTATGTTTTGCTTGGATTTGGTGTATATTTGATGTAATAGATCATGGATCATGGTAGATCCATGATCTTACCATGATCCATGATCTTAAGGTGTATTAGTATGTATTATAATGGTTTATGATGTTTAATGTTTGGTTAATCAAAAGATCTAGGCAGATTTCTTAAAAAACACAAAGATTAGAAAAATTATTTTTGGGGAAAACGTAACATGAAACGGAAATGACCATATCTCCTATTGTATTTCGAATTTTTGAGTGTGGTTAATTTTTGGAGTTAGATCTAGAAGTCTTTTAACAGATCCAAGTGGGATCACTAAAAAATTCCATGTAGATTTTCGTCTGGATCGTTTTTAGCAAAGGACGTAAAATCTAAAAATGAAGAAAAGCAATCTGTCCGGAAATTGTAAGGATAGTTTCGTCCACTTAATTAATGTAATAAATTCAAATCTTTTGAGACATTAACATATATGTTATAAAGTAGATTGTGTCCAAAAATGAGCTCATTCCGACTTATATTGAGCAAGTTATGACCATTTTAATATTTACATTTTTCCGACAAAAATTGCTATAACCAGAGTTGTATAACTCCGATGGCCAGGAAATTTAAACTGGAGGCTCATGATAATATGTGTAAGATCCTGCCAAGAGTTGGGAATTTTTGGAGTTATGAGTGATATAACAAATTTCTTAAGGAATTAACTAGAAATGGATTTTTGAAAAATACTAAATGAAATTAAAAAACTCCTGAAAAATTATTTTTGTGTATGAAATACATGTATTTATGTGTGTACAAAAGATAAAAAAATAATACGATAATTAGGTTAAAAAAGGGGAATCCAGGTTGCTGGATTGGAATCCAGTTTGCTGGATTGCAATTTGGTTTGCTGGATTGGTATGTTTGGATAATCCAGGATGCTGGATTGATCTATTTGGATAATCCAGGTTGCTGGATTGGTGGTCAGTTGAATCCAGGCTTGCTGGATTAGATGTCAGTTTGAATCCAGGCTTGCTGGATTAGAGGTCAGTTGAATCCAGTCTGTTGGATTGGAAAATAGTTTATTAAATTGAAATCCAGTCTGAATCTAGGTTGTGGATTAGTTACAGGAATTATAAAATGAAAGATTAAGTGTTAATTTACAAGTTATATGATACAGTAGTTTAAGTCTAAGGTAGTACAGTCGTACTTTTTAATGGTTGATGTGTAGTAGCTGTGCTAAACGACTCCTTCATATGGGAAAGGGATCTACGAATTAATAACTGATCTAACTCACTGTGAAAATAGTTTAGACGAGACAGAAACTAAATTGTTAGTTGTTTGTGGGAAACCACTCAGTATACTATATTGAATATTATTAAAGACTTGATGTGTGCTAGGTTTAGACTTGTGTATATGTATAGTATTAAGGATATCTAATATTTGACTATGTGTTTAAATGTTAGATAGTTTACTTATATGGTATGTTATGCTAATTGAAAGATCAATCTTATAACTGATAGGTCTTTCCAATAAAGCGATTAAATTAGATTACCTAACAGTAATCGACAATATAGGCAAGTTCCTATACTCTTTTATTGAGCAAGTTTCCTAACTCGAACTCGAGTTGTTTTTGTAAAGCATGTTTGTGATTAATCATTGTTGATTATATCACATCTATGATTTATTGATTCGCACGTTGTGCATATTATATATGTTCATCAGGCATGAAAGGCTGATCACCTTCATTACCATATTGTTCAGTTAAATTATTCATGTTCATTGTTGGCTATTCAACATTATTGATTCGTGTTCTTTCACAATTCTTATATTGTTGAAAGTTTGTCAACTTATTATTCTTTTTAATCATGATATATCTTCATTTGAACTTAAACTTACTGGGCAAACTTGTTACTCACCCTTGCTATATCATGATAAACATTTCAGATTAAAGAAGAAACTTCGGACACAGTCATGTAGGATATTGAATGCAGGTATTAAGTTAAGGTTACAAACCTTGGGAATTATGTTGTAAAAGTTATTGTATAAACAATTTATGTTTATATCTTCCGCAATAGTTATAAAAATGATGTATCGTAACGTACTAGGTCCGAGGTTCTAGGGACCCGAATTTGGGGGCGTCACAATTGGTATCAAAGCTGTAGGTTATAAACCTTAGGTAGGGGTACCTTAGGATATAACCACAGAGATAAGGAATAGGAATAAACTCAAATAGAGTTTAAGTTCTAAGCGATAAATTTGGGCAAGGTATTAATAAGTCAATAAGATTCAAAGAAGAATCCTGACAGGTAATAATGATACAGAGTTACCTAACTCTAATAATAAAGATGAACAGTAGTAATGAATAGATAAAGTCTAAAAGACTAAAAGTATAAAAGGAAAGAAGATCGTAAAACAAAACGAGCATAACATAGAAAAGAATAGTAAAATAATACGATTATAATATAAGATCACAACGTGATTTGATAAGGACATAGGAGGAAAAATGATCAATCAAATGATTGAAAACTTTATAGCAGAATTGATGTATGACAGTTGTAGTATGAAATTATACTATTAAAACTCAGGAAAGAGTTATGAATTGTAGATACGGATTAAATGAAATTCGTATCGAGTATTGTGGGAGCTAGGATTATGTGGGATTTCAATTGAGGACTCATGTCATAGCTGAGTTGTACAAACCTTTGTATGGGCGGGGGTTTGTGCTTGGTCTAACGACTACTTAGTTTATCACATTGATAATCATTAAAATGTCGGTGTCGCGCTATTCGCTATATATATGATGAGAAGGTGATTCTTTTCTCATGTGTATAACGGATAGGTAGAGAATATAAGATTAGGTGCGAGTTCTTTAAACTCATACGTATGGTAAGTTCGTGACTCATAATCGTATGGTGGAACCCCTCAGCGAATGGACGACTTTGGTCTGACTAGGATAAGTTCCTAAACCCATATGATTGTGGTAAGTTTCTGAACTCATAACGTGTGGTACGTTTGATGAACTATACGGGGGTATAGGAAAATTGTGAATGAAGGATTGAGGATAATAGAAATAGATAGAATTATTAAGCAATTGATCATTAGAAGAATTGAAGTTGATGGTGGAAGCATAGGTATTCCAAATCTTCTAGTTGTGCTAGACTTCGACACTGTTCGGGAGTTGAAGGAACAGACAGTTACCCAGCAGACTACCATCAAGCAGAAGGATGGTGAGGTTGAGACTCTTTACACACGTCTTGGAGATGTAGAGTGGGAGTTGGTCCATAAGAAGGGCCAATGTGAAGAAAAGTCAGTGTTGTCCCCGATTGGGTATGACAATTAAGCGCAAGTATACGCGTTCAACAAGTAATAAAGAGTAAGTACAGATATTGTTCCCATAGAGAATTAACTAATAAAAGATCGCCAAAGCACTAGCCCATAACCATTTCAGTCTTATTTAAACGAGCGATAAAGTGTGTAAATTAAAACTAGATAAGTAATTAAACTAAAATTAAATAACCCTAGAGTAAAATTAGATAATGAATATATGAGATCTCAATTTCCCCTAATGATTCATTTAAATCAACATACTTCCAGTTAGGTCAAATTAATCGTCACATTTTGTTAGCCGAGAACACGAAAGTGAGATAAGGTCATTTTTCAATGCACCTAATCTATATCACATGTAATCTACAGATGATAGAACGCACGTGAACACCCACCTTATCTAAACCCCTATATGTCTATGCGATTTACAAATAATTAGGGTTTAAGTCTAAGTTCTCAATTGACTACGAGCGGCGCTTCGGTATATGTCTATCCTAAACACAAATCATACATTCAACGCCATATAAACATATAATCGCCCACTACTACGATTAGATCTAAACCCACAAGAATATGATGAACACTATGAAATCATGCTCATAGTACTCTTTTATGAAGTTATTTTTAAAATAGTTCTTAAATTATCAACGAAATTGATGAAAGCATGAAGTTATGTGTAATATGTGATATAACATGATTATATGTGAGTTATATGGTTGTGTTAGCAAATCAATCCATGTATTTTTGATAAACAAGAGGAATTATGTTCATAGTGATTTTATGTGAACTAATTTCTGAAAAATGGCTTTTTAAACTATCAAATTGATGTTTGATTATGAGTTATTGTTGAAATTGATTATGTATTATGTTAGTATGTTAAGAATAGAAGTTATTACAATTAGAATTACTTGAATTGATTGAAAAACGAATTCGTAGTAGCAAAAATTGTCAAGAACGCTTAAAATTATGTTTTTTCTTCGAAAATCATGAAATCTTTATTTTGGTTATGTGATTTATGGATTTTATATGTTATAATCATGTTAAAGAGTTTAAAATATTGTTTGTATCAAGTTTTATGTTTATCATGTTGGGAAAAATCGAATTCGGTGTGAAGAAATAAGCCAAATTGGCTTATTTCTCTCCCAGTTCGTGAACCAGCAGCCCCTTCACCAGGGAGGTGACCCGTCCCAGCAGGGCTATTGCCCTTGGGGGACCCACCCCAGTGGGTTAGTTTGCTGTCCGAAAAAGTTGGCTTTTGCTTGTTGAATTTTCATGCCCCGTTTGTTTAGCTAACTTATTTCTATGACTTGATAAGTGTAATAGGTAATAAGATAACATGTTTTTGATATGTTTAAGATAGATTGAAGTTGTATATGAATGTGTTACATGTGTATGAGTGTGTTGCTTTCCTAAGGCACACAACACGATTCAAAGCGTTATAAGCTTATAAAATATATGTTGTGAGTATAGACTCACGTATTTGACTAGTTAGCAACCTATGATGTAAACAACGTTGTGAGTTGGACACTAATAGACGCTTTAAATGTAATGTAATGTGTAGGATAATTGTGAAAGTGGTTATAGTTATTAAAGTGTAGCTTGCGCTTGAGGCAAGTTTTCTATCTCTAACCTTGTTATTTAAATTGTGCAAGTCTTCTAATCCTTATTCTTTTATGTTAAGCAAGTTTCCATTTCGAACTTGTTATTTACTTTGTACAAGCTTTGTTGTATTCTAATATCCTTATTGCACAAGTATTGAAATATTATTGAAGCATTGTGATCTTGACTTAGTTGTTCAAGCAAGATCTAATTATTCTTTCAGTTGCTTTAAGTTATCTTTAAAGCATGGCTACTTATTATGTAGATTGTCTTTATATCGTGCAATTGGTTCACTGATTCTTATATTGTTGAACTATTAAAGTACTGTGAGTCGATTCAACTACTCCTAGTTGATGATAGTTGAAACTCTAAAGTTCTCCCTTATTTATCCAAACCAAACTTTCTTTGGTGCGGACTTGTTTTCAAATATTGAGAATGAACAACCCTATTTTACTAGGGGACATTTATGCGAAAGCGTTAAGATGGTTGTGCACAATTCATGGTACAAAGGGTTGATCCCCCTGAGTACGAGTTAATGGTCCATAGTCTTAATGACTGTTAAAGGTTTAAATAGAAATATTTATAACCTAGGACATAGTTCAAGGTCTTATGATCCTCAAATAATTCTATATTCAAATTCTACGTATTGATGAAAGAATTATAATTCAATTCTTTATATTGATGAAAGTAAAGTTATTCAAACTCCTTTGAAACTATTCACTTATGTCATATCACAGTTGTACGTCATTTGCTAAAAACTGTACAAACAAAAATTTACATGGAATTTTTTAGTGATTCCACTTGGATTTGTTAGAAGACTTCTAGATCTAACTCCAGAAATTAACCACACTCAAAAATTCGAAATACAATAGGAGATATGGTCGTTTCCGTTTCATGTTACGTTTTCCCCAAAAATAATTTTTCTAATCTTTGTGTTTTCTAAGAAATCTTCATAGATCTCTTAATTAACCAAACATTAAACATCATAAACCATTATAATACATACTAATACACCTTAAGATCATGGATCTACCATGATCCATGATCTATTACACCAAACATACACCAAATCCAAGCAAAACATAATTTATACTAAGAAAATCATAGTTTTCTAACTTTTTAAAACATGGTTCTCTTTTCTTGCTTTTGATCTAACTTTTAATCATAAAAAGTGATAGATCTAAACATAACACACTTATATACATATAGAGCCATGGTTTTGGAGTTTTGAAATCTTAGATCTAAGTTTTTTATCCAAATAACTAAAAATAATTTTGATAAAAAGTGTTTATACCTTTGCTTTGTGGATAATTTTTCCTTGATCTATCAAAGGGGATGATGATTTTGGGTAAAAGGAAGATCAAAGCCCCTTCCTTTCTTTCCCTTATTTCCACCGTCCATCTCCTCTCTCTCTCTCTCTCTCTCTCTCTCTCTCTCTCTTCCTTGTTTTGCTTTCTTGGAAATGAGATAAGATGAAAAAGAAATAAAGAGAAGAAATAATAATAGTTAGATGAAGTGTATAGATACATACCATATGTATGTATAAAATCTCCCACCAATCTTGTTTTCTCTCTCTCATTTATTAATTGGTTGCTTGCACACTTGGTCATAAGTGTTGGCTTAATCCAAGAGATGACACATGTGAGAGTTGGTGAGGAGTTGGTAAAACAAATGATTGCATACATTCCCTCCTTCTTTCTTCCTTGTTGGACCCAATACTACCACTTCTTCTTACAATTTTTTTTTATTTTTTAATGCTTTATTTAACTTACTACATGTCCAACATCTCTCTTCCATTGGGTTAAAAATTTGGACTCCAAATTAATTGTTTTGGGCTTAATAATAAAATAATTGGGCTATGTAAATTATCGTAGTCCATTAATTTTAATTCTATCCTACCCTAATCATTTAATTAGGATTTTTATTCATCACATTTGTAATTCAAATCCTTACTCATGTACATTTAATTACTTAACCCAATTAGGCTTGCTTTAATAAAATTAATAAATTGAGATAATAAAATTGATCTCTTAGGTTAGTAAAAATTTTAAATACTAACATCCTTACATATTATAACCCTTAAGTTATTTAATTTTCATACCTAATATATATATTAGGTTACAAGACTTTATTCTTACTTCTCTTTATATGTTAAATAAATATATAAACAATACACAAAATCATATAATTTAATACTTTGAGAAATGTCCCACAAATCTCATACTATATTTATTCTTATCATCTCTCTTGCTAAAATATAAATAGCACATCACTAAATATACATATATGTACCTATACATATACACATTTTAAGAATTCAAATCAAACCATATAGGTTCTTTACAAAAATTTTAAATCCATACTCTATTTCCAGTCTAGGTCTTATTATTTAACATTTATTTAATCATTTAAAATCTTATAAATTCTCAGGTTGTCACATTCACCCCTTCTTCTAAGAATTTCGTCCTTGAAATTACAGTCTACTAATCCCTACTCCTTCTATTCACCAAAACAAGGTTTTCAACTTAACCTTTATCTGATTTCATTCTCATTTAATGAGTACACACGGCTTCCTTCTATGAGGAATTATTCTATCATCACATTCTACCCAGACTTCTCTCCAAGGAGTTAAAAACTTTTCAATTTATGCTGAGGGTCATATAGACCATTAACTCTCGGGTTTAACGGTATTCACCGTAATCAAATAATAGATATGTTTACAATCACAAAAAAGGTAAACTGCAGATGTTGGCCTTAATTATTAGAACGACTGTATGCGTTCAAGCCCATATAGGTTATCACAGTAATTGGTCGCGAATCAGTTAAGCAAATAAAGCACAAATCGTAATAAACAATCACATAATAATCAATAAAACCAACACGGAAGCATATCAACATAAACTACTCAAAAGGTTCCATTGAAATCTCAAAATAAGTTTAAGTCATAAATGACTCAAATATATCATCTACAAATTGAATAAACATCATCCGAATACACAATGATAACAAAGAGAGTATAAAGATAGAGAATGCAAATCTATGTTCTTTCTCCAAGCTTGGAACTTTGATGTTATCCAAATGCTTCAATCTTCAATTCTAATTAAACCCTAGAAACTAACTATATAAACCTAACCTTAATCTACTCCTAACCTAATCTAGACAAGAAATTAAAGAGAGAAGAGAGAACTAGGGCTCCCTTAAGGGGAGGAGTATTGTATATCCTTCAAAATGGGCATAAAAACCCTAATTCTAAGCCTCTCCCGATCCGTTTAAACAAAAGTTAAAATCTGGCAAAGACTCGAGCTGGCACGGTCACGCGGCTTTAGGCTTTGGTCTTGGCACAGCCGCGCGGGTCCCCAGTCTTAGCCTCTGCTTCCTACATTTTGGCGCGGGTGCGCAACTGTGCTTTGTTATCATGGCGCGGCCGCGCGGGCCTGTGGTGCTGGTTTTTGCTGGCTTTTGGCTTCTCAGGCTGTTACACTTGTCTTCTCTTGTCATCCTCAACTGGCAACTTACCTCCTTTGAGCCTTTTTGCCTCATCACATTCCCCTCACGCTGCTTGACTTCTTTCCATTATCATGTCATCATTCCTTTTAGCACACTTTCAGTCGTTTTAGCCACAAATGCACCAAAGGAGTTCCTAAACATGAAATCAACAAAACAAAGCAAAAATATATAAAAAGCACAAAGATACTTGAGTTTAAGAAACAAAACTAGTTAGATAATATCTGAATAAGTTGTCATAAAATCCACTTATCAAATACCCCCAAAATTAAACGTTGCTTGCCTTCAAGCAACCAAAACAAAACCAAACAAAAGATGCAATGCAGTATGTATAATGAATGTAATCTAACCAATCATGAATGTGAATCCAAGTCTCAGTCAGAATGGATATTCAAATGCAATGACTCAGAAAAAATCACAAGATAATTAAACAGGAAAGCTACACAAAACAAGATCATAAGGCATATTCTTGCAAATCCAAACTTGTCAGCACTGATGTAGTGTGTGTGTGTGCCTAGCAACCATTAAACATGCTTTTGAACAAATATATCACATACTATGCTTCTTAGGGGAAAAAATAGTTTTAACTTAAGAAAAGTAGTAAATCAGATAAGTTCTAACTAAGACCATGCATCACTTAAGCTAAGAGTCAACAAGTGGTTTATTAAGCTTTTATTGACTCACGAGGGCGTTTTTGCACTTTCCCGTGTACACAATTGACTGTGCAATGCCTAGTCCTCTTAGGCTTTTCAATGATACCCGTGTAGCGAGCTTTCGACCAACGACTCCCAGACCAAAGGCCTTAGGGCGCTGGGTGTAGAGACACCCCTAGGGCTTACTTGCTCGAATATCAAAGGCCACAGGACTCGACGTAGCCGAAGTGTTTATTCTATTTTTTTATTTTTCTTATCTTTTTCTCTTTTTTCTTTTCTTTGGAGAGTGCGTCTTACGCTCCATCTCCCCAAATATCATGCATACCTCCTGCTTTCCCCTGACCTTAAGCTTTTTATAGTCTAACTATTATTATTTGATTACTGAAACTCTTTCATTAAAATATAGATTTTCCACCAGAAGACAAGTATGTGAAAATTTAAACTGAGCAAATCATGGTGGTCACTCTATCGTGCTAACCGATTACACAGTATCTGACAGATAAGGATTTATATATATGACAATATTATCAAGCTTAAGTCTCAAATCGGTTCAATCAATCAAGTAATTTCAATTTCCTCATAGGCCAAATAAATAAAAAAAACCCAACTAGAAACTGGATTCATGCAATATGTCCTACACAATTGACTAAAACAAAAACAAAAATTTTGAAATTTTGATAAATTTTAACAAAATACAACCTATATGCACTATATGAACTAACACAGTATGCAAAATGACATGAACTACACTACATGCAAACCTAATACCCCCAAACTTAAAAATTGCAATGTCCTCATTAGAGATAAAATGAAAAAGAAGAACTCCCCTAGTTGGCTTCGTCTGCTACATGAAATGATGTGGTCTTTAGTTCTGCTGAATTGTTCCTTAAGTCTGAGACAACCTACATGACACGCCCTTCCTCAGATTTTTGATATACAACTTTTGAAATGCATTGAGGATGGGACTTTTGATTTTTGATTCATTCTAGCAGCCTTGACCTGAGAAAAGCATACAACATTTATTAAGCCCACTAAATCACCAAAACTAATATTAACTATTTACAACTAGGAGAATTAACATAGGTGGACATATATATGAATTCCCAAAAATCCTTATATGTGTGTATATGCAACATGCAAGTGCATTAAAAATATGTCCAATACTGTATAGTCCCAAAAATATACGCATCAATGCATAAGTTCAAAAATGTAGGCAATGAACTCCTTACTCCAAGAGTATTCAAAAATAAATATTTTTATCTAACAATTAAACTACTAAGAATTAAACAGGGGGGAGGGAAATCGATATAAGTACGTAGAATTAAACAAGTAGGGAGAAGAGAGAAATTTGATGGGGTGCCTCCCATCGAACGCTTGGTTTATAGTCCGTTAGCTAGACTTTGTCTTGCCATCTCTATCCGATTCCCTGACGATATTGGAGAAACCCTCCATCCATTAGAATTGTCGTGTGAGTTTGGAGGTTCCCCAACATGAGGGGCTTTGGATTTAAACCGCCTAGCATATGATATGTATATAAATTCCCCATTTTGAAGTTCGGGGAGCTAGGCACTGCTTTTGTTGTGTCCGTGAAGTGATTGGGGCATTGAGGCATAGACCACACAACGGGCTCTTCTTCAATTCTCTCTTCTTCACACCACTATGGTTTTCAGAATGTGGACTCTCTCATATCATCAAGATCCATATCTGTGATATGACTACCAAGGGGACACGGGAGTGCAAACTTCACTGGCTTTTTCAACTTTGGCTGAGAAAGCACCTGGGGTGTTGTAACAGTTGGCTCACATTCATAATTTTTCACGTCCCCAAGTGTTTCCTCGATATTCATTTATTTCAGTTCGTCCAGTTGCAAGTGCACTTCTGGCTCTCCATCAGTTTTAGCATCCATATCATAGCACCATATATTCTGAGGGCCTTGGCTCACGGCTTCAAACATTTGAGGTTCTTGATTCTGAAGATTTTGAATTTTTATCCCTTGCTCAATCACCTCTTCCTTCATTAAAGCCATGCTGATTTGATTCGCCCAATTCTGAAGATTCTCAATCGACTTCGCTTGCTCAATTAAGATCTTCTTTGTTGATGCTATGAAATTTCCCCACAAACTTTCCAATCTTGCCTTTTCTATTTCAGCCTCGGGATCCATGTACTGAGTCTCACTGGTTGGAGTATTGTTGATTAAGGCCATCTGATTCTGAAAATTTTGGTTTGATAGTTCCTGGCTCCTAATCATCTCCTCTTGGTTCGCTAAGGCTTTATACATGAATTCCATTGTTGACTATTTTTCTTGTAAACACGGAGATTGATATGTGGGGTCTGGTGCATATATTGGACTTTGCTCGCAGTATTGGTCTTGATAGGTCGCTGAAAAGTTTGGGTGATACTCCAAATCTTGGTGATAATTGGAATATTCGTGGTTGAAGTAATCACCCCCGTACTGCTCTTGTCCATAACTGATGGGATCCTGATGGCTCATATAGCTTCCAGCACTATAGTCATAAGTAACGGCCGTCTCTCGACTCCGTTGGGCTGTAATAGTATCCAACTTCCTTGAGAGATACTCTAGCTGTGCTGATAATGTAGCAATTGGGTTGAGGCCATCATTCCCTATTTCCCTTGGTTGATCTTGCCTTGTGTAAAATCATGGATAAGCGTTGAGATCCATTGTACCTAAAAAGAGAATATAGGAAGAGAATTAAAATAAAATAAAAATATTTAAATTAAGACTAATTTGATTGAAACTAATGTTGGCAAACAGTTATCGAATTAATTCCCCGGTAATGGCGCCAAAAACTTGTTGTCCGATTTATATAATGACAATTACGCGCAAGTATACGCGGTTAACAAGTAATAAAGAGTAAGTACAGATATCCTTCCCACATAGAATTAACTAATAAAAGATCGCCAAAGCATTAGCCCATAACCATTTCAGTCTTATTTAAACGAGCGATAAAGTGTGTAAATTAAAACTAGACAAGTAATTAAACTAAAACTAAATAACCCTAGAGTAAAATCAGATAATGAAGATACGAGATCTCAATTTCCCCTAATAATTCATTTAAATCGACATACTTCCAGTTAGGTCAAATTAATCGTCACATTTTGTTAGCCGAGAACACGAAAGTGAGATAAGGCCAGTTTTCAATGCACCTAATCCATATCACATGCAATCTACAGATGATAGAATGCACGTGAACACCCACCTTATCTAAACCCACATTTTGTCTTTCAAGCCCATATATGTTATCACAGTAATTGGTCGCGAATCAATTAAGCAAATAAAGCACAAATCGTAATAGACAATCACATAACAATCAATAAAACCAACACGAAAGCATATCAATATAAACTACTCAAAAGATTCCATTGAAATCTCAAAATAAGTTGAAGTCATAAATGACTCAAATATATCATCCACAAATTGAATAAACATCATCCGAATACACAATGATAACAAGGAGAGTATAAAGATAGAGAATGCAAATCTGTGTTCTTTCTCCAAGCTTGGATCTTTGATGTTATCCAAATGCTTCAATATTCAATTCTAATTAAACCCTAAAAACTAACTATATAAACCTAACCTTAATCTACTCCTTACCTAATCTAGATAAGAAATTAAAGAGAGAAAAGAGAACTAGGGCTAGGGCTCCCTTAAGGGGAGGAGTATTGTATATCCTTCAAAATGGGCATAAAAACCCTAATTATAAGCCTCTCCCGATCTGTTTAAGCAAAAGTCAAAATCTACCAAAGACTTGAGCTGGTGCGGCCGCGCGGCTTTAGGCTTTGGTTTTGGTGCGGCCGCGCCGGTCCCCAGTCTTAGCCTCTACTTCCTGCATTTTGGCGCGGGCGTGCAACTGTGCTTTTTTATCATGGCCCGACCGCGCGGGCCTGTGGTGCTGGTTTTTGCTGGCTTTTGGCTTCTCAGGCTGTTGCACTTGTCTTCTCTTGTCATCCTCAACTGGCAACTTGCCTCCTTTGAGCCTTTATGCCTCATCACATTCCCCTCACGCTGCTTGACTTCTTTCAATTATCATGTCATCATTCCTTTTAGCACTCTTTCAGTCGTTTTAGCCACAAATGCACCAAGGGAGTTCCTAAACATGAAATCAACAAAACAAAGCAAAAACATATGAAAAGCACAAAGATACTTGAGTTTAAGCAACAAAACTAGTTAGATAATATCTGAATAAGTGGTCATAAAAACCACTTATCAGTCAGCTGAGATAGAAAAGCTGAAGAACTATTTGAAAGAGGAATCAGCGAAGCTTGCCATAGCAGAGGAGCTTGTTTGAGGGCTTCACGACGTGCAGAGATTGCTGAAGAGAACAGTCGGGCAAAGAAGGCCACGATTGAAGAGACGTACTATATGTTCCAGACCGCGATTGATAAAGCCCAAGATCGGGTTATGTCTTATCCAGTTCAGTTCGAAGATTTACCTTGGTATATGCTGGATCGCAGGACAATGTTCTGCATTATGGAGGAAGAATGCAGTAAAGCTGTTTGACGCCTTAATAGGTAGTGATAGGAACAGTTTGATTATGTGAATACTTCTTTGAATAGTTAATAATGTAAATTCTGATGTGATTATAAACAAATGAATATTTTTATGATTTAAATCCTGAAGATTCTTTGCCTCGGGATAGTTGATGTAAATAGCAGTGATGCTATCTTATTATGTGTTAAACTTTTGATTAAATAAAATATCAGAGTTTATTTGAGATGTTATGTGTTAAGTGTTAATTTAAAATGTTTAAGTTAAGTCTTAAATATTAAAGGATTGAATAAAGATCTAATAAGCGTATTTCTTAACAAAAATATGCCGTTGAGAAGACGCCCTAATCGTCAACCAGCCCAAGAAGTGTCGACTAATGACAATGACGCCAATGCCAACGCGAACCCCGTTCAACAGTTGGTGAATTTATTGGTTGGAGTGATTAACAATCAACTACAAGCTCCATCGAACACCTCGTTCAAGGACTTCAAGGCGGTGGGATCGCCAGAGTTCAAGGGATCCATGAACCCGATCGAAGCACAGACTTAAGTCATGGAAATGGAGAAGGTTTTCGACGTCCCCAGAGTCAGTGAGGACCAGAAAACCGCCTACGCAACTTTTATATTGAAATTAGAAGCCAGCTATTGGTGGTAGGCAAACAAAGTCAGGGGAGGAGAGGGTGCGATAATCTAGGAGAGGTTCAAGGAGATGTTCTTTGAGATTTACTTCCCGACAAGATCACAGAATTAGATGGAGGTACAGTTTCTGGGGCTTAAGCAGGGAAACATGTCTGTACCAGATTACGCTATAAAATTTAATGAGATGGCTAGGTTTTCCACATACCAAGTGCACACTGACAAGAGGAAGGCAAGAAGGTTTGACCAGTAACTGAAGCCCTGGTTGTATAGCAAGGTGTCCATGTTCCAGCTGAACACCTGTGTTGGGGTATTGGAGAAGGCCATCCTCTCTGAAGGTGGGAGCGATGCGGTGACCAAGTACAACCAGGACCAGAAGAAGAAGAAGAGTGAAGGAGAAAGTGTTAAGGCTAGTGGTAGCAACGCGGGAGGAAGCAACAGTTAGAAGCGAGGATGGAATGACAGGCCATCGACCAGCAATCAGTAGGGAAACCAGAAGAAAAGGGTTGAAGCGTGCCCGACCTGCGGGAAAAACCACCTGGGAGTCTGTATGAAGGGTAAAAGAGTTTGTTACAATTGTGGTCAGGAAGGCCACATAGCACCGAACTTCCCTAACCCTAAGAAGGGTGCCTGCTTCACATTGTGGGTCGAAGGACCACTTGGCTAGGGACTGTCCCAAGAAAGTATCTGGAGGGGCAGGATCAGGAGGGAACAGAGGAGGCAGAGGTGGAAATGCTCTGACTATCACAGGACCAACCGTAACTTATCGATCTACCGCCAGGACATTTAACATGATAGTGCAGGATATTGTGCAGTCTCGCTATGTGGTGTTAGGTATCATTTCGATCAATAAAACTAATGCATATGTATTATTTAATTCGGGTGCTACTTGCTCGTTCATATCCGATGATTTTGCTAAGAACTTAGCATTGCCTAAGGATGAGTTAGAATACCCTTTGAATATAGAAATTGTGAATAGAGAAGTGATCCCTGTAAAGTATGTACACAAGAACTGTAGGATAGATATCAAGGGTAATGTTATGAACGTAGATCTTATTCCGATTAGACTTGGGGAATTCGATATTATTTTGGGAATGGATTGACTATTCAATTATGGAGCAATAATTGATTGCCAAAGGAAATGTATTAACCTTATGACTCCGTCAAAGGTGGTGTTTTATGGCAGTAAGTCGCCTAGACAAGCGAGTTGTCTGATGATAATGCAGGCCAGGAAGTTATTGAGATAAGGCTGTATAGGATATTTAGCCTACATAGTCAATAGTCATAAAGAGAGTCCGAAGCTAGAGGAGATACCAGTCGTGAGGGACTTCGTAGACGTATTTCTGGATGTTCTGCCAGGACTTCTGCCAGATAGAGAGGTTGGGTTTGTGATCAATTTGGCACCAGGAACGGCTTCAATATCGAAGGCAGCGTACCATATGGCTCCGGTAGAAATGAAGGAATTGATGGTGCAGCTACAAGATATTTTAAATAAGAAGTACATTCAACTGAGCGTATCGCTATGGGGAGCACTGGTGTTATTTGTCAAGAAGAAGGATGGGACGATGCGGCTCTGCATCGATTACAGAGATTTGAATAATGTCACGATTAAGAATAAGTACCCATTGCCGAGGATTGAAGACCTGTTTGATCAATTAAAGGGAGCGAGATACTTCTTGAAGATAGACCTGAGAAGTGGTTATCATCAGTTGAAGGTGAGGCCAGAGGATGTTCCAAAGACAGCATTCAGGACTCGATATAGATAATATAAATTTTTGGTAATGTTATTTGGTCTAACAAATGCGCCTGCAACATTTATGGGCCTAATGAATGGAGTGTTCAAGCCATTTTTGGACAAATTCGTAGTGGTGTTTATCGACGACATTTTGGTGTATTCAAAGACCAAGGAGGAACACGTTGAACACCTAAAGTTAACATTGGAGGCGTTGAGAAGAGAGAAGTTGTATGCCAAATTTTCAAAATACGAATTCTGGATCGAGACAGTACAATTTCTTGGGCATGTAATTGATAAGGACAGAATTTCGGTAGATCCATCCAAGGTCGAAGCTGTGATGAACTGGGATCAGCCGAAAACACCATCGGAAGTGAAAAGTTTTCTTGGATTGGCATGCTATTATAGAAGATTCATTTAGGACTTCTCCAAGATCACAACTCCGCTGACGAATTTGACTAGGAAAGCAGTGAAATTCGTTTGGACGGAGAAGTGTGATGAAATCTTCCAGGAGCTTAAGAAGAGGTTGAGTATAGCACCTGTGTTATCTCTTTCGAATGACACAGGAAATTTTTTGCTTTATAGTGATGCATCGCATAAAGGACTTGGCTGTGTGCTTATGCAAAACGGCAAGGTTATTGCGTATGCGTCACGACAGCTGAAGGATTACGAGAAGGGGTATCCGACCCATGACTTGGAATTGGCTGCAGTGGTATTTGCTTTAAAGATCTGGAGACACTATCTCTATGGGGAGAAATGTGAAATATATACAGACCACAAGAGCCTGAAATATATTTTCACACAGAAGGATTTGAATATGCGCCAGAGAAGATGGTTAGAGTTAATTAAGGACTATGACTGCGAGATTTTATACCATCCGGGTAAAGCAAATGTGGTTACCGACGCCTTAAGAAGACAGGGTCGGGAGAAATTGATGATGTTGACTGCCCAGGAGGAGCTAATTACAGCGATGGAGAAACTGGAATTGGAAGTGAAGTATCATATAGAAACTGATGAAAAGCTATTTCAGATATAGGCTGGTACAACTTTGTTCGATAAGATTAAAGAAGCTCAACTTCAGGATGAAGAATGTAAGAAGGTGAAGAAGAAGATATGTGAAGGGACCGAACCGAGATTTAAAGTGGACATAGAGGAAATGTTAATATTTGAGAGCAGAATTTGGGTACTGCCAGTGCCAGGAATTAAGGAAGACATTTTGAGCGAGGCTCATAATTTGCGGTACTCGATTCACCTCAGAAGTACCAAGATGTACTAGGATCTCTGACAGCATTTCTGGTGGCTGAATATAAAACGAGATGTTGCCGATTGTGTTGCCAAGTGTCTGATATATCAGAAAGTGAAGGTAGAACATCAGAGGCCAAGTGGTTTGCTACAACCACTGGATATCCCAGAATGGAAATAGGAACATATTACGATGGATTTCGTAGTTGGCCTTCTGACAACTAAGAAAGGCTATGATGCAGTATGGGTTATCGTTGACCGATTGACGAAATCAGCATACTTCCTTTCGATCAAGATCAGATTCAACCTAGATCAGTTAGCGAAGCTGTATGTGAAAGAGATTGTTTCGAGGCACGGAGTCCCATTGTCGATTGTTTCCGATCGAGATCCGTTCACATCAAATTTCTGGAAGCGACTGCAGGAATGCATAGGGAAGCAATTGAGAATGAGTATGACATATTCCCTCAAACAGACGGGCAGAGCGAAAGAACGATCCAGACATTAGAGGATATATTGAGTAGCTTGAATCATGGACTTCAAAGGAAATTGGGATGATCACATACCGCTTGTGGAATTCGGTTATAACAATAGTTACCACACTAGTATTGGCATACCTCCTTACGAAGCATTGGATGGCAGAAAATGTAGAACTCCACTTTATTGGGATGAAGTTGGCGAGAGACAATTGCTAGGTCCAGAACTGGTACAGCAGACAGCAGAGATAGTCAAAGTGATCCGAACAAGATTGGTAGCAGCTCAGGATAGGCAGAAGAAATATGTCGATCCACACCGTAAGAATGTAGAATTTGAATTGGGTAGCTTTGTATTTTTGAAAGTCTCTCCTGGAAGGGAAAGATTAGATTCGGTAAGAAGGTGAAATTGAGCCCGAGGTTCAATTGACCTTTTGAGTGCTGCGTAGAATCGGAGAAGTCGCATATGAGGTAGCCTTACCTCCGGCGCTAGAGCATGTCCACAACATCTTCCATATGTCAGTGTTACGACCATACAAACCCGATTACAAACATGTGATAGAATATGAACCCCTACAATTTGAGAAAGACTTATCTTATGAAGAAGTTCTTGTTCAGATTGTTGATAGGAACGAACAAGTTCTTAGAAATAAAGTAATACCTTCTGTTAAGGTAATTTAGAGGAACCACAATGTTGAAGAAGCTACGTGAAAACTCGAAGAACATATGATGAAGACTTACCCACAATTATTTGCTTAATTTATGTGTAAGCAATTCTGGGGACAGAATCTTTGTAAGGGGGGAGAATGTAATGGGACGAATTTAATTAAACCGTGATTCTGGGGACAAAATCTTTTTAAGGGGAGAAAGATTTGACGAACGAGAATTTTGTAATTTAATTTGAATATTTATTGAATTAAATAAATATTTTTGATAATTTAATTATTGAGCTAAATAATTATTTGATGGAATTATGGTAGACTAATTTAATTATATGTGTTACATTGATTAAATTAATGTGTACTAATTTTTGAGTTAAAGTATGTATTTAATTGAGCTTATTGATTAAATGAATTATTTAATAAGCATAATGTTATTCTAAGTAATTTAATAATTAATTAGAGATTTAATGATTTTACATTATTAATAAATGAGGATTTTAATTATGTGATAATGTGATTTAATGTGGATTTATGATATTTTATTTAATTGATTTAAATAAAATAAATTTGGACAATTAAAAGTGGACATTAAACTATATAAAAAGAAGCTAATTAAATAAATTGAGAAATGAAGAATAAAAGGGGCAAACAAACAAGGCCTTAATGGGGGTTGGGGGCAGTTAACCCATTATGGGATTAACTGACGACCCATTATTCACCAGTTATATACATATATACTACATACGTATATTATATACTTATATCTATATCAGACTTATATCATATATTTTATATATCAGATAAGTTCGGAGAAGTGGAGAGAAAAGAGAGAGAGAGTTTAAGAGAGATTGTTAATTTAAGAAGGAATTGGAGAATCAAAGAGGAGTCTTATCACTTTAATCAGAGATTCAAGGGTAATCTCTTCATCTCCATTGTTATATTTCACGTATTATAGCTTTCTCCATGAAAATCAGTTTTGAATTCTCTGTAACACAATTTGTCTATGGTTGTGGACTATATGATCATATGTATGTTAATATATATTCATAACATGATTTCTATCATCTATGTAAGTTTTAAAACAATCAATATCATGTAAGCATACTTTAATTGGAGTTTCATGAACTATAGAGTATGAAAGTTGTATATATGGCCCTTACGTACAAATTAAATGCTTTAAATCATTTGTTTAACTTAAAATTGATAGTGGATTATGATTATACATGTTAAAACAAAGAAAACGAACTTTAAACGAACGGATTCAGAGTTATAACGAATTCGCGACGTTGGATTTTATGTTTTCTTTCAAAACTTTATAAAATACCAAGAATAGTGAATTTATGTGATTTTATTTGAGTAATTACATGATATAAAGTGTTAAAAGCATGTTAGAATCATTATATGATGTTTCTATGAAGTTTATACTTCATGAGAATCACTATGTTGGTTTAATTTAGATTTATTTGGCCTTAATTGTCAAAATCGCGAATTGGGGCTGAACTGGCCGAAGCCACCCACCCCAGCAGGTCTATATGCCGCCCCAGCGGGCCCTATTTAGCATCAATGCCCGCCCTAGCGGGTATAACACCCGCCCCAGGGTGTGGTGCAGAAGAATAAAAATGATGGCCTTTTTGATGTGTGTTATAAGCCCTAACACGATATACTAACTTAATGTAATGAACTTAATGACATGTTAGGTGTATGAAATAATTATATAACATGTTGATTGACATTTATAATATAAATTTAAGTTCATGTGAACAAACTAAATGGTTAACATGTATAATATAATATGAAGTTTCATGTTAACAAACTAAGTATGAACTTGAATATTGTGATTGTAAGACTTGATTATGATTGTCTAAGAGCTTATGTTTGTATGGTATACATGTTATGAGTTTCTACTCATGTTATGTAGTTAGTTAACAAGTTAATATTATAAACCAAGTTGTAAGTTGAACTTAAGTGAGAAGTTCAACAGTTAAACATAATAGCTAAGAAAGCTGATCAATGTCATATACATAATATAATATGTAGGACGTTGAGGAATTGAATTGTATTTATAATTGTAGCTTGCGCACGAGGCAAGTGTTCTATCCTTAACTTATTATCGTTAAACAAGTTTTCTTATCTATACTCTTTAAGTTGAATAAGTGTTCTATTCCTTATTCTTATGTCAAGCAAGTTTCTAAACTCAAACTTTACTTTTATTGAGCAAGTTTTCTATTGTTGAAATACTATCATGATACAAGTTCCTATCCTTGATTATTCAAGTTGAGATTCCATATGAGTTGTTATAATACTTTTAAAGCATGATTCTAGTTATACAATACTTATTCGGTTGTATACTCTTGAGAAATTATTATTCGATTTAAATATCGTTTATTGTTGAACCTTGTAAGGCTAGCGAACGCTTATTGATTCGACTAGTCCATAGTTGATGAACGTTCTAAATTTTAGACCTATTAGCGAGCTTATCCAAACCAAACTTCCTTTGGTGCGGACTCTGATGTCAAACTGAGATGAAAAACCCTGTAAAGGGGATTATTTACGCTTATCTGTTGAGATATTGTGCACAATATGGTACAAAGGGCAGATCCCCCTAAGTACGAGAAGTAGAGTCCATATAGTCTTATGTCTGTTAAAGGTTTAAAGTAGAAACACTTGACAACCTGGGACATAGTTCAAGGTCTTATGACCCTCAGATGTTCTTTTGATTCTTGCTATTCATTCTTGATTTAAAAGCCGAGTTTCTTTATTCAGAATTCTTGATTCACTCGCATGTTAGTATTATCATTATTTTGTTATACTTGTGGGCAATCGTGCTCACCCTTGCATAATAACATTGCAGTTAAGAGAGAAAGGTCCGACGAGCCTTCCACTAGCAAAGGCAAGGGCAAAGTCAACAAGTGATGAAGACTTGTTGTTTTATTTGGGAATATTTGTTAAGACTTATGTTGATGTTGTTAAGACTTATTACTTGTTTATGTTTTCGCACAGATGTTTAAGGTTAGTATGACCAGGGATTGTATTTATTATTCAGATGTTTTAACCCCATAAGGGGCGATGATGGAGTTATTTCTATCTAATTCATGGTTTGCATTTATTATGGGTTGATAGATATATGATATTTGTACAGTGAACACCAAATCCCATGAAAATTGAAGTACCCGGATTTGGAGGTGTCACAGGCTAACCCATGGGGCAACCCATGAGCACATATGATGATAAGGGGGGTGTGGGGTGTATGTGCTAGCACATGGAAAGACATGGGGCTAAGGAGGTTTGGTCCTAATAACCAAACTACCCTAAGCTTGCAAAGTCTATAAATAAGAGCCTTTGCTAGCCATTTTGTTGGTTGATCAAAATTGAACACATATTGAGAGAGAGAGAGAGAGAGAGAGAGAGAGAGAAGAAGAAGCTAGTTTATTTCCATTGCTAAGAATCAAGCAAGCAAGAAGCAAGGAGTCTACAAACATCTTGATCAATCAAGAACCCAAAGAGGTATACATATCTAAACATTAAAATTCAACTTCCTTCAATACCAAATTTGATAGAGAAGTGAATTGGTGGAGCATGACTAATGGGAAGTAATAAGGTTGGCCTTATAGTGGACCTAGATCACTAATAAGGCATGAAGAAATGAAATTATAATAATTAATTAAAGACTAATGAAGAACTTATCAATGTTATGAGAATTTGAATGACAAGTATGTAAAACCATTAAAACATAGATGTTTACAATGGTTAGAATCATTAATAAAAAACCAATGGATTGATTCCATTTGGTTCGAAGTAAAAATATCGAATAACGATGATTCGGCAAAAGTTATGCGATTAGATTTTAATCGTCAAAAACATGAATTTTCTCAGAATAAAAGTCAAAAGTCGCCGTTTTACTCGGAAACAATGGTTTTTGTTGGCGTAAGGTGTAATTAGGTAAATAAGACTTGCGAGAGCAAGAACGAACCAATTCAAACTTAAAACAAAGAATTAAGCGTCGAGCGTTCATGAACGTTTAGCGAACGCGTAAAAATGGACTAATCGGCTAAATTCTCGCCGACGGATTCAGAAATGAATTCTGACTTAATGAAATAATAAAATATATAATAGAGGTGCGTGATACATGAATATTATAAAATGAAGTTGAAACTTACCTAAATTTCATACGGAGTCCGATGACGGGAATCCGATGAGAATGTGATTGATGTAACAAACCGATTATGGTTTCGTCGGTTGTTGTGCATAATGATGATCGACAAGAGTCAGATTATGACTAATGTATGTTATCAAGCCGTGACGAATGATAAATAACTTAATCAAATGTTATTAGTTTAATAATTCGGCTAAGTTATACAAAAAGGAGAAGGTAGTTACACAATGTTTATCGGTTATAATAACCTAATTAGTATGCTATGTGTTTATATCTTGTAGAAGTTGTAAAGACTGAGTAGCGTATACTTAAAAGGTTTAAAGACGTGAAGGCAAGTTTTTTAACTCTTGTATTAACGTTATGTTATGCAAGCTTTCTGAACTCTTGTCTATACGTAATGTTGGACAAGTTGTCATGATGCATGATTGCCTATTCATGAACTGTTATTGGATAGTCGATGCCATTTGATTCGGCTAGACGTATACATAAAGTATTTTGATTGATTTTTTATAAATCTTTTAAAGTATTCTTGATGATGCTATCCTATGCCAATTGCTTTGGTACGAATTTAAAGGTAAACCTGAGTATGAATACACAAAGGTTTTAGATGTCGTTAATTCGACTGGCACTGGGAGTTGCCAAAAAGCTTAAACGTGAAAACATTTAAGGATGGAGTGTTAAGTAACGTAGATTACTACAGGCTGATCACATGGACGTGCTCGTAAGATATTTCGGGCTTACGGCCTTGTACCGGGTTGTCCTTTTATGAATGGAAATGGAAAAGAATATTCATGGTCTTTGATCAGCTCAGATTCTTAAGTGACTATATGTCCTTGAGAATGATTTTAAAGGAATTCAAAACCTTATCTTGATTATTCCTACTACTTCATAACTATTGTACAGTTATTGAAGATGAAGTAATATAATTCTTGATTTTGTTGTTGCAAAGTAAAATATTAAACTTGATGAGCTAGTTATGCTCATTCTTGCTTAAAATCATATGTTTAATCTAAGAGCTATCGGACCGAAGGATCCGGTAAGGACAAGGGCAAGTTCAAGATGGATACTTAGTTATCCTTGTAATAGCGTAGTATTATTATTGTAATAAATGATATTATGATACCGAATGAATGTAAAGGTTATGAAGAACTTGGGAAGGAATTATTATAATGAAATTTTTAGTAAACTTATACAGGTTGTTGCAGTATTCAATTGAATGTATGAATAGATAGTAGTATCGTGTAGCACCATATCCAGGGAACCCGAATTTAGGGGCGTTACAATATACACATCCTCCTTAAGTTTCCCATTGAGGAAGGCCGTTTTCACGTCCATCTGCGAGATTTTGTAGTCGTAATAAGCTGCAATTGCAAGCAAAATCCGAATGGACTTGAGCATAGCTACTGGTGAGAAGGTTTCATCATAGGCAACTCCTTGTCTTTGTTTGAAACCTTTTGCAACCAGTCGGGCCTTATAGGTCTCTACCTTACCATTCGCTCCAGTCTTTCTTTTAAAAACATATTTACACCCAATAGGCTTAATGCCCTCAGGTGATGAAACCAAAGTCTATACTTTTTTCTCATACATGGAGTCCATCTCTAATTTTCTAGATTCTATCCATTTCTCTGATTCTTTACTACTCATAACATATTCGTAATTCAATGGATCATCATCATCTATGATGCGTACCTTATTATCATCCTCTATGACGAATCCATACCGTTCAGGTATCTTCAGTACTCTCCCTGATTTAAGAATAGGGTGTGTTACCATAGGTTCTTCTACTTGGTCAGGTACCTGACTTTGATCCGTAGTAATTTGTGGTTCTTCAATTTCTTTAAGATATATCTTACTTCCACTGACTCCTTCAAGGATAAACTCCTTTTCCAAGAAGGCAACATGTTTCACAACGAACACCTTTTGATCAATAGGATGATATAAATAATACCCTACAGTTTTTTTAGGGTATCACACAAAGCTACACTTATCGAATTTAGTTTGTAGCTTATCATTCTCAAATTTTTTGATATAAGATGAACAACCCCAAGTCTTAACAAACTTAATATTTGATTTTCTCCCTATCCGCATCTCATATGGGGTCTTTGGGTAGGTACCTTGTTAAGTAGATTTACAGCCATTTCTAGGGCATAACCCCAAAATAATACTGGAAGATCGGTAAAACTCATCATAGATCGAACCATGTCCAACAATGATCAATTTCTCCTTTCAGATACACCATTAAACTGTGGCGTCCCTGATGGAGTCTATTGTGAGATTATACCATTTTCTTTCAGACAATTGAGAAACTCACCGCTTAAGTATTCACCACCTCGATCTGATTGAAGAATCTTAATACTTTTGCCAGTTTGTTTCTATACTTCACTTCTGAATTCTTTGAACTTTTCAAATAATTCAGATTTGTATTTCATTAAATACACATATACGAATCTTGAATGATCATCAGTGAAAGTAATAAAATAAGAATACCCTCCTCATGCATTCGTTGTCATAGGTCCATAAACGTCTGTGTGTACCAACGCTAACAACTTTGTAACTCTTTCTCCTTTTCCACTAAAAGAAGATTTAGTCATCTTACCCATGAGACAAGATTCACAAGTTGGATATGATTCATAATCAAATAGCTCTAAGAGCCCGTCACTATGCAACTTGGATAACTTTTTTCATTAATATAACCGAGTCTACAGTGCCACATAAAGGTATAAATAACATCATCTTTTTTCCAGTTTCTTAGTTTGTTCAATTTGAAGTATATTTTCATGCAAGTCAAGTATGTAAAGTCCATTTAGTAATTTACCAACACCATATAAAACATTTTTATTATAAATAGAACAACTATTGTTCTTTATTATAATATAAAAACCATCCATATCCAATATGGAAATTGAGATAATGTTTCTTATAAGTGAGGGAAAAAAATAATAATTATTTAATCTAATGGACTTTCCCGTAGGTAGTGCTAAGCAATAAGTCCCTAAAGCTAATGCAACAACCTTTGCTCCATTTCTCACTCGTAGGACGACTTCATCTTTGTTTAGCTTTCTACTTCTGACCAGTCCCCGCATAGTATTACATATATGAGAACCACAGCCGGAATCCAATACCCAAGTAGAATTTTAACTTTGAGAAAAATTAATTTCAATCATGAAAAAACCTTGATTGGAAGTCGAAGCTTCTCCAAGATTCTTCTACTTTTGTTCTGCAAGGAACTTCTCGCAGTTCCTCTTCAAGTGACCTGGCTTGTTGCAATGGAAGCATATTCTTTTGCTATCTGGATCATGTTTCTTATTATCATTGCCTTTCGCCTTGCCCTTAGCCTTCTTGGATTTCTTCTTTTCAGAAGATACTTTGGGCCTCTTCCTTTTCTTAGAAGAATCATCCACTAGTAAGACTTGGTTCTTCTTGGATGGAAAGTGACATTCACCAGTTTTTAACATATTAAGTAATTCAGGCAAGCTGACGTCCAACTTATTTATGTGAAAATTCACAACAAATTGTGAGAAGGTGTTTGGGAGTTACTGCAAGATCAAATCTTGACTTAAATCCCCATCCATGATGAACCCTAGCTGTCCAAGACGTTCAATCAAATTGATTATCTTTAGGACATGAGTCTCAACAGTAGTGTCCTCAGTTATCCGAGATCAGAAGAGCTCCTTAGATATCTCATATCTTACAGTCCTACTTTGCTCACCATACAACTCTTGGAGGTGCAGCAATATAGCAGGACCATCCATAGTTTCATGCTGGCGCTGAAGCTCGTTACTCATGGATGCGGGCATGATGCATTGAGCTACAAATGAATCATCTTGCCACTTCTTAAAAGTAACAATCTCTTCCTCAAAGGCTGTTTCTGCAATAGTTGCAGGCACGAGCTAATTTAGGATATAAGAAAGCTTTGTAGTAGTGAGAACAATTCTCAGATTTCTTAACCAGCCCGCGTAATTCGGCCCGGTCAGTTTGTTAGCATCAAGTATGTTACGCAGTGATAGTGAGTGTGACATTTTCAAATTCTGCATGTGAAAATAAAATAACATTTTAGCATATATTCATTTAATTAATTACCAAGATAAATTAGGTCTTATTTTAAATTGGTATCTCCCACTATTTTCTTCAAAGTATATTACCCTCATAATATATAGTTCGACAAATCTAATTAAAGATTTGCTAGTAAGAATAAGGATCCCATTTCAAATGTATATAGCCTTGTGTAACACAACAAACTATATATAAATAAATAGGTAGATAACCCTTGTCAATTACATCAACATATAAGTCCTTATGTTTTGTCCTCTTAGATTATTTTGATCAAGTGTGACACATCCGAATCAAAATTTTATCCAAGTTAAGTCCAACCTATCACTTCCATTTATTCAAAAGAAAAACATTGTCCTTGTGTGACACAACAAAACAACATCATTCAGTCTATTTATAAGCATTAAATGTGATAAAACAACATCTCAAAAAATTAAGATAAGCCTTGTGTGACACAACAAACTTATAATTGTCGACGCTGGGAGAAATTAATCCCTCTTCATAGGTGTTTCTTACCCTTTATGTGGTTTATCTTGCTTTAAGGGTGAGATTTTAGAAAGAGTCTGACATAAAATGTCGACGATTTGAAAAGATTGATTTTATTGGTCCGAATTAGACAAAGCTGCCAGTTGGTATGAGTTAAAATGGTTGTACTAACTAAACCGCTAGTTTTGAAAGATTTTATAATATGACCCAATATTGGACTCCATTTAGTTGGTCTTGGAAACTGAGATTCATAGAGTTCGGGGGCTTGCTTAAGCGGGGGGAAGGAGTTAGGCACCCCCGACTTTCGTGAAACACGATTATCGCGTCTTATCATTCCCTAATCATTGTGTATTTGTGTGTGTGTATTACAATTAATTGGGCCTAAGTGCTTTATTTGAAAGTAGTGATGTGCTTCGTTGGACCTATATACGAAGGGTTTGATTTTTTGAAAAGTCCATTTTAAACAAGAATATGAAAATGATGTTTTAAAAAGTGGTTTTCAAACCCTTTCTCTCGCATAGGAATTGAAGCCCTTTGATGCTTACATTTTATTCCATATTTGGCTCGTTTTGATTTTATTCTCGAGATGCGAAGCATCTTCGACAAAATAATATATATATATATATATATATATATATAAGTGTCAGGCTCCTTATGGGCATGAAAGCCATCAAAGTATGCCCGAGAACCACACATAGATGATTTTCATTATTTCGGGACCTCAAGATAACTGTTTTAAGGTCCAATATTTACAAGTACAAAATTTGCAAGTTGGCTGTACAACTCAATCAGGTCCATCATGGGAACCGCATCTAGATCCATTGGTTGAATCGTAGATCCTGTAGCTTCTAGGCTCATAGAAAATCAAATAAATAGCCTGCATAATGAATATACTGTAATAAAACATAAAACTATACTAGACATCGCTAAACAAAATATTCATCAGTCAAATCTCCGTACACGAGTAGTTCATAGCTTCTAATTTCCTCTAGATACAAATCTAGGATCACGTGGTTGCTAAATACTTATAAAAACTAGAAAGAAAACTAAATCTGTATAGATCTTATCCATTCTAGCTTCCAGGTTCAAGTTTTACAACTTTTGAACCGGTTAAAAGTTAGATCTGGCTAGATCTAATACAGATCTAGTCAACACAGCTCAAATACTGACTATTTACAAGACATAAACGATTAAAACTTTAGATTTGACAAATATAATCTACTAAATATATGTATATAGCACTTATATACGTATTAGAGTAAGCAGAGAAGACAGATTTAGTGAAATCTTATAATATTTCACGAGAATAGCTTTTGAACGGCTTTTGGCACCTCGATACTCGTTTTCCACCGGTTAAAATTTGATATGTTATATTATATATGTATATGAACATTTACAAAGAAGGTTTACAATAATTGGAGTAAGTTAGAGGCTCCGTTTGGCTATTTTAGCATCTATTTCTCTCGCCGCGGCCCTTTATTTCTGTCTCTCTTCTTCTATAAGCTAAGGGGGGAGGCCATATATATAAACCTGATCAGCCGCGGGTCTACCTGCAGCAGCCGCATACCTGCGGCTGGGCCTGGTGGCCCTTGCTATCTCGAAGTATGTGCACTCCGACCAACACGCTATTCGCTTAAACCTTCATAACTTGCAATTCGGGAATCCGATGGAGGCATGCTATACCTTTTCGAAAAGCCCTTTCTGAGAGCTACACAATGACACGGGGCTTGACCTTTTCTGAGCCTGGGATGAAGGGTCCATAACAAGATCTTTGAGTCTTTGCAGTCAGACCGTTGAGCTGTCTGGTGCAGTTTTCACTCAAGATTACTGTGATGGTTCTGTGTGACATTCTTCATAGTAATTTGATCTAATTTGATGTTGAGTTGGCAAAATTACTCTTTTTCCCTTCCGGGTTGGTTCCGGGATTGACTTGGCTGCAGCTGTCTTCCCTTAGGGTTATCTCCGGGGTTTGACTCCTATTGACTTTCGTCTATCTTTAGAGCTGTCTCTAAAGTTGATTTGATGATTCCCAGGGCTGTCTCCGTGGAGATTGATTTGATGATTTCCCGGGGCTGTCTCCGGGGTTCTAGTTTGATGATTTGCAGGTGCTGTCTCCGAGGTTCTGGTTTGATGATTTCTCGGGGCTGTCTCTGGGGGTCTGGTTTGATAATTTCCCGGGGCTATCTCCGGGGGTCTGTTTTGATGATTTAGACTTCCAGGGTTGTCTTTGGAAGGTAAAAGATGGTTTTGCCCTCCTGCATGGTTAGTAACAGGAATGCAAAATTTTTAGTGTCTACAGATGCTCCTCTTTATTATGTTTATGCAATACAACGGAATGAACATGATAAAGATTACTAGACACTAGAAATATAATAAATGTAATGCAATACATGGTATGATATGCTATAAATGCTATATGCCTCTGTGGGGTTAGCTGCCATAGGTTGTATCATCATCCATTCCCTATTCTCTGCTGGGGATGACTTTCATGGCTGATACCACTAGACCTTTTCGAATTTAACGTTGGGGTTGTTATCAACGCTCTCTTTTTTAGATATGCTTTCTGGTTTTACCTCCGTTGGGGATATTCCTCTTCTTACGAGTGTCCTCATTTTACGAGTGTCCTCATTGGGGATTCCTGATGTTTATCCTGATGGTAACTTGCACCAGTTTACATCATCGAATCCTTCCTGAGGCTACGCTGGTATTGTCACCAACGTTTGGGATTTCTATCCGGTTGATGCCGGCTTTACTGCCGGGGATAGAATTCTTGATGATAACATCATCTCAATGTCTACTTGAATAGTAGTTTCCAAAGGGAGGTCATCATCAAAATTTTTTGATGCCCACTCGAATGGTAGTTTACAACGGGTGACCTTCACCGACCCTTTTTGATGCCTACTAAAACGGTAATTTATAACGGTCGACTGAACTGATTTGATGCCTACTCGAATGGTAGTTTACAGGGTTTACCATCACCAAACTTCCTCGATGCTTACTCGAACAGTAGTTTATAACAGTCGACTGAACTGATTTGATGCCTACTCGAACGGTAGTTTACAAGGTTGACCATCACCGAACCTCCTCGATGCCTACTCGAATGGTAGTTTACAATGGTCGACTAAACTGATTTGATGTTTACTCGAACGGTAGTTTGTAGGGTCGACTGAACTTATTTAATGCCTACTCGAACCGGTAGTTTATAAGATTGACCATCACCAAACCTCCTTGATGCCTACTCGAACGGTAGTTTACAACGATCGAATAAATTGATTTGATGCCTACTCGAACGATATTTCACAGGGTTGACCATCTCCAAACCTCCTCGATGCCTACTTGAATGGTATTTTACAATGGTCGACTGAACTGATTTAATGCCTACTCGAACGGTCATTTTCAGGGGTTGACCATCACCGAACCTCCTAGATGCTTACTCGAATAGTAATTTTTATCGGTCGACTTAATTGATTTGATGTCTACTCGAACGTTAGTTTACAGGGTCGACTGAACTTATTTGATGCCTACTCGAATGGTAGTTTACAGAGTTAACCATCACCGAACCTCCTCTATGACTACTCAAACGGTAGTTTACAATGGTCGACTATTACTGATTTAATGCCTACTCGAACGATAGTTTACATGGTTAACCATTATTGAACCTCCTTGATGCCTACTCGAACGGTAGCGTACAACGGTCGACTGAACTGATTTGATATCTACCCGAACGGTAGTTTACAGGGTCGACTAAACTGATTTGATGCCTACTCGAATGATAGTTTACAGGGTTAACCAACATCGAACCTCCTCGATGCCTACTCGAATGGTAGTTTATAACGGTCGACTGAACTGAATTGATGCCAACTCGAACGGTAGTTTACAGGGTTGACCATCACCGAACCTCTTTGATGCCTACTCGAATGGTAGTTTACAACGGTCGACTGAACTGTATTGATGCTTACTCGAACGGTAGTTTACAACGGTCGACTAAACTGATTTGATAGCTACTCAAACGGTAGTTCACAGGTTTGACCATCACCAAAACTCCTCGATGCTTACTCAAACGGTAGTTTACAATGGTCGACTGAACTGATTGGATTCCTACTCGAATGATAATTTACAAGGGTTGACCATCATCGAACCTCTTCGATGCTTACTTGAACGGTTGTTTACAACGGTTGACTGAACTGGTTTGATGACTACTCGAACGGTAGTTTACAGGGTCGACTGAACTGATTTGATGCCTACTCGAATGGTAGTTTATAGGGTTAACCATCACCAAACCTCCTCGATGCCTACTAGAACGGTAATTTATAATGGTCGACTATTACTGATTTAATGCCTACTCGAATGGTACTTTACATGGTTGAACATTACCGAACCTCCTCGATGCCTACTCGAATGGTAGCTTACGATGGTCGACTGAAATGATTTGATGTCTACTCGAACGGTAGTTTACAGGGTCGACTGAACTGATTTGATTCCTACTCGAACGGCACCGAACCTCCTCGATGCCTACTCGAACGATAATTTACAACTGTTGACTGAACTAATTTGATGCCTACTCGAATAATAGTTTATAGGGTTAACCATCACCGAACCTCCTCGATGCCTACTCGAATGGTAGTTTACAATGGTCAACTGAACTAATTTAATGTCTACTCGAACGGTAGGTTGTAGGGGTCGAATGAACTGATTTGATGCCTACTGGAACGGTAGTTTATAGGGTTGACCATCACCGAGCCTCCTCTATGCCTACTCAAACAGTAGTTTAAAATGGTCGACTAAACTGATTTGATGCCTACTCGAACGATAGTTTACAACGGTTGACTAACCTGATTTAATGCCTACTCGAACGGTAGTTCACAGGGTTGACCATCACAGAACATCCTCGATGCCTACTCTAACGGTAGTTTATAATGGTCGACTGAACTAATTTGATGCCTACTCGAACTATAATTTCTTAGGGTTGACCATCACCGAACCTCCTCGATGCTTACTTGAACGGTAGTTTACAACGGTCGACTGAACTAATTTGATGCCTACTCGAACGGTAGTTTGCAGGGTCGACTGAACTGATTTGATGCCTACTCGAATGGTAGTTTACAGGGTTGACCATCACTGAACCTTCTCCATGCCTACTCGAATGGTAGTTTACAATGGTCGACTATTATTGATTTGATGCCTACTCGAACGGTAGTTTACATAGTTGACCATTACCGAACCTCCTCGATGCCTACTCGAACGGTAGCTTACAACGGTCGACTGAACTGATTTGATGTCTACTTGAACGATAGTTTATAGGGTCGACTGACCTGATTTGATGCATACTCGAACGGTAGTTTACAGGGTTGACCATCGCTGAACCTCCTAGATTCTTACTCGAATGGTAGTTTACAACGGTCGACAGAACTGATTTGATGCCTACTCGAATGATAGTTTACAACGGTCGACTGAACTGATTTGATGCCTACTCAAACGGTAGTTTACAGGGTTGACCATCACCGAACCTCCTTAATTTCTACTCGAACTATAGTTTACAATGGTCGACTGAACTGATTTGATGCCTACTCGAATGGTAGTTTACATGGTTGACCATCACCGAACCTTCTTGATGCCTATTCGAACGGTAGTTTACAACGGTCGACTATTAATGAACTACAAATGAGACTCTAATTTTTTTTACGAGTCTGAGCATTTAATATGCATGCAATATTAACTCTATTGGGGAAGTATGTTAAACTAATGCATGTTTTCAGATAGGCTATGCATGATGCAATGATTTTGAATTTAATGGCTTTATTTTCGAAGCGTACCTCACCCTTTCTGAGGTGATTTGGAGATTTTGCTCAGGTTATGGACCCAGATAAATCAAGCAGATCTCGCCAGGTTTCCTCAGGTGTGAGGAGGAGGGCTTCTGATGTCCCTTTGCCTCGTCCGGCCAGTCAACCTCGCCAGTTGACCGAGTCAGTGATTCGTCCTATTTAGGTTGATATGACGGAGGCTATAGACTGAGGAGGATGATGTTCCTATTGAGGATCCCGCTCCTTCTTCTTCTACTCCCTGTCGGGAGCTTCCTGCTATTAGCGTGATGATTCCAAATCTGCTGGATGATTTGAGACGTCATCCATCGATCTATCTTCACGCGAACGAGGTAATAGAATTTTTTATTTTTTCCTTTCTTCTTTCTCCACTTTTAGGACAATGGTTTGATCTTTGATTTTGAACTTGATGCAGGTTCCCAGCTTCACTCAGCCCAGGGGAAACTGGTTCAGTATTCACTCTTTGTACCGGATCCTTCATCTGGAGTACTAGGCCATTGTCCACTCTTAGGGCTTTGAGGCCTTCTTTTCCATTCCACCCCGTCGCTGCCCGTGGGGTTATCTGAGGGCTTTGTCTTAGCGCTGGTTCCATCATACTCAGTCTATTCATTTGCTAGACTATGAGGTAATGATGACACCGAGGGACTGGCGGTTCATCACTGGGATGGAGTTTACAGGGGAGCCGGTGCCTTTAGCAGCTAATATTTATTCGACTGCAATTTGATCCTTCTTGGGAGTTCTTGCTTCGGCCCTCAAAGGTCAGGCTGTCCGTTCTAGTCCTTTGAGCATTGATGTTGTGGATGGAGTTTTGCCCGAGCCTTTGCCTGCTGATTAGAGGGATAGAGATCGCATCCTTCAGCGATTATTCTTGGTCATCATTAGGGGTTGTTTCCTAGCGAACAACTCCTCGAAGGTTTCTTTTTCTTTGGTCAGTACCACTCGTGATGTGGACTGCATCAGAGATTTTGATTGGGGCTTATTCACATTTGCCTACAACCTTCGAGGGATACGCCTATGCTAATAGGGTATGACAGAGGCTTGGCTAGGCTTTTACCCATTTCTGTTGGTGAGTAATTTCTCCTTTATCTTTCAATTCTCCTCATTCGGGATGTCAATCTTTATCACTGAGGATATTTGATCTTTGCACTTCCAGTTTTGGGCATATGAGAGGCTCCCTTGCCTACGCCCAGTTGCTACTTTAGGCCTGGAGACCTATCAGCGGGGACGACGATGGCATTATTCCACCTTGGCAGAGGTCCCTGTGGCGGAGGGGTTTACCCATTCCCATTTACAATTAGAGTTGTTGACCGTCGATGTCGTTACATGGGTTCCTTACACCCTCGATCATCTGACAATTAGTTTTTAGAATGGTTTTCTGACTGGGATAGAGTATATATTATCCACTCGTCGGATCCATTTCTTGACGGAGGGAGGTTGAGAGCTTTACTTGGGAGAACGTGCTATCAAAACCACTACAGGGGAGATTCGCATTCCATATCTTCCTCCTGCTAGACGTCATTAGTCTTTATCTCAGCCGATCACAGAGATTCCCCTGGTGGGCTTAGACGACTTTACATTGTCAGAGGGTCCTTACACTTAGGATGCCTTTTATCGCTGGTGGACTCCTCGCACCATTGGGGCTCAGACCCGTGCCACTCAGTTCTTGGCGGACATGGTTCCCGGGTCTGTGATGATGACAGACTGGATTGCCTACGTTAGAGAGCCCACTCATTTGGAGCAGATTACCAAATTGACCCAGCGATTGGACCGGGAACATTTTTTCATCAGGCATCTGGGCAGAGATCCATCGGAGGCAAATTCTTTTGATACATCCAGCTCTGGTGTTGGCCCCTCAGGTGGCCCATATTCTGACAGCTTTACTGGAGTAGATCCCCCTCTGTATCGACCCGATGTTCCCTCTGACAGAGATACGGTGGCTCAGGCAGAGTTACAACAGGTTGATCGGCTAGATGCAGATATTATAGATTTCTTTTGACAGGCTCATTATCTCTTTTGATTGGCCTCTATATAGATATTGGGCGGATGTGCCCCATTTCCCTGTACTTTTTATTTTTAGTTTTTAGACATAGATGATGTATTTAATCTTTATGATGATATATTTAGGAATGTATGTATATTGCCTTCTATTTATTACATCATATTGTCATTTATCATAATACATGCATTATATGTCATGGATATGCATGTATATTGATGAGTTTAGCATTCACCCTTGGATGGTCTCATGATACGGTTCTAAAGATGTCTTCATTCATCGTTACCAGGATCAAGCGCAGTCCTCCTGCTTTGATAGCCTCATCTTTGAGGTTGTGGTATGATAGTCTACCCCATTTGGACCGATTGGCAGTTGATCGCATGCTGGGACATTCCATGGCCTATTGACATTCTAGGTTCCAATGGGCTTTGTGGAGGGCATGTTATCGTGCTGGATTACTGAGAGACAGGTCTTCAGGTTTGGAACTTATGAGTTGACTCCTACATTAGAGGAGTATGAGCGCATCACAGACTTCCCATTGGACCGGCCTTGTGCTAGGGTGGCTATTGGCAAGTTGAGGCAATAGTTTATGGCCTTGACCGATTTGTGACGCACCATTATTTTAGACGAGATTACCTCAGGGCATGTGGTGTCCCCGAATTTCTTGATCGACCATTTTGGATCGCTGGACAACTATTTACTGCACTTACGATATTTTTCCATTACCGAGGATGAGTGGTGGGCTACCCGAGTAGATACTTTATTGATGTGCGTTGTGGCTTATCTATACATACCATTGGACATGGATCGTCTGAACATCGGCCTGATCACAGTAATTAGTGCTCTCAGGAGAGTCGTACCATCCTACCTATGATATTAGCGGAGACCTTTATGTTAGCCTCATTTTGCCACACCCATACTACTGGGTTCTTTAGAGGTAGTGCAGTATTGTTATACACTTAGTTTATGATGCATCTGAGATCGATCGGCAGTTTCAGACACTATAGATATTGCTTGACACATGAGATATCTGCGTCTTATTCTTTTCGACCGCCTGACTGTGTAGATGATGCGTCTTGGTTTGTTTTCCTGACCATGATTGAGGATCCTTTCTCCATATTGCATTACTCCGGATTTAGCTCCCCTTACAGCTTTGTCACCCATGAAGTGGATATGGACTTTTTGCCCTTGGCTGGTCTGCGAGGAGTGACTATATAGCATCCTTTGACTGTCTTGGGACAGTTCGAACAGTATTAGGATGTTCATTCTTTTGATGGAGCTTTCGATCAGCGGCCACCAGCCTCGTCTTTGTCTGAGGATGATTTATCTAGAGTTTATGATTATTGGATCCATCGAAAGAGGGCTGATTTTTCCTCTAGTCATTTGGGTCGTTCCTCGGAGTATTCTGCGTTGCTAGAGGCAGATATTGCGTCATCTATGGTTGCTTATTCAGAGCCTAGCACTAATTCGGATGAGGAGGAGCCTATGGAGGATCATGTTTCTCCCACCGAGGATGAGATGTTTGCTGGTTTGACAGTAGCCCTGATCAGTGATGTTCCTAGTTCTTCAGCTGCTGCTGCTTCCCCTTCTATTGAGTCTTTGGAGCAGGTGATACAGCTTTTGACCTTTGAGAGAGATCAGGCTAGAGGCTTAGTGTTGACGACCCTTTCTGGTCGGGATGCTGCCCTTGTTGAGAGGGATGAGGCTTAAGCTACCAGGGATGCTTTGGTTGCTGATAGAGATGAGGCCCGAGCTACCACGGATGCTTTTGTCGCTGATAGTACTGCTAGGTTTGTAAGATCAAAGTAGCAAGCAACAATTACATATATAGCAACAAAAGCGTAAAAATAGAGTTTTAAAATTTTACAAACCATGAACTCGGATCATCCTTTATGCACAATTATTAATTCAATTTAAAGAGATGAAAAACAAATCATACCCTTGAAGATTCGTGCTTCCTCAAGTACGAGTTCAATTCCAATCCTTTCCTTGTTTGACTTGAATCTACCGGGTGTGATTCCTTCCTTTGATCAACGTCAGCCACCCAAGTGTTTGGCCTCTAGAGCTGATCCACCATGGATGAACAAATATTAAGAAGGTGGGTTATTGGCAAAACCCTAGTTTCTCTCTCTCTCTCTCTCTCTCTCTCTCTCTCTCTCTCTCTCTCTTTCTCTCTCTCTCTCTCTCTCTAGAAAAGGTGTGCTCTCCCAACAATTGAAGTTACATTAGTCCTTAATCAAAATATGACTCCTCTTATTTATAGATGTAGGCAACCCTCCTAACCATTTTAGGATTTGGGTTTTATATTAATTAATTAAACTCTTTTAATTAATTAGGCTTCCTAATCTTATTAGGTGCAATTAATTAAACTCCTTTAATTAATTTACCTCCTAATCTTATTAGGAATATGTGACGCCCCCAGAATAGGTCCAGTCAACCCAACCCATTTTGAGTCGCCAAATACATGGTACAGAATCCAAATACAAACTTTATATCACACGGTCGTGCAAAATACGACCACACAATTGTGAGTGTCAATACAAATATGTAGAAAATATTAACATTCAAACTAAGTCCTCATTACAATTATTATCACACTATTTATTAGAAATAGTGAGGACTACTATTGCTCTAACTCAGACCATCACTCTGTCCCCCGACTAGTTCCTGCGACATTCTCATTTTCTGAAGAGAACAATAGATGAAAAGGGTGAGCTCAACTAGCCTAGTAAAGAATATTATGACTAAGATAATGAAAAATAAATTATCGTTAGTCTTCAACAATTCAGATAAAATATTATGACAACAAGTTTTAGATCAATATTCGCAGCGAAAATAACAATTCATTAGAAGAGTTAAGTAGAAAATGAAGTCTACTATCTTCTATGATTTAAAAGTCCATCATCAATATTTTATCCCTATAACATCAATCAATATACATCTCGAATCAAATATTCATCTTTGCACTACAGGCCAAATATATTCATTTGTATCACCAGTGGTCATGTTCATCTCAACACCTGTCATCTTTGCACTACGGCCAAAGATATTCATCAGGTAATCATTCATCTTTGCTCTACAGGCCAAAGATATTCAGTTATATCACCATTTAGGACTGAGGATGATGAAAAATAATATAAATAACGAATCCAGTGAGATAGAAGACAAAGATTAAGGATTCGTATTTTAATTTATCCAAGTTCAAAAATACTACATAATAATACTTTGTGGAGTAAAATTTAAGAATAGAGCTCAAAACTTGGATCCAATCAAAGATAGGAACCTTAACAAGCAACTTGGACAAATTGAAAAAAATTTAATTTTTCCGTGAATAGTGTCGTATACGTGAATAGTGCCATACACGTGAAATCCATGACAATATTTTGGTATAATGATATTGAAAAGAATAACATCGTTTACGAAAGAAAATAACATCCTTTACCTTAACCAGGAGAGTAGTTTTGACTGGAATATCGGATATTACGTGGACGAAAACTTGCACTGTTATCAATACTCAAAGTATCTAAATACTCACAAGAAATACGCTCGATATTATAGAGAGAAAATTTTCTAATTCTGGTGTGATTTTCATTTCTAACTAAGCACCGTATTTATAGGAAAAGCTTAGGATGCCAAAGTAGACTTTTGCGCCCGGCGGCTTCTCCCAGCACACCTCGTGAGATTTTGAAAAAATTCAACATTCAACAAGCAAATGACAAAAGTGGGGCCCACCATTTTATTTAAAAAAAAATTTATTTTTGAAACTTTAATAATTCATAATAAATAGCCCTTGATCAGAAAAATATAAATTATATGCCCTTTCCATGGGAAATTTAATTCTCTACAACTTTGTAGAAGGAAGTTTTTCTAAAATCCTAACCAAAAATAGCTGAAATCCATAAACGGATGATTTGTCACACCAAAATACTGATAAAAATACCTCAGCACTAATTCCTTTTTTTTTATATCCATAAAATAAATATTTCTTTATCATATAAATTAATAATTAATTATTCACAAATAATATTACAAAACTACAATATTGACAACCAAGTCGTTCCCAGGAAAGAGGGGGCCTTCCGATAAGGATTTCTCCTTACTGACGTGCAATTAAATAACCCCTCTTAGACAGAACTTCCTTAGACATTGTCAATAATGCTATCTAATAATATTATTCAAATAATATGAATTATTGATTTGATAATGTGAAATACCATGCAGTGACAATTATTGAATCAATAATACAAAATATCAACGGTAGCAATTATTGAATCAATCATATAAAATATCAACGTAGCACTTATTGAGTCAATAATATAAAATATTGAACAGTAATTACTGTAATATTAATTGAGTAAGTGCTTTCTTACGTAAGAATCAATAATTCAAAATACTGTGCAATACCGTGTGCTACTGTGCAACACCGTGTATTACTGTATTTTAATCACCATGTATTTCAACAGTACTAACGGTAACAACTACGCCGTTATTTTATAAAAAGGTTATTTCTGTCGCTTTCTATATCCGACAGTTATTCCATCGTGGAGCCCACAAATGGTTGCGCCGTCGTACAAATATTCTCCGACAACAAGAATATTCCCCTACCAAACGAATATTCCCCTACAAATATTCCTCGACAACAAGAATATTCCATGACCAAACGAATATTCCCCGACAATAATGAATATTTTATAACCACTTGCTTATTTTGAAATATTTGTGCATTTTACCCACAACTTACTACATTAATTAAATCAACCACTTACTATTTTAAAATAATATATAAAGAAAATTAAATCTTTATTTATAAAATTCGGGGTCTTACATCCTCCCCTCCTTATGAAATTTCGTCCTCGAAATTGACGTACGTACCTGGGGTGTCGAAGAGGTGAGGATACCTCGCTTTCATTTCCGATTCTAACTCCCAGGTCATTTTCTCAATATTATGGTTTCTCCATAAAACTTTAACATTTCCCACTCGGTCAAGGATCTGAAATAGACCAATGAATCGTGGGTTGAGCTTTCCTCTCTTCCCGAATCTCGTAACTCCTTTCCATGGATCAACACGTAACAATACATGATCCCCAACATTAAATTCCACGTTCTTTCGATGAAAATCCGCATAACTCTTTTGTCGATCTTGTGCGGTTTGTATCCATTGCCGGATCATTTGAATCTTTTCCATAGTCATACGTACTAACTCCGGTCCCACCAATGTTGCTTCACCCACCTCATTCCAGCATACTGGAGAGCGACACTTTCGTCCATACAACGCTTCGAATGGAGCCACGCCTATACTTCCCTGATAACTGTTGTTGTAGGAGAATTCCACCAATGGTAAGTACTTATCCCAACCCCCTTTGAAGTCTAGAACACAGAGTCTCAATAGATCTTCAAGAGTTTGAATAGTCCTTTCCGATTGTCCGTCCATTTGAGGATGATATGCCGAACTGAATCGTAACTCCTTGCCCATAGCTTTCTGCAAACTGATCCAAAATCGTGAAGTAAATCTTGGGTCACGATCCGAAACTATGGATACTTACATGCCATGCAATCTCACATTCTCATTTACGTACATACGAACAAGACGTTCAAGGGAATAAGTCTCCCGTATCGGTAAGAAATGAGCAGACTTGGTTAATCTATCGATAATAACCCAAATCGCATCTATGCCTTGAGAAACCTTGGGAAGACCCGTAACGAAATCTATGGTAATGTGTTTCCACTTTCACTTTGGAATCTCAAGTGGTTGCAATGGACCTTTCGGCATTTGATGCTTCGCCTTGACACGTTGACACGTTAAACACCTCGAGATGAACTCCGCGATCTCTCTTTCCATATTGCTCCACCAAAATGTATGTCGAAGATCACGATACATTTTGGTACTCCCAGGATGGATTGCAAACGGTGTATTGTGTGCCTCCATCATGATTCTATACTTCAAGTCAGAATCGTTAGGAACACAAAGTCTGGAGTTGACTCGAAGTATTCCTTCTTCATCAATCCTTGCTTCTGGAATAGCACCTTCTTGCATCTTCTTCCTCATATTCATCAGTTCCGGGCCTGTAGCTTGAGCAGCTTTAACTTTATCAATCAAAGCTGGTTCTACGCGTATACTTGGCATCATCGCATGGGTCCCCGGAGTCTTGAACTCTATCTCCATCCTTTGTAATTCACACAAAATAGGCCCTGATAGCATCGCATTCGTTCCCGCATATGATCTTCTACTCAACGCGTCAGCGACCACGTTCGCTTTTCCTGGATGGTATTGAATGGTATGATCGTAATCTTTCAACAGCTCAAGCAAACGTCGTTGCCGCATGTTGAGTTCCTTTTGAGTGAAAAAATATTTGAGGCTCTTATGATCCGTATAGATCTCCACTTTCTCTCCATACAGGTAGTGTCTCCAGATCTTTAATGCGAAAACGACAGCTGCCAACTCTAGATCATGAGTAGGATAATTTCGCTCATATTCTTTGAGTTGTCCCGAGGCATACGCTATGATTTTCCCATGTTGCATGAGAACACATCCTAACCCTTTGCCCGAAGCATCGCTGTAAATGACAAATCCATCCGAACCAGATGGTATCGTCAGAACAGGTGCCAAAATAAGTCTCCCTTTGAGCTCTTGGAAGCTCTTCTCGCATTCCTCGCTCCAAATGAATTTTGTGTCTTTCCTGAGTCAACTGAGTTAATGGAGTAGCGATTCAAGAAAATCCCTCTACGAACCTCCGATAATAACCAGCTAAGCCCAAAAAGCTTCGTACTTCGGTCACCGACTTAGGTTGCTCCCAACTTTTTATTGCTTCAATCTTCACCAGGTCAACAGATACTCCACGTTTCGATACCACGTGCCCAAGGAATGCTACTTCCTCAAGCCAGAACTCGCATTTCTTCAGCTTGGCATATAGCTTGTTCTCACGAAGCTTTTGAAGTACCAACTTCAAGTGGTGCTCATGATCTTCACGGCTTTTAGAATAGAATGTGGATGTCATCAATAAAGACAACAACAAACTGATCCAAATATTCCTTAAATACATGATTCATCATATCCATGAAAGAAGCAGGAGCATTAGTCAATCCAAAAGACATGACTAAGAACTCATAATGCCCGTACCGAGTTCTAAAAGCAGTCTTTGGAATATCCTCAGTTTTAATCTTCAGCTGATGATATCCAGAACGAAGATCGATCTTTAAAAAGAATTATGCTCCTTGCAACTGGTCGAACAGGTCATCAATACGAGGTAGCGGATACCTATTCTTGATGGTGACATGGTTCAACTCCCGATAGTCAATACAAAGTCGCATACTCCCATCTTTCTTCTTTACGAATAAAACAGGAGCACCCCAAGGAGACATACTAGGACGAATAAAAACGATGTCTAACAATTCCTGTAATTGGACCTTTAACTCCTGAAGTTCAATAGGAGCCATTCGATATAGGGTTTTAGAAATGGGTTTTGTACCGGGCTCAAGGTCAATAAAGAATTCAACTTCATATTCTGGGGGTAGACCGGGAAGTTCTTCAGGAAATACATCAGGAAACTCATTAACAACAGAAATATTATTCAGATCTGACGTATTTTGGTTTAGATCAGTGACATGAGCTAAGAAAGCTTGACATTCGTTTTTCAATAAACGAATAACTTTGTGACTTGAAATGACATTGACAGATTTTAGGGGTTTGGTGGTTTGAATTCGCACAACAGGTTGGTGGGGAATATAAAAACTAACAACCTTACGAAAATAATCAATTTTGGCATGGTAAGTGGTTAACCAGTCAATTCCTAAAATCACGTCAAATACAAGTATTTTCAAAGATATAAGATCAATAGGTAGGGTGAGGGTACCAATTTGAATCAAGCAAGATTTGTAAACTGTAGATGTAATGAAAGTTTCTCCTAACGGAGTTTCAACAGATAAGTCAAAGTCTAACTTCTCAAGTGTCAAATTTAATCGTTGAGCATAAGCAGGTGAAATAAAAGAATGGGTAGCACCGGTATCTAACAAGGTGTAAACTTCGCAAGAGTTTATGATTAGCTTACCCGTAATCACCTCATGTGGGTTCCTCGCGTTTTGGGCTGTCACGACAAATGCTCTTCCAGGAATCACCGACTTTGACTTGTCTGAAACCGCCTTTGGAATCACCACCCCCGCTGGACTTGGTTTCGCTACAGGACAATCTCGAGTTATATGTCCTTCTTTTCCACAATTATAGCATGCTCTGAATTGTTGTGGGCAGTTTGGGATGATGTGTCCCTCTTTCCCTGCATTTATAGCGTACGACCGATGGTCGTTCTCCTCCCCTAGAAATAGTTGATGCTGGTGCTGATGTCGACGTCTTCACGTTCTCATTGTTGTACCTTCTCTTCTTGAAATCTCCTCCCGATTTGCTTTTTCTACTATCATGGCCACGATTACCACCGGAGTGGTAACCGCTTCTGTCATGATACTTTTCTCCCCGCTGGTTGTCATTGTTCTGATGACTGCTGCCATTGGTACGACCTTGGTTGTTGTCCCTTGGTTGAACATAATCGCTATCTTGTTCTAACAACTGGGCCCTGTGTACTACATCCGAATATAGAGAAAATTTGTGACAAATGAGGTATTGACGAATTTCGGGTTTCAAACCTCTCAGAAATATCCGTGTCATACGTTCCTCATTCTCCACCAAATGAAGTGCAAACCTGGACAACTCTGCGAACTTAGCCTCGTACTGGGACACAGTCATGTTGTTTTGTTCCAGTCTCATAAACTCTACCTCCTTCATATGACGAATACTTTCAGGAAAGTACTTATCATTGAACAGTTTCTAGAACGCTTCCCAAGACATCTTGAGTGCGGCAGTTTGGGTACGCTTCACAGATTCCCACCAGTAATCTGCCTCTCCACGGAACATAAAGGTGGCAAATAGAACCTTCTGTTCCTCCGTGCATCCCAAGACATCAAATATCTTGGTAATTTGCTTAACCCACGTCTCTGCCTTGATCGGATCCGGCTTTCCCAAAAACTCTTGTGGTCCCAATTCTTTGAACTGCTTGGCAGTGACAATTCGCGTGTTGTTATTATCTCCACCTGTATTTTGCACACGAGTCTCCCTCGTCTGGTTTTGCATGAACTTCAAAAAGCTTCTAAACATCTCATCGTTTATCGTCTGATCAGTGTTATTTTCAGGATGAACATTGCCTTCCTGTTGCACGTTCTCCTGGTTGGTGATTAAAGGTGTCTCCACAGTCTCATTCACTCCATTGTTAACATTCTCAGCTGTCATTCTCAAATATTGCCATAAAACAAGGGTTAATTAAACAAATTAACATATCACATATTAACCCTATGCTCCGACTGACCAATTAAATACCACATAAGCTTAGGTAGGACATACTAGTGAAGGATTTACTCGTCTCTCCCCTCCTAGTTCTATTCTCAGATCTCCGCCAGAGACCATATCCCTAAGCTCTGATACCAACTATGACGCCCCCGAAATAGGTCCAGTCAACCCAACCCATTCTGAGTCGCCAAATACATGGTACAGAATCCAAATACAAACTTTATATCACATGGTCGTGCAAAATACAACCACACAACTGTGAGTGTCAATACAAATATGTAGAAAATATTAACATTCAAACTAAGTCCTCATTACAATTATTATCACACTATTTATTAGAAATAGTGAGGACTACTACTGCTCTAACTCGGACCATCACTCTGTCCCCCGACTAGTTCCTGCGACATTCTCATTTTCTGAAGAGGACAATAGATGAAAAGGGTGAGCTCAACTAGCCCAGTAAAGAATATTATGACTAAGATAATGGAAAATAAATTATCGTTAATCTTCAATAATTCAGATAAAATATTATGGACAACAAGTTTTAGATCAATATTCGCAGCGAAAATAACAATTCATTAGAAGAGTTAAGTATAAAATGAAGTCTACTATCTTCTACGATTTAAAAGTCCATCATCAATATTTTATCCCTGTAACATCAATCAATATACATCTCGAATCAAATATTCATCTTTGCACTACAGGTCAAAGATATTCATTTGTATCACCAGTGGTCATGTTCATCTCAACACCTGTCATCTTTACACTACAGCCAAAGATATTCATCAGGTAATCATTCATCTTTGCTCTACAGGCCAAAGATATTCTGTTATATCACCATTTAAGACTGAGGATAATGAAAAATAATATAAATAACGAATCCAGTGAGAAAAAAGACAAAGATTAAGGATTCGCATTTTAATTTATCCAAGTTCAAAAATACTCCATAATAATACTTTGTGGAGCAAAATTTAAGAATAGAGCTCAAAACTTGGATCCAATCAAAGATAGGAACCTTAACAAGCAACTTGGACAAATAGAAGAAAATTTAATTTTTTTTCGTGAATAGTGTCGTATACGTGAATAGTGTCATACACGTGAATAGTAACCCCGACGAAAAAAGTAAGAATTTCATAATAAAATCCATGACAATATTTTGGTATAATGATATTGAAAAGAATAACATCGTTTACGAAAGAAAATAACATCCTTTACCTTAACCGGAGAGTAGTTTTAACTGAAATATCGGATATTATATGAACGAAAACTTGCACTGTTATCAATACTCAAAGTATCTAAATACTCACAAGAAATACGCTCGATATTATAGAGAGAAAATTTTCTAATTCTGGTGTGATTTTCATTTCTAACTAAGCACCGTATTTATAGGAAAAGCTTAGGATGCCAAAGTAGACTTTTGCGCCCAGCGGCTTCTCCCAACACACCTCGTGAGATTTTGAAAAAATTCAACATTCAACAAGTAAATGACAAAAGTGGGGCCCACCATTTTATTTTAAAAAATATTTATTTTTGAAACTTCAATAATTCATAATTAATAGCCCTTTTATCAGAAAAATATAAATTATATGTCCTTTCCATGGAAAATTCAATTCTCTACAACTTTGTAGAAAGAAGTTTTTCCAAAATCCCAACCAAAAATAGCTGAAATCCATAAACGGATGATTTTTCACACCAAAATACTGATAAAAACTCCTCAGCACTAATTCCTTTTTTTTATATCCACGAAATAAATATTTCCTTATCATTTAAATCAATAATTAATTATTCACAAATAATATTACATAACTACAATATTGACAACCAGGTCGTTCCTACGAAAGAAGGGGCCTTCTGATAAGGATTTCTCCTTACTGGCGCGCAATTAAATAACCCCTCCTAGACAGAACTTCATTAGACATTGTCAATAATGCTATCTAATAATATTATTCAAATAATATGAATTATTGATTTGATAATGTGAAATACTGTGCAGTGACAAATATTGAATCACTAATACAAAATATCAACGGTAGCAATTATTGAATCAATCATATAAAATATCAACGTAGCAATTATTGAGTCAATAATATAAAATATTGAACAGTAATTACTGTAATATTAATTGAGTAAGTGCTTTCTTACGTAAGAATCAATAATTCAAAATACTGTGCAATACCGTGTGCTACTGTGCAACACCGTGTATTACTGTATTTTAATCACCATGTATTTCAACAGTACTAACGGTAACAACTACGCCGTTATTTTATAAAAAGGTTATTTCTGTCGCTTTCTATATCCGACAGTTATTCCGTCGTGGAGCCCACAAATGGTTGCGCCGTCGTACAAATATTCTCCGACAACAAGAATATTCCCCTACCAAACGAATATTCTCCGACAACAATGAATATTTTATAACCACTTGCTCATTTTAAAATATTTGCGCATTTTACCCACAACTTACTACATTAATTAAATCAACCCTTACTATTTCAAAATAATATATAAAAAAAATTAAATCTTTATTTATAAAATTTAGGGTCTTATAGAATATGGGATAGTACTTTTATTAATTAATTCCCAAACTCCTTTAGGAATTCAAATTAATAATAATAGTAAAAATAATAATAAAACTCCTCTTATTAATTCAATTTTAATATTTCTAAAATGTTAAATAATAAATATTAAGCTAATTAATTTATTCTATCACCATAGATTATTAAATACACTTAACTTATTATTACAATTATGTCATTTACTTCTTAAATAAATATTCATCATTTTATGGTGTGACCCTTTATGTTCTCCATATTAAACTGGTTGTGAATAAATTAATTAGAGCAATTCTAATTTTATTTAAATAAACAAATTAACTATTAATTCATTTAAATAAATATTTATTCTACAATAAGGGTAAGCCCCCTTAGCGCTCAACGACTTTCCAAATAATATAGATTTCAATATTAATCATAAAAGAACCTTTGAGTAAATAGTTACCGTACAATTCATTCCTTCTACCATACAATGTCCGAATTAAATATATGACATAGATTTACTATCAAGTCTTATTTTATTTAATTATATGTATTCCGGTCCTAAATGCACAAACTCCGATAATGCAAATTAGAAACTACTTTCTAATTTCATTCTGCCTTGGCCAATGACTACTGAGTTGTCATTTATCAAATCACATAGGACATTCACTTCTTTTACTAGAAGTGGTAGATCCTTTATTGATCATTTATTATCTTCATGTATAATTAATTATACTTAAGCATACCCTTTTATATATCCTCAGGGTGTTAAGGGATATGTCAAAGTATAACTCATCATACATATGATACTATGATGATCTCAAGTCTAAGGATTACTTGTACTACTATCACTAAAGAAATTCTTATTGATAGGCGAGTAAAACTCCATTAGGTATTCCTTAGCGAGCCACGTTCAGTGTACTTATTCTCCAATAAGCACCTACATACTTGCTTTAGTGTCTCTACATAAATGATATTAGATCGAACATCCTCTTCCAAAGAGCAAGCAACGTATGTACCAATCTATCTGAATTCACTAATCCCCTATTTAGTAATCCATCGATTGGGAACTATTTTAGTTTTAAGTTATCTAAGAATTTAGATCTCATTAGCATGATCATCATCATGATTCTAAAAACATTGCTTAAAACTATGTGTTTATCACATTTAAATATAACAGCATGATGTAGATAATATTTAAATAAATAATTCTTTTATTAATAAATGAATAAGATTATTACCAAGAATATGCTTTATCATCATACATGATTGGCTTGTGTGCATACTACTTTCAATCTCCCACTTGCATTAAAGCCAATCGCCATGGTATCTAATACCCATATTCACTAAGTGACGATCAAACTGCTGTTGTGTTAAAGCTTTAGTAAATGGATCTGCAATGTTGTTTTGAGTGTCCACTCGCTCTAGGGTGATATCTCCTCTTTCAATGATCTCTCTAATCAAATGAAACCGCTGCAACACATGTTTGGATTTCTGATGAGACCTGGGTTCCTTGGCTTGTGCAATAGCTCCGGTGTTTTCACAGAATAATGGTAGTGCTCCTCTAATGCTAGGAACCACGCCAGGTTCAGTTATGAACATTTTCATCTAAACAAACTCCTTTGCAGCTTCAATTGTAGTTATATACTCTGCCTCTGTCACTGAATTAGCAACTGTTTGTCGCTTGGAACTTTTCCAACTCACTGCGCCACCGTTTAAGGTAAACACATACTCCGAAATGGATTTACTGTGATCTTGATCCGTTTGGAAAATTGAGTCGGAATAGCCCTCTAGTTTCAATTCAAATCCACCATAGACAAGAAATACATCCTTAGTTCTTCTTAAGTACTTTAGGATATTTTTCACTGCCTTCCAGTGCTCTTCTCCTGGATTCGACTAGTATCTGCTCATTACACTAAGTGCATGAGCGACATCCGGCCTAGTACATATTATACCGTATATGATAGATCCTATTGCTAAAGCATAAGGTATCTTACTCATACGGTCTCTCTCCTCAGGTGTCTTTGAGGCCTGTTTCTTGGAGAGATGTATTACATGGCTCAACGACATGAGACATCTCTTAGGAATCTTCCATGATAAACCTCTTTAGCATCGTGTCAATGTACGTTCCTTGGGACAAGCCAAGCATCCTTTTAGATCTATCTCTATAGATCTTTATTCCCAAAATATAGGATGCTTCTCCCAAGTCCTTCATGGAGAAGTGTTTAGATAACTGAATTTTAATTGATTGTAGCCTCATAATATCATTCCCTATCAGTAATATATCATCAACATATAATACAAGGAATGATACAGTGCTCCCACTAACCTTCTTGTACACAGATGGTTCATCCTCGTTTTTAATAAAATCAAACTCTTTGATTGTCTCATCAAAACGGATGTTCCACCTTCTAGAAGCTTTCTTCAATCCATAAATGGATCGTTATAGCCTACAGACTTGATTTGTTCCAATCGTTCTAGCTGTGTCATATACACATCCTCCTCAAGTTTCCCATTGAGGAAGGCCGTTTTCACGTCCATTTGCCAGATCTCATAGTCATTATAAGCTGCAATCGCAAGTAAAATTCGAATGAACTTGAGCATAACTACTGGTGAGAAGGTTTCATCATAGTCAATTCTTTGCCTTTGTTTGAAATCTTTTGTAACCAGTCTGGCCTTATAGGTCTCTACCTTGCCATCCGCTCCAGTCTTTCTCTTAAAGACCCATTTGCATCCAATAGGCTTAATGCCCTTAGGTGTTGAAACCAAAGTCCATACTTGGTTTTCATACATGGAGTCCATTTTGGATTTTATGGCTTTTTACCATTTCTATGAGTCTTTACTACTTATAGCTTGTTCATAATTCAATGGATCATTATCATTCATGATGTGTACCTCATCGTCATCTTCTATGACGAATCCATACCTATCAGGTATCTTCGGTATCCTTCCAGATTTACGAATAGGGTGTTGTACAATTGGTTCTTCGATTTGTTCAGGTACCTGACTTTGATCTGTTGTAATTAGTGGGTATTGAACTTCTTCAAGATATATCTTACTCCCATTAACCCCTTCAAGGATAAACTCCTTTTCCAAGAAGGTAGCATATTTCACAACAAACACCTTTTAATTAGTAGGATGATAGAAGTAAAACCCTGAAGTTTCTTTAGGGTATCCCACAAATCTTTATTTTTTAAATCTAGTCTTCAGCTTATCATTTTCAAACTTTTTAACATAAGCTAGACAACCCCAAGTCTTAACATGCTTAAGATTTGGTTTCCTCACTGTGACGCCCCCAGAATAGGTCCAATCAACCCTACCCATTCTAAGTCTCCAAACACATGGTCCAGAATCTAAATACAAACTTTTATATCAAAAGGTCGTGAGTAGGACGACCATACAAGTTTTGAGTGTCAATACAAATTGTATATACTACAAAATATAAACACTCAAATTCAGTCCTCAATAGTTACAATTATTTTCACACTATTATACAAAAATAGTGAGGACTACTACTGCTCTAACTCTGCCCATCACTCTGTTCCCCTACTAGTCCCTGCAACATTCTGATTTCCTGAAGAGGACAATAGATGAAAAGGGTGAGCTCAACTAGCCCAGAAAAGAATATTATGACTAAGATAATGCAGAATAATTTATCGTTAGTCTTCAACAAATCAAATAAAATATTATGGACAACAAGTTTTAGATCTACAACTGCAGCGGAAGTAACAATGCATCAGAAAAGTTAAGTAGGAAATAATGTCTACTATTATCTATGATTTGAAAGTCCATAATCAATATTTAATCCCTGTAACATCAATCAATAAATCTTGAATCAAATATTCATCTTTGCACTACGGGCCAAAGATATTCATTTGTATTACCAGTTGGTCATGTTCATCTCAACACCTGTCCATTTTTGCACTACGGCTAAAGATATTCATCAAGTAATCATTCATCTTTGCACTACAGGCCAAAGATATTCATCAAGTAATCATTCATCTTTGCACTACAGGCCAAAGATATTCAGTTATATCACCATTTAGGACTGAAGATGATGAAAATATTTTTAAAGAACGAATCCAGTGAGATAAAGAACAAAAATTAGGGATTCGTAATTTAGTTTATCCAGGTTCAAAAATACTCCATAATAATTATTTGTGGAGCAAAATTCAAGAATGAAGATCAAAACTTGGATCCAATCAAAGATAAGAACCATAATAGCCAACTTGGACAAAGAAATAAAAATTTAATTTTTTTGTGAATAGTACCGTATTCGTGAATAGTGCAATATACATGAATAGTGCTGTATACATGAATAGTGCTGTATACGTGAATCGTAACCTCAATATGAAAAGGTAAAAATTTCACAATAAAATTTATACCAATATTTCGTTATAATGATATTAAAAGAGATAACATCATTTACGAAGCAAATAACAACTCTTACCTCAAAAAAATAGTACTTCTGATTGGAATATCGGATATAATGCTGAAGAAAACTTGCACTGTATAGTAACACTCAAAGTATCTAAATACTCAAAAAAATACGCTCGATATTATAGAGAGAGAAAACTTATGATTCTGGTGTGATTTTCAATTCTAACCTAAGCACCCTATTTATAGGAAAATGCTTAGAACGCCAAAGCAAAAAATTTAATAAAATAATATATTTATAAAAAAAATTCGCACACCTCCTTGACCATTTCATCAGCCCACAGAAGTGGGGCCCACCATCAAAAAAATGTTTTTATTAAAAAAACATTTATAACCCCAAAAATTAATTAGTTCGGAACTTCAATAATTCATAATAAATAGCCCTTTTATCAAACAAATACGAATCTTATGTCCATTTCATAGGAAATTTAATTCTCTATAACTTTGTAGAAGAAAGTTTTTTCAAATTCCAAACAAAAAATGACCGAAATCTACATACGGATGATTTTTCACACCTCCATTCCAACAAAATACTGATAAAAATATATCAGCACTAATTTCTTTATTTATATCCACATAAAATAAATATTTTCTTATCATATAAATCAATAATTAATTATTCACAAATAATATTACAGAACTATAATATTGACAACCAGATCGTTCCCAAGAAAGAGGGGGGCTTTCCGATAAGGATTTCTCCTTACTGGCGCGAAATTAAATAACCCCTCCCAGACAGAACTTCCTTAGACATTGCCAATAATGCTATCTAATAATATTATTCAAATAATATAAATTATTGATCTGATAATGGAAAATACTGTGCAGTGACAATTATTGAAACAACAATAATATAAAATACTGTGCAATACCGTGTGCTACTGTGCAACGACGCGTATTACTTTATTTTTAACCTTCAGGTATTCCAACAGTGTTAACGGTAACAATTACACCGTTATTTTAAAAAACTCATTCGTGTCGTTTTCTTCATCCGACAGTTTTCCGTTATGGGGCCCACAAATAGCTGTGCCGTCGTACGAATATTCCCTGACAGCAAGAATATTCCACGACCAACCGAATATTCTCAGACAACAATGAATATTTTATAACTACTTGCTTATTTTAAAATATTTGCATATTTTACCCAAAACTTACCACATTAATCAAATCAACCCCTTACTATTCAAAATAATATATAGAGGAAATTTAATTTTATTCATAAAAAGTTGGGGTCTTACACTCACTGTCCATAACTCATACAGAGTCTTTGGGACGGATTTGGTAGGTACCTTGTTAAGTAGGTATCTTGTTAAGTAGGTATGCAGCCGCTTCTAGGGTATAGCTCCAGAATGATACTGGAAGATCGATAAAAATCATCATAGAACGAATCATGTCCAACAATGTTTGATTTATCCTTTCAAATTCACCATTCAACTGTGGTGTTCTTGGTGGAGTCCATTGTGAGATTATACCATTTTCTTTGAGACAATTGGGAAACTCACCGCTTAAGTATTACCCTCTTCAATCCTATCGAAGAATCTTAATATTCTTACAGGTTTGTTTCTCTACTTCACTTCTGAAGTCTTTAAACTTTTCAAACGATTCGGATTTGTATTTCATTAAATACACATATCCATAACTTGAATGATCATCAGTAAAAGTAATGAAATAAAAATAGCCTCCTCGTGCATTCGTTGTCATAGGTCCACATACATCTGTGTGTACCAATGCTAACAACTGTGTAACTCTTTCTCCATTTCCACTAAAAGGTGATTTAGTCGTTTTACCCATGAGACAAGATTCATAAGTTGGATATGATTCATAATCAGATAGCTCTAAGAGCCCATCCTTGTGCAACTTGGATAATCTTGTTTCATTGATATGACCGAGTCTACAATGCCACATAAAAGTATAATTAACATCGTCTCTTTTCCTTTTATTAGTTTGTTCAATTTGAAATATATTTTCATTCAAGTCAATCACATAAAGTCCATTCAATAAATTACCAACACAATATAAAACATTCTTATTTTAAATGGAATAACTATTGTTCTTAATTATATTATCAAATCCTTCCATATCTAATACAGAAATTGAAATAATATTTCTAATAAGTGTTCGAACATAATAACAATTATTTAGATACATGGACTTGCCCGAAGGTAGTGCTAAACAATAAGTCCCCATAGCTAATGCAGCAACCTTTGCTCCATTTCATACTCGTAGGACGACTTCAACCTTGTTCAACTTTATATTTCTGACCAGTCCCTGTATAGTGTTACATATGTGAGAACTACATCCGGTATCCAATACCCAAGTAGAATTTTAAATTTGAGAAAAATTAATTTCAATCATGAACAAACCTGAAGCTTCTCCAAGCTTCTTCTACTTTTGTTCCGTAAGGTACTTATCACAGTTCCTCTTCCAATGACCCAGCTTGTTGCAATGGAAGCATATTCCTTTGCTGTCTGGATCAGGTTTCTTATTTTCCTTTTTCTTTGCCTTGCCCTTAGCCTTCTTGCTTTTCTTATTTTCAGAAGATACTTTGGGCCTCTTCTTTTTCTTGGAAGAATCATCTACCATTAAGACATGGTTCTACTTGGATGGAAAGTGACCTTCAGCAGTTTTCAACATGTTAAGTAACTCAGGCAAACTGGCGTCCAACTTATTCATGTGGAAATTCACAACAAATTATGAGAAGGTGTCCGGGAGTGACTGTAAGATCAAATCATGACTTAACTCCCCATCCATGGTGAACCCCAATTGTTCTAGTTGTTCAATCAGATTAATCAACTTTAGACAATGAGTCTCAACTGTAGTGCCCTTGAATATGCTAGATTGGAAGAGCTCGCTAGATATCTAATACCTAGCAGTCATGCTTTGCTCACCATATAATTCTTTTAGGTGCAACAAAATAGAATAGGCATCCGTTTTCTTGTGCTGACGCTGTAGCTCGTTACTCATGGATGCGAGCATGATGCACTGTGCAATAGATGCATCATCTTGCCACTTTCTAAAAGTAGCAATCTCTTCCTCAGAGGCAGTTTCTGCAACCGCTGTAGGGACAGATGAATCTTGGATATAAGAAACTTTTTCAGTAGTGAGAATAATTCTCAAATTTCTTAACCAATCCGTGTAATTCGGTCTGGTCAACTTGTTAGCATCAAGTATGCTACACAGTGATAGTGAGTGTGACATTTTTCAAATTCTGCATGTGAAATAAAAACAACATTTTATCATACATTCATTTAATTAATTACAAAAATAAATTATATCATATTTTAAATTGGTATCTCCCACTATTTTCTTCAAACTATATTACCCTCACAATATATAATTTGGCAAATTTAATTAAATATTTGCTAGTGAGATTTAGGATCATATTTCAAATATATATAGCCTTGTGGTGACACAACAAACGATATATAAATAAATAAGTAGACAACTATTGTCAATTACATCATCATGTAACTCCTTTTATGCCTCTTAGATTATTTTGATCAAGTGGTGACACATCTGAACCAAAATTATCTAAGTTAAGTTCAACCTAGCATTTTTATATATTCAAATAGAAAAATACCATCCTTGTGGTGACACAACAAAACAGTATTGTTCAATTTCGTTATAGGCATCAAATGTGATAAATCAACATCTTAAATATTTAATACTTGCCTTGTGGTGACACAACAAACTCATATTAAATATTTAATACTCTATTAAATTTATCATGCTAGAAGGCGACGTTCGATATAACAAATATCTTTGAACACGTAGGACTTAATATAAATTCTTTGAGGGGTTTGTTATTAATTGTCTCATCTTGTTAAGCGTGCACACACACACACACACACACACACACACACACACACACACATATATATATATATATATATATATAATACACGTCATATTAATTGACATGCGAAGCATGTTGCATAATATAATATAATATAATATAATATATATATATATATAGTATAAGCATGCATATAGAATACAATATTCTACTTGGATTGATTATGAACTTTTATTCTAGTTTGGTTCACTCGAGCCATCAAGTGAACCAAAATGTCAAACCTAGGAGTGCAAGAATTAAATTTAAATATAACTATTATATTTAAATCGCGGGTTCCATTACAAACGGGTCTTAATGAGCTCCTTGCTCATTGGTCTCCAATTCTTCAATATAATTCTAACAAATCCTATTACATAAACTATTTACATTAAATAAAAACCTTGATCAGCAGTCAAGGAAAAGTACATAGGAGGGAGATAGAATTTACATCAAGAAAAATTAGGGAAGACGAGGTACACATACCCTATTTAATAAAACCCATACATTCAAGCATTCAACTAAAATAAAATTCAATCGCATTGGTCAATAGTCCATAATCAACCCCATTTATTATCATGCATATCAACATATGCATCAATAAATAAAATATTTAATATATACATTGATATCGATTTAATTAGTTACCATGGAATCCAATTCCAACTCTAATTAGTAAGCATGAAATCTAATTCTAATTAAAATAAACTTCTTTATTTTAATCAAATTATAAATCTAATAAAGTTCTTTATTAATATGGAATTACAGAAAAACATATAATTTTAATTTTAATTAAAATAAACCTTTTATCTTAATTAAAAATCAAAAATTAAATAAAACAAAATTTTATTCTATTCTGGTAACCGGCGCTGCGGCACCCAATTTATACTGTAGACTGGCGCTGCGGCACTGGGTTGCCCTATTTTTAAAAAATCCGGACATGGCGCTACGGCGCTCCGTTTACACTGTAAACAGGCGCTGCAGCGCCGGGTCGCCCGTTTGCTGACCCAGACCAGCGCTGCAGCCCCCAGTTTACACTATAATTCGGTGTTGTGGCTCTAGTCGCTAGGAAATATTTTTCCAGTTCGCAAATTATGAAGTTTTTTTCCAAAAAAAACATGATTCCTAGCTAACAATTATGCTCAATTAAATTGTTCAAAACACATATCAATATATATATATATATATATATATATATATCAAATAAAAATAATTAATAACACGCATAAAGGTTTGGCTCTGATGCCATTGTTAGGTTTGTAAGATCAAAGTAGCATGCAACAATTACATATATAGCGATTCAAGCATAAAAATATAGTTTTAAAATCTTACAAACCATGAACCCTGGATCATCCTTTATGCGCAATTATTAATTCAGTCTAAAGAGATGAAGAACGAATCATACCCTTGAAGATTCTTGCTTCCTCAGGTACGAGTTCAACTCCAATCCTTTCCTTGTTCAACTTGAATCTACTAGGTGTGATTTCTTCCTTTGATCAACGTCAGCCACCCAATTATTTAACCTCTAGAGGTGATCCACCAAGGATGAACAAATATTAAGAAGGTGGGTTATTAGCAAAACCCTAGTTTTCTCTCTCTAGAAAATGTGTGCTCTCCCAACAATTGAAATTGCACTAGTCCTTAATCAAAATAAGACTCCTCTTATTTATAGATGTAGGCAACCCTCCTAATCATTTTAGGATTTTGGTTTCATATTAATTAATTAAACTTTTTTAATTAATTAGGATTCCTAATTTTATTAGGAGCAATTAATTAAACTCCTTTAATTAATTTACCTCCTAATCTTATTAGGAATATGGGAGAGTACTTTTATTAATTAATTCTCAAACTCCTTTAGGAATTCAAATTAATAATAATAGTAATAATAATAATATGACTCCTCTTATTAATTTATTTTTAATATTTCTAAAATAATAAATAATAAATATTAAGCTAATTAATTTATTCTATCACCATAGATTAAATTAAATACACTTAACTTATTATTACAATTATGTCATTTGCTTCTTAAATAAGTATTCATCCTTTTATGGTGTGACCCTTTAGGTTCTCCATATTCAACCGGTTGTGAATAAATTAATTAAAACAGTTCTAGTTTTATTTAAATAAATAAATTAAGTATTAATTTATTTAAATAAATATTTATTCTACAATAAGGGTAAGTCCCCTTAGCGCTCAATGACTTTCCAGATAATATAAATTTTAACATTAATCATAAAAGAACATTTGAGTAAATAGTTACCGTACAATTAATTCCTTCTACCATACAATGTCCGAATTAAATATAAGACATGAATTTACTATCAAGTCTTATTTTATTTAATTATATGTATTCCGATCCTATATGTACAAACTCCAATAATGAAAATTAGAAACTACTTTCTAATTTTATTCTGCCTTGGCCAAGGACTACTGAGTTGTCATTTATCGAATCACATAGGACATTCACTTCTTTTACTAGAAGTGGTAGATCCTTTATTGATCATTCATTATCTTCATGTATAATTAATTATACCCATGCATACCCTTTGATATACCCTTAGGTTCTTAAGGGACATGTCAAAGTATAACTCATCATACATAAGATAGTATGATGATCTCAAGTCTAAGGATTACTTGTACTACTATCACTAAACGAATTTCTATTAATAGGCGAGTAAAACTCTATTAGGTATTCCTTAGCGAGCTACGTTAAGTGTACTTATTTTCCAATAAGCACCTACACACTTGCTTTAGTGTCTCCACACAAATTATCATGAGATCGATCATCCTCTTCCAAAGAGCAAGCAACGTATGTACCAATCTATCCGGATTCACTAATCCCCTATTTATTAATCCATCGATTGGGAACTATTTTAGTTTTAAGCTATCTAAGAATTTAGATCTCATTAGCATGATCATCAACATGATTCTAAAAGCATTGCTTAAAACTATGGGTTTATCACATTTAAATATAACAATATGATGTAGATAATATTAACGCCTTTAAATAAATAATTCTTTTATTAATAAATGAATAAGATTGTTACAAAGTATATGCTTTATCATCATACATGATTGACTTGTGTGCATACTACTTTCAAGTACTACTCTCAGATCCTATACGGAGGGCATTGTTGCAGATATAAGTGCATTTATGGATGACCATGGTAGCACCTTGCCGATAGCGGTAGATCTTTTAGCTTGCATTAAGGCTGCAGTCTAGGAGCTCAGAGATGGGCCTCCATCTCCAAAGAGGGATGTTATATTGGATTTGTTGTCCCGTTTGACCGCGAGTTTAGAGACTAGCTTTTATTTTCCTGCATAGACTAGGTTATCCATTTTTTTCATGTACAGTACACATTGTATATATTAAACAGTATTATATGGCAAGGAAATATAATTTGATTCACTTCCCTTTTGCATATATTTTGATCTTTGCTTGATGATTGCCACTTTCTTTGTGACTTGTTATCTTGATGTATCATGAGCTCGTCCTTGATGGACTGACATTGAGATGTCGAAGGGTCTTTTGGAAAGGTTCATTGATCATGGAGGCTTTATCGGATTTGGGTTTTATATAAGGTTTGGTGTCTTGAGACTAGTATTTAATTGGATATTTGAGTGTATAGGTAAAGTGTTTGGTTTTCTTTTGAAGATTAAACCGCACCATAGATGGCTTCCTACGTACTCCCGAGAATGGGGTAGATCAGGTCTTTCGTAGTTCAGGCCTAGTAGTAAAGACCAGAATTGATTTGATTTGATTTTTTTTCAGAACCAGGATGGCGGCTTACAGGTAACTCAGACATAGTACCTTTTCACGGTGTCTGAGTTGATAAGCTGGGGAAATTCCTCCCTATCCATTTCTTGCAATCTGAGGGCTCCTCATGTCAACACTTCTTTGATGATGAAAGGGCCTTCCCAATTTGAGGCAAATTTTCCACTGGCTTCATCTTGATTGGCGAGGATCTTCTTCAACAGAAAATCATTTTCTTTGAACTGCCTAAATCGGAACTTCTTGTTGTAGGACCAAGCAATCCGTTGATGATATAACTGACCATGGAAGATGGTTGTCGCATTTTCTCATTTATCAGAGATAAGTGGTGATATCGCTCTTGCGTCCATTGGTCTTCTTCCATCTGAGCATCTATCAATACCCTTAATGATTCCATTTCCACTTCTATGGGGAGTATAGCTTCCATGTCATAGACAAATGAGTAGGGGGTAGTCCCAGTAGAAGTGCGCATTAACGTTCTGTAGGCTAACAAAGTCAGAGGCAATAAGTCATGCCATTCTTTATGGTTAGCGGACATCTTTTGCATGATCTTCTTGATATTTTTGTTGGCTGCTTCGACAACACCATTCATCTTAGGACGATAGATGACGGAATTAAGATGTTTGATATGGAATTTGCTGCATAATTCCTTCATCATCTGGTTATTCAAATTTTTAGCATTGTCTGATACGATCACCTCCGGTTGTCCGTATCGACAGATTACATTGTTTTTGATGAAACCAATGATTACCTCCTTGGTGACTTTGGGAAAGAAGGCAGCTTCGACCCATTTGGTGAAGTAGTCGATCATGGTGAAGATAAACCAATGACCATTGCTAGCTTTGGGCTCTATTGGCCTGATCATGTCCATCCCCCACATGGAAAAGGGCCATGGCGAAATCATATTGTGCAGTTCATTTGGATGAGCGTGGATGGCATTCCCATGAATTTGGCATTGATAACATCTTCTAACATGATCGTCACTGTCAGCTTTGAGAGAAATCCAGTAATACCCTATTCTTAGTATCTTCTTAGCAAGTAAAGGACCACTCATGTGTGGGCCACATACTCCACCATAGACTTCATCCATAAGTCTTTGGGCTTGGTATTTGTCTAGGCACCTTAGCAAGCCTATTCTAGCATCTCTTTTGTAGAGTACATCTCCGCTCAAATAGAACTTAATGACCATTTTATGGATCCGCTTTCTTTCAGCCTGACTTGCCCTAGTGGGCGTAGATCCATCTCGAATATATTCTTTGATGTCTTAATACCAAGGCTTTTTGATGGGAGGCAGTTCATCTGATACTTCTCCAATATAATTTCCATAGGCTGGTGCCTTCTGGCTTGCAAATTTGATATCAGGGATTCCTCTCCTATCGGATAAGTGGATCAAGGAAGCCAGTGTTGCTAATGCATCCGCGAAATCATTTCTATTTCGAGGGATATGGATGAAGGCTATTTCTTTAAATTTCATAGCCATTTTGATGACCTGCCGATGATAAGGCAACAAGTGCAATTCTTTAGTGTGATATGTCCCGGTGGTTTGTTTGATGACCAACTCGGAATCTCCAAAGACTGCTGCCCGTTTGATACCCATGGAGTGGGCCAGTTTTAATCCCATTATACAACCTTCGTACTCGGCTATATTATTGGTGTTGACAAACTGTAGTTTGATGGCCATAGGATACTATTCGCCCGTGATAGATACAAGAACTGCCCCTGCTCCTACACCTTCCATGTTTACAGCCCCGTCGAAGTACAGTTTCTAGAATTAGCCGGTATCTTCTCAAGGGTTTTTCTGAATTGTCATTATTCCATCGTCTGGGAAATAAGTTTCCAAGGGTTCGAAGTTCCTTGATGGTGCTTCGGCCAATTGATCTGCAAATTCCTTGACCTTTAATGGACTTTTGAGTCATGTAGATGATATCGAATTGCTGGAGGATTAATTTCCATTTGGACAATCAACAATTCAACATGGGCTTGCTAAATACGTATTTCAAGAGATCCATGCGAGATATGAGATAGGTTGTGTGCCCATGAAAATAATAATATAATCTCATGGCGGCCCATACTAAAGCACAATAAGTCTTTTCAATCAAGGTGTCTTTCTGCTCACCGCTGCTAAATCTCTTACTGAGGTAATAGATAGCTCTTTCCTTACTTATATTATCTTTTTGCCCCAACATACAGCCCATAGCGTTGGTATTAACCGATATGTACATGAATAAGAGAACCTTTTCCCTTGCTGGCACCAAAACAAGAGCTTCAATCAACTGCTTCTTGATGGAGAGGAAGTCTTTTTGACAGTCTTCATTCCATTTTCTAGAGGAATTTTTCCTTAACAGCTTGAAAATGGGCTCACAAATTGTCGTGAGTTGAGAGATGAATCTGCTTATGAAATTAATTCTCCCAAGAAATCCCCATATCTCCTTTTCTGTTTGGCGTACAGGCATCTCAGTGATGGCTTTAATCTTGGCAGAATCCAGCTCAATGCCTCTATTGCTTATCAAAAATCCTAATAATTTGTCGGATTTGACACCAAAAGCACACTTAGCTGGATTCAGCTTCAAGTCGTACCTTGCGAAGCCGGTTGAATAGCTTTCTGAGATGGTCGATGTGCTATTCTTCCCTTCGAGATTTGATGATGATATCATCCATATAAACCTCTATCTCTTTGTGCATCATGTCATGGAAAAGGGCCATCATGGCTCGCTGATATGTAGCACCAACATTGATAAGGCTGAAAGTCAATCGCCTGTAGCAAAAGGTTCCCCAAGGGGTGATAAAGGCTGTCTTCTCCCTATCTTCTTCGACAACCATGATTTGGTGATATCCGGCGAAACAGTCAACAACTGAGTACATGCCATACTGCACCATGTTGTCTATCAGTATGTGGATGAAAGGTACTGGAAAGTCCTCTTTGAGACATGCTTTATTCAAATCCCAGTAATCCACTCATACTCGTACCTTCCCTCTAAGCTTAGGTACAGGAACTATATTGGACAACCATTACGGATAGGTTGAGACTATGATAATGCCTTCTTTGAACTACTTGACAACTTCTTCTTTGACCTTCAGACTCCACTCGGGCTTTAGTCTCCTGAGTTTCTATTTGACAAGCTTAAATCCCTCTTTAATGGGCAGTCGGTGAATGATAATTACAGTAGACAAGCCAACCATGTCCTCATGTGACCATGCAAACACATCCTGGAACTGAGTTAGGAGTTTAATTAGGTATGTCATTTGGTTTGGGGTAAGGTCGTTGCCTACTTGGATTTCTTTAGGATTTTCTATGGTTTCGATATTGACTACAGTGGTTTGATCGAGGTTTGGTTTGGGTTTATCTGTGACCCATTCTGTAAGACTCCAACTTTTTATGAATAAAGATTTAATTTTCTCTAAATATTATTCTAAATAGTAAGGTTATAATTTAATAAATTCTATAGTTATGAGTGATATGTGCAAATTTTACAAAGTAAGAAAGTTGTCATAAAATATTCATTATGTCAGGGAATATTCGTTTATTCTTTTTGTCGGGAAATATTCGTACGACGACGCAATCATTGGTGGACCCCACAATAGAATAACTGTCGGATATAGAAAGCGACATAAATAACTTTTTTATAAAAATAACGGCAAAACTTTTACCGTTAAACTATTGAAATACCCGGTGATAAAAGTACATTAATAACCGTTGTTGCACAGTAGCACACGGTATTGCACAGTATCTCTGATTATTGATTTTTACTTAAGAAGTCAATCAATTTCATTCAATAATTGCCACAGTAGTTGCTTGTATAGTATCTCATATTATTGATTCAATTATTGTCACAATATCATATGCACAATACTTTATATTATTAAATCAATAATTGACACGACACAATTACTCATATTATTATTAGCATTATTGACAATGTCTAGACAGTTCTGTTGAGGAAAGGGGTTAGGTTATTTAATTACGAGCTAATAAGGAGAAATTCTTATCGGAAAGCCCCCTCTTTCCTAGGAACAATTTGGTTGTCAATATTGTGAGTATAATATTAATGATGAATAATTATTGAAAGATTAAAAAATGTGTTGATTGAAGATAAGTGATTTGTGGTAGATATTTATTCAATTTTTGATATAAATAGAGGGCTTGCCATGAGGCGTTTGTTGTAAGTTTGACTTATTATTCCATAGGGGGACGTGCTAATTGTTTAAATCGTCAGTAGAAATTACTTTTTAATTTTTGTTTTATTGTTATAATAATAATAATAAAACAGATTTTTTTTTAAAACAGAAAACTTTTTATAATATATATAAAGTTATTTGTTTTATTAGAAAATAACTAGAAAATATTATATTATATATAAAGTTATTTGTTTTATTAGAATAATTTAGATGAATAGTAAAAATCAGACGAAATATTTAGATTTACTATGCGTCCGTGATTATTTTTAAATAGTGCCCTGCCATTCTCCTATAAATATGGTGCTTAGTTAAGAAACAGAATTATAGAATTCTTCTATAATATTGTGCATATTTCTTTCTAGTATAAAAATACTTTGATTGTAGCTAATAGTGCAAGATTTTCTCAAGATAATCTCCGTTATACCAATCAGATTTAGTCTCCTATTAAAGTAAATGATGTTATTTTCTTTCAATACTCGTAAGAGTTTTCATTCTATTCCTTATTAATCCGTGGGAATAACCTATCTACACGGACTATGTCATGTATGGTGAATAACCCTTTGTATTCATTCTTTATTAAGTTGTGAAAATGATCTGTCTACGCGGATTACCGCATGATGGGTGAAAATCCATTTGCAGTTTTGTATATTCTTTCATACTCATATGGGATATCATTTCTTTTGTACTCGTCAAGGGATATCGTTTTCTTTCATATTTCTCAATTTATGGTACAAAATTATTGTTTGTTTCCATAACCTTATTATTAAACGGTGAAAATTCCTGAAATTAGTAGAATGTCCTTAATAGTTTGCACTCCATCTAATATCATTTCACTAGAATATTGGTCTGAACTTTCTTATTAACTTTTAATCTTTTAATGTCGTGATACTATTCATCCGGGATACTATTCACACGGTACTATTCATACGGTACTATTCATGAATACTATTCACAACGAAATTAAATTTTCTTTTCTTTGTCCAAATTATCTTTTATGAATCTTATTTTTAAAATTGAATCCATGTTTTGATCTTCATATTGACAATTTGGAGATTCTTGAACTATGGATAAATTGAATAATAAATCTCTAATCCTCAATCTCACTAGATTCATTCTTTATATCATTGTCATCATCCTCATGCTTAAATTTGTGGTGGAAAGTCATTTTTGGCCCGTAGTGCATATAGATGAACTGTTGATTGGTATGATTATGACTAAGAATTATGTATTGGTATAATCATGACCTTTAATGTTACAGACAAAGGTTTGTGGTGAAAGTTCTCTTTGGCCGTAGTGCATAGATGGACAGGTGTTTGGCATAATCATGACCACTGGTGATACAAATGAATATCTTTGCCCCGTAGTGCAAAGATAAATTATTGATTTAAAATATTTATTGATTGGTGTTACAGGGATAAAATATTGATGATGAACTTTTAAATCATAGAAGATAGTAGACATCATGCTCTACTTAGCTCTTCTAATGGATTGCTATTTTCGTTGTAGTTATTGTTCTAAGACTTGTTGTCCATTATATTTTATCTGATTTATTATTGTTTAAGGCTAAATATAATTTATTCTTCATTATCTTAGTCATAATCTTCTTTACTAGGCTAGTTGAGCTCACCCTTTTCCTTTTGGTTCCATTGTTCCTCTCAGGAAATGAAAGTGTAGCTGGGACTAGTCGGGGAGTGAAGTAATGATCCGATGTAACAACCCTAAAATTTATAAGATTTTAAATGATTAAAATAAAGGTTAAAGAATAAAACCTAAATGGGGATTTGAGGATTTATTTAAATTTTTTAAGAAGAACCTATATGGTTTACGAATTAAAAGAGAATAAAGAAAACATGGGTTACAAAATTCTAAAATCCTAGAAATGAATTTATATGTACTTGAAGGATTGATAAGGATAAATATAGTATGATATTTGTGGGACATATCTCAAAGTATTAAATTATTTGGTATGAATATGTATATTATTTGATTGGTTATATTTGTTTATTATATAATAAACAAATAAAAATGAACTAGTGTAACCTAATTATACATTATGTATGAAAATTTAATAACCTAAGGGTTATAATATGGAATAATGTTAATTTTTAAAATATATACCAACCATAAGAGATTTATTTTATACATCACAACTAATTAATTCTATAATCTAATTAAAGCAAGTCTAATTGAGTTAAGAAATTAAAAGTACATGAGTAAGGATTTAAATCACAATTGAGTGAATAAAAATCATAGTTAAATAATTAGGGTAGGATAGAATTAAAGGTATTGGACTATGTTAAAGTACATGGCCCAAGAAATTATTTAGGAAGCCCAAAACATTAAATGAGTAACACAAACTAAGCCCAACAAGTGTAGGGCTTTTTGGACCTTTGATTAAGCATAATGGAGCATTAAAAATTAAACCAAATGGGGGAGGAAAAGGCCCAAGATTTTGGCCCAACAAGGGAGGAGATAAGGGAGCATGTGGTGAAATGATGATTACTTGTAATGGTGGCTAAAGTGGTTCAACAACTCCCACCAACTACACCATGTGTCATCTTGTTATTTTGCCACTTATTTTATCCAAGATTACAAGCAACATCAAGCTTGCAAGAAACCTTAAAAATGATGAAGAAAGAGAAAGAGAGAGTGAATGGGGGAAATCATATTACAAGCAAACCAAATTTATTTCTTTTTTCTTTCATCTATCTCTTCTAAAAAGCTTAACAAAACAAAATCAAAATGGGAGAGAGAAGGGGGGATTTCGACAGCCCTAGAGAGAATTAAAGAGGAGATTTTGATCTTCATACTCCCAAGATTAGTCTCATATTTTGGTAGGAGGAGAAGAACTCATGAATCGAATGTATAAAAATCTATCTATAAACTAGTTATTCCTTATAATTAAGTTTTCTTACAAAACACAAAGGTTAGAAAATCAGATTTTTGAGAAAACGAAATATAAAATTCAAACAATCATATCTCTCATTCTATTTTGAATTTTTGAGTTTGGTCAATTTTTGGAGTTAGATCTATGAGTCTTCTAACATATCCAAGTGGAATCATGGCAAAATTCCTTGTAGATTTCCGTATGGATTGTTTTTAGCAAAGTAGGCAAAATCTGTAAAAAAAACCGAAAAACAATCTGTCCAAAACTTTCAGAGGCAGTTTCGGCAACCTAATAGATGAAATAAATTCAAACCTTCTGGGACATGAAAATATATGATATAAAGTATCTCCTTTCAAGATGAGCTTATTCCGACTTAAATCGACCGAGTTATGGTCATTTCAATATTTGGATTTTTTCGACGAAAATCGCTATAATTGGAGTTCTATAACTCCAATGGTCATGAAATTTAAACTGAAAGTTCATGTTAATACTTGTAAGATTATTCCAAGAGTTGAGATTTTTTTGGAGTTGAGCATGATATAGCTAATTTTCTTAAGTTACGAACTAAAAACGGACTTTTGAAAAATACTAAAGAAAATTAAAAAATTCCAGAAAAATTATTCTTGTGTATGGAATATATGTATATATGTGTGGCCAAAAAGGTAAAAAAAAAAAAAAAAAGATGATTTGGTATTTTTCATGAAAATGGTTTAGTTATGAATAAATAAATTAAATTAATTATGTAATGTTAAAAATATGAAAAATAGAATTTTATGACTTGAAAACCCTAAATATGGTTTATGAAGATTTTTGATGGGGGTTTTGGTCATTTGTGATGAGATATTATGTTTATTGCATGTTAAAATGATTAAATGAATTAATTAGAAAAGTGTAAACAATTAAAAGAAATTGTTTAATTGTGTAATAAATGATTAAAATGTTATTAGCTGACTAATAATATTAGACTAAGATATTATTAAGTAATTAATAATATTTAGATAAAAGTGTTATTAAATGATTGGTTTAAAATATTATTAAATGATTAATAGTATTAGTAAAGAAATTAGAATATTATTAAATAATTAATAATAGAATAATATTAACTGAGAGTTTAAAAGAGGAGTTAAGTTGTTGAGTTAGACATTCAATAGACTATATTGAATTGTATGATGAATTAGAAATTTAATATGTTAAAAAGGGAATACAGTTTGAATTCGGCTTGCTGAATTGGTGTATTCGGCTTGCTGAATTAATTATGTTAGCTTGTATTTAGCTTGTTGAATTGGTGTATTAGGCTTGCTGAATTGGTGTATTAGGTTTGCTGAATTAGTAAATCCAGGTTGCTGGATTGTAATTCAGTTTGAATTTAGGTTGCAGGATTAGATATTCGGCTTAATGGATTATAAAGAAGAACGTTATAATATGAAAGATTAAGTGTTAAATCACAAGTTATATGATAAAGTAGTGGTACAGTCGTACTCTTAAATGGTTGATGTATAGTAACTGGGCTAAACGATTCCTTCCGGGAGCGGAGGTATATACAAACTAGCAACCGATCTAACTCGCAATGAAAAACAGTGAAGACGAAATGGGAAACTAGTTTGTTGGTTGTTTGTGGAAAACCACTCAGCATACTGTATTAAACACTGTTAAAGACTCGATTGATAGTAGTGTGCATACAAGCCAATCATGTATGATGATAAAGCACATACTTTGCAAATAATATTATTTGTTTATTAATAAAAGTATTCACTTATTAAAGGCATTTAATTATCTACATGATGTAAGACCCCAACTTTTATGAATAAAGATTTAGTTTTCTTTATATATTATTTCGAAATAGTAAGGTGTTGATTTGATAAATATGAAAGTTATGGGTGAAATGTGCAAATATTTTTAAAATGAGCAAGTGGTTATAAAATATTCTTGTTGTCGGGGAATATTCGTTTGGTCGTGGAATATTCTTGTTGTCGGGGAATATTCGTACGACGGCGCAGCTATTTGTGGGCCCCCACAACGGAATAACTGTCGGATATAGAAAGCGACAGAAATAACTTTTTTACAAGATAACGGTGTAGTTGTTACCGTTAGTACTGTTGAAATACCCGGTGGTTAAAATACAGTACGCGGTGGTGCGCAGTAGCACACGGTATTGCACAGTATTTCGAATTATTGAGTCTTACGTGAGAAGCCATTACTCAATTATTGTTACAGTATTTACTGTTCAATATTTTATATTATCGACTCAATAATTGCTACGTTGATATTTTATATTATTGACTCAATAATTGCTGCATTGATATTTTATTGACTCAATAATTGCTACGTTGCTACTTTATATAATTGATTCAATAATGGCTACAGTTGATATTTTGTAGTATTGATTCAATAATTGTTGTTGCACAGTATTTCACGTTATCAACTCAATAATTTATATTATTTGAATAATATTATTAGATAGCATTATTGACAATGTCTAAGGAAGTTCTGTCTAGGAGGGGTTATTTAATTGCGCGCCAGTAAGGAGAAGTCCTTATCGGAAGGCCCCCTCTGTCCTGGGAACGACCTGGTTGTTAATATTGTAGTTCTATAATATTATTTGTGAATAATTAATTATTGATTTATATGATAAGGAAATATTTATTTTGTGGATATAAAAGAAGGAATTTGTGCTGATGTGTTTTTATCAGTATTTTGGTGTGAAAAATCATCCGTTTATGGATTTCGGATAGTTTATGTTTGGAATTTGGAAAAACTTCCTTCTGCAAAGTTGTAGAGAATTAAATTTCCTATGAAAGGACATAGAATTTGTATTTTTCTGACGAAGGGGCTATTTATTATGAATTATTGAAGTTTTAGAAAATAAATATATTATTTAATGGGTGGGACCCACTTTTGGTTGGTGTGGTGGCTGATGGCTTTTGGAGGCTGCTGGAGTGAGGCGGCTGGAGAAAAAGAAAATTATTATTTTATTCATTTAGTCTCCTTTGGCATCCTAAGCTTTTCCTATAAATAGGGTGCTTAGGTTAGAATTGAAAATCACACCAGAATTCGAAGTTTTCTCTCTCTATAATATCGAGCGTATTTTTGTGAGTATTTCAATACTTTGAGAGTTACTATTCAGTACAAGCTTTCGTCGGTATTATATCCGATATTCCAGCCAGAAGTACTATTATTTTGAGGTAAGGGATGTTATTTCTTTCGTAAATGATGTTATTCTTTTCAATATCATTATACCGAAATATTGTCATGGATTTTATGTTGAAATTCTTACTTTTTCCGTCGGGGTTACTATTCACGTATACGGCACTATTCACGTATACGGCACTATTCACAGAAAAATTAAATTTTCTTCTATTTGTCCAAATTATTTGTTAAGGTTACTATCTTTGATTGTATCCAAGTTTTGAGCTCTATTCTTGAATTTTGCTCCATAATTGATTATTACGAGGTATTTTTGAATTGGATATACTGAAATATGAATCCTTAGTCTTTGTCTTTTATCTCACTGGATTCGTTTTTTTTTAAATGTTTTTCATCATCCTCAGTCCTAAAAGATGAATGATTACTTGATGAATATCTTTGGCCTGTAGAGCAAAGATGAATGATTACCTGATGAATATCTTTGGCCTGTAGTGCAAAGATGACAGGTGTTGAGATAAACATGACCACTGATGATACAAATGAATATCTTTGGCCTGTAGAGCAAAGATGAATGATTACCTGATGAATATCTTTGGCCTGTAGTGCAAAGATGACAGGTGTTGAGATGAACATGACCACTGATGATACAAATGAATATCTTTGGCCTGTAGAGCAAAGATGAATGATTACCTGATGAATATCTTTGGCCTGTAGTGCAAAGATGACAGGTGTTGAGATGAACATGACCACTGATGATACAAATGAATATCTTTGGCCTGTAGTGCAAAGATGAATATTTGATGAGATGAATATTGATTGATGTTACAGGGATAAAATATTGATGATGAACGGTTATTTCCGCTGCGAATATTGATCTAAAACATGTTATCAATAATATTTTATCTGAACTGTTGAAGGCTAACGATAATTTATTTTTCATTATCTTAGTCATAATATTCTTTACTGGGCTAGTTGAGCTCACCCTTTTCATCTGTTGTCCTCTTCAGGAAATGAGAATGTTGCGGGGACTAGTCGGGGGACAGAGTGATGGTCCGAGTTAGAGCAGTAGTAGTCCTCACTATTTCTGATAAATAGTGTGATAATAATTGTAATGAGGACTTAGTTTGAATCTTAATATTTTCTACATATTTGTATTGAGACTCACAGTTGTGTGGTCGTATTTTGCACGACCGTATGATATAAAGTTTGTATTTGAATTCTGTACCATGTATTTGGCGACTCATAATGGGTTGGGTTGAATGGACCTATTCTGGGGGCGTCACACATGATGCTGTTCTTATAATATGTAAATAACCCATAGTTTTAAGCAATACTTTTAGAATCATGATGATGATCATGCTAATGAGATCTAAATTCTTAAAAATCTTAAAACTAAAATAGTTTCCAATCGTTGGATTACTAAAAAGGGGATTAGTAAATCCGGATAGATTGGTACATATGTTGCTTGCTCATTGGATGAGGATGATTGATTTCATGATCATTTGTATAGAGACATTAAATTAAGTATGTAGGTGCTTATTGGAGAATAAGTTCACTGAACGTGACTCGCTATGGAATACCTAATGGAGTTTTACTTGCCTGTCAATAGAAATTCCTAATGTGATAGTAGTACAAGTGATCCTTGGACTTGAGATCATCATAGTATCTTGTATGTAATGAATTAAACTTTGACTTATTCCTCAACGACCCTTAAGGGTATATCAAAGGGTATGTTTGGGTATAATAAGTTACATATGGAGATAATAAATGATCAATTCAGAATCTACCACTTTTAGTAAAAGAAGAGATATGTCCTATGTGATTCGATAAATGACAACCTAGAAATCCTTGGTTAAAGTGGAATGAAATTAGTAAGGAGTTTCTAATTTGCATTATTTGGAGTTGTTCATTTGAGAATCGAAATATATATAAGTAAATAAAATACGACTTGACAGTAATTCCATATCTTATATTTAATTGGGACATTGCATGGTGGAAGGATTGAATTGTACGGTAACTATATTGTCTAGAAAGTCGTTGATCGCTAGGGAGGTTTATCTCTATTGTAGAATAAATATTATTTATTTAAATAGATTATTAGTTTAATTTATTTATTTAAATAAGATTAGAATTGTTCTAATTGATTTATTCACAACTGGTTTAATATGGAGAACCTAAAGGGTCACACCATAAAAGGAAGAAGAATTATTTAAGAAGGTAATGACATAATCGTAATAACGCATTAAGTATAATTAATTTAATCTATGGTGATAGAATAAATTAAATAGCTTAATATTTATTATTTAATATTTTAAATATTTTAAATATAAATTAATAAGAGGAGTCTTATTAATAGTATTACAATTATTATTATTTTAATTCTAAAGGAGTTTAGGAATTAATTTAATATTAATACTCTCATTTATTCCTAATGAGATTAGGAGGCAAATTAATTAAAGGAGTTTAATTAATTAATTCCAATATGTTGGGAAGCCTAATTAATTAAAAGAGCTTAATTAATTAATTAAATAAAACCCAATTCTAATTAGATTAGTAGGGTTGACCAATATCTATATAAGAAGAGTCTTATATTAGATATAATATATACGTAATTCCAAGAGTTGGAGAGTACTAGTTTTTCTACAGAGAATAAAAAATAAGGGTTTAGCCAACCACCCATCTTCTTGAGCAATTCCTCTTCCTTAGTGGATCACCTCTAGAGGTCAAACACTTGGATGGCTAACGTTGATCAGAGGAAGGAGCCAGTACAGGAGATTCAAGTACATCAAGGAGAGCAAAGAGTTGAACTCGTGCCTGTGGAAGCTAGATTCTACAAGGGTATGATTCTGATTCATCCTTACTTTTCTGTTATTGATAATTGAGCACAAAACATGATCATTGTGGGGTTTGTATAAAAAATTTAAAACCTTATTTATCGCGCTTCCGCCCTTAATCGTGTAATTTGATTGCATGTATGCATAACATACAAACCCAACAGTGGTATCAGAGCCTAACTTTGTGCTAATTATCAATTTTATGATTCCATATAAGAATTGATGTAAGATTGGATCGAATTTTCTAGACAAAAATGAATTCTGCGATGAACAGCACGGCCGCGCCGCGTCCCAGTTCATTTTGGGCGCGGGAGCCCCGGCTGCCAACCAGAATCGGTGCACAGCGCGACCGTGCCGCGTCCAGTTCATTCTGGGCGCGGGCGCGCTGTCTTTATGACACACCAATGCATAGCGCGGTCGCATCGTGTCCCAGTTCATTCTGGGCGCCGGCACGCCATCTTGCAGAATCTGAAAAACTTATTTTTTCCTCAATTAAGTAAATGGTTTATTTTAATTGATAAAAATTTAAAATAAAAATATTTATTTTATCTGAAATATGATTTTAGATTGTTAAAATTAAAGTAGTTTAATTTGGATTTGGTTTTTGATTAAAATAAAAGGGTTTATTTTGTTTCAAAACTAAAATTTAGCAAAACGTTTGTCCATTGAATGATATTGATCTATATACGGAATGGTTTTATAATTCATGAGATGAATGATTATTTATTGATGCATATGTTAATGTGTATGAAAATAAATGGGGTTGATTATGGACTATTGACCAATATGATTGGATTTTATTTTAGTTGAATGCATGAATGAATAGGTTTTATTAAATGGGGTCTGATTACCTCGTCTTCTCTGATTTTTTCTCAATGTAAATTATATCTCCCTCCTATGTTCTTTCCCTTGACTGCTGATCAAGGTTTCTATTTATTGAAATAGTTTATGTAATAGAAATAGTTAGAATTTTCTTGAAGAAATTGGAGACCAAGGAGTGAGGAGCGCGTGACGACCCATTTGTATGGAGCCCGAGTTTAAATATAATAGTTACGTTTAAATTTAAATTCTTGCACTCCTAGGTTTGACCTTTTGGTTCACTTGGTGGCTCTAGTAAATCAAACTAGAATAAAAGTCCATAATCAACCCGGGTAGAATATAGTATTCTATATGTGCATACTATGTATTATATATATTATATTTTATGCAAACATGCTTCACATGTTTAATAAAATGACGCGTATTTTATATATATATATATATATATATGTGTGTGTGTGTGTGTGTGTGTGTGTGTGTGTGTGTGTGTGCATGAGCGCTAAAGAAGATGAGACAAATAATAACAAACCCCTCAAAGAAATTATATTAAGTCCAAAGCGTTCAAAGATATTTGGAATATCGAACGTCGCCTTATATCATGATGAATTAATAGAGTAATAAATATTTAATACGAGTTTGTTGTGCACACACAAGACGAGTATTGCGTATTTAAGATATTAATTTAATCACATTTGATGCTTATAAAGTTAATTGAACAATATTGTTTTGTTGTGCACACACAAGGATAATATTTTTCTTTTTCGAATATATGGAGTGCTAGGTTGGACTTAACTTAAATTATTTTAGTTCGGATGTGCACACGCTTAACCATTATGATTTAAGAGGCAAAATATAAGGAGTCACATGTTGATGTGATTGACAAGAGTTGTCTACCTATTTATTTATATATCGTTTGTTGTGCACACATAAGGCTATATACATTTGAAATGGGATCCTTAATCTCACTAGCAAATCTTTAATTAGATGTTGTCGAACTATATAAGTGAGGGTAATATATTTTGAAGAAAATAGTGGGGGATACCAATCTAAAATAAGACCTAATTTATTTTGGTATATAAAATTAATAAAAATAAATGTTTGCTAAAATGTTGTCTTTTCACATGCAGAATTTTAAAAAAGTCAAAATCACTTATTTTACTACGTAGCATACTTGATGCTAATAAACTAATCGGGCCAAATTACACAGACTAGTTAAGAAATTTGATAATATTTCTCACTGCTGAAAAGATTTCTTATGTCCTAAATTCACATGTCCCTGGAACTGTTCCAGATTCAGCCTCTGAGGAAGAGATTGTCACCATAACAAAGTGACAAGATGATGCATCTGTGGCTCAATGCATCATGCTCGAATCCATGAATAACGAGCTTCATCGTTAGCACAAAAACATGGATGCTCCTACTATGTTGCTTCACCTCAAAGAGTTATATGGTGAACAAAAATAGGACTGCTAAATATGAGATATCTAAGGAGCTCTTCCGATCTCGGATGTCTGAGGGCACTGCCGTAGAGACTCATGTCCTAAGAGTGATCAATCTGATTGAACACCTTAGACAACTTGGGTTTGACATGGATGGAGAGTTAAGTCAAGACTTGGTCTTACAGTCACTCCCTAAGACCTTCTCGTAGTTCGTTGTTAATTTCTACATGAATAAGTTAGATGTCAGCTTGCCTGAATTACTTAACATACTGAAAACTGCAGAAGGTCACTTCCCATCTAAGAAGAACCATGTCTTAATGGTGGATGATTCTTCCAAGAAAAGGAAGAGGCCCAAGGTATATTCTGAAAAGAAAAAATCTAAGAAGGCAAAGGGCAAGGCAAAAGTGATGGATCAAAAGAAGCCTGATCCAGATAGCAAAGGAATGTGCTTCCATTGCAACGAGCCGGGTCACTGAAAGAGGAATTGCAAGAAGTTTTTAGCAGAGAAGAAGCTTGGAAAAGCTTCGACTTCCAATCATGGTATGTTCATGATTGAAATTAATTTTTCAGAAAGTCAAAATTCTACTTGGGTATTGGATACCGGCTGTGGTTCTCACATATGTAATACTGTGCAGGGACTGGTCAGAAGTAGAAAACTGAACAAGGATGAGGTTGTCCTACGAGTGGAAAATAGAGCAAAGGTTGCTGCATTAGCTGTAGGCACTTATTGTTTAGCACTGCCTACGGGAAAGCCCATTTATTTAAATAACTGTTATTTTGTTCCGAATATCATAAGAAGCATTATTTCTGTTTTCATATTAGATATGGATGGATTTGAAATTATAATAAAGAACAACAGTTGTTCTATTTATAAAAGGAATGTTTTATATGGTGTTGGAAATTTGCGTAATGGACTTTATATACTTGACTTGCATGAAAATATACTTCAAATGGAACAAACTAAGAAAAGTAAAAGATATAATGTTAATTATATCTATATATGGTACTATAGACTCGATCATATCAATGAAACAAGATTATCCAAGTTGCATAAGGATGGGCTTTTAGAGCTACCTGATTTTGAATCATATCCAACTTATGAATCTTGTCTCATGGATAAAATGACTAAATCTCATTTTAGTGAAAAAGGAGAAAGAGTTACAGAGTTGTTAGCGTTGGTTCACACAGACGTTTGTGGACCTATGACAACGAATGCACAGGGATGGTATTCTTATTTCATAACTTTCACTGATGATCACTCAAGATATGGAAATGTGTATTTAATGAAATACAAATCTGAATCGTTTGAAAAGTTCAAAGAGTTAAGAAGTGAAGTAGAGAAATAAACTGGCAAAAATATTAAAATTCTTCGATCAGATCGAGGTGGTGAATACTTAAGCGGTGAGTTTCTCGATTGTCTCAAAGAAAATGGTATAATCTCACAATGGACTCCACCAGGTACACCACAGTTAAATGGAGTATCTGAAAGGAGAAATCGAACATTGTTGGACATGGTTCGATCCATGATGAGTTTTACCGACCTTCCAGTATCATTATGGGGATATGCTCTAGAAGCGGCTGCATATCTACTAAATAAGGTCCCCTCGAAATCCGTCCCCAAGACTCCATATGAGATGTGGACAGGGAGGAAACCTGGTCTTAAGCATGTTAAGATTTGGGGATGTCCAGCTTATATGAAAAAGTTTTAAAATGATAAGCTTGGGACAAGATCTGATAAGTGGTCATTTGTGGGATATCCTAAAGAAAGTTTGGGATACTATTTCTACAATCCTACTAAGCAAAAGGTGTTTGTTGCAAAACACGCTACCTTCTTAGAAAATAAATTTATTCTTGAAGGGGCTAGTGGGAGGAAAATAGATCTTGAAGAAATTCAAGAACCACAAACCACTACAGATCAAGTGGATGAACTTGTCCAAGTAGAGACACCTTCTGTATAACACCCTATTCGTAAATCTGGAAGAGTACCGAAGATACCTGAAAGGTATGAATTCATCATAGAGGATAATGATGAGGTACACGTTATGAATGATGATGATCCATTGAATTATGAATAGTCTATAAGTAATAAAGACTTAGGAAAATGGCTTGAAGTCATAAAATCCGAGATGGACTCCATGGATGAGAACCAAGTATGGACTTTGGTTTCACCACCTGAAGGCATTAAGCCTATTGGGTGTAAATGGGTCTTTAAAAGAAAGACTGGTGCAGACGGCAAGGTAGAGACCTATAAGGCCCGACTGGTTGCAAAAAGTTTCAAACAAAGACAAGGAGTTGACTATGATGAAACCTTTTCACCAGTAGCTATGCTCAAGTACATTCGGATTTTTTTTGAGATTGCAGCTTATTACGACTATGACATCTGGCAGATGGACGTGAAAACGGCCTTCCTCAATGGAAAACTTGAGGGGGATGTGTATATGACACAGCTAGATGGATTTGTTTCAAAGGTTAGACCAAATCAAGTCTGTAAGCTGCAACGATCCATTTATTGATTAAAGCAAGCTTCTCGTAGATGAAACATTCATTTTGATGAGACAATCAAAGAGTTTAATGTTATCAAAAATGAGGATGAACAATGTATGTACAAGAAGGCTAGTGGGAGAGTTGTTTCATTCCTTGTATTATATGTTGATGATATATTACTGATAGGGAATGACATTCCTATGCTACAGTCGATTAAAATCTGGTTATCTAAACACTTCTCTATGAAGGACTTGGGAGAAGCATCCTATATTTTGGGGATAAAGATCTATAGAGATAGATCTGAAAGGATGCTTGGCTTATCCCAAGAAACGTATATTGATACCATGCTAAAGAGGTTTATCATGGACCATTCCAAAAGAGGTCTCATGCCGATGAGCCATGGAATAAATCTCTCCAAGAAACAGGCCCCAAAGAGACCTAAGGAGAGAAACCGTATGAGTAAGATCCCTTATGCTTTAGCAATAGGATCTATCATGTATGGTATGATATGTACTAGACCGGATGTCGCTCATGCACTTAGTGTAACGAGCAGATATCAGTCAAATCCAGGAGAAGAGCACTGGAAGGCAGTGAAAAATATTCTAAAGTACTTACGAAGGACTAAGGATGTATTTCTTGTCTACGGTGAGTCTGAATTAAAACTTGAGGGCTTCACAGACTTAAGTTTTCAAACAGACCAAGATGACAGTAAATCTGTTTTGGGGTATGTGTTTACCTTGAACGGAGGCGTAGTGAGTTGGAAGAGTTCCAAGCAGCAAATAGTTGCTGATTCAGTGACAGAGGCAGAGTATATAGCTGTAAGTGAAGCTGCAAAGGAAGCTGTTTGGATGAAGAAGTTCATAAAAGAATTTGGTGTGGTTCCTAGTATTGGAGGAGCAGTCCCCTTACACTGTGACAACACCGGAGCTGTTGCACAGGCTAAGGAACCTAGGTCTCATCAGAAATCCAAACGCGTATTGCGGCGATTTCATTTGATTAGGGAGATCATTGAAAGAGGAGACGTCACCTTGGAGCGTGTAGACTCTCAAGACAACATCGCAGATCCATTTACTAAAGCTTTAACACAACAGCAGTTTGATTGTCACTTAGAGAAGATGGGTATGAGATACCATGGCTATTGGTTTTAGTGCAAGTGGGAGATTGATAGACGAGACAGGAAACTAGTTTGTTGGTTGTTTGTGGAAAACTACTCAGCATACTATATTAAACACTGTTAAAGACTCGATTGATAGTAGTGTGCATACAAGCCAATCATGTATGATGATAAAGCACATACTTTGTAAATAATCCTTATTTATTTAGTAATAAAAGTATTTACTTATTAAAAGCATTTAATTATCTACATGATGTTATTTTTATAATATATAAATAACCCATAGTCTTAAGCAATGCTTTTAGAATCATGATGATGATCATGCTAATGAGATTAAAATTCTTAGAAAGCTTTAAACTAAAATAGTTCCCAATCATTGGATTACTAAAAAGGGATTAGTAAATTCAGATAGATTGGTACATATGTTGCTTGCTCATTGGATGAAGATGATTGATCTCATGATCATTTGTGTGGAGACACTAAGCAAGTATGTAGGTGCTTATTGGAGAGTAAGTACACTGAACGTGACTCGCTATGGAATACCTAATGGAGTTTTACTTGCCTATCAATAGGAATTCCTAATGTGATAGTAGTACAAGTGATCATTGGACTTGAGATCATCATAGTATCTTATATGTAATGAATTATACTTTGACTTATTCCTTAACGACCATTTAGGGTATATCAAAGGGTATGCTTGGATATAATGAGTTACATATGGAGATAATGAATGATCAATAAAGAATCTACCACTTCTAGTAAAAAAAAGAGATATGTCCTATGTGATTCGATAAATGACAACCCAGGAATCCTTGGCCAATGTAGAATGAAATTAGAAAGGAGTTTCTAATTTGCATTATTTAGAGTTGTGCATTTGAGAATCGAAATACATATAATTAAATAAAATAAGATTTGACAGTAATTCCATGTCTTATATTTAATTGAGGCATTGTATGGTGGAAGGATTGAATTGTACGGTAACTATTAACTCACAGGTTCTTTTATGATTAATGTTGAAATCTATATTATCTGGAAAGTCGTTGATCGCTAGGGAGGCTTATCCATATTATAGAATAAATATTATTTATTTAAAAAGATTATTAGTTTAATTTATTTATTTAAATAAGATTAGAATTATTTTAATTGATTTATTTACAACCAGTTTAATATGGAGAACCTAAAGGGTCACACCATAAAAGAAAAAAGAATTATTTAAAAAGGTAATGGCATAATCGTAATAATGCATTAAGTGTAATTAATTTAATCTATGGTGATAGAATAAAGTAAATTGCTTAATGTTTATTATTTAATATTTTAGAAATATTAAATATAAATTAATACGAGTAGTCTTACTAATATTATTACAATTATTATTATTTTAATTCTAAAGGAGTTTAAAAATTAATTTACTATTAGTACTCTCATTTATTCCTAATAAGATTAGGATGCAAATTAATTAAAGGAGTATAATTAATTAATCCCAATATGTTTGGAAGCCTATATATTAAAAGAGTTTAATTAATTAATTAAATGAAACCCAATTCTAATTAGATTAGTAGGGTTGACCAATATCTATATAAGAAGAGTCTTATATCAGATATAATATATACGTAATTCCATGAGTTGGAGAATACTAGTTTTTCTACAAAGAATAGAAAATAAGGGTTTATCCGACCACCCATCTTCTTAAGCAATTCCTCTTTCTTGGTGGATCACCTCTAGAGGCCAAACACTTAGGTGGCTAACGTTGATCAAAGGAAGGAGCCAATACAGGAGATTCAAGGAGATCAAGGAGTGCAAAGAGTTGAACTCGTACCTGTGGAAGCTAGATTCTACAAAGGTATGATTCTAATTCATCCTTACTTTTCTGTTATTGATAATTGAGCACAAAGCATGATTATGGTGGGGTTTGTATAAACATTTTAAAACCTTATTTATCGCGCTTTCGCCCTTAATCGTGTAATTTGATTGCATATATGCATAACATACAAACCCAACATCGATGTGTGCTAGGTTTAGAATTGTGAATACGTATGATGTTAAGATGTTATCTAATATTTTATTATGTGGTTAAATATTAGATAATTTGTGACACCCCCAAATTCGAGTACTTCAATCCCACGGGATTTGGTGCTCACTATCTAAATAAAACATAACTACAAGGCCATAATAAGGAAAGCAAAATAAATTACAACCTTACATAAATAATAAATCTTTCTTATCAGAATGATTACAACCTTATTCAAAATATCCTAGGGTTATCTAACCTTAACATAAACAAATTCCAGAAAATAAACATCTCTTTATAAAGTCTTATGTCTTATTACAAATCATAATCAACGAATACAACAAGCCTTCACTTGTTCACCTTGGCCTTGCCCTTACTAGTTGATGGTTCATCAACTCTTTCGACTTTAGCTGCAATGGTTATTTAATTGCAAAAGTGAGCAAACAAAAGCTCACTGAGAATAACAACAATAATAGTGATGACATATACTGAATATCTTCAAATGAATTGAATAACACTTCTTTAGTCAATAATAAAGAATTGAATAATAATTCTTTTATCAAATTTAGAATTCGAATATAGAAATCATCTGAGGGTCATAAGACCTTGAACTATGTCCCAAGTTATAAAAATTTCTATTTAAAACCTTTAACAGTCGTTTAGACTATATGGACTCTTAACTCGTACTTATGAGGATCAGCCCTTCGTAAAATGCATTATAAACAAACATCTTAACACCTTCGTATGGTAATCCCCTAATAAATAGGGTTGTTCATCTCAGTATTTGATACAAGTTCGCAACAAAGAAAGTTTGGTTTGGATAAGCTTAAAAGGTGAAAGTCCAATAATAATCTAGAAAGGGGTTGAATAGATTATTACAGATTAAAAAAATTATCTTATGCCTTTTTGAATTTTTAGAGAATTAATTTGCAGTGTTAGAAATTAATATGCAAGAAAGTAAAAATTCAATCACACAATGCACAGAGATTTGTCTGGTTCACAACATACATGGGTATGCTGCTACGTCCAGTCTCAAGCTCCTCTCCAGGACTTGAGATCCTATTACTATCAGTAATAAATACTCATTCAATAGGCAGAGAAACATTTACAAAGTTTTATAGACAAACTTCCAACCATTCTCAACTAATCTATCTTGGACAGCAAGCTCCTCGCTCCCTCCTCAAGCTTAGTTGTACTTCTTTTGAGTTCAGTTCTATTCTATGATCTGGTCTTGAAACAACAGCCTCTTCCTCACCTCACAAGTACACTAGAGACCCAACTTTCCGCTGACCTCTCTAAGACTCTGGTCTTGGTCGAAGAATTACTCGTCTTTCTCACAGGTGCATAAAATAAACTAACTCTAACCTTTTTCCTTTTTACAAATGAATTTTACAATAATGTGCTTCTTAAATAAGCAGATATGAATTTAGTACAGATTGATGCTTCTCAAATAAGCAGATAAGAATTTAGTACAGATTGATATTTCTCAAATAAGCAGATATCAATTAACGAGCAAATATAAAAGTTCAAAGACTTTTATACTTGAGAAAATATGCTTCTTAGTAAGCAGATATTAATTTGTGCTTTGATCAAATAATGCTTCTATGTAAGCAAATATATAAATTGTGCACTGTTTTAAAAGTTTAAATAACTTTTATATTTTGTATGAAAAATGCTTCTTGAATAAGCAAATATGTCAATTTTAGCTTTAGCTCAAAAATGCTTCTGAATAAGCAAATATATAGTTTAATGCAAATTTATAAAGAATTATTATTCTTTATGGATTAAAAAAATGTAATTTTAAGTTCAAATATAAAAGTTTAAATTACTTTTATATTTAGAGTGAAAACGCTTCTGAGTAAGCACATAAGTCGTTTTAAGCTTTGAATCAAATATGCTTCTATATAAACAGATATATTCACTTAAGTTTGTGATATAAAAGTTTAAATAACTTTTATATTATGCAACAAGTATTTTATGAATGAATGAATTTATAATCAAATACTTGTGATGACAGATATCAAGTATAATAAATAAATCAGTTAAGTGATACTTAATATAACAAATATGTTTTTTTAACTCAGATATTTTCTGACAAGTATTATGTGTAAGAACCGTGAATTTCACGATTTAATTTTTTTGATATAATAAGAAAATGAATATTACTTGAACATAAATGTTTGTGAGTTACGAGAGAAGTAATTCGATTATATTAAATTGAATTTATAATAATTGAGGAAATATGGAGAATGACGATGAACTCGTAGAATGCCCTATGTGGCATGAGAATGGAAATGATGATGAGAGAAATCAATAAGTGAATGATTAATTAGTATTACATTGTTAATTAATCATTGTGATTAGTAAATAGTCTACTAATGAGTAATTGTTAATAATATGTTATTATAAATAACAAAACATTTACGAGTAAGTAATTGATGAATATGATAAGAGTTATATTTAATTGATTATTTGTTGAGTGCAATACATGTGATAGTTAATCATACAATATTGTTATTAAGTGTTATTATGAATAATAATCAGTTATAACGTAAATGAATTATTAAGTGAACAATTAATCTATATTAATTTTTAATTGTTATTATGAGAAATATAATAATAATCTGTGGATTTAGTATTTTTGCAAGTAATGATTTAATACTAAGAAAATGGTTTATAAATATAATGAGATTTGTATTTATTAAACTATTGGAGAATGTGATTATTTGTCATATAATAATAATTGATAAGGGTAAAGTCATTAGGGAATTACTACGTGAACAATTAATCGATATTAATTGTTATTTACTTTCTATTATGAGAAAATAGAATATTAATGATGATTAATTGATAATGTGTTGATTATTATTATTGCGAATAATATAATGATAATAAGCAACTTGTTTATAAATATAATAAGATTTATATTTATTTAACGTGATAATTAATCATATAAATGTTAGTTAATTATTATGGAGATTAATAACTTCATTAATTTATGAGGAATGAATTGATTAATATTTTAATTGCCATTATGAATAATAAAAATAAGTAAGTTATTAATATAATGAGATTATATTAATTACTATGTGCAAGCATAATATATAATAGCTACCTATATGTTATATGAAGTGTAATACAATGTGACTATACATATATAACTATATGTTATGACTAAATATATTATATGAGTTACATGAAATGCCTATGTGACGATGTGAATATACATTAAAGTGAGACATCATGAATATATGGTAGGTAATTTAATAAATAAGGGATACAGTGTAATGAGATAATATCCGATTAAATTATACCGGTAAGATAAATGTATCATGAATATAAATAATAATTGTTAATAATAAAGGAGATAATGTTATATGATAAAAGGTACATAGATTATATATGTACGAATTACATTTACTACATTGGAGTATTATTTATGTGAATTGTATTGTGACATTTAAATTATAACCTATGTATATATTGTATGAAATTGTACAAAGCCTTAATGTTGATACATTTCATGTTACCAAATGCTGAGCTTGTATATTGTTGCCCCATAATTAAGAGTCATCACTCATTCTCTTCACGTGAAAACTCCAAGCTAGTCTACTACCTCTTCTCTTAAACTCAGCATTCTAGCCCATAATCATCATGAGGGGAGTGGCTTCAATAGTGGAATTCACCAACTACTCAACCACCCTCCCTTACCCACTGAGTTCTTGCTCTTCCCGTTAGTTTGATTTGATGATCAAAGACATGGACTGTGTAACCATTTCTCTATAAATAAGGCATCTCTCCTTCTTGATTTCAATTGCTGAGAATCTGTAAGTATAAGATATAGAGTTAGTGCATTGTATTAGTAAGAAGTCTGTGAATCGAGAAGTTCATTAGTAGCAAGCTCATTCACAAGTTATCAGAAGGTATATTTCATTGTTCTTCAATTCTTATTTTTTGAAATTTTTGAGAATTGTTAATTCTTGATTTTAGTTGGAATTTATGATTTGGTGATTTGATAATGTTAAATTGGTTGTCATATAAGCTAATATAAGTGTTGAAAAGGTAATGTAATTAGTCTAATAGCAAATTCGTAGGAAATTTTGTGATTTGGGTTGAAACCTGCCGAAGCAGGGAACTCACTGGTGCTGGCCGAATCACGGCGCAGCTGCGCCGGTTTATAACTGAGGCGCAGCGCAGCTGCGCCGGCCTCTGGAGACAGTTCCTGCTTTAGTTTGCAATCTGGTCATTGTTAACTTAGATACACTACTTAGGCCAGCATGAGGAATATGTCAGCATGGGTATATGTGTTTATTGAGATAGTGTGGGTTGTTTTAACTTCATTAAAATCCCTTGCTAAGTGAACTTAGAATTTAAAAAGGAACTTAGACCTTTTAAAAGTAAATTTGACATGTGTGTATGATGTTGAGGTTCTGACTTTTGGCACATATTATTGTGACCTAGAAATGTATGAAAAGCATGCTAAATTGTGTATATATGTTTCATAATGTTACATGAACATACGGGCCTCACTAGCGGACATTTCTAAACGAAAATTATAGTTTTTGAAATAAACTTTGACATATAGGTATCATATTTATATTCTGACCATATGAACATGTATATGTGGGTAGGTTATGAGTGAAATATAGTTTACATGTGTTAAGTCAGTTCAAGTTGACTTTTAAAGAGAAACTTGAAAGTTTTGAAGAACTAATGTTCATGAGCATGTTAAAGAATGCATTATGAAATTTTGTTATGCATGATAGTACTCTTAACATCACTAAGCTAGTCTATATGTACACACAATGTGTTAGATACAATGGAAGTTAACCGAGCATGAGTCTAGACAAGTTTGAGAGTAATAAGAGATATTAACTAGATGCAAATAAATCAAATACGTGCAAGCATACATATTACAAATGTTATGACTACCTCGTAGGTTCATATGGTAAACATAGAAACCTTATGGTTTCGTGTCCTTAATTGACCGTAACTCATTAGAAATCCTAAATGAGAATCCTAACATATTAAGGTGAACGTATGATGATTGTAAAAGCATGAAAGACCTTTATCGTGTGTACGTGTTATGTGTATCCATCTAATATGACATGACATAAGATCGTGAAAACATGATTCGTACAAGTTTTCAAAGAATGAACAAAACTAAATAAGTGCATATAAAATGAGGACCTATGTAAGCATACATACAAACTGATATCATGACTACCTCACATGTATGCATGGCAAACATTATATCCTTTGTGATTTCATGATCTTGATTAGCCTTAGCTCATTTGAAATCATAAGTTAAAAACCATAGCGTATCAAGAATAAGTGTAAGATCGCAATAAAAGTATGCAAGACCCTTGAATATGTTATTATATTATATGTGAATGTTGCGTTCATGATCGGACAGAAACCACAAGGCAACAGCTCAGCCTTGGCTTGGCCAGAGGGCTGCGCGGCTGCGCCAGCCTGAAATCTTGTCTGAGTATTCTGCTTGCTTTCTGATGTTGTTGATTGGTCTACAATGATACTCTAAACCATTAAAAAGAGTTTGGTTGATACTGATCGTATTCAAATGTGATGATGATATGGTATAAAGATTATAAATTTGTAAAAAGGAATTCCAAAGGTAAATAAAGACATAACCGAATAAGCATTGTGATGCCATACGTGTTACTTGAATTCATGACGTCTTATATACTGATTTTATGCTACATGTGTATAAGTACGTAATAACGTACGTATAGGGTTATATGAATAAGTTAGAATCATATGTGTATATTTAATTTACACGTCAAGTTGTGTATCAAATGTGCGTAGCTAATGGATATCCTATATATGTAACTATGTTATAATAGGATTCGAAAGGTGTTGATTTATTTAACAAGGATAGACTACGCATAAGGCAAGTTCTCTAACTTACGCTCTTTTAAAGTGTAAGTTTCCTGACTTACACTCATTTATAGTGCAAGTATCTGAACAATACTTTTATTATGTTGCAAGTATCCTATCCTTGTGGTTACTTATTCGAGGAACGTCGTAAGCAAGTTCCCTAACTTATACTCTTTCATTGTGAAAGTTTCCTTGAAACCGTTCTTGTATATTAATTGCATGTATCTGACTACTCTTTTATTGAGCAAGTATTTGATTCATACTCTTTATTGAACCCATATTCGAGCTTGTACTAACTTTGGTCGTACGAGTAAATAGGTGCTAGAATAATTCTTGCCTTACAAACTTATGTTTCAAAGCTTGATTTAAATCATGATCATATCCTTCGAATTATTGTTGCGAGTATTGAACTCATAAATTGTTCCTATATACATTATTAAAATTGTCTACGCCATTTAATTCGACTAGACAAATATCATGAATTAGAAAGCAATCCACACCAATTGCCTTGGTGCGGACTCTTAGAAATTGACTGAGTTGAACAACCCTTATAAAAAGGGGAACTATATAGTCGGGGTGCCGACAGTGGAGTGGTAGGTTATGCATAACTCCAGGTATGATAGGCTGATCCCCTAATTGTACTTGGTTGGGTTACCAGAAATATTTTTGGTGATTCTAGTAGAAGTTCGTGGTTCTTAGCGACCACTCAGTATCCAGTATTTATTTACTTGAAACTTTGAATTCTTTGGATTCTTTTATAAATCCTTGGTCCACAGCGACACTTAGTGATATCTATTCATTCACTTGAAATTGTTGAAACTTTTGAATCCTTTAATAACTTCTCGACCCGTAGTAGTCCTTATTCAACTTCACAGAATAGATTTGAAAGTCATTGTTATTTATTTTGTTCACAACATTCTTATTTGAAATCCTGAGCGATTAATTACCATTTTACCCTTGAGATTTAGAACTGTATATATTCCTGTTCACATTTATTGGCATATTACTTGCTGAGTAAATTTGTTGCTCACTCTTGCTTCCCATAAATATTTCAGTTAGGGCATGGCAAGGTGGAACCCCAGGACAGGACAAGTACGAAGGCAAGGCTATGGAGTAGCTGTGCTTTTCTATATTAGGATGTTTCTGTTATGTTATATTAAGACTTATTTAAATGTTATGTATTAAGATATGTTTGGTTTAAGTTATGAAGTGTATTAGTAATAGTTTCGAGACTTGGGACGAGAATATTTATGTTATATCAATGTAAATTATTCTGTTATTCCACTGTTAGAGATTTTAATTATTATTAGAATTAGTACGTGATGAACCAAATTCGAGATCAGTGAGGGTCTGAATTTGGGGGCGTCACAATATGAACGACTTTGTGTTCAAGTATTTGTATTTAAAAGAATAAATCAATTTAAGCAATAATTATCAAGTATAACAATTTAATTAGTTAAGCACAACTTGATATAACAAATATACTTGTTTAACTCAGAAAATATATATAAATACTTTATCTATTATGTGATAGATTATAAACAAAGTCACTTAGTACTATAAGGTATCGTACGGTGTGAATCCCTTAAAAAGGAATGTCTGCTGTAGCCTTGCGACGTCTAAGTATGACAATATTTATAATTTTTACAATTGATATTTATATAAATATTTTCAATAGATCACTACGATTCTCAAGTCCAGCTCGGATGACTACTCTTTTTGGAGTAGTATCTCAGTGTCGTCTTGAGCTATCAAGTGTCGTATCTATTTACAATATTTATATAAATAATATCAATAAAAAGTTACTTAAGACTATAAGGAATCATACGGTGTGAATCCCTCTCCGTAGAAGAATATCTCCTGTAGCCTTGCGGCGTCAGATTAAGTAAACTTTTTATTTGATAAATAGATGAAATATAGATATATAAAATTGTGTATAACAATTTATATTTGTATATCTATAAATATAAATAAGCAAGAGATAATTCAAATAAAGTAAATCAAATAACTTATCTCAAATGCTTAAGACCAATTTTCCCTTCTCAAATGATTAAAACTTTGATATGAAGAGAGAAAGCTTCTTAGAGAGAGAGAGAGTATGTGAGAGAAAAAATAAGCTTTCTTATCAAGTGAATTGGCAAAATAAAATGAAAGAAAGGCCTACTATTTATAGATTTTTGAAGTCGGGGGTAAAATGGTAATTTTTAAAATCTGAATTTGAATGAATGGCTGGGATTGTTTATTTTGAAATCAAAGGTCCGGATGAAAAATAATTCACGCAGATTGCCAAATGATCAGCCTTCACATTTCCGCCCATTCTTTTATCTACCAACTTAGCATTTATTGTGTAATTTGAAAGGAATGCATTAAAGTGGTTTGAAAACTTCCAAGTTGCATTTAATCATGCTGCTACTAAATATATGTATATGTCATACATGCACACGTAAGTATATATATATATTATGATAGTTTAATATATATATATATATATATATATATATGTTATATATGCATGCAGATTGTATATAAATATAAATATAAAATAATATAAAAGACTTACAACTAATGATTACATATATAGTTATAGTATACTGTTAACATATATATATATATATATATATATATATATATATATATATATATATATATAAACAGGTTTTATATATATAAATATATAAGATTTATATAATATATATATATATATATAAGTAAAAAAAAATTGCCCAATTTTAAAATAACTTAAAATAATTTTTGAAATCTTTAAATAATAAAATTAATTTGAGAATAAATAGGAAATGCCCATAAGTCAAAAATGATTTAATCAAAATCTCTATCTTCTTTTCAAATATGGTCAAACAAGCTTTTCATACTCAGCAAATGGCTTTGTCCTAAAAAGCATGTCACATTTTATTTCCAGCTCATAACCAAGCGTTGTCCCAATAAAAGTGACTCATTTGTTTTAACACTTTATAAATCAAGATCGAGAAAATTAATTAAATAAGAATTAGAAAATATTTTTGGTCAAAGTAAATAAGATAATTATAATAAAAATCCTATGGAGAGGATTCTACCCTTTTAATTAATTAATTTACTAATTATTGTTATCATCAAAATAAACCTAAAAGTTAGAGACCCAACAATCTCCCCCTTTTTGATGATGACAATCAACTAAAAATATTTTTCATAAAAGCTCCCCCTCAAAGCTCCCCCTCAATTTATGCAATCAAAAATTTAAATTTTTGAAAAACTAACATGCAACAATATATAACAATTCATGTATATAGCATGCGATAGCATAAAAAATAATTTTTCTTCTCCCCAACAATATTTTTCTTCTCCCCCTTTGTCATCATAAAAACATGGGGGGAGAAAAGAATATATATGATACTTATCAGAACCTGCAGAAGAAGAGATTAGAATCAAAAAATCTTTTAAAGATTTAGTTGCCAATATGTCTTTTAATCGAACGGTAGAAAGCTTGCATGATTGATCCAAATTAATATACACGAATGAAGATTATTATCCGTTTGATGTATAAAAATTTAAATGAATGTTCCACATTAAATCTATTATATATATATATATAAAGAGAATATATTTAAATATTAAATATAAGTAATAAATATTAAAATATATTTATAATAATATTTTATTTTATTTTTTTAAAAATAAAGTATAAATTTTTATTTTTTTTTCTATAAAAATTGTTTACAAATATATTTTTATGCATAAATAATTATGAGAAAATTGTAACCTTTTCTTTTATCAATCATGATAACCTTTATAGTCAGAATCTTTTTCACCTGATTTGATTTGCAATCCTAGGTAGAAGCTTAATTCTCCCTTTATGCTCATTTCAAAATCTTTACTCATGCTTTCAAAAAAAATCATTTCACAATATCAATAGACCCAACAATGATGTCGTCAGTTATTTTTACTAGAGTCAGCTCCAAGATGTACCTACAATATTTATCAATTTCACGAACCGATACCCTTTAATAAGAAGGGTCCTTTGGGTTAGTTTTCCATTTTGTACAAGGAGTATTTGTGTTTTCCTTTACAAAAATGGGTACAGGATAATCAATCTTAGTAGATATGAGCATTTTATGAGTAACAGGTCTATAAGATGCATGATTTCCTGAAAAACTTTGATGAAAAGTTTTATAAGATTTTTGACTCTGATAATTATAAAACTCTTTCCTTGTATATTTAATGATTGGTGCAATGTATGTTCCTTTTGGTACCCAAATCATTTTTTCTTTATAATTTCTATTTCGAGCATTACACATGTGAAAAGAATGACCATTTCTGTTACAGTAAGAACATTTAGTAAAAGGAGATACATGAATTTCTTTTTCTTTACTTTTAACATGATAAAGTCCTTTATCTTTTCTTTTACTAAATTCTCCAATACTTCTTTGTTAAATTCACATCTTTGTTGATTAAGCATGACATCAAGGATTTTCTTTCCCTTTTGTGAATTTAATAACAATGGTTCTTAAATCATCACGTTCTTTAGTTAAAATTTTAAATTGATCTTTTAAAGAAGAATCTTCACTTTGTTTTTCTAATTCTATCTTTAGAGATGAATTTTCAAGCTTAAGATCTTTAATATCTTCACTTAACACTTGATTTTGTATTTGAGTATTTTCATTAATTACAGCAAGTGTTGAATTTTTTATCTCCAGATCTTTATTTATTTTTCTTAAATCTTCTAATTCTTCCTTTAGTAAAAAACTTTCTAAAAAGTCATTTTCTAATTCTTCTTTTTCTTTATTTAAACATTCATTTTCAATTTCAAGATTTTTGTTAATTTTAATTAATTTTTGTAATGAAAATTTTAAATTAATAAATTCTTCTTTAATAATTTCATTTTCTTCATATAAACAATTATGAGCTTCTTGTAGTTCATGATGTTCTTTACTTATATTATCTAAAGTATGTGTGACAAATGAAGTGCTAGGTAATTGACATTCAGAATTTACCTCAGATCTTGGTGATGACTCATTGTTTGCCATTAAACATAGATTTACAATTTTCTCAACTTCTTCATCATATCTTTCTTGATCTAGAAGTAGAGCTTTAAAAGCAATTCCTTTCTTTATGTGATTTGTATCCGCTCCTGATTTTTAGACTAACATGTCGACTTCATGGGAACGAAGATTTTCAATAAGGCTATCAAGAGAATAAGTAGTTAGGTCTTGCCTTTCCTTAATAGCAATAACCTTCATTTTCTAGATGGATAGAAGGGATTTGAGAATTCTTCTGTTTTTCTCATTAGTAGTATATGCCTTCCCTAGATGTTCCAGTTCATCAATGATTCTGAAAAAACGTGATTCCATATCAATGATCTTTTCACCTTCTTCCATTTTAAAATTTTCATATTCCTGGATTAGAGCATCTTTTCTGGTTTTTTGATATGACTGGTTCCTTCATAGGTTAGAATCAACTTTTCCTAGATTTCTTTTGCATTCTTTCAATTGCTAACTCTTTTGTACTTCTTTTCAATAAGGGCACTATTCAACACTTGTTCAGCTATGGAGCCTTTTCATCATCAGTAGTGAACTCATCAACATCTTTCTTAACGATCTTTTCTCCGATAATTTTTGTAGGAATTTTTACACCTCGTTCTATGGCACACTATATTTTGATTCTTTGTGATTTGGCATAGATTTTGAATCTGCTTTTCTAGGTGGCAAAGTTGGTACCATCAAATAGTGGAGGTCTGGACATTGATAGTCCTTCTCCGCAACCAATAACATTGTAGGCCATGGATCTACTCCTAGGTATGCCTGTATATACTCAACAAACAAGTTAAGGAGCACCGCTCTGATACCAATTGAAAGTCCAATAATAATCTAGAAGGGGGTTGAATAGATTATTACAGATTAAAAAATTATCTTAGGCCTTTTTGAATTTTTAGAGAATTAATTTGCAGTGTTAGAAATTAATATACAAGACAGTAAAAATTCAATCACACAATGCACAGAGATTTGTCTGGTTCACAACATACATGGGTATACTGCTACGTCCAGTATCAAGCTCCTCTCCAGGACTTGAGATCCTATTACTATCAGTAATAAATACTCCTTCAACAGGCGGAGAAACCTTTACAAAGTTTTATAGACAAACTTCCAACCATTCCCAACTAATCTATCTTGGACAGCAAGCTCCCCGCTCCCTTCTGAAGCTTAGTTGTACTTTTTTTGAGTTCAGTTCTATTCTATGATCTGGTCTTGAAACAACAGCCTCTTCCTCACCTCACAAGTACACTAGAGACCCAACTTTCCGCTGACCTCTCTAAGACTCTAGTCTTGGTCGAAGAATTACTCGTCTTTCTCACAGGTACATAAAATAAACTAACTCTAACCTTTTTCCTTTTTACAAATGAATTTTACAATAATGTGCTTCTTAAATAAGCAGATATGAATTTAGTACACATTGATGCTTCTCAAATAAGCAGATAAGAATTTAGTACAGATTGATGTTTCTCAAATAAGCAGATATCAATTAACGAGCAAATATAAAAGTTCAAAGACTTTTATACTTGAGAAAATATGCTTCTTAGTAAGTAGATATTAATTTGTGCTTTGATCAAATAATGCTTCTATGTAAGCAAATATATAAATTGTGCACTGTTTTAAAAGTTTAAATAACTTTTATATTTTGTATGAAAAATGCTTCTTGAATAAGCAAATATGTCAATTTTAGCTTTAGCTCAAAAATGCTTCTGAATAAGCAAATATATAGTTTAATGCAAATTTATAAAGAATTATTATTCTTTATGGATTAAAGAAATATAATTTTAAGTTCAAATATAAAAGTTTAAATTACTTTTATATTTAGAGTGAAAATGCTTCTGAGTAAGCAGATAAGTCATTTTAAGCTTTGAATCAAATATGCTTCTGAGTAAGCAGATAAGTCGTTTTAAGCTTTGAATCAAATATGCTTCTATATAAGACAGATATATTCACTTAAGTTTGTGATATAAAAGTTTAAATAACTTTTATATTATGCAACAAGTATTTTATGAATAAATAAATTTATAATCAAATACTTGTGATGACAGATATCAAGTATAATAAATAAATCAGTTAAGTGATACTTCATATAACAAATATGTTTGTTTAACTTAGATATTTTCTGACAAGTATTATATGAATGACTTTGTGTTCAAGTATTTGTATTTAAAAGAATAAATCAATTTAAGCAATAATTATCAAGTATAACAATTTAATTAGTTAAATACAACTTGATATAACGAATATACTTGTTTAACTCAGATAATATATATAAATACTTTATCTATTATGTGATAGATTATAAACAAAGTCACTTAGTACTATAAGGTATCGTACGGTGTGAATCCCTTAAAAAGAAATGTCATCCTGTAGCCTTGCGACGTCTAAGTATGATAATATTTATAATTTTCACAATTGATATTTATATAAATATTTTCAATAGATCACTACGATTCTCAAGTCTAGTTCGGATGGCTACTCTTTTTGGAGTAGTACCTCAGTGTCGTCTCGAGCTATCAAGTGTCGTATCTATTTACGATATTTATATAAATAATATCAATAAAAAGTTACTTAAGACTATAAGGAATCGTACGGTGTGAATTCCTCTCCGTAGAGGAATATCTCCTGTAGCTTTGCGGCGTCAGATTAAGTACACTTTTTATTTGATAAGTAGATGAAATATAGATATATAAAATTGTGTATAACAATTTATATTTGTATATTTATAAATATAAATAAGCAAGAGATAATTCAAATAAAGTAAATCAAAAAACTTATCTCAAATGTTTAAGACCAATTTTCCCTTCTCAAATGATTAGAACTTTGATATGAAGAGAGAAAGCTTCTTAGAGAGAAAGAGAGTATGTGAGAGAAAATATAAGCTTTTCTTATCAAGTGAATTGGCAAAATAAAATGAAAGAAAGGCTTCCTATTTATAGATTTTTGAAGTCGGGGGTAAAATGGTAAATTTTAAAATCTGAATTTGAATGAATGGATGGGATTGTTTATTTTGAAATCAAAGGTCCGGATGAAAAACAATTCACGCGGATTGCCAAATGATCAGCCTTCACATTTCCACCCATTCTTTTATCTACCAACTTAGCATTTATTGTGTAATTTGAAAGGAATGCATTAAAGTGGTTTGAAAACTTCCAAGTTGCATTTAATCATGCTGCTACTATATATATGTATATGTCATACATGCACACGTAAGTGTGTGTATATATATATATATATATATATATATATATATATATATATATATATATATATATATATATTATGATAGTTTAATATATATGTTATACATGCATGCAGATTGTATATAAATATAAATATAAAATAATATAAAAGACTTACAACTAATGATTACATATATAGTTATAGTATACTGTTAACATATATATATATATATATATATATATATATATATATATATATAAGTTAAAAAAATTTGCCCAATTTTAAAATAACTTAAAATAATTTTTGAAATCTTTAAATAATAAAATTAATTTGAGAATAAATAGGAAATGCCCATAAGTCAAAAATGATTTAATCAAAATGTCCATCTTCTTTCCAAATATGGTCAAACAAGCTTTTAATACTCAGCAAATGGCTTTGTCCTAAAAAGCATGTCACATTTTATTTCCAGCACATAAGCAAGCATTGTCCCAATATAAGTGACTCATTTGTTTTAACACTTTATAAATCAAGATCGAGAAAATCAATTAAATAAGAATTAGAAAATATTTTTGGTCAAAGTAAATAAGATAATTATAATAATTATAATAAAAATCCTATGGAGAGGATTCTACCCTTTTAATTAATTTATTTACTAATTATTGTTATCATCAAAATAAATCTAAAAATTGGAGACCCAACAAAAAGGGTAATTTAAAATTCAACTATCATCAACTAACGAGTAGTTGAATCGACTTACAATAACCAAGAATAATTCAACAATAAAGAATTAAGAAATAGCTATGAGTCATTATAATAGACATCATATTTAATAATCATGCTTTAGAAATAAATTTAAAGCATTTGAAAGACAATATGGACCTTGCTTGAACAATTAGGTCAAGGTCACAACAATTCAATAATGAACTTGTTCAATAAGATAAGTATTAGAAAACTTGCTCAACGAAAGAGTATAATTAGAAGACTTGTATAAACGTAAAAGAAAGGTTTCAGAAACTTACCTCAAGCGCAAGCTACACTTTATAATTTACAAATCACTTTCTCAATCGTCCTACACATTACATTACGTTTACAATACCAATTAGTTCACAACCATTACGTTAAACTGTTGAACTTCTTACTTAAGTTCAACTTACAAACATGGTTTGTAAACTTAACTCGCTTAACTAACCACATACGTGAGTCTAAACTCACAACATGCATATCATACATGTACAACAATTTAAATTATCAAAATGATACCCTATGATAGCAATATCTATGTACACACATAACATATTAATATGAGATTTCAAATTATCTTAAACATGCCAAAAATATGTTATCTTATTGTTTAATACACTTAAAATGTCATCACATTAAGTTAGCTAATCATGTAAAGCATAAAACTACTCGGAACCAACATAAAATCTCAGGACATCACCTACACTCGCTGGGACGGGTGTTTCTAGGCCAAACGCTCCGCTGGGGTGGGTCCCCCTGCTGGTGGGTTCCCCGGGTCACGAATTGTGCAGAGAAAAAGCCAATTTGGCTTATTTCTTCTCACCGAAGTCCGATTTTAACTAACACAATGCATATGAAACTTTATGAAATCAAAATCTTAAACTTCTAACATATTTTTAACATACAATAACACCACAACACATAATCAAAACACTTAATTTTATGATATTGAAGAAAACACCATTTTTAAGCGTTCTTGAAGAAAATTAACACTGTAACTTTGTTTTTAAACCAAATCAAACAATTCAAAGCATGTTGAATTCGTTTCTTAACATATTAACATAATCTATAATCAATTTATACAATAACTTACAATCAAACATGAATTTTGATAATTAAAGACTATTTTTCAAAGTTAGTTCACCGTAAATTGCTATGAACATGATTTATTCATGTTCATCATATTTACGTGAATTGAAACACATAAACCACCATATGAATCATATATAAGCATGTTATAACACATATTAAACATAGATAAACCATATTACACAGTTCCTCATAAAACTCAAGTTATAGAGAACTTATCACTATGAACAACATGAAGAACATAATATAAAAATTAGTTATTCCTTTGCTTTGATTAAGAGAAAAAGATGAAGATGATGATGATGGTGTGTTGTTAAAGCAAGGATTCTCTGTAATATCCGAGATTATTGTGTAATTTAATAATTTTCAATAGACGAATTTATGTGAAACTCTTTTGCAATTTTTATTATTAGGGGTATATGTGCTATTCATATACGTTATGTGATGAGATGTATTTAAATAGTTGGTTTAGTTTAATTTAACTATTTGAATTGGTTAAGTAGAGAATTAATTCTATTAATTTCACGGGATGGTATTAAAACATGAGTTGGAGTTCGGAGCGGAATTTAAAGACGCAGACTACGTATTTGAGTCCGGAACGTCAAAATTAGTCAGGATAGACTGTAACCACAAAATGTGTCACGGTTGACTTTTTGGTCAAAGTCAACTGGTTGACTTTTTTAGGGAAAAAGTCAACCACGAATTTTGGAGATGAATTTGATGAAACGGATAGTCCTATGACGTCCGGAACGTCGACTTTAGTAGGAATCAATATAAGTATCGAAACGTTTGGCTACGGAGGGTAAAACGGTCAAATAGTTATTAATTGATTTAAATAATATTATAATGTGTTTATTTAATCAAAGTCAGCTGCTGGGGGACTTTGTGACACACGAATTTGGGACAAGAGGGGAGTGATTATACGTATTGTTATATTGAGGGGGAGGGAGTTACAATTCCTTAATAAACCAAGACTCTTCCATTCTCAAACCCCCACTTCTCTTTCAATACTAGTTGATGCAATACACTCAAGATATATAACTGATGTGGAGATGGAAGGGCTGGAGCAAACAATGTATATCATGTGCTATATATATTCCCAATCTAAGTCTCTTCTCCCTTTCACAAAAAGTTCCAACCGAGAGAGAAAAAAATATTGAGAATGAGAGTTTGAGAGTGATACAAGGTTGTCTAAGAATTCTGGAGATTACAGAGGAGTTAACAAGCAAGGAGTGAGGCTCTAGCAGATTAAAACAAGGAAGAATTCGCACCAAGAGGTAATCCATGACCCATTTTTTTTATGTTCTTGAGAGAAATAGTGGAAAAATGCATGAATAATCATAGTTGATGATTTGTTTTGGCTTTGTGATACCATGTCATTGTGTATTACTATTATGTGGCTATTAAGAATGAAAATTCTGGACTTAATCATGTTGCAATTATATAGAGAATCAAGGAATTATGCTATGCATGCTATATGTTTGATTAAATGCCACTAACATGTCAAATTATTTGAATAATGGGAATTTAGTGAAGTTAAAGGTTGTGTTATGTGCAAACATGTTAGTATAGATGTTCTGGACAGTAGGAGCCTTTCAATTGCATGCTAGAATCGAAAACATAAATTTTTGTCAAAGTTGGTTGAACATAGAATCTATGACTTTTCGGGTTTTTCAGAGCCTCAGAATCATGGGTTCTATAACCCGATTAGTGTATGTAATAGGTTTGTAAAATACTATGTAGTATCATGTACAACCTGACCAAATTTCATAAAGAACGGAGCTAAATTGAGAGAGTTATGATTTTTGTTAGGAAGCATGTTGGAAATAAAAATCTGCAGATTTTTGGGTTTTTCCCAAAAAATTTCTAAGTATAGAACGCTGTCTGGCACGTTTTTCTAAGCAGCCGGTTCGTGGTTCTAACATGCTAGTTTCTGGTATGTGATATTTTTGTAGAATACTATGCTATATGGAGTATATTGTGTCCAAGTTTCATGGTCAGATGTTGTGTAGTTTAATCAAAATTAAATTGCAAAGTGGGCTGCTCGAGTTGAAGATTTTTCTGGGCAACGAAGAGCAGCGTAGCTGTGCCGTTTATTAGGCTTGTGCCTACGCAGCTGCGCCGGTCTGGGTCAGGTCGGGCCTGGTCTGATCCGGGTTGGGTCGGGTCGGACTGGGTTAAAAAATGTCATAAACTTATTTTTGCTCAGAATCTCATATTAAACCACTTTACCTATATGACGCTATATGATATGTGATTGAATAAGTTTGATGATAGCATACGTGGTAGTTTAATAAACTTATTAAAATAAAAGGAAGCCATTATACTTCTAAGCCGTGTTCGAAAACCTAATTGCTTAACGTGACACATATGAATAGGTTACGTGAAGGTTAATTGCTAGCTTTAGCGATAGCAGACGTATTAGGCAAGTTTCTTACCCTATTTTTCATTGATCAATTAATCAAGCCTTACTTCTTTTATTGCTGTAAGGGTAAGTATTGAGCTCGTGTTTATTCGTTGACACGTACAAGTTCCTTTGACGTAAAGTTCTACAATTTCAATTATCTTGCAAGTTTTATTATTTATTACACAGTTATTGCTTCAACTACTATGTTTTAAAGTTCTATTTATTTAAAGAACTATTTCTAAGTATGTTCCCTGGCCTTTGTTTTCGGCTTGTTATTATTGATGAAAAATGATTTAATTCTAATCTTTCGAAGCTATTTAATGTTTACCAATCCAAATTGCTTTGGTGCGGTCTCGCATGAATACTAAGATGAACAACCTGAATAAACGGGCAAACAAATGTCGGGCATATAGTCCCATTTATGCTTATGCAGTTTAAATTTAATACTTGTGCACAATGTACGGTACGATAGGCTGATCACCTGGAGTACTTGCAGAGACCGTTTGCAATCTATTTGATTGTTAAACCGTCTGATGGTTTTCAATGAAACAAAGTAATGTTCAGGGTATTCAACACCCCTTAGTATGATATTGAGAATTCTTAAACTCTTATATTTGATATTCTTGTTTAACACTTGATAATTCTTTCAACTGTTGAGATATAGCCATACAGATGCTTTTACTCCTGATGTATGTTTTCAAACTACTTTATATACTTGCTGGGCAATTTGTGCTCATTCTTGCTTAAACCTTTCAGTTAAGGATGAGAAGGCTGAGGGCTCGGGCAAGGACAAGGGGAAGTCTAATATGAAATGTTGAGAGTTGTTTATGTAATAAGTTTATATTTTCTCATATGATGTTATGTAGCGATAAACGCTAAGTTAAGTTTCAGTTTATTTAAGGTTGTAAATACTTGGGATTTTATTTGAATAAGTATGTAATAGTTATTACTATTATTATTATTTCCGGAGTTTATGTAGTTAGATGATGATGTATGTTGTACTGTGAGCACCAGGTCCTGTAATCGATGTTATACGGAATTAGGGGGCGTCACAGGTTGGTATCAAAGCCGTAGGTTATAAACCTTAGGTGGGGAACCTTAGACTATAACCTTAGAGGAGCTAGTGGAGGTAATAAGGAGATGAACTCACATAGAGTTCTAAGTGTAGTGTCGAATCTATTTTTCTAAAAACAAAATCAATATCTATTTTAAAATACTAATCGAGTTGTTTGTCTTGATTATAGGATGTCAGGAGAAAAGGAGGTTAGAGATATTCACGTTGTGAGTGAACAGTTGGTGACAGCTGTACCTGAGCCCATAGCTGAGGCAGCAGCTGACTCAGACCTAGAGGAGTATCCTGAAGAGGAAGAGGAGCCCGAGGAGGACTCCGAGGAAGCACTTGAGGATGGTCTACTAGATGAGTTGATGGATAGGATTACAGAGTTGGACGACAGAGTCTATGAATTGGAGGAGCTATATCAGGGGGAGCAGGAAGCTGCAGCATTGCTTGAGGCATTGGTGCAACACCTGGTGATTAGGAACGATGATCTGGCTGACAAGCTGTGAGCAGCAGGTCAGAAGGCGGACAGGCTGAAGGATGAGAAAGAAGCTATCAGGACCCACTTGGGTCATACCGTTAATGGGTTGCAGTCAAGGATTCAGAGTCTCCAAACTGACAAGCAGATCATTACCACATTCTAGGGAGATGAGAAGAGAGGCCGTGCTCGGGCCGAAAAGCTAACTGGCGAGTTAGAAGGAGAAGTGAGAGATAAGAAGGTTAGGATAGATAAGATGAAGTACGCGTTTAAGTCAGCACATAGAAGATTCCAGCATAGGGTGCATCACTTTCCACGTGGGGAGCACCGGTCTAGACATGTTATAAGCCGAGGGCTGGTGCTGGAGATAGCGGATGAAGAGCATGAAGACGCCATTAGGCGGGGTCTTTAGTATTCGTGATGAACTTTTACTATTAGCGTATAGGACGCTTAGCTATGGAATAAAAACTTGGTTTCCGGTTTTTTCCAAGTGTTTTGGGTTAAAGAGATGTAAATGGCATAATGCCATAAGATGATGAGATACTTTGTGGTTATGGTTTTTTTTAAATAAATATGCTTTTATTTAAATGTGATGTGATGATTAAGTTTTATATGAATTATATATGCTGTAGGAATAAGTTATGAGAGGATAACATTAAGTTTATTTAAATAGAAGGATGGATAGAGGAAGACGTCGTCAACAAGTACCAGAAGGGTCAGGCGATAATGTTGGGGGTCCACTGAACCCCATGCAACAGTTCATAGACATGTTAGTTGGGGCATTACAGAATCGAACCCCGAATACCAATAACCCTCCAACGGCCCAAGTGGCAAACTTTAAGGACTTCAAGAGCGCGGGACCCCCTGAGTTCAAAGGAACCACCGAACCCATCGAAGCCCAGACATGGATCAAGGAAATGGAAAAGGCGTTGGCTATCGCCCGAGTATGAGATGAGCATAAAACAATCTTCATCACATATATGCTGAAGGGTGAAGCCAACTTCTGGTGGGAGGCAAACCAGACCAGGGCTGGAGAAGGTGTGATACCTTGGGAGGGGTTTAAGAAGATCTTCTTTGAAAATTACTTTCCTGTGAGTATGCAGAGTCGCATGGAGATGCTATTCTTGGAGCTGAAGCAAGAAGACATGACGGTACCTCAGTACGCCGCAAAGTTCAACGAGCTGGCGAGGTTCGCGCCTCATCAGGTTGACACTGAGGAGAGGAAAACGAGGAGGTTTGAGCAGGGCCTCAAACCCTGGTTGTACAGCAGACTTTTGATGTTGCAAACGAATAGCTTCGCGACTCTCCTAGAGAAAGCTATAATCGCTGAGGGCGGAAGTGAAGCCCTGATAAAATTTAACAAGGAGAAAAAGAAGAAGAATGAAGGAGGAAGTCGAGGGGAAGGTAGCAGCAGCAATGATCCAAACAAAAGGAAGTGGAACAACAACAACAGCAACAACAATTTTAACTCGGGAAACTCTGGGGGAAAACCAAGGGAAGCAAAGAAGAGGACTGAGGCATGCAAGGAGTGTGGGAGGAATCACTCGGGGGCATGTCTAAAAGGAAAGAACGTGTGTTTTAATTGCGGGCAAGAGGGACACATCTCTCCCAATTGCTCTGCACCAAAGTGAAATAGATGCTTCAACTGTGGACCACTGGATCATCAGGCAAGGAATTGTCCAAAGAAGAATTCAGCAGGAGGAAATGGAGGAAGGGGACCAAGCGGTGGAAATCTCATAATAACTGGACCACCAACTCAGAATCGACCAACATCAAGAACTTTTAACATGACAGTTCAGGATGCGGTCGCATCCAAGGATGTGGTTTCAGGTATCATTCTGATCAATGATATATTTGCTTACATATTATTTGATTCGGGTGCTACTTGTTCCTTCGTGTCGCATGAATTCTCCCAACGATTAAACTTACCCCAGAAAGAATTAGAATATCCGATGAACATAGAAGTTGCTAATAAGGAAATAATTCCCGTTAGCCATGTCCATAGGAATTGTGTTGCAGATATCAGGGGATATAAGTTACATGTGGATTTAATTCTGATTCAATTAGGGGAATTTGATTTAATTCTAGGAATGGATTGGTTATTTAACCATGGAGCGATGATAGATTGCTAGAAGAAGTGTATAAACCTTAAAACTCCGGATCAGTCTAAGGTAGTATTCTATGGGAGAAAGTCACCGAGACACTCGAATTGTCTGACGATGATGCAAGCGAGGAAGTTGCTAAGGAAGGGATGTATAGGTTATTTGGCCCATATCGTCGATACACAGAAAGTAGGGGTAGGGATGGGACAGATACCAGTAGTGAATGAATTTTTGGATGTATTTTCGGAGGAATTGCCAGGTATTCCATCAGATAGGGAGGTCGAATTCGTTATAGATTTAGTACCGAGAACGACCCTGATCTCAAAAGCCCCATACAAAATGGCACCGATAGAGATAAAGGAGCTAATGGTACAGTTGCAGGAATTATTGGATAGAAAGTATATTTAACCGAGTGTGTCTCCTTGGGGAGCACCAGTTTTATTTGTGAAAAAGAAGGACGGATCGATGAGACTTTGCATCGACTATCGAGAGTTAAACAAGGTGATGATTAAGAACAAGTATCCGTTACCTAGGATAGATGATCTGTTCGATCAATTGAAGGGAGCAAAATATTTTTCCAAGATCGACTTGAGGACGGGATATCACCAGTTGAAGGTAAGGAAGGAAGATGTACCTAAGACAGCATTCAGAACTCATTACGGACACTACGAGTTTCTGGTGATGTCATTTGGGTTAACAAACGCGCCGGTGGCATTTATGGACATGATGAATTGGGTATTCATGCAATACTTAGATAAATTGGTAGTCGTGTTCATAGATGATATCCTGATCTATTCTAAGACTCAGGAAGATCATGCTGACCATTTAAGAATGGTATTAGAGGCGTTGAGGAAGGATAAGTTATACGCAAAATTTTTGAAGTGTGAGTTTTGGTTGGAGAAAGTTCATTTTCTGGGGCACGTGATCGACAAGGATGGAATTTCAGTGGATCCAGCAAAGGTGGAAGCGGTACAAAATTGGGAACAACCAAAGACACCGACTGAAGTAAGAAGTTTCTTAGGACTGGCAGGCTATTACAGACGGTTCATTTAAGATTTTTCGAAGATAGCGGGAACGTTGACAAATTTAACGAAGAAGTCAAAAAAAAAATTCTGGATAGAGAAGTGTGAAGAAAGTTTTCGGGAACTTAAGAAAAGATTGAGTGAGGCACCAGGTGTTATCTTTACCAGACGATACAGGTGATTTTGTGATTTTCAGTGATGCGTCACACAAAGGACTTGGCTGTGTGCTTATGCAACATGGAAAAGTTATTGCGTACGCATCGCGTCAGTTGAAAGATTTTGAAAAAGGATATCCTACCCATGACCTGGAATTGGCAGCGGTAGTATTTGCCCTGAAGATTTGGAGGCACTATTTGTATGGTGTAAGGTGTGAAATATACACAGACCATAAAAGTCTGAAGTATATCTTCATGTAGAAGGAGTTGAATATGAGACAAGAGAAATGGTTGGAACTAATAAAGGATTACGATTGCGACATCCTATATCATCCAGGGAAAGCTAACGTGGTAGAGGATGCGCTAAGAAGAAAAGGCAGCGGTAAGTTGGCAATGCTAACAACTCAGGAGGAGTTAGTTAAGGAGATGGCTAGATTGGAACTCGAGATAAAGAGTCCGAGGGAGTCAGATGAGAAGTTGTTCGCAATAGAGGTTCGTCCGACTCTTTTGGACAAAATCAAGGAAGCACAAAGCAGCGATGAAGAATGTGAGAAGGTGAGAAAAAGAATTTTCAGATGGAGAAGAGCTTAAGTCCAGTATGGGTGATGATGGATTATTAAGATTTGAGAAGAGAATTTGGGTGCCAGCGGTATCTGAATTAAAGGAAGAAATCTTGCAGGAAGCTCGTAGCTCAAGTTACTCAATCCACCTAGGAAGCACAAAGATGTATCAGGATCTTCGCCAACATTATTGGTGGCCCAATATGAAGAGAGAAGTGGCAGAGTGCGTCAGCAGGTGTTTGACATGCCAGAAAGTTAAGGCGGAACATCAGAGACCGAGTGGGTTACTTCAACCTATAGAAATTCTGGAATGGAAGTGGGAGCATATCACGATGGACTTCGTGGTAGGACTTCCAACTACATAGAAGGGTTACTATGCAGTATAGGTGATCGTTGATCGATTGATCAAGTCAGCGCATTTCTTGCCAATCAAGATCAGGTACAACTTGGATCAATTGGCAAAGCTTTACATCAAAGAGGTCATTTCCAGGCACGGTGTACCGGTATCAATTGTGTCAGATTACGATCCGCGGTTCGCAGCAAATTTCTGGAAAAGTTTTTAAGAACGCATGGGAACGCAACTGAGGTTGAGCATGGCGTATCATCCTCAAACAGATGGCCAGAGCGAGAGAACTATTTAAACATTGGAGGATATTCTGAGAGCATGTGTTATGGACTTCAAAGGAAGCTAGGATGACCATCTACCGTTGGTGGAATTTGCATACAACAACAGTTACCACGCAAGCATCGAGATGCCACCTTATGAAGCTTTATATGGAAGGAAATGCAGAACGCCATTATGCTGGGATGAAGTGGGAGAACGGCAACTGCTATGGCCAGAATTGGTGCAGCAAACTGCGGATGTAATCAAAACGATACGAGCGAGACTAGTGACGACTCAAGATCGACAGAAGAAATATGTTGATCAGCATCGGCAACAACGAGACTTCGACGTAGGCACTTATGTGTTTCTGAAAGTGTCACCTTGGAAAGGGAAAATGAGGTTTGGGAAGAAGGGAAAACTTAGTCCCAGATTCATAGGACCCTTTGAAGTGTTAAGGCGAGTCGGTGAGGTGGCTTATGAAATAGCTTTACCTCCGGAGTTAGAACATATACACAACATGTTCCACGTATCAGTTTTACGACCCTAGAAATAGGATTATAGGCATATCATAGAGTATGAACCCATCCAGTTTGAGAAGCACCTAACCTATGAAGAGGTTCCTATACAGATAATTGATAGAAAAGAGCAAGTGTTAAGAAATAGGATAATACCTTCTATAAAGGTAGTATGGAGGAACTACAACGCCGAAGAGGCTACGTGGGAACTCGAGGAGAAAATGATGAAAAATTACCCTAGTCTTTTTGTTTAACTTATAATGATTCCGTGGACGGAATCCTTATAAGAGAGGGTGAATATAATATCCAAGATTATTGTGTAATTTAATAATTTTTAATAGACGAATTTATGTGAAACTCTTGTGCGATTACTATTATTAGAGGTATATGTGCTATTCATATATGTTATGTGATGAGATATATTTAAATAGTTGGTTTAGTTTAATTTAACTATTTGAATTGGTTAAGTAGAGAATTAATTTTATTAATTTCGTGGGATGGTATTAAAACATGAGTTGGAGTTCAAAGCGGAATTTAGAGACGCGGACTGCGTATTTGAGTTCGGAATGTTGAAATTAGTCAGGATAGGCGGTAACCACAAAAATGTGTCACAAAAAGTCAATCGGTTGACTTTTTGGTCAAAGTTAACCGGTTGACTTTTTCGGGAAAAAAGTCAACCAGGAATTTTGGAGATGAATTTGATGAAACGGATAGTCCCATGACGTCCGGAACGTCGACTTTAGTAGGAATCGATATAAGTATCGAAACGTTTGGCTACGGAGGGTAAAACGGTCAAATAGTTATTAATTAATTTAAATAATATTATAATGTGTTTATTTAATCAAAGTCAGCTGCTGGGGGACTTTGTGACACACCAATTTGGGACAAGAGGGGAGTGATTATACATATTGTTATATTGAGGGGGAAGGGGTTACAACTCCTTAATAAACCAAGACTCCCCCACTTCTCTTTCAATACTAGTTGATGCAGTACACTTAAGATATATAACTGATGTGGAGATGGAAGGGCCGGAGCAAACAATGTATATCATGTGCTATATATATTCCCAATCCAAGTCTCTTCTCCCTTTCACAAAAAGTTCCAACCGAGAGAGAAAAAAATATTGAGAATGAGAGTTTGAGAGTGATACAAGGTTGTCTAAGAATTCTGGAGATTATAGAGGAGTTAACAAGCAAGGAGTGAGGCTCTAGCAGATTAAAACAAGGAAGAATTCGCACCAAGAGGTAATCCATGACCCATTTTTTTATGTTCTTGAGAGAAATAGTGGAAAAATGCATGTATAATCATAGTTGATGATTTGTTTTGGCTTTGTGATACCATGTCATTGTGCATTAATGTTATGTGGCTATTAAGAATGAAAATTCTGGACTTAATCATGTTGCAATTATATAGAGAATCAAGGAATTATGCTATGCATGCTATATGTTTGATTAAATGCCACTAACATGTCAAATTGTTCGAATCATGGGAATTTAGTGAAGTTAAAGGTTGTGTTATGTGCAAACATGTTAGTATAGATGTTCTGGACAGTAGGAGACTTTCAATTGCATGCTAGAATCGAAAACATGGATTTTTGTCACAGTTGGTTGAATATAGAATCTATGACTTTTTGGGTTTTTCGGAGCCTCGGAATCATAGTTTCTATGACCCGATTAGTGTATGTAATAATTTTGTAAAATACAATGTAGTTTCATGTACAACCTGACCAAATTTTATAAGGAACGGAGCTAAATTGAGAGAGTTATGATTTTCATTAGCAAGCATGTTGGAAATAAAAATCTGTAGATTTCTGGGTTTTCCCCAGAAATTTTCTAAGTATAGAACGCTGTCTGGCATGTTTTTGTAAGCAGCCGGTTTGTGGTCCTAACATGCTAGTTTCTAGTATGTGATATTTTTTAAAAATACTATGCTATATGGAGTATATTGTGTCTAAGTTTTATGGTCAGATGTTGTGTAGTTTAATCAGAATTAAATTGCAAAGTGGGCTGCTCGAGTTGAAGAGTTTTCTGGGCAAATAAAGAGCAGTGCAGCTGCGCCGCTCCTCAGGCTTGTGCCTGCGCAGCTGCGCCGGTCTGGGTCGGGTTGGACCTGGTCTGATCAGGGTCGGGTCGGGTCAGACCGGGTCAGAAAAATGTCAGAAACTTATTTTTGCTCAGAATCTCATATTGAACCACTTTACCTATATGACGCTATATGATATGTGATTGAATAATTTGATGATAGCATACGTGGTAGTTTAATAAACTTATTAAAATAAAAGAAAGCCATTATACTTCTAAGCCGTGTTCGAAAACCTAATTGCTTAACGTGACACATATGAATAGGTTACGTGAAGGTTAATTGCTAGCTTAAGCGATAGCAGACGTATCAGGCAAGTTTCTTACCCTATTTTTCATTGATCAATTAATTAAGCCTTACTTTTTTTATTGCGGTAAGGGTAAGTACCGAGCTCGTGTTTATTCGTTGACACGTACAAGTTCCTTTGATGTAAAGTTCTACAACTTCAATTATCTTGCAAGTTTTATTGTTGATTACTCAGTTATTGCTTCAACTGCTATGCTTTAAAGTTCTATTTATTTAAAGAACTGTTTCTAAGTATGTTCCCTGGACTTTGTTTTCGGCTAGTTATTATTAATTAAAAATGATTTAATTCAAATCTTTCGAAGCTATTTAATGTTTACCAATCCAAATTGCTTTGGTGCGGTCTCGCATGAATACTAAGATGAACAACCCGAATAAACGGGCAAATAGATGTCGGGCATATAGTCCCATTTATGCTTATGCAGTTTAAATTTAATACTTGTGCACAATGTACGGTACGATAGGCTGATCACCTGGAGTACTTGCAGAGACCGTTTGCAGTCTATTTGATTGTTAAACTGTCTGATGGTTTTAAATGAAACAAAGTAATGTTCAGGGTATTCAACACCCCTTAGTATGATATTGAGAATTCTTAAACTCTTATCTTTGATATTCTTGTTTAACACTTGATAATTCTTTCAACTATTGAGATATAGCCATACAGATGCTTTTACTCCTGATGTATGTTTTCAAACTACTTTATATACTTACTGGGCAATTTGTGCTCATTCTTGCTTAAACCTTTCAGTTAAGGATGAGAACGCTGAGGGCTCGGGCAAGGACAAGGGGAAGTCTAAGATGAAATGTTGAGAGTTGTTTATGTAATAAGTTTATATTTCCGCATATGATGTTATGTAGCGATAAACGCTAAGTTAAGTTTCGGTTTATTTAAGGTTGTAAAGACTTGGGATTTTATTTGAATAAGTATGTAATAGTTATTACTATTATTATTGTTTTCGGAGTTTATGTAGTTAGATGATGATGTATGTTGTACCGTGAGCACTAGGTCCTATAATCGATGTTGCACGGAATTGAGGGCGTCACATTCTCTCAAACCTTTTTTTCTTTTTTCTCTTCTTTTCTATCTAACCTCCTTTGTATTTCTCTTTCTAACACTGATAATTTCTAACTTTGTTTTGTTCTTCTAAACTAACGTATATACATGTAATATAACTGTTATAATATTTAATACATATAATTATATATAATAACTAACAATTAATATATAAGTTATAATATTTTAAATTTTAAAAGCCATGAGGCTTGTTTGGCAAACAGCTTATTTAAAAATAGGTTTTTAGTAATTAAAGCCTAGTTTGGCAAAACGGAATTAAAACAGGTACAAGGGCCTTGTTTGGCAAAACTCCTTAAAACCCTTTTTAATTCTTTTAACACATAACTTTCATTGTTACACTTTATTTAATTAAATCTTAACATTCTAATTTAATTAAATTAAAGCTAACATCACCTAACCAAATAATTTTTGCCACATAACAATTACAATTACTCGCTAATCATAATCTCATGTAACAATTACCACATAAAATTCATCTAATTTACTTATCTCAATTAAATTAGAACTAAACCATAAAATTGCTTACACATCAATTAAATATTAAATATTCATTTGATTTACATAGTGCACTTAATTAAAGTACTCCACAACAATTACATAAATTATTTATTTAACTCAATAAATAAATCGATTAAAATATTTATTTAATTTAATAAATATTAAAATTCAGATATAAAATTCTCATTCGTTATAATCTTCCCTCCTTAAAAGGATTCCGTCCCCAGAATTATAATAAAAAAATCTCATCTGTTACATTCTTTCCCCCTTAAAAAGATTCTGTCCCCAGAATCGTTATACAAGAAATTACACAAATAGTTGGGGATAAGTTTTTATAATAACATCTTCGAGTTCCCACGTGACTTCTTCAGCACTGTGGTTCCTCCATATTACCTTAACAGAAGATATCACTTTATTTCTAAGTACTTGTTCTTTTCTATCAACTATTTGAACAGGAACTTCTTCGTATGTTAAGTCTTTATTGAATTGTAAAGGCTCGTATTCTATTATATGTTTGTAGTCGTGTTTGTATGATCGCAACACGAAAGTATGGAAAACGTTGTGTATATTATCTAGCTCTGGAGGTAACGCAACCTCGTAAGCAACCTCGCCAACCTTTTGCAGTATCTCAAAAGGTCCAATAAATTGGGGACTTAGCTTCCCCTTCTTGCCAAATCGAATCTTTCCCTTCCAGAGAGATACTTTCAAGAAAACGAAGCTTCCCACTATAAATTCTCGATTTTGTCGATTGTGATCGGCATATTTCTTCTGTCTGTCATGAGCAATAACCAATCTCGTTCTGATTACCTTGACGATCTCAACAGTTTGTTGCACCAATTCTGGTCCCAACAGTTGTCGTTCAACAACCTCATCCCAGCACAATGGAGTCCAATATTTTCTTCTGTATAATGCTTCGTAAGGCAGCATGCCAATACTTGCATGGTAACTATTGTTGTAGGCGAACTCCACCAATGGTAGATGATCATCCTAGCTTCCTTTGAAGTCTATGACGCAAGCTCTCAGCATATCTTCCAAAGTCTGAATCGTTCTCTCGCTCTGTCCATCAGTCTGAGGATGGTACGCCGTACTTATTCGCAATTGTGTTCCCAAACATTCTTGTAATCACTTCCAAAAATTTAACGTGAAACGCGGATCTCTGTCGGACACAATTGACACCGGAACACCGTGTCTAAAAATAATCTCCTTCACGTATAGCTTCGCTAACTGATCCAAGTTGAATTTAATCTTGATCGATAGAAAATGAGCTGACTTTGTCAGTCAATCCACTATTACCCATATTGCATCGAAAACCTTCTGAGTCGCTGTAGCGCCCCCAAATTCGGGTCCCCAGAACCTCGAACCTGGTACGTTACGGTACTTCATCTTTATATATATTCTATAAACTAATGCGGGATATATAAACATATATTATTTATTTCACAAGATTCTATAACATTTTTCAAGGTCTATTTACCTTAACTGAATACATACCTCAAGTAATTAAAAAGGTTTCCAACATTACTTGCATACGATAACTAAATAGTTATAAATGTATATAATCTACTCTTGGAGTTTGCCTTTGCCACTGTCTTTCTTCGAGCCTTCGTATTAATCTGAAATTTGTTATCATGATATAGCAAGGGTGAGCAACGACTTTGCTCAGCAAGTTTAAATACAATGAAGATATATCATGATTGAAAGAAAGAATAAGCTTTCGAATTTTCAACAATTTATTAATTGTGAAAGAGCATAAATCAGAATTTTAATAAATAAATGACTGAACCAATAATGTTTAATGTCAACAAGGACCATGAACAACTTTAACTGAACCTTAGGGTAATGAAGGTGATCAGCCTTTCAAACCTGATGAACATATGCAACATGCACTAAGTGCGAATCAATAATAAGTAAGGATGTGAATAATCAACAATAATCATTCACGGACATGCTTTGAAAATACAACTCAAATTTGAGTTAGAGAAAACTTGCAATAAATGCGAATATTCAATAATAACCTTAAATGTGAAATAATCAACAATAATTATCCACTACCATGCTTGATCAATAATAACTCGAGTTTGAGTTAGGAAACTTGCCTGTTCCGTCGATTACTGCTACGCAATCTAATTTAATCTCTTATACAAAGACCTATCATTTATAAGATCGATCTCTCAATTAGCAAAACATATTTTATCTCACAATATTATTACTTTATAAGTAAACTATCTAACATTTAAACACATAGTCAAATATTAGATAATACCTTAACACCATACGTATTCACAAGTCTAAACCTAGCACACATCGAGTCTCTAACAGTATTCAGTACAGTATGTTGAGTGGTTTCCCACAAACAACCAACAAATTAGTTTCCGTCTCGTCTACACTGTTTTCACAGCGAGATAGATCGATTGCTAATTCGTATATACCTTCGCTCCCTGAAGGAATCGTTTAGCCCAGCTACTATACATCAACCAATAAAGTGTACGATTGTACTACTTTAGATTTAACACTTATTCTTTTATTTATAAGTTCTTATTTATAACTAGTAAATCATATAACCAATTATAAATAAAACTCCTTGTACTATATATGAAATAATTTTAGCATTATAATTGTTTACAAAATAAATATTCATCAACTATATTTAAAATAAATTGAGCATTATAACTACTTATAAAATGAATATTCATTTACTATGTTTGAAATAAATCGAGCATTATAACTACTTTATAAAATGAATATTCGACTATTCTATTTGAGATAATTTCAGAATTATAACTGCTTATAACATGAATATTCTTACTAAATACTTGAAGAAAATCGGATATAGCAACTGCTTATAAAAGTATATTTTCTACTTTATAAGATAAATAAATCGGACATTAAAACTACTTATAGAAGTATATTTTTACTAAATATATAAAGAATAAATAATAACCACAAGAGTAAATACCTCTTAAAGTTGCAAGCTTTAACTAATCCTTTGCAATCTTGAAACTCAAAAACTTTCCTCTCTCTTTCTCTCTCTAACTGAAATTCTCCTCTCTCTCTCTCTCTAACTCTATTTTGGTTTTGACAAAAAGGAAGAGAAATGACTCCTATTTATAGAAAAACATAATTTCAATAATTGTACATTAGGGGCTCGACTTTTTACAGTTTGCCCTCGGCTTATTATAATTTGGTACCTAGGTTAATTACACTTTAGTACCTTATTAATTGCACCTTAGTCCCTTGATCATCATGATGACATCATCTTTTATGTTTCTTTAAGGATGATGTCATGCTTGCATCATCTGTGTTCTTTAAAGATGATGTCATGCTTGCATCATCTCTTCTCTGATTGATTGATTTAAGTTCACATGGATTGGAGGGTATTTTGGTCATTTCATAAATATTTTTAAGGGTAATTTAGTCATTTCACATATTTTTCTTAAATTTTAACCCTTAAAATTTTCTAAGTAGCATAAAAGTTTACAAATTAGGGTTAGGGTTTTCAAATCTTAAGTTATGGTTTCTAAATGCACATTAGGGATTCTAACTGCACATTAGGATTTCCTAATTAAACATTAGGGTTTTCTAATTAGGTTTACATAATTGCATTCCATCTAATCAGTACTTAATATTAATCACATAATGTACATACACATAATCTTTAGCTAATCTCATCAAATCTCTCCAATATCTTTACAAAATCTTCTCTTCTCTTTCCTATCTCTTATGTTGCTTGTAAATCTACACAAAAAGATTTAGTCACATGCTCCCTTATCTCTTCCCTTGTTGGGCCGTAAATTGGGCCTAGATTGAGTCAGGCCTTTAATTCTTTTTGGGCTTCCTAACTAATTGTTTGGGCTATGTAAACTAACATGGCCCAATGCCTTAATTATCTTACTAAAGGCCCAAAATGTCCTTTCTCCCATTTGGCTAAAGGATTGGGCTTTAACTAATTTGTTTTGAGCTTGCAAATTAATCCCTTGGGCCATGAAATCAACATAGTTTCATATCTTTAATTTTTTTATCATACCCTAATCATTTAGTTAGGGTTTTCATTACACACATTTGTAAATAATTTCCTTACTCATGTACATTTAATTTCATAACCCAATTAGACTTGTTTAAGTTATAAAATAAATTAACTGAGATGTATAAAATAAATCTCTTAAGCTTAGTATATATATTTTTAAATACTAACATTCTCTCATATCATAATCCCTTATGTTATTTAATTACCATACCTAATATATATATTAGGTTACATTTCTTAATTCTTTTTATATATACAAAATAAATGTATACACACTATACAAGGTATATTTAATCACATACATAATACACATAAGTCAAAACATATTCCACTAGTGTATTAGCTTAATAGCCCTAATTGGCTTAATAAGTTATGACCAATAATCATACAAGATAATCTAATAGATTGAGACATATTTCATAAATCTCTTAGATTAGTTCACTAGTATATAGTTAGAATACTAGGACAATTAAATAAAGATAACATTTAAAGTTATTTAATTCAAATACCTAATTTATATATTAGGTCACCAAACTTTATAGGTATCGTAGTACCTTATCCTTATTATTCCTTCAAGTACATATAGATTTCTTTCTAGGGTTTAGAAATTTTGTATCCCATATTTTTCTTTATTCTCATTCAAATAGTAAACCATATAGATTTTTTGTAAATTTTTTAATTAATCCTCAAATTCTCATCTAGGTTTTATTCTTTTAACCTTTATTTTAATCATTTAAGATCTTATAAATTTTTGGGTTGTCACAGTCGCTGGAAGACCAACCACAAAATCCATCGTGATATGCTCCCACTTCCATTCCGGAATATCTAGCGGTTGTAATAATCCACTCGGTCTCTGATGTTCTGCTTTGACCTTCTGGCACGTCAGACACCTTGCAACGCATTCAACAACGTCTCTCTTCATATTCGGCCACCAAAAATGATGTCTGAGATCCTGGTACATCTTTGTACTCCCAGGGTGAATCGAATATCTCGCACTATGAGCTTCGCTCAAAATATCCTCTTTGACGTCCGGTACTGGCAGTACCCAGATTCTCCCTTCAAATTGTAGTATTCCTTCATTATAGATCTTAAACTTGATTTCTTCACCAATGGTTATTCTTTTTCGGATCTTTTCACCTTTCTCATCACGAAGTTGTGCTTCTTTCACCTTGTCCACAAAAGTAGAACTAGTAGTTACCTGAAACAGCTTCTCGTCCGACTTTTTCAGATACTTAACTTCCATTTCCAATTTAGCCATCTCTTCTATCAACTGGTCCTGATCAGTTAATATATTTAACTGCTCCCGACCTTTTCGGCTTAAAGCGTCGACAACAACGTTAGCTTTACCCGGATGGTAAAGAATCTCGCAGTCGTAGCCTTGGATAAGTTCCAACCATCTCCTTTGGCGCATGTTTAAATCCTTTTGTATAAAGATGTACTTCAGACTCTTGTGATCCGTGTATATCTTACACTTTTCTTCATAAAGGTAGTGTCTCCAAATCTTCAAAGCAAACACTACTGCCGCCAATTCTAAATCATGGGTCAGATACCCTTTCTTGTAGTCCTTCAGCTGACGTGATGATAACTTTGTCGTTCTGCATTAGCACACAGCCTAATCCCTTATGTGAGGCATCACTGTATACTAAAAAATTTCCTGTACTATCAGGCAATAAAAACATAGGAGCAGTACTCAACCTCTTCTTCAGTTCCTGAAAACTTTGCTCACACTTTTTCGTCCAAACAAACTTAACCGTCTTATGAGTCAAATTCATCAACGGAGTCGCAATTTTGGAAAAGTCTTGAATAAACCTTCTGTAGTATCCTGCCAATCCCAAGAAACTCATAACTTCAGATGGTGTCTTCGGCTGATCCTAATTCATCACAGCTTCAACCGTCGATGGATTTACCGAAATTCCATCTTTGTCAATCATGTGGCTAAGAAATTGTACACGTTCTAACTAGAATTCGCACTTCGAGAATTTTGCGTAAAGCTTCTCCCGTCTTAGCAATTCCAACGTCAGCTTCAAATGCTCAGTGTGTTCTTCCTTCGTTTTGGAATAAACCAAAATGTCATCTATGAACACTACTACGAACTTGTCTGGAAATGGCTTAAACACCCTATTCATTAAGTCCATAAATGTTGTTGGTGCATTTGTTAGACCAAATGACATCACCAAGAACTCGTAATGTCCATACCGAGTTCTAAAAGCCATCTTCGGTATACCTTCTCTTCTCACCTTCAACTGATGATACCCATTTCTCAAATCTATTTTCAAGAAGTATCTAGCACCCTTCAGTTAATCGAATAAGTCATCGATCCTAGGTAAAGATACTTATTCTTGATCGTAACTTTGTTCAACTCCCTATAACCAATGCATAGCCGCATCGATCCATCCTTCTTCTTCACGAACAATACCGACGCTCCCCACGGTGATACGCTCGGTTGAATATACTTTTTGTCCAGCAATTCTTGCAGTTGAACCATCAATTCCTTCATCTCAACTGGAGCCATTCTATACGGGGCTTTCGAAATTGGAGCAGTCCCCGGTGCTAAGTCGATCACGAACTCTATCTCTCTGTCTGGAGGAAGTCCTGGCAAATCACTCGAAAATATGTCCACAAACTCCCTAACCACTGATATCTCTTCTATCTTCAGACTCTCCTTATGAGTATCCACTATGTAGGCTAAATACCCTACATAACCTTGCTTCAACAACTTTTTGGCTTGCATAATCGTCAGACAACTCTCTTGTCTAGGCGACTTACTTCCATAAAACACTACCTTCGACGGAGTCGAAAGATTTACTGATTTCTTCTGGTAATCGATTACCGCACCATGGTTAAACAACCAATCCATACCTAATATAACATCTAACTCCCCAAGTTTAATCATAATCAAATCTACCCTCAATTTTTTACCCTTAATGTCTAATCTACAGTTCTTGTAAACAAACCTAATAGAAATAACCTCCCAATTCACAATCTCTATGTTCAAGGGGTAAACTAATTCCTCTTTAGGTAAGTCTAAAGTCTTAGCAAAGTTATCAGATATGATGAACAAGTAGCATCCGAATCAAATAATACGTAAGCATTTATCCTATTAACCGGAATAATACCTCACACAACATCTTTTGATTGCACAGCATCCTGCACCGTCATGTTGAATGTCCTAGCAGTGGGTTGGATCGCTTGCAGTGGTCCAACGATAGTCAAAGTGCTGCCGTTGCCATTTCCTCTACCTCCTGCCAACCCTCCAGCTGGCTTTCTTAGGGCAACTTTGGGCCATGTGATCCTTAGATCCACATGCGTAGCAAGCTCCTTTCTTTGGGTTCGGGCAATTTGGAGCAATGTGGCCTTCCTAACCACACTTGAAGCATACTCGCTTCCCCCTCAGACACACTCCAGTGTGATTCTTCCAGCATGTTACACATGCTTCAAGCCTTCTCATCTGCTGGTTTCCCTGTTGACTTCCAGCAAATACGTTATCATTCCACTTCCTTTTCTAGTTTATAGCCCCGCTACCACCAGCCTTATTTTCTGCCTCATTCTTCTTCTTGTTTTGATCTTGGTTGTACTTGGTCACCGCATCGCTCTCACCTTCAGCAAAGATGGCCTTTTCCAGCAGAGCTGCAAACGTCTTCAGCTAGAACATGGAGACTTTGCTGTAGAGCCAGGGCTTCAGTCCCTGCTCAAACCTTCTCTCCTTCCTCTCGTCAGTACTGACCTGCTACGTCGCAAACCTGGCCAGCTCGTTGAACTTTGCGGCGTATTTCGGTACCGACATCGCTCCCTACTTCTGCTCTAGAAACTGAACCTCCATCTGGTTCTGCGAGCTTATAGGGAAGTACATTTCAAAGAACATCTCTTTAAAACGGTTCTGTAATATCCGAGATCGTTATATAATTTAATAATTATCAATAAACGAATTTATGTGAAACTCTTGTATAATTTCTATTACTATATGTATATCTACTATACATATATAAACATATATATTTTATTTGCAGTTATATGATGAGATGTATTTAAATAGTTGATTTGGATTATTTAACTATTTGAATTTAATAATTAGTTATTAATTTTATTAATTGTATGGAATGGTATTAAAACTTGAATTTGAGTTCGGAGTGGAATTTTTAGACACGGACTATATATTTGAGTCCAGAACGTCTAAATTAGTAAGAATAGACTGTAATCACAAAATGTGTCAGGGTTGACTTTTTGGTCAAAGTCACCCGGTTGACTTTTTCGGGTAAAAAGTCAAACTCGAATTTCGGAAGCTATTTTGGCGAAACGAATAATCCCACAACGTTCAGAACGTCAAATTTAGTAAGAATCGATATTAGTATCGAAAAGTTTGGTTCCGAAGGGCAAAATGGTCTAATAATTTATTAATTGGTTAAATGATTAAAATAATTACTAAAAGAAACAAAATCTTCATCAGCCAAATTTGGTGGGTCCATGTGACTTGTAATTTGGGACAAATTAGGGAAGGTGTACGGTTTGGCATAGGAATTAGCATGGAGGAAGTATTTTATTTTATTTAACTCAAAAACTCTTCATTCCTTAACCCCCCCATCCTCTTTTAATCCTTGAAGAAAAACTGATGCAAGGGAAATAAAGGATGTAACTGATGATTGGATATGGAAGAGGCAAGCGAATCAATTGCCAATTTCATCTATATATATCCTTCACCCAAAATGCTATTTCTTTTTGCTAAACAAAAGCATCCGAGAGAGAAAAATGAGAGTGAGAGCTTGAGAGACCTTGGAGGATTTCTGGAGATTGTAGAGCCTAAGCAAGCAAGCAAGAAGGAACATTAGATTAATTCAAGTAAGAGGAATTCACCAAAGAGGTAAACCATGAACCCATTTTTATTTTCTTAAGAAAAATAGGAGGAAAATGTATATAGATTATGGTGGATGCTCTGTTTGGATTATGTGTTGTTATATAGTTTTTATTTGATGATTATAGTATATTAAGAACACAAGTTCTAGTTTAAATCATGCCTTGCAAGTTCTAAATTTGAAAAATTAGAGTATGCATGGTAATTATTTGATAATATGCCTCTAAGATGCTAAATGAATCAAAACGTGGAAATTTGTTGAAGTTTAATGTTGTAATATGTGTGAACATGTTATATTAGATGATCTGGACAGTACGAACAATTTTGTTGGATGCTAGAATCGAAAACACGAATTTTTGCCAAATTGGATTAAACTAGTGTCTGTGACTTTTTGGATTTTTCAGAGCTTTGGAATTGTACCTTCGGTAATTTGTTTGATGTATGTATTAATTTTGTAAAATACTAGGTAGCATGATGTCTAACCTGACCAAGTTTCAAAGGAAACGGGTTTAAAGTGAGCAAATTATGATTTTCGGGAGAAAGCATGAAAATAAGAAAAACTGCAGATTTTGGGAAATTCCCAAAAATTTCTAAGTCTCAAGAACAGTCGTGTGCGCTTATCTAGGCTTCTGGGTTGTGGTCTTATTGTGTTATTTTAATGTATGTAATATTTTTATAAAATACTATGCTGTATGAAGTTTATTGTGTCCAAGTATCATGGTCATATTAGCTGTAGGTTAGTGGGAATAAAATCGCAAAAGTGACTGCAAGAAAAGAAAAATTTTATGGGCAGGATGAATGGCGTAGCTGCGCCATTCATATAGGCTTATTCGGGCGCAAGCTACGCCGCACCGGTTCAGGTCCGGGTCGGGTCGGATCCAGGTCGGGTCGGATCCGGGTCGGGTCGGATCCGGGTCGGGTCATAAAACTAGTTGTTTTCCCCCTTTTCTTTTTCTCTTTCAGATTCTAAGATTGAACAATTTTACCTATATGATGCAACATGTTATGTGATAAAATTGTATTGATACTAGAATGAGAATTAGATGAATATTCTAATTGAAATGGAAGGAAGCATTTATCCTTAAAATTAGTATTTGAATACTTAGTTGCTTTAATGTGACTTAAATGAATAGGTTACGTGAAGAACTAGAAGATAGCTTTAACTGTAGAAGACTTATCAGGCAAGTTTCTTGACTCTACTTTTTTTTCATTGGGCAAGTTTCTAAACTTTACTCTTTTAATTGAGCAAATATTCTATCCTTATTCACTTATTCAGTGATCGTGAGTTTCTTAATTTGTGCTATTTATTAATATGTACAAGTTTCTTATGACGTAAGTTATACAAATTCATTGTACAAGCTTTACTGATGATTACTCAATTATTATTTCAATTGGTTATGCTATAAAGTTCTTATTCATTAATGAACTGCTTTCAAGTATGCTTTCTGGCCTTTTGTTCCGGCTAGATATTATTGATGCGAAATGTTATATTAATTGAACAATTCAAATTCATTGTAGCTATTAAAGTTTACCAATCTAAATTACTTTGGTGCGGTCTTGCATGAACACTAAGATGAACAACCCGAATAACGGGGCAAACAGATGTCTGGCATATAGTCCCATTTATGCTTATGCGTTTAAATTTCATACTTGTGCATAATGTAGAGTACGATAGGCTGATCACCTAGAGTACTTGCAGAGAATGTTTTACAATATATCTTATTGATAAAACGTCTGATGGTTTTTGATAAAGTAAAACAATGTTCACGGTGTTTAATACCCCTTAGTATGCTATTGAGAATTATAAAACTCTTATCCTGGATGTTCATGGTTACTTCTTGATAATTCTTGCAATTGTTGAGAAAAACTAATTCATATACTTCTACTCTTGATGTTTATTATCAAACTATTTTATATACTTGCTGGGCAATTTGTGCTCATTCTTGCTTAAACATTTCAGTTAAGGATGAGAAGGCTGAGGGCTCGGGCAAGGACAAGGGAAAGACTAAGATGAAATGATGAAAGTTATTTATGTAATGAGTCTATATTTTTGCATTTGATGTAATGCAGCGATAAACGCTAAGTTTAAGTCTAAGTTTATTTAAGGTTGTGAAGACTTGGGATTTTATTTGAATAATTACGTAATTATTATTATTATTATTTATGAAGTTTACTTAGTTAGATGATGGTGTATGATGTATCGTGACCACCATATCCTGTGTTCGATGTTACACGGATTTGGGGGCGACACAAGTTGGTCTCAAAGATGTAGGTTATAAACCTTAGGTGGGAGAACCTTAGACTATAACCTTAAAGAAGTTAGTGGAGATAATAAGGAGATGAACTCACGTAGAGTTCTAAGTGCGGTGTCAAATTTAGTTTTACTAAAAATAATGTTTATTTTAGAATACTAATCAATTATTTTGTCTTGATTGTAGGATGTCAGGAGAAAAGGAGATTAGAGATATTCATGTTGTTAGTGAGCAGTTGGTGATAGCTGTACCCGAGCCGATAGCTGAGGCAACAGCTGAGTCAGACCCAGATGAGGACCCTGAGGAGGAATCTGAGAAGGATCCTGATGAAGAGGATCCCGAGGGGGACTCCAAAGAAGCAAATAAGGATAGGCTGTTAGATGAGTTGATGGATAGGAATACAGAGCTAGACGACAGAGTCCATGAGTTGGAGGAGCTGTATCAGGATGAAAAGGGATCTGTAGTATTACTTGATGCATTGGTGCATCATCTGATGATTAGAAACGCGGATCTGGCTGACAAGCTGCGTGCATCAGACCAGAAGGCCAACAGGATGAAGGATGAGAAGGAGGTTATCAGGACCCACTTAGGGCATTCAATTAACGGATTAGAGTCGAGGGTTCAGAGTCTCCAATCTGACAAGCAGATGATTACCACTTACTGGAGAGATGAGATGAGGGGTCGTGTTCGGGCAGAGAACCTAACAGGCGAGTTAGAAGGAGAAGTAAGAGATAAAAAGGTTAGGATGGATAGGATGAAGTACGCATTTAGATCAGCGCATGGTAGGTTCCAGCATTGGGTGTATCATTTTCCACGTGAGGAGTACAGGTCTAGACATGCCATAAGCCGAGGGCTAGTACTGGAGATAGCAGATGAAGAGCATGAAGACGGCATTAGGCGGAGTTTTTAGTTTATTTGTGATGAACTTTTATTATTAGTATGTCATACGTTTAATTATGATGTAAATACTTGGTTTTCGGGTTTTGCTAAGTATTTTGGTTTAAGTGATGTAAATGGCTTAATGCCATAAGATGATTAAATACTTTGGTATTATGGTTTTTAATTAAATAAATATGCTTTTATTTAAATATGTGATGTGATGATGAAGTTTTTATATAAGTTATGAATGCTGTAGGAATAAGTTATGAGATGATAACATTAAGTTTATTTAAACAGAAAGATGGCTAGAGGAAGACGTCGTCAACAGATACCAGGGGAGTCAGGCAGTAATGCTGGGGATCAACCGAACCCTATGCAATAATTTGTAGACCTGTTAGTTGGGGCACTACAAAATTGAACCCCGAATAATAATAACCCTTCGACGGCCCAAGTGGCAACCTTTAAGGACTTCAAGAGCGCGGGACCCCCTGAGTTCAAAAGAACCACCGAACCCATCGAAGCCCAGACATGGATCAAAGAAATCGAAAAGGCGTTTGCTATCGCCCGAGTAAGAGATGAGCAGAAAACAATCTTCGCCATGTATATGCTGAAGGGTGAAGCCAACTTCTGGTGGGAGGCGAACCAGAACAAGGCTGAAGAAGGTGTGATACCTTGGGAGAGGTTTAAAGAGGTATTTTTTTGAAAACTATTTTCCTGTGAGTATGCAGAGTCGCATGGAGATGCGATTCTTGGAACTGAAGCAAAAGATATGACGGTACTGTAATGCCCGAGAAAATCGAACGTTTATATAAATGAATTTTTATTTGATTTATTGAATAAAATTTGGATTATTTGTTTATTAAACTGAGTAAGTAAATTGTAGGTCATTTTATGACATAGAGAATGCAGAAATGAGTAGGATTCTGGCTACGTGCTAGGAATAAATGATATGAATTTATAAGACGAAAAAAAAAGATTTCGAAGAATAAAAATATTTTTGGAAAAAGACGAAATAGACATTATTCGACCCTAAGGGTTAGGGTTTGAGACCCTAGGTCATTCCAAGAGTTCGGAATGTCAGAATGACGTTCTGTCGAAAGATTTGACGGTAATATACCGTGAAAAATTAAGTTAACCGAGAAAAGTTTTCTCGGGAGGAAAAGTACAGGAATCACTATTCATCCATTTCTGCTCGGGAATTTATTTTGAAATTTCGAGAAACGCGTAATGATAGGATTTCGATACGAGATGGAATATGTAATAATATTTCATTTATGACTCATGAAGTTTTCCCGTAGGGACTTCAAATCCTAACGGTTAGGGAAAGTGATCTAATGAAATAATTATTTACGTATAATAACAAATGATTATTGTACGGAAAGAATACGTGTATAATACGAGGTATTATACAAGAATAATACGGAGAGAATACGAGAATTAATACAACGTATAATATGAATTTTATACGGAGTAAAGAAGTTAAAATAAAGTGAATTAGAATTAAAAGTTGATAAGTTTGACCCGTGAGTCGAACCATTGGGTAAACGGGTGGTTTTAACCCATGGTTCAACCCACAACCCATGTTGGACATGGGGGAACAAGGCCACATGGGAAATGTGGGAGCACAAAGGGGGGACATGGTTGGCCTATGTGCTAGCACATGGGCCTTAACTTGGTGGGAAAGAAAGGAGAGGAGGTGGGAATAGTAGAGGAGATTGGGCCTAAATTACCATCCTACCCTAAGTCTTGCCAACTTCTATCAATATAGAGCTTGCTCTTCATTATTTTGTTGTTTGACAATTCCTCCAACAAAGAGATAGAGAGAGAGAGAGAAGAAGAAGAAGAAGCTAGATTGAGCTTTGCCTAGTTAACTCATCAATCTAGAAGGAAGAAAACCATTGAGTCTCCATACTCACTCCACAAAGAACACAAAAGGTATAACAATAAGAAAGTATATAAACATCATCTTTTCTTTCAATAACAATTTTGATAGAGAAGTGTTAGAGAAAGCATGAACCCTAAAAAGTTATAAGAATGGCTTAATAGTGAACTAAGAACCTTAACAAGACATGCATAATGGAAGACTAAGAATTGATTAGGTACTAATAATGGACTTAATGAATTCATAGGAATTGGACTAATGAACATGTGAAACCATGAAAAACTTAAATGTTTTGAATGATCAGAATTAGTAATAATCAACCATGGGATTGATTCCAAGTAGTTTGGAGTAATAATAATGAAGAACGAAGATTCAGCGAAAGTTACGTGATTAGACGATAATCGTCGAAAACGTAAATTTCTCGGATTAGAAGTCAAAAGTCACCGTGAGCATCAGAAACGATGGTTTTTGATTGCAACACGTGAATTTAGGTAAATAAGACTTGCGAGGGAAAGAACGGATTGATTCCTACTAAAAACGAAGATTTAAGCGTCGAACGTTCACGAACGTTTAACGAAAATATAAAAATGGACTAATCGGTGAATTTCTTGCCGACGGATTTGGAAATGAATTTCGACTTGATAGGATGGTAGAGCATGTCATTTATGAACTTTTGGCTTTGGAACGAACCAATTCTGAGTTATAACGATCAAGTTACGGACTCCGGAATTTCAGAATTTTCAAAGACTTAGAAAATTTTTCTAAGTTGCAGAGCTGGCGCCGCAGCACCAGCCAATAAACTTAAATTCGGCGCCGCAGTGCCACTCCCGGGAGAAAACTCTGGAGAGTAGCGCTGCAGCGCCACTCCAAGAGCAATATCTGGCGCCGCAGCGCCAGCATGTGAGAGAAGTTGCCTTTGATAATAATTACTTAACCTTTTACATATCATTAAGGGGCTAGTAAATGATGTAATGTAACCCTTAAACAACTTGTTAAGTAAGAGTTTATGAAAATTAAATGTTAAATAAACCATAATGAACATTAAATAACTTAAATAAGTGTTATTAATTTAACATTTTGATTAAGTTATACAAGAAGGAGAAGTTAGGCTATACTTGGTATATCGATGATGAATTCTCATAGGTATGCTTTGTGTTATGCTCTGTAGACATTGTAAATATTGAATAAACTACGTGTAAAGGTTTAGAAGACGCAAAGGCAAGTTTTCTAACTTTGTTCATACTTTACTATGAATGCAAGTTTTCTAAACTTTTGTCTATACATTATGGTTGGACAAGAGGTCATTGTGCATAATTGCTTATGCATGAACTGTTATTGAATAGTCGATGCCATTAGATTCGGCTAGACTGAGATTTAGCATATTTTGGTGGCTTTTCCACAAATCTTTCCAAAATATATATAATGTTGTGATCCTATGCCAATTGCTTGGTACAGATTCTTAGGTAAACCTGAGTATGAATAAAACAAAGATTTTAAACGTCGTTAATTCGACATGAACGTGAAGTTGCCACCAATTAAACGTAAACATGTTTAATGTATGAGTGTTGATCAACATAGAGTACTACAGGCTGATCACCTGGATGTGCTCGTAAGATATATCAAACTTACGGCCTTCGTGTCGGGTTGTTCCTTTCATGAATGAGAACTAAAATATATGGTTCATGGTCGTTGACCAAGATGGATTCCGAAGAGGCTATAAAGTCCTTGGGAATGGTTTTAAAGGAATCAAAATGATATTTTGATTATTCTTAAGTACTTCATAACTATTGTACAGTTATTGAAGACCAAGGAATATGATTCTTGATTTTGTGGTTTCAAGAAACACTCTTTAACTTGCTGAGCTGTTTATGCTCATTCTTCCTTAAAACTAAATGATTTCAGCTAAGAACGAACGGACTGAAGGATCCGGTAAAGACAAAGGCAAGTCCAAGCTGGACAAGTAGTGACCTTTGTAATAGTATAGTATTGGTATTGTATTTAGTAATATTATGACACATAACAATGTATTGGTTATGAATACTTGAGAAGGAATTTAATAGAATGTAATAATTAGTAAACTTATGCATTGATATTGATGTCCTCAATTGAATGTATGAGTAGATTGTAGCATCGTGTAGCACCATGTCTTGGGTTTGAAGGTACCCAGATTTGGGGGCGTCACAAGTTGGTATCAAAGCTGTAGGTTATAAAACTTAAGTGGTAAAAACCTTAGGCTATAACCTGGAGAAGTAAAGTAGAAGTTTGAAGTCAACAAACTCGGGTAAAGTTTTGAAAGAAGAAAGTAACCTTAAACATATTAAATGTGATATAAACTGTTCATATTTAATTGTATACTAATCCAGTTATTTATGTTTTATGTAGATAACAGGAATAATGAACATGTATAATGAAATACATGAGGTTAGCGAGGATTCTGTCAACTTGGTAGAAGTTGTACCAATGCCGGTGGCGGAGGTACCATTAGTGATTCTAGAGGGGACTGATATAGAGGAAGAGGACCCATCCGAGTACTCTGATAACTTTGACTACGCGTCATTGTTTGAGGGTATGTCGGAGGAGGAGGTTGAGTCGGTGCCGATTAATACGGTACTGCCTACTGAGAAGGAGGAAACAATGCTGATTAATACGATATTGCCTAAGGAGGTAGATGTGGAGGATTCTACACCGGGAGAGTCCATGAAACTACTATTTATGGCAATACTGGACAGAAATGTCCAACTAAGTAAGGAGGTCCGTGACCTCAAGAAAGTTGTGGATGATGTGGTAGAAGATAGAGAGAATATGGAGATCTTCTGGGAGGCCGAGCACGATGAGAAAGTGCTGGCTAAGGATAAAGTCTGGGACTTGAAGCTAGAAGTCCAGGAATTGAAGGTTGAACTTCTAAACATGAAGCAGAAGATAGGTAGAATGTGTTATATTCATAGGTGCTCGCACGAGGATTACCAGCAGTAGATGACTGAGTATCCTGTGGAGGAAGGACATACTCGACATACTATTAGCCGGGACATTGTGGCCAGTATGGCCGATGCAGATTACATAAATGCCGTGTTGCAGATGTAGTTTCGTAATATTTATAGAAAAGATAGCGATGTAAATAGCTATGTAAATGTGTGTATTACTAGTGATGACGTAAAACCCTCTTTTGTATAGATAAGGGTAGTCTTTTGTAAATCCCAACTTTTGGAAAGTAATTGCGGGATAATAATGTAAATGGCTGAAGCCATGTAATGTAAAGTGTAGTGTTATACTACAAGGAAGTATTTTAATATAAAGGTTTTATTTAAAATACTTGGCAATGTGATTGAGTTATTATTTGATTGTTAATAATAACCAAATGAAGAAATAAAGAATAACAAAATGTTTTCGTATTAACAGAAAATGCCGCCAAGAAGACGTGCAAGAAATCATGAAGAAGAACCTCGTACTAAGGAGGAGCAAGGGAATAATAACCCGATGCATGAATTTGTGAATCTTTTAGCTACGGCTCTCAATCGAACGAGAGGTACCGTACGCACTAATCATGGGATAGGTCAGGGGACTACCTTTAAGGAGTTCAAGATAATAGGTCCTGCCTGAGTTCTATGGAACTACAGACCCAATAGCTGCCCAAGTTTGGGTGAAAGAAATAGAGAAGGCATTTGTCATAGCAAATGTCGGTGAGGCGCAGAAGACTTCTTTTGCGACTTACATGATGAAGGGGGAGGCCAACTACTGGTGGGAAGCCAACCAGGATAGGGCCGGAACAGAAGTGGTTACGTGGGAGCGGTTCAAGGAGTTATTTTTTGAGAACTACTTCCCCACGAGCATGCAGGGGAGAATGGAGATTCAATTCCTAGAACTGAAGCAGGGGGACATGATGGTACCCCAATATGCAGCCAGGTTCAATGAACTGGCAAGGTTTGCTCCACACCAAGTGGACACAGAGTTACGAAAGGCACGACGGTTCGAGCAGGGATTGAAACCCTGGCTCTACAATCGGATATTGGTTTTCCAAAGTGTTACCTTTGGAGCGGTGTTAGAAAAGGCGATTATCGCCGAGGGTGGTAGTGAAGCTTTGACCTTATACCACAAAGAGAAGAAGAATAAAACCAAGACTAAGGTATCACTCAAGATCGAGGGAGCCAGTGGAAGTGCCCAGAAGAGGAAGGATTTTAGCTCCAGGAATATCGGAGTAAACAGGAGTTTTCCAAGAGGAAGATGGAAGCGTGCAAGAATTATGATAAGACTCATCTGGGAGTCTGCCTCAAGGGTAAGGCGGTCGGTTATAACTGTGGACAGGAGGGGCATATTTTGCCTGACTGTCCCAGTCCCAAGAAGAGTCGCGGTTGTTTTGTATGTGTATCTACGGACCACATGGCGCGTAACTGTCCGAAGAAGGGTTCGGATGGTGGAAAGGGAGCTAGAGGTAATAAGCTGGCGATTGGTGGTGCAGTACCACAGGGTAGACCGACTGCTCGTACTTTTAATATGACAGTCCAAGATGCGATAGCATCAAGCGACGTCGTAGCAGGTGTGACGCCCCCAAATCTGTGACCGCCACTTGGTCTCTCGAATTCGGTTCATCACGTGCTCATAGTAATACATCACAATAATAATAACTAAATATCACACAATCACAGCGAAAAATCTATTCTAGAATAATTTACAATGATTTATTATAATTATTCCCCCAAGTCTCGCAACCTACAGTACTTAATAGATTACATAATAATATCAATTAACAACTTATTACATAATCTAACTTAAGCTTAAACATAATCAAATCCAGTCTTACTACATCATCTTAATAAAATATCAAAATATTTAAAAACATAAAAGAGACAAGCTAGTTGGTAACCTTGCCCTTGCCCTTATCAATGCCTGAAGATTCACCATGCTCTGCCTTAACTGAAATATTTTAGGGAAAGCAAGAATGAGCACAAATTGCCCAGCAAGTAATATACAATAAGGGTAAGTGATATAATTCTTAATTCTCGAAATGGTATAACAAAGTTTGATAGTTCAAGGATAACAAGAATATCAACAGTTTTCAATAATAGTCGCTAAGGATAGAATAATGTCAATGTGATTCAATAACAAATCAATTCAAGATTTCAAGATAACTGAATACTGAGCAGTCGCTAAGGACTATGAACTTCTACTAGAATTAACAGTAATAAACTGAAAATCCAACAAAAACAGGTACAACAGGTGATCAGCCTAAAGCACCATCGTTATGCATAACAATCAATCATACTCAAGTGTGCACGTCAGTTCTCCGATAATTATATATTTTCTTCATAGAAGGTTGTTCTTCTCAGTCAAATACAAGATCCCGCACCAATCAATTAGTTTGGGTCGCTTTTCAATAATATAAGTCTAGCCGAATCAAATGGCATAGACACTTTCACAATATTCAAGAACAATACTAAGTTCAACATGAATAATAGCTTTAATGAAATAAGAGTTCAAGTATGCTAATTCAATTCAAACGATTAAGTAGGAAACTAGTTCGCAATATACAAAGATAGAATACTTGTATCCAAAGAGATAAAGTTTAGATACTCGCTTACGATATCCGTTGAATAAAGTAATGCAAGGGTTTAGGATACTTGCCTTATGCGTAGTTTACTCACGTAAAGCTAGCCAACACTTTCGAATCCTATTTATAATATATTACATGTATAGAATTTTCATTAGTTAACACATTCGGTACATAAGCTTGTTACTCAATTTAAATATACACACATGGTATTACTTTAGTCTCACGTTATTACATACTTATACGCATTCGGTATGAAATCAAATTATAAGTTACCATGAATTCAAATAACATTCGTATAGCATTATGTCATTTTTAAGCAATTAGGCTTTCATTAGCTATGGAATTACTTTTCTCAATTGAAACATCTTCATGGTATGTTACTATCAAATATCAGTAGTAATTAGTCTTGTTTAGCAGCTATAGCATTGAGGTGAGTTATCTGCCAAAAGTCAGATCAACAAAACTGCCCAGATTTCATTTTGGCCTGGCGCAGCTGCGCTCTGGTTAGGCCTAGGGGTGGCGCGGCTGCGCTTCCCCCTGGCCAGACCAGGGTTGGGCTGCTGCTGTATCTATCCAACACATAAGCATACTAAGGCAATTACACTTAACATACATTCATGCTAGAGGACTTTTCATAAGCTTATGACCATCTTAAGTTCACTTTTACATATCATGGTTTTAGTTTAGGATCGCCACGGGAATTAAGGCCAAATAGGGTCATATAATTACAATGAGTACTAATTATTCATATATTTACATAAAGAGATCACATAATCTGTACTACGCATGCTTATAAGTGTTCACATCTTTTGTCCATAGCTAGCATCGTTAATCACTTTTAAAGCATGTTTAAACTCTTGTTTGAATAACCTTCAATGTGTTTAACTACAATGAGCATATGTATATTATATGTGTGGCTACTTAAGAAATATAAATCACACATGTTCTAAGTTCAGAATATGCACCACACCATGTTTATTAGATTATAACACATCCAAGCTTGTTGTGAAAAGTTATTTTAAACCAAATGGGAATTATATTCTAGCACATGTATATAACTTTGAATTACACCTCATATGTAGTTATATCGTGTAAGCATGTTCACTAAGATCAGAATATCAACATGCCATGCATATATCAAAGTCCGTTTATAAATGCTAAGTTCATTTCAAACTATAAGTTTTCTTTGGTCATGCATGCTAATATAATCAAACGTGTTCTCTTTAGGTCTAGGTATACTAATACATATGCTGGACTAGTCATCATGCCTGTCTAAACAAGTTTGAACATGATATCACATAGAAGCTTGCAGCAGAACCAGAAACTGGAATCAGGTTCCTGCGCAGCTGCGCTGCGCCTGGGCATAAACCCGGCGCAGCTGCGCCATGTGCGGTTCATGCCAGTGTTCTTCCTGCTTCGACAGTTAACATCCCAAATCACAGAATTACTTCGCGAAAATAGTTCTAAGCATGTCACATTGCATACTAACATATATAACAGCCCACATATCGACTAACAAACAATACTTGATCACAAAATCATGAATTTCATGCTAAATTCAAGAATCAAAATCTGGACAGTAAACTTGAACGAAGAACAAGAATGATGGAATTATACCTCTTAAACTTAGTTTGCTTAGCTTCTAACTTTCTGTGATTGCTAGATTCTTCTTTGAACAACAAACACTCAAACTTTAATTCTCAGAATTTTATCAGACAAAACACAGCAACGTAAACTTAGTAACACAGCTGCCAATTTATAGAGGAATTGTTATCTAGTTAATGGCTTTGCTCAAAGGTTAGAATTCATGAGGTAGAAGAAGAGAACAATGGGTAATAAGGAGTTGCTCAACTACTCTTCCTCAGCCATATGCTTAGCCATCATCACCATGGAGTATAGCTTCTCAAGTTTACGCAATGGGATTATAGGCCACTGTTTGGCCACTGTTGGAGCAACTGATGCGTTTAAATTTCCAGCAATGTGATTAATTAGTTCAATTTAGTTACTATACTTTCCAAAAATGGGTTTTAATGTACAATTATTACTATATTAGGAAAAATTAGGGATTACCTATGTACTCACATCATATAATCCATGTACATTTATTAATACCGGATATAATTTACTCGGATATAATCACATCATATTATCTCCTTTATTAAATTTTATTATTCCATTATATATATAAATAATCATCAATTATTATTTATATTCATGATACACTATTTTAATGTATACTTACATACATATTGTCACATAGGCTATTTTAATATCACAACACATCTTGCCTTATTCAATGAATGAAGGAACTTTATTAATTATTTATATACTTAAACTATACACACATACTTATATTATACAAGTCCACTTAGATTATACTTTTAAGTCACAATGCACTTTTAACATGGCAATGTGGTACAATTAATTTACACATATATAATCCATGTCATATTCTTTTACTGTATACTCACATGTCACATAGGCATTATCATGTAACTCCCATAATTCAATAAGCCTTACCATATAATAGTGTCATATTACACTTCACATAATACATAGTTAGGTTATATATGTTACACATTTAATTCGCATGCTTGCACATAGAATTACTCATCTTATTAATTAAATATTAATTAATAATATACACACATCCTTCATCAATCAATATAATTGTTAATCTCCATAACAATTTAATTAACCCTCATATGATTAATTATTACTTTAATATAAATCTTATTATATTTATAAACGCGTTGCTCATTATTATTATTATATTTCTTGCAATAATAATAATCACATATTATTAATCAATTACAGTTAATATTTCACAACAATTAATTAATATTCTACGATAACAATTACTTAATATTCTACAATAACAATTAATATAGATTAATTATTTGCTTAAATTAATATAATTATTCTTATATTATGTCACTGTGCCACACAAGACTATCAACGAGTTTATCGCAAACTCCATAAATTTCTCAATTATTATAATTATTCAATTTTATATAATTTGAATTAATTCATCTCATAACACAAAATTATTTATATTAAATAAATTCTCATTCCAATTAATATATTTAATTAATAATATTAGGAAATTCTCGGGTATTACAGTAGGTATCATTTCGGTCAACGACATTAATGCATATGTACTGTTTGATTCAGGTGCAACGTGTTCGTTCATAGCATGTGAGTTTGCTAAACGATTAGGATTACTCCCCGAAAAAATTGTAATACCTTTAAACATTAAGGTAGCTAACGACGAAGTAATTCCTGTGGACTCGGTTCATAGGAGTTGTTGTGTGGATATTAGAGGTAACAAATTGTCGGTAGATCTTATACCGATAAAGTTGGGAGAATTCGATGTAATTCTCGGGATGGACTGGTTAATTAACCATGGGGCGATGATAGATTGCCTAAATAACAGTGTGAATCTTCGAATTTCTAAGAAACCCAAGGTAGTGTTCTACGGTAGTAAATCACCGGGACGCTCTTGTTGTCTAACCATGACACAAGCTAGAAAAGTGTTAAAGAAGGGATGCGAAGGTTACTTGTGCCATGTTGTTGATATCCAACAGTTGGGAGCAATGTTGGAACAGATACCTATAGTCAACGAGTACGTGGATGTATTTTCGAGTGACTTGCCAGGTCTTCCACCTGATAGGGAGACCAAATTTGTTATAGACCTTGCACCAGGGACAGAACCAGTTTCGAAGGTACCATATCGTATGGCGCCAGTGGAGTTAAAGGAGTTGATGATTCAGTTGCAAGAACTGTGGGACAAGAAGTATATTCAACCGAGTGTTTCTCCATGGGGAGCGCCGATATTGTTTGTAAAGAAAAAGGATGAATTGTTGAGGCTTTGTATCGACTACCGAGAGTTGAACAAACTAACGATAAAGAATAAGTACCCATTGCCTAGGATCGATGATCTCTTTGATCAGTTGAGAGGGGAAAAATATTTTTTGAAGATAGATTTACGTACAGAGTATCACCAGTTGAAGGTGAGGGCGGAGGATGTACCTAAGACAGCATTTAGGACTCGTTACGGCCATTACGAGTTCTTAGTGATGTCTTTTGGGTTGACGAATGCGCCAGCCGCATTCATGGACATGATGAACCGAGTGTTCAAATAATATTTGGACAAGTTCATCACGGTGTTCATTGATGATATCCTAGTCTATTCCAAGACGAAGGAGGATCATGCTGAATATTTGAGATTAGTGTTGGAGGCACTAAGAAAAGAGAGGTTGTATGCGAAATTCACAAAGTGTGAATTTTGGTTAGAGAGGGTGCAATTTTTGGGGCACGTCATTGACAAGGAAGGAGTTTCAGTGGATCCAGCGAAGGTGGAATCAGTGATGAACTGGGTACAACCGAAAATGTCGACTGAGGTGCGGAGTTTCCTAGGGTTAGCGGGTTACTATCGGAGGTTTATTCAGGACTTCTCGAAGATAGCTACTCCGTTAACCAACTTAACCAGGAAGATGGTGAAATACGTATGTACAGAAAAATGTGAAGACAGCTTTCAAGAGCTGAAGAAGAGGTTAAGTCAAGCCCCTGTATTATCGTTACCGGATGAGACGGGGAATTTCGTAGTGTATAGCGATGCTTCGCATAAAGGATTGGGTTGCGTGCTCATACAGCATGGCAAGGTCATTGCGTATGCATTGAGGCAGTTGAAGGAGTATGAGGGGAATTATCCTACTCATGACCTTGAACTTGTCGCAGTGGTTTTCGCCTTAAAGATTTGGAGGCATTACCTATATGGGGGGAAGTGTGAGATCTACACAGACCATAAAAGTCTAAAGTATATCTTCTCTCAGAAGGAGTTAAATATGAGACAGTACAGATGGTTGGAGTTGATAAAGGATTACGATTGTGAAATCCTGTATCACCCAGTGAAGGCGAATGTGGTGGCCGACGCCTTAAGTAGGAAGGGTCGGGAGAAGCTATCGATGTTAATATCTCAAGATGAGTTGGTTACAGAGATGGCAAGAATGGAATTAGAAGTACGATGTCCAATCAAAGAAGGGGAGAAACTATTTGCAATTGAAGTTCAACCCACAATAGTGGAAAAGGTGAAGGAAGTGCAACTTAGAGCTGATGAATGCGAGCGGATAAGGAAGAAGATTTCAGACGGTATCGAAATAGTGTACAGTCTTGATAACGAAGGGTTATTGAGATTTAAAGGAAGAATTTGGGTTCCGTGTGAGCCAGAGTTAAAAGAGGAGATAATGGATGAAGCTCATCCCTCGAGGTACTCAATTCATCCTGGTAGTACCAAGATGTATCAAGACCTTCGAACCAATTTTTGGTGGTCAAATATGAAGAGGGAGATAGCAGAGTACGTCAGTAGGTGCTTAACTTGTCAAAACGTTAAGGCCGAACATCAACGACCCAGTGGTTTGTTACAATCATTGGAGATTCCGGAGTGGAAATGGGAGCATATCATGATGGACTTTGTGGTGGGACTTCCAACGACGCAGAAAAGATACGACGCTATTTGGGTAATAGTGGATCGTTTGTCGAAGTCGGCTCATTTCTTGCCAATAAGAGTCAGATACAATTTAGACCAGTTAGCTAAGCTTTATGTTAAAGAGATTGTCTCGAGACATGGAGTGCCAGTTTCGATTGTGTCAGATCGAGACCCGCGATTCACTTTGAATTTTTGGAAGAGTTTGCAAGAGTAGATGGGAACACAATTGAGGCTGAGTACGACGTACCATCCACAGACAGATGGACAAAGCGAAAGAACAATTCAGATGCTAGAAAACATGCTAAGGTCTTGTGTTATGGATTTCAAGGGTAGTTGGGACGATCATCTACCATTAGTAAAGTTCGCCTACAACAACAGTTATCACGCTAGTATAGGCATGCCGCCTTACGAAGCGTTATATGGACGGAAGTGTCGAACGCCACTTTGTTGGGATGAAGTGGGAGAGCGTCGAATGTTAGGACCTGAGATGGTACAACAAACGGTGGAAGTAGTTAAGTTAATACGAACGCGGCTGGTAGCAGCTCAGGACAGACAGAAAAAGTATGCCGATTCACATCGGAAGAACAGGGAGTTTGAAGTCGGTTTGTATGCATTCCTGAAGGTGTCACCTTGGAAGGGGAAGATGCATTTTGGGAAAAAGGGAAAGTTAAGCCCTAGGTTCATAGGACCAGTTTGAAATTTTGTGAAGGGTAGGAGAGGTAGCATATGAGATAGCATTACCTCCAGAGTAACGTGTTTCACGCTTCGGTATTATGTCCCTATAAGCCGGATTACAAGCACGTAATCGAGTATGAACCAATTCAAGTCGAGAAAGACTTAACTTATAAGGAGATTCCTATTCAAATTGTTGATAGGAAGGAACAAGTGTTAAGAAACAAAACTATACCTTCGGCGAAGGTGATATGGAGGAACCACAATGCCGAAGAAGCAACGTGGGAACTCGAGGACAAGATGAGGAAGGCTTACCCTCATTTGTTTGATTAACTTGTATGGTAATTCTGGGGACAGAATTCTTATAAGAAGGGGAGAATGTAACGCCCGAGAAAATCGAACGTTTATGTAAATGAATTTTTATTTGATTTACTAAATAAAATTTGGATTATTTGTTTATTAAACTGAGTAAGTAAATTGTAGGTCATTTTATGACCTAGAGAATGCAGAAATGAGTAGGATTCTGACTACGTACTAGGAATAAATTATATGAATTTAGAATACAAAAAAAAAGGTTTTTGAGAATAAAAATATTTTTGAGAAAAGACGAAATAGACACTATTCGACCCTAAGAGTTAGGGTTTGAGACCCTAGGTAATTCCGAGAGTTCGGAATGTCAGAATGACGTTTTGTCGAAAGATTTGACGGTAATATACCGTGAAAAGTTAAGTTAGCCGAGAAAAGTTTTCTCGGGAGGAAAAGTACGGGAATCACTATTCATCCGTTTCTGCTCGGTAATTTATTTTGAAATTTCGAGAAACGTGTAATGATAGGATTTCGATACGAGATGGAATATGTAATAATATTTCATTTATGACTCACGAAGTTTTCGCGTAGGGACTTAAAATCCTAACGGTTAGGAAAAGTGATCTAATGAAATAATTGTTTACGTATAATAATAAATGGTTATTGTACGGAAAGAATACGTGTATAATACGAGGTATTATACAAAAATAATACGGAGAGAATACGAGAATTAATACAACGTATAATATGAATTTTATACGGAGTAAATAATTTAAAATAAAGTGAATTAGAATTAATTGGAATTAAAAGTTGATAAGTTTGACCCGTGGGTCGAACCATTGGGTAAACGGGTGGTTTTAACCCATGGTTCAACCCACAACCCATGTTGGACATGGGGGAACAAGGCCACATGGGAGCATGTGGGAGCACAAGGGGGGACATGGTTGGCCATGTGCTAGCACATGGGCCTTAACTTGGTGGGAAAGAAAGGAGAGGAGGTGGGAATAGGAGAGGAGGTTGGGCCTAAATTACCATCCTACCCTAAGTCTTGCCAACTTCTATAAATATAAAGCTTGCTCTTCATTATTTTGTTGTTTGACAATTCCTCCAACAAAGAGATAGAAAGAGAGAGAAGAAGAAGAAGCTAGATTGAGCTTTACCTAGTTAACTCATCAATCAAGAAGGAAGAAAACCATTAAGTCTCCATACTCACTCCACAAAGAACACAAAAGGTATAACCATAAGAAAGTATATAAGCATCATCGTTTCTTTCAATAACAATTTTGATAGAGAAGTGTTAGAGAAAGCATTAACCCTAAAAAGTTATTAGGATAGCTTAATAGTGAACTAAGAACCTTAACAAGCCATGCATAATGGAAGACTAAGAATTGATTAGGTACTAATAATGGACTTAATGAATTCATAGGAAATGGACTAATAAACATGTGAAAACATGAAAAACTTAAATGTTTTGAATGATTAGAATTAGTAATAATCAACCATGGGATTGATTCCAAGTAGTTTGGAGTAATAATAATGAAGAACGAAGATTCGGCGAAAGTTACGTGATTAGACGATAATCGTCGAAAACGTAAATTTCTCAGATTAGAAGTCAAAAGTCACCGTGAGCATCAAAAACGATGGTTTTCGATTGCAACACGTGAATTTAGGTAAATAAGACTTGCGAGGGAAAGAACGGATTGATTCCGACTTAAAACGAAGATTTAAGCGTCGAACGTTCACGAACGTTTAACGAAAATGTAAAAATGGACTAATCGGCGACTTTCTTGCCAACGGATTTGAAAATGAATTTTGACATGATAGGACGGTAGAGCATGTCGTTTATGAACTTTTGGCTTTGGAACGAACCAATTCCGAGTTATAACGATCAAGTTACGGACTCCAGAATTTCAGAATTTTTAAAGACTTAGAAAATTTTTCTAAGTTGCAGAGCTGGCGCCGCATCGCCAGCCAATAGACTTAAATCCGGCGCCGCAGCGCCACTCCCGAGAGAAAATTCTGGAGAGTAGCGCTGCAGCGCCACTCCAAGAGCAATATCTGGCGCCGCAGCGCCAACATGTGAAAGAAGTTGATATTGTTAATAATTACTTAACCTTTTGCATATCATTAAGGGGCTAGTAAATGATGTAATGTAAACCTTAAACAACATGTTTAAGTAAGAGTTTATGAAAATTAAATGTTAAATAAACCGTAATGAACATTAAATAACTTAAAGAAGTGTTATTAATTTAACATTTTGATTAAGTTATACAAGAAGGAGAAGTTAGGCTATACTTGGTATATCGATGATGAATTCTCATAGGTATGCTTTATGTTATGCTCTGTAGACATTGTAAAGACTGAATAGACTACGTGTAAAGGTTTAGAAGACGCAAAGGTAAGTTTTCTAACTTCGTTCGTACTTTACTATGAATGCAAGTTTTCTAAACTTTTGTCTATACATTATGGTTGGACAAGAGGTCATTATGCATAATTGCTTATGCATGAACTGTTATTGAATAGTCGATGCCATTTGATTCGGCTAGACTGAGATTTAGCATATTTTGGTGGGTTTTCCACAAATCTTTCCAAAATATATATAATGTTATGATCCTATGCCAATTTCTTGGTAAAGATTCTTAGGTAAACCTGAGTATGAATAAAACAAAGGTTTTAAACGTCGTTAATTCGACAGGCACGTGAGGTTGCCACCAATTAAAAGTAAACACGTTTAATGTATGAGTGTTAATCAACATAGAGTACTACAGGCTGATCACCTGGATGTGCTCGTAAGCTATATCAAACTTACGGCCTTCGTGTCGGGTTGTTCCTTTCATGAATGAGAACTAAAATATATGGTTCATGGTCGTTGACCAAGATGGATTCCGAAGAGGCTATAAAGTCCTTGGGAATGGTTTTAAAGGAATCAAAACGATATTTTGATTATTCTTAAGTACTTCATAACTATTGTACAGTTATTGAAGACCAAGGAATATGATTCTTGATTTTGTGGTTTCAAGATACACTCTTTAACTTGCTGAGCTGTTTATGCTCATTCTTCCTTAAAACTAAATGATTTCAGCTAAGAACGAACGGACTGAAGGATCCGGTAAAGACAAAGGCAAGTCCAAGCTGGACAAGTAGTGACCTTTGTAATAGTATAGTATTGGTATTGTATTTAGTAATATTATGACACATAACAATGTATTGGTTATGAATACTTGAGAAGGAATTTAATAGAATGTAATAATTAGTAAACTTATGCATTGATATTGATGTCCTCAATTGAATGTATGAGTATATTGTAGCACCGTGTAGCACCATGTCTTAGGTTTAAAGGTACCCAGATTTTCGGGCGTCACAGGTACCCCAGTACGCCGCAAAGTTTAACGAGCTGGCGAGGTTCACGCCTCATCAGGTCGACACTAAGGAGAGGAAGACGAGGAGGTTCGAGCAGGGCCTCAAACCATGGTTATACAGTAGACTTTTGGTGTTGCAGACGAATAGCTTCGCTTCTCTTCTGGAGAAAGCTATAATCATTGAGTGAGGAAATAAAGCCCTGATGAAATTTAACGAGGATAAGAAGAAGAAGAATGAAGGAGGAAATCGAGGGGAAGGTAGTAGCAGCGGTGGTACAATTAAAAGGAAGTGGAACAACAACAACAACAATAATAATTTCAACCCGGGAAACTATGGTGGCAAGCCAGGAGAAACAAAGAAGAGAACTGAGGCATGCAAGGAGTGTGGGAAGAATCACTCGGGTGCATGTGTAAAAGGGAAGAATGTTTGTTTCAATTATGGGCAGGAAAGGCATATTTCTCCCAATTGCTCTGCACCAAAGAGGAATGGATGCTTCAACTGCGGAGCATTGGATCATCAGGAAAGGAATTGCCCAAAGAAGAATTCAGGAGGAGGAAATGGAGGAAGGGGATCAAGCGGTGGAAATCTCACAACTACTAGACCACCAACTCAGAATTAACCAACAGCAAGGACATTCAACATGACAGTTCAGGATGCGATTGTATCAAAAGACGTGATTTCAGGTATCATTCTGATCAATGATATATCTGCATATGTATTATTTGATTCGGGTGCTACTTGTTCCTTCGTATCGCATGAATTCTCTAAGCGGTTAAACTTACCCTAGGAAGACTTAGAATATCCTATGAACATAGAAGTTGCGAATAAGGAAATAATTCCCATTAGCCATATTCATAGGAATTGTTGTGTAGATATCAGGGGGTATAAGTTACCTGTGGATTTAATTCCGATTCAATTAGGAGAATTTGATGCAATTCTAGGAATGGATTGGTTATTTAACCATGGGGCAATAATAGATTGTCAAAAGAAATGTATAAACCTTCAGATTCCAAACCAGTCTAAGGTAGTGTTCTATGGTAGTAAGTCGCCAAGACACTCGAGCTGTCTGACGATGATGCAAGCTAAGAAGTTGTTAAGAAAAGGATGTGTAGGTTATTTGGCCCATATCGTCGATACACAGAATGTGACAACCCGGATTTTTAAGAATTTATAAATGAGAATTTAATAAATAAAATTCTTTTTTTAAGATATTTCGAGTACGAGTATGTGTATATGTGTTATATATTGTGAAATATGTGATTTGGTGTGAAGAGAATTTTAATATTTATTGAATTAAATAAATATTTTAATTTATTTATTGAGTAAAATAAATAAATTATGTGATTGTGGTGAAGTAATTTAATTAAGTGTAACATATTTATTAAATGAATATTTCATATTTAATTTAATATGTAATAATTTTATGTTATAGTTCTAATTTAATTGGGATAATTAAATTAGATGAAGCTATGTGGTAATTGTTACATGAAATTATAATTAGCGAGTAATTATAATTATGTGGCAATTTTTATATGATTAATTGATGTTAACTTTTAATTAATTAAATTAGAATATTAATATTTAATTAATTAAAGTATAACATTAAAAATATGTGTTAAAGGATTTATTAAAAGAGTTTTTAAAATCGTTTTCCCAAACAAGGCCCTTGCACCCGTTTTAAATCCGTTTTGCCAAACGGGGCCTTAACTACTAAAAATCTGTTTTTAAAAATAATGTTGTTTTGCCAAACAAGCCTTAAGGCTTTTAAACTTCAAATTTTGTAACTTATATATTAATTGGTAATTAATATATGATATAAGTATAGGTGTTAATAGCTGACATTTATGTATATTGTATATGTATAATATATCTATATGTCAGTTTATGTTTTGTAAAACTACGTTAGTTTAGAAAGAACAAAACAAAGAGTTAGACAGAGAGATAAACAAAGAAGAAAATACAGAGAAGTTAGAGAGAAAAGAAGAAAGAATAAGGAGAAAGAAAGAGGATGAGTTGAAGAGTCAACAAAGAAATCATCATCTCCTTCTTCCTTACAACTCATACGGGTATAATTGCTATCCTTGTAGTTTTTAGAATTTTATGTTCTTCATTTTTTATTTCTCTATAAATTGAGTTTTATGAAGTTAATGTAAACATAGAATTGTATGTGTGAATTGTGCTATATCATGTTCATATAGGAATGGTATGATGATCTAAGTGCGTTAATTCATGAATATATGATGAACATGAGGAATTCATGTTCATCAAAAGTCACAGTAAAGTATTTTGAAAAATATATATAGTTCTTTTTAAAATCAAAATTTCATGGTTGATTGTTAGTTGTTGTTCAAATTGATGTTAGATGATGATAACATGTTTAAAAACGAAATCAACGCATGTGTTATGGATTGAATTGGTTGGAAATTAAATCCATGACGAATTATTTTGTTAAATGTATGAGTTTTATGAAAATAGCAAAATTTGGTTTTTTTAAAACCTTTGATTCTTGTTGCTTAGAATGATTTCTATGATTAGAATCATGTTATACATGTGTATGGTTGCATATATGTACTTTACATTGTCTGAGTAATTTGAAATTGCCGATTTTTGGAGTATTGGGGAAGAACAGTGAAGCAGAGAAGCCGTCTTCACTGTTTCTGTCCGCGTTACGGCGCAGCTGCGCCGGTAACACAGACAGAAACGGCGCAGCTACGCCTGCTGAACTTCCTGACTCGAGCACCAGTGCAGTTGCGCCGGTGCTAAGGCTTAAGGTAGCGCAGCTGCGCCAGACCCTGAGCAGAGGCAGTTTTCTTTAATTATTTATTCAATTTTAAAAACCCAATTTGAATCGTTTGATTGTTTCAATGATAATGGTTATGTGTTAGACATGTAACAAATTTCTATAACATATTCTTAATATATATTTGATGATTTCAAATTTAAAAGAAAGAAGGTTGTGAAAACCTTAAATTATTATTTGATTTATTTTAATTAAATTGAATGTTTAACTTAAATTATAATTTGTTTGGTTATAATTTAATTAATATAATATGTAATTATAATTTGGATAATATAATTAGAGTAAAGGTTTAATTTAAACTATAAATTGTTAAATTATAATGAATATTATTTAATTAATCAAAGTAAATGTTAATTGAAATTATAATATGTGTAATTATAATTTAATAAATGCATGATGTAGTTGATTAATTATAAATTATAATTTGATTAATTATAATTTAATTAATATAAGATGTAATTATAATTTGATTAATTATAATTAAAGTGAATGTTTAAATTATAATTAGTTTAATTATAATTTAATATGATGACATAATTATTATTTGATTTAATTATGTGAGCATGTAATATGATTATGTGATGTGATAAATTATGTGATAATTAATTTATATTAATTAATTATGCATATAAGTTTGACAGTGTGTGTTAAACGAATAAATGGGAGAGAACTATGAAGTGTAAAGTAGAATTTACTTAAGCGTTTGGTAAGCGTCGCTAAGTGACTAATAGTTGATGTGTATGGTAATACGTTGTGAACTTGATGATGAACTGTTTTAAATTGTATTTCAAACAGCATGACATGTTCTATATGTTGTAAGCATTAAATGTTAAAGTCAATTTATGACTACATTGAGTGATTAAAGACTGTTGATTGAGTAAGGAACTCAATCTTTATATTTGTTATGTGAATTAAAGCATTTATGCTATGTTACTCTATTGATTATGAGATGTATGTTGAGTATGTTATTTATGTGCTACGTGATTCATGAATGCTGTTAGATCTTGCTGAGCTGTCGAGCTCACTTTTGCAAATAACCACTTTTGCAGGTCAAGGATGCAAGGTAATGATACGTGCTAGTTGAATGTTAAAATCAATAGTGATGCAAGAAATTATTTATTTTAGATGAGTAATGTATTTGTTTCCTTAATTGTAATATAATTGTTGAGTTATAAGTTGAGCTATTCGATGTATAGGGGATATTGCTTTATGATGTAAGACTTTGTATAGTAACTTCGATGAAGCGATTTATGTAATAATTTGAATCAAAGATATGTAATGGTAAAGGTTGTGATTCAGGGCAATAAAGAAAGAAATATATAAAAAATTTAATTATTCCGCATTTTTAGTGATTGTATCATCGAATAATTATGTAAAATTAGAAGTTCGATGTATTGTTAACGGCCAAGATTGAGAGTCAAATTGTATGAATTTTAGGGTCGTTACAGTTGGTATCAAAGCTGATAGGTTATACACCTTAGGTAAGAGTACCTTAGGCTATGACCTTAGGTTATAAGAAGTTAATTTTAAGTTACGTATAATGAAAAGGTGATTCTTTTAACATACGTAGAAGTATAGGATGAGTTAAGTCCTAAAAATATTATAAGAAGAAGATGAGAATGACGCGGAGTAAACTCGAATAAAATATTGAGCTATATGAATGGAATTAGAAATTCTTAAAAGAAGAGTTGTTAAATAAACAAGAAGATTCAAAGAAGAATTTTGAAGAGATATGAAGATAAGAATCAGGAGTTACCTAACTCCAATAATCAAGATGGCGAATAATGATGAATAGACAAAGTCTATAAGATTAAAAGCATAAAAGAAATCATGATATGATATGATGAATGGTAAAGATAAGAAGTTTTTAAAACAAAACGATAATGAGATAAGAAAAAAATCATAAAGGAGATGATTATAGAATAAGATCACGGCGTGATCTTTTAAAGTTGTAAAAGACAGATGGTCTGTAATAATTGAATAATTATAGTTTGTGACTATAATGAGAATGTACTATGATATAGTACGAGATTAACTCACGAGGAGTTATAAATGATGAGATACAGAAAGTCTATATCGAGTATAGGACGAGAAGTTATGTGTAAGATAGAGTTAAGTGAGATTTCAACTGAGGACTCATGTGGTGGTTGAGTTGTACAAACCTTGTATAGGCAGGGGTTTTTTGCTTACCCTTGGATTATCATATTGATAATCATTGGAATGTTGGTGTCGCACTATCGATATATATATGACAAGAAAGTGATTTTATTTTCATATTTATATTTGATATTTAGAAATAATAGAAAGTTAGTAAGATGATATTGAGATTAGATTAGATGATATTAAGGTTAGGTGGGAGTTCTTAAAACTTATACTTATGGTGAGTTCGTGACTCGTAATCGTATGTATGTTTTTGAACCCCTAAGCATATGGACAGTCCCTGATCAGTTCTTTGACTACGTATTGCTAGGATAAGTTCTTAAACTCATATTATTATGGAAAGTTCCTGAACTTCCAAAGTGTGGTAATTTTGATGAACTATACTGGGTATAGAAAGGTCACTACAAGGAAACAGGGCATTTGCGACGGAGGCATTAACGACGGCAGTACGGCCGTCACTAATGACCTCATTCTCGACGACTTAGCTATCACCAGTAAGTCCCGTCGCGAATAGCCTTTGCCGAGTCTAATTTTGGTGCAAATTTTTTAGCGGGAGAGGGAAACCCATAGGCGACCACCCAAAACGTGACGGTCGATGACATTGCCGTCGTAATAGAGTCATTATCGATGGGGGTATTCGCGACGGCTATGCCATTGAGAATGAGGCTGTTTTTAAAGCCCTAGGCTTGACGGGAACGACTACTTTCTTTCCCTTTTTTTAATTTTCCCTCCTGCTGCCGATAGCTCCCCTGCCACCTCCGGTGACCCTCCCTCTCCTACCACCTCCAGCGACCCTCCCCCTCCTGCAATACTCCGGCCACCCTCCCCCTCCCTTCTGTGGTCCGGCGTCCCCCCCTCCTGCCATACTTCCGATCGACCCCCCCCCTAATCTCCGGCTAGTTCGCCGCTGTGCACTGCCCAGGTTCCTAATCTCTTGCCGTTGATTCTACAGTTGTTCTACACTTCATTTTGGTAAATTTTTAAGTTCCATTTAACACTTCTATATATATGTATATATATGTTTAAATATATATATTAGTTTGAAAAGGTATTTGGAACCTCTTGATTTTATCTGTCGCCACTTATGTTGAAGTATAAATGTATTAGATTCGATTGTTTAATTCAGATGTGTTTGGTCTGTTTGGGTAGTCATATTTTGGGGTTTTTGAACAGTTTACGTATATCACATGTGGAACTCTGTTTTGGTACTCTATTTTATTGGATTAAATGTTTTTGTTTATGGAGTGAATATAGCACATGTGGGGCTGTTTGTTTATGGAGTGAATATAGTGCGATAACTATTTTGGTTTCTTTTCATAAATGATAGTACTTTGATTTATTTTGATGGTTGCTAGTCCGGTGATGATTAATATGTAGTTATAGTATATTATATTTTGTTTTTGATAATAAAGAAGAATATAACTTATTTGAAGGCAATAGAAGGAGATGTTGCCCAAGTAACATGGTGATTTATATGGGGTCAATGAAGCCTATGCATTCTCCCTTCGTTTTAGAATTAGTTGATTAAATGAATTATTTGATTTTAGTTATTATTGTCAATTGTAGTTTTCAATTTGATGGAGGAATGTCTTGAAGGCAATGGACTATGTACTTCTTGTAGTTTTCAATATGATGGAGGAATGTCTTGAAGGCGTGAATTGATTTTCGGTGGGATTTTGATTTTGTTTCAGGACTTTTATCACTTTTTTACTAAAAGAAAACACTCCCTTCAATAATATTTGAGTATATAGGATGAAATTCTCAAACCCATTTGAGAAGATTGTTCCAGCTTGGAACTTTATCAAACAAGTCCATGGTTGCCTTCGCTCCATGATAAGACCGTCAACATTTAAATTGATCTCCTCTCTCGTCATCTCCATCACTTGAATACCAATCAAATATAGCAATTCTTTTTGCTTTTCTTCCAATCCAAACAGAAAATAAAGATGGCCAGAGAAATTCTTACTTACAGAGGGAGGAAGGGAGGGGAGAAGCAACAATATTGAACAGTGAGAGCTGAGATGTTGAAGGGGCAATGAAAAGGGAGAACAGTGAACAATATGTAATAATGAGAACACTGCTTGTAATGTCATAATGACGTGAACAATATGTGGTTTCATTATCGTTGCATACACTGCTTGTAATGTCATTAAGACGATTGTTCCAAAAATGGTGGTTCAGTTCAAGAATTCACTACTTGTAATGGAGGGGAATAAAAGAACAAATGAGAAATTTTAAACATAGTCATTTTTTTGGTTCTCAATAATCCCGTCTTGATTAGTAAGTAAACATGAGCCTATGTATCTAATCATATAGTATTTCCACTATCTACGCCAAAAACTGTTAGACATAGTCATTTTGTTGATCAAGATAAATCACAACTACAGACATGCAAATTTTGTTTATCTAACTGTTAAACATAGTCTTTTTGCATCTATATCTGCATGTCCTCTCTTGACATACAGACTTGATTGTGTTTGTCTAACTTTCCAGATATATAGCAGACAGTTGACCAAGATGTCTGTTGATCGAAGTTGGATGGAACGTAGGGTAGCCAATGATAAGAGTGGGCTTAGCTCTGAGTACCGTAGTGGGGTTGAACAGTTTCTCAATTTCGCGTTTGAGCAAGTCAGCGACGATGAGATCAGATGTCCTTGTAAGAGATGTGTGAATGAAGTGTGGAAGGAAAGGAATGATGTCATGTGCGACTTATTTGCGTATGGGTTCAAGCAAGGTTATACGATATGGATCTATCATGGGGAATGGTTGGATGAACATGAATTAGAACCAGAATCCAGAGGTGACTAAACCTTTGACTGTACTAACATAATAGTCGAAGTTACTGGTTCATACTTCCAGTGGAATACAGATAAGGATGACGGTAGCATTGAGCAAGAGCCGAATGACGGGGCTAAGGGTTTCTATGAGTTATTGCAGGAATCAACGACGCCATTGTATAACGGGCACGAAAAGCACACCGTCTTATCTGCAGTGACTAAGTTTTTACACTTCAAGAACGAGCATGACTGTAGCGAAAGAGGTTTTAATGAACTGCTAAACATTATGAAGGAGTGCTTACCTGCAGGTAATAAGTTATCAGAGTCGTACTATGATGTGAAGAAAATGGTCAAAAGGCTCAATCTAGGGTATAAGAAGATTGATGCTTGTGAGAATGACTGTATGTTGTATTACGGTGATATCAATAAAGATAAGAGGTCATGTGATAGTTGCGGTACAAGTAGATACTGTGAACAGCGCAAGAAAGAGGGAAAAGACGTTCCGAGAAAGATCTTACGTTACTTTCCCAGTGCGTCAAGGCTTCAGCGATTGTTCATGTCAACACATACCGTCGAGGATATGAGGTGTCACTCTACACGGGACATAGTCGAAGGTCAACTGACGCACCAGACAGATGGGCTTGAGTGGAAAATTTTGATAAAAAGCACCCCTCGTTTGCTGAAGAGGTTTGCAATGTTAGGCTTGGAATTGCTACGGATGGGTTTAATCCGTTTAATGGGCCTTACACAAAGCCCTACTCAACTTGGCCGGTGATTATTGTTGTGTATAACCTTCCGCCTTCGATGTGCATGAAAGATCCCTACATGTTCATGCCTTTACTGATTCCGGGTGATAAGAGTCCAAGTAAAGACATCAATGTATACCTCAGGCCGTTAGTTGATGAGTTGAAGATGTTATGGGAAAAAGGGGTTCAAACTTATGATGTATCTCTTAAGAAGAACTTTGACATGAGGGCAGCTTTATTGTGGACAATAAATGACTTCCCGGCGTTAGGAATGATCAGTGGATGGTCGACTCACGGGGGCTTGTCATGTCCCGTGTGTATGGGGTCAGTTAAAGCTATGCGGCTCAAACATAGGGGAAAAATGAGTTTCTTTGCAGCATCCAGACAGTTTTTGCTGATTGAACATCGTTATCGATGGATGAGTAGACAATTCAATCAAAAAATAGAGAAACGTCAAGTGTCTGGCCGTCTTTCTGGGACAGCAGTGTTGAGTTGGATTAGTCATTTGAAGTTTCCACCTCCGGGGAAGAGTCACAGATTAGAGCGAGCTTATGGTTACGGCAAGGTTCACAACTGGACACACGGATCCATGTTCCTTGACCTGCCTTATTGGGCTACACTCTGCATCCGTCATTGTTTAGATCCCAAGCATACTGAGAAGAATGTATTTGATAACATTTTTTATATAGTCCTAGATGCCAGCGGTAGAACAAAGGACAACAACAAGTCGAGGCTTGATTTGGTAGAAATGAACATTAGGGAAGATATATGGCTGTATCAGGAGGGTAGTAAGACGGTAATGCCTAAAGCTGATTATACTTTGACCAGGGAATAGTTGATATTGATATGTAATTGGATCAGTGGAATGAAGCTCCCAGATGGATATTCTTCGAATATAGCAAGGTGTTGTAAAGTCGAAGAGCTGAAGTTTCGAGGTCTCAAAAGTCATGATTGTCACGTATTCATGTAAAAGTTGATCCCTGTGGCATTTATCGACTTGTTACTGAAACGTGTGGTTGAAGCACTGACAGAGCTTTCTAATTTCTTCAGAGATCTATGGTTAACGAACCTCCAGCTCAAAGACATAGATAAAATGGAGCCTGAGTTCGAGTCCTGTCTGCCTAACTTACGCAAACGTTGAATAATAGTCGAAAAAGAGGCCAAAACCTGCCTCAATAGTCGAAACGACACGTAAACATAGACAATAACACCGCATAGGCAATAGGCATAGGTTACAAGTGACGGGACTCGATTCCGATATACGAAGCCCGAGTTCGAGTCTCGTCTGCTTAACTTAGGCAAACTTAGAACAATAGTCAAAAAAGAGGCCAAAACCCACCTCGGTCGTCGAAACAACACATAAACATAGACAATAGCACCGCATAGGCAATAGGAGCACATTACAACTGACGGGACTCGATTCTGATATATGGAGCCCGAGTTATCAGCCCGTCTGCCTAACTTAGGCAAACTTAGAAAATAGTCAAAAAAGAGGCCAAACCCACCTCGATCGTTGAAACGACACGCAAACACAGATATAGTACCGCATAGGAAATAGGCACGCGTTACAACTGACAGGACTCGATTCTGATATACGAAGCCCGAGTTCAAGTCCCGTCTGCCTAACTTACGCAAACTTAGAAAAATAATCAAAAAAGAGGCCAAAACCCCCCTCGGTCGTCGAAATAACACGCAAACACAGACATAGCACCGAATAGGCAATAGGCACATATTATAACTAACGGGACTCGATTCCGATATACAGAGCCCAAGTTATCAGCTCATCTACCTAACTTACGCAAACTTAGAACAATAGTCAAAAAAGAGGCCAAAACCTGTCTCGATCATCGAAATGACACGCAAACACAGACATAGGACCAAATAGACAATAGGCATGCGTTACAACTGACAGGACTCGATTCTGATGGAGCCCGAGTTCGAGTCCTGTCTGCCTAACTGACACAATTTTAGAAAAATAGTCAAAAAGAGGCCAAAACCTGCCTCGATCGTCGAAATGACACGCAAACACAGATATAGCACTGAATAGGCAATAGGCACACGTTACAACTAACGGGACTCGATTCTGATATACGGAGCCCGAGTTATCAGCCCGTCTGCCTAACCTACGCAAACTTATAAAAATAGTCGAAAAAGAGGCCAAAACCCGCCTCGGTAGTCGAAACAACACGCAAACACTGACATAGCATCGAATAGGCAATAGGCACACTTTACAACTGACGGGACTCGATTCTGATAGACGGAGCCCGAGTTATCAGCCCGTCTGCCTAACTTATGAAAACTTAGAACAATAGTCAAAAAAGAGGCCAAAACCCGCCTCGGTCATCGAAACGACACGCAAACACAGGCATAGCATCGAATAGACAATAGGCACGCGTTATAGCTGACAAGACTTGATTTTGATATACGGAGCCCGAGTTCGAGTCCTGTATGCCTAACTTACGTAAACTTAGAAAAATAGTCGAAAAAGAAGCCAAAACCCGCCTCAGTCGTCGAAACGACACGCAAACACAAATATAGCACCGAATAGGCAATAGGCACACATTACAACTGACAGAACTCGATTCTGATATACGGAGCCCGAGTTATCAGCCCGTCTGCCTAACTTACGCAAACTTAGAATAATAATCAAAAAAGATAACAAAACCCGCCTCAGTCATCGAAACGACACGCAAATACAGACATAGCACCGAATAGGCAATAGGCACGCGTTACAACTGACTGGACTCGATTCCGATATACGGAGCCCGAATTATCATCCAGTTTGCCTAACTTACGCAAACTTAGAAAAATAGTTAAAAAAGAGATCAAAACCCGCCTCGATCGTCAAAACAACATGCAAACACAGACAATAGCACCGAATAGGCAATAGGAACGCATTACAACTAACGGGACTAGATTCTTATAGACGGAGCCCGAGCTATCAGTCCGTCTGCCTAACTTATGCAAACTTAGAACAACATTCAAAAAAGAGGCCAAAACCAGCCTCGGTCGTCGAAATGACACGCAAACACAGACATATCACCGAATAGGCAATAGGCATGCGTTACAACTGACTGGACTCGATTCTAATATACGGAGCCTGAGTTATCAGCCCGTCTGCCTAACTTACGCAAACTTAGAACAATATTCAAAAAAGAGGCCAAAACCCGCCTCGGTCGTTAAAACGACACGCAAACACAGATAACAGTACCACATAGGCATTAGGCACGCGTTACAACTGACGGGACTCGATTTCGATATACTGAGCCCTAGTTCGAGTCCCATCTCCCTACTTTGTTATAACTTGAAGAACACAAACTAAAATAATGTAAATATGTTTTCATTTCGACTTTTTTATTAATATTTTAATTTTGTAGGGTCTTGTTGACGAGACTCGTGGAGGTGGAGACACTGGTGATGACCGCCGAGCTGATGACTAGCAGCCTCCAGTATAGGGTGATGACCGCCGAGTTGATGACGAGCAGCCTCCTCCAGTACAGGGTGATGACCGCCAAGTTGATGACGAGCAGCCTACAGTACAGCGTGGGATCGACGATGAGACAGGCGACGGGTTTTAGTTAGTTTATGATATATTTTGAGTTTTATGTATGTACTTATACAATTTTTGAGTTGTACAGAAGGCCATTTTTGATCTATTACTATTTGATTGGTGAATTGTATGATATATGATTGTTATTTGATGGTTTTTATAAGTTATAACAGGTATATGTATATATTTGTAAATGAACAGAGAAATTTTTAAATTATAAAAAAAATTAAAAAATATAGGCATTGCCGACGGGGGTAATGGCGACGAGGTTGCCGTCACCAGTGAGCTATAGTGACAGACATGGGCACGGGCATTTGATTCCTTCGATAAAATTTTACAAAGTCATTGCAGACGGCTCCAATATCATTGCCGACAGCTTAGCCGTCGCCAATGAGTGCTAATAAAAAAAATTGTTCAGTCCATACCGACGGACTTGCAGTCACCTGGGCCGTCGCCACTAACCTATTGTCGTCGCCAATAACCCCCGTCGCCCATGACAATGCGATCGACGGCGGCCGATTGGAACCAGGGACAACGACTTGTGAGGCGACGGGAATGGCGATGGTCATTGCCAATGACCTCAATGCCGACGGCACTGTACTCATTGGCGACGACATGGCCCGTCGGTAATGACTGGTTTTTTTGTAGTGGGTTATGGTATAGGAAGCATTGATGTTGTTGAAGATTGATAGAATGTTTAAGTAATGAAACGGTGGAGTAAAGATTTAAATTGATAGAGAAAATTTTGATATTCTAAATCTCCTAGCTTTGCTAGATTTTTGAAATTTATTGACTTCGTGCTGATGTTGCACTTCTGAGTCTTTTGAAAAATATTAAACCAATGAATTTTTAAAACAGTGCTATTATTCACATGTCTATGCTAATTGCTTCAGCTAAACAAAAATGATTTAAAATTTTCAACATGTATTTTATATATTCTATGCATCATTTGATATGATAATCGAGGAAGTCATCAATGCAGTTGAACATAGTGTTGGATGTGATCGTAGGATCGTCAGCCCACTATGGTATGTTGTAGCATGACGACGTCATATAATGACAAAATCCTCAACGTAGCATTACTACGGTACAATATCAGGATATTAAAAAAAATTATTTATTTTTGTTTCTTTAAACTATAAGAAAAAAAATTTATTGAGTTGGTTAAATATATATATATATATATATATATATATATATATATTTCAATTGATGTCCGAATTATTGCTAGAAGTCTATGCTACTTGATTCAGCTAGACAAGTATTGAAAGATGTTTATGAAATGCGAGCGTTCTTGGTCAAACTATGCCAACTCAAATTGTTTGGGTGCGGATTCAGATGTTAAGAAGCTGAGGTGAACAACCCTATAAAAGGGGACATGTTATCGGAGACAATAGTTTCAAGTGTAATGCATATAGTCGTTACGATGTACTACGTTTGTGCACGACATAGGGGTGCGATAGTCTGATCACCTAATGCACCGATCTAGGATGTATAGTGTGAAGTACCGGGGGTGAAGCACTATTAAACCTAAAGATAAGTTCAAGGTCTTGTGACCCCTCTACATGATTTGAGAATATTTTAAATTCCTGAGTTATTTATATCGCTTCCCAATTATTGAACAATTGTGGTAGATTCTTATTATTCTGAAGAAGAATGTGGCAAGAAGGATATTCCTTAGAAAGAAGTAGTTGTAGAACGCAACAATCCAGTGAATAACGATCAACGTAAAATCTATTTTGATAGATTGATATATAAATATTGATATATTAAAATTTTGAGGACGAAATTCTTAGAAGAAGGGGTGAATGTGATAACCCGAATACCCGAATACTTACAAGATAGTGAATTATGAAGTATATGAATTCGACGAGTAGAGTATATGGCAATGATCCTTAGAAAGGAAATGAATAGGTTAAAGAATATATAATATTTGATATATTTGTGTTTAATTGAAGGTTATGTAATAAAACCTAACATTTGTTAAAGAAATGAATAGAGTAGTATATATATATAACTTCTGTTGAGATAATGTGTTGAAGTTATTTAACAATAAAATTATGAGGAAATTGGTGTAAATCGAGTAAGAGAGGTTTCATTGATTCCGAGGACGGAATCCTTATAAGGAGGGAAGGATGTGACAACCCGAATTTTTAAGAATTTATAAATGAGAATTTAATAAATAAAATTCTTATTTTAAGATGTTTCGAGTACGAGTATGTGTATATGTGTTATATATTGTGAAATATGTGATTTGATGTGAAGAGAATTTTAATATTTATTGAATTAAATAAATATTTTAATTTATTTATTATGTGAAATAAATAAATTATGTGATTGTGGTGAAGTAATTTAATTAAGTGTAACATATTAATTAAATAAATATTTCATATTTAATTTAATATGTAATGATTTTATGTTATAGTTCTAATTTAATTGGGATAATTAAATTAGATAAAGTTATGTGGTAATTGTTACATGAAATTATAATTAGCGAGTAATTATAATTATGTGATAATTTTTATGTGATTAATTGATGTTAACTTTTAATTAATTAAATTAGAATATTAATATTTAATTAATTAAAGTATAACATTAAAAATATGTGTTAAAGAATTTATTAAAAGAATTAAAAGAGTTTTAACAACTGTTTTCCCAAACAAGGCCCTTGCATTTTAAATCCGTTTTGCCAAACAGGGCCTTAACTACTAAAAACCTGTTTTTAAAAATAATGTTGTTTTGCCAAACAAGCCTTAGGGCTTTTAAACTTCAAATTTTGTAACTTGTATATTAATTGGTAATTAATATATGATATAAGTATAGGTGTTAAAAGCTGACATTTATGTATATTGTATATGTATAATATATCTATATGTTAATTTATATTTTGTAAAACTACGTTAGTTTATATTTTGTAAAACTACGTTAGTTTAGAAAGAACAAAACAAAGTGTTAGACAAAGAGATAAACAAAGAAGAAAATACAGAGAAGTTAGAGAGAAAAGAAGAAAGAATAAGGAGAAAGAAAGAGGATGAGTTGAAGACTCAATAAAAAAATCATCATCTCCTTCTTCCTCACAACTCATAAGGGTATAATTGCTAACCTTGAAGTTATTTAACAATAAAATTATGAGAAAATTGGTGTAAACCGAGTAAGAGAGGTTTCGTTGATTCCGAGGACGGAATCCTTATAAAGAGGGAAGGATGTGACAACCTGAATTTTTAAGAATTTATAAATGAGAATTTAATAGATAAAATTCTTATTTTACAATGTTTCGAGTACGAGTATGTGTATGTGTTGTATATTGTGAAATATGTGATTTGGTGTGAAGAGAATTTTAATATTTATTAAATTAAATAAATATTGTAATTTATTTATTGAGTGAAATAAATAAATTATGTGATTGTGGAGAAGTAATTTAATTAAGTGTAACATATTAATTAAATGAATATTTCATATTTAATTTAATGTGTAATTATTTTATGTTATAGTTCTAATTTAATTGGGATAATTAAATTAGATGAAGGCTGTGTGATAATTGTTACATGAAATTATAATTAGCGAGTAATTATAATTATGTGGTAATTTTTTTGTGATTAATTGATTTAACTTTTAATTAATTAAATTAAAATATTAATATTTAATTAATTAAAGTATAACATTAAAAATATGTGTTAAAGGATTTATTAAAAGAGTTTTTAAAATCGTTTTCCCAAACAAGGCCCTTGCACCCGTTTTAAATCCGTTTTGCCAAACGGGGCCTTAACTACTAAAAACCTGTTTTTAAAAATAATGTTGTTTTGCCAAACAAGCCTTAGGGCTTTTAAAATTCAAGTTTTGTAACTTATATATTAATTGGTAATTAATATATGATATAAGTATAGGTGTTAATAGCTGACATTTATGTATATTGTATATGTATAATATAACTATATGTCAGTTTGTGTTTTGTAAAACTACGTTATTTTAGAAAGAACAAAACAAAGAGTTAGACAGAGAGAAAAACAAAGAAGAAAATACAGAGAAGTTAGAGAGAAAAGAAGAAAGAATAAGGAGAAAGAAAGAGGATGAGTTGAAGAGTCAACAAAGAAATCATCATCTCCTTCTTCCTCACAACTCATACGGGTATAATTGCTATCCTTGTAGTTTTTAGAATTTTATGTTCTTCATTATTTATTTCTCTATAAATTGAGTTTTATGAAGTTAATGTAAACATAGAATTGTATGTGTGAATTGTGCTATAACATGTTCATATAGGAATGGTATGATGATCTAAGTGAGTTAATTCATGAATATATGATGAACATGAGGAATTCATGTTCATCAAAAGTCACAATAAGTATTTTGAAATATATATATAATTTCTTTTAAAATCAAATTTCCATAGTTGATTGTTAGTTGTTGTTCAAATTGATGTTAGATGATGATAACATGTTTAAAAACGAAATCAATGCATGTGTTATGAATTGAATTGGTTGGAAATTAAGTCCATGACGAATTATTTTGTTAAATGTATGAGTTTTATGTAAATAGCAAAATTTAATTTTTTTAAAACCTTTGACTTGTTGCTTACATGATTTCTGTGATTAGAATCATGTTATATATGTGTATGGTTGCATATATGTACTTTACATTGTCTGAGTAATTTGGAATTTCCGATTTTTGGAGTATTGGGGAAGAACAGTGAAGCAGAGAAGCCGTCTGCACTGTTTCTGTCCGCGTTACGGCGCAGCTGCGCCGGTAACACAGGCAGAAATGGCGCAGCTGCGCCTACTGAACTTCTTGACTCGAGCACCAGTGCAGCTGCGCCGATGCCAAGGCTTAAGGTAGCGCAGCTGCGCCAAACCCTGAGCAGAGGCAGTTTTCTTTAATTATTTATTCAATTTTAAAAACCCAAGTTGAATCGTTTGATTGTTTCAATGATAATAGTTATGTGTTAGACATGTAACAAATTTCTATAACATATTCTTAATATATACTTGATTATTTCAAATTTAAAAGAAAGAAGGTTGTGAAAATCTTAAATTATTATTTGATTTATTTTAATTAAATTGAATGTTTAACTTAAATTATAATTTATTTGGTTATAATTTAATTAATATAATATGTAATTATAATTTGGATAATATAATTAGAGTAAATGTTTAATTTAAACTATAAATTGTTAAATTATAATGAATATTATTTGATTAATCAAAGTAAATGTTAATTGAAATTATAATATATGTAATTATAATTTAATAAATGCATAATGTAGTTGATTAATTATAAATTATAATGTGATTAATTATAATTTAATTAATATAAGATGTAATTATAATTTGATTAATTATAATTAAAGTGAATGTTTAAATTATAATTAGTTTAATTATAATTTAATATGAGTACATAATTATTATTTGATTTAATTATGTGAGCATGTAATATGATTATGTGATGTGATAAATTATGTGATAATTAATTTATATTAATTAATTATGCATATAAGTTTGATAGTGTGTGTTAAACGAATAAATGGGAGAGAACTATGAAGTGTAAAGTAGAATTTACTTAAGCGTTTGGTAAGCGTCGCTAAGTGACTAATAGTTGATGTGTATGTTAATACGTTGTGTAGGATTCATGAAATACAGATAATTATAAGCTGTTTTTCAGTAATTGGTAATCTACGAGCTAGGCAAGTCTTTCAGTTCCTATTTTTTATGTGAACTTGATGATGAACTGTTTTAAATTGTATTTCAAAGAGCATGATATGTTATATATGTTGTAAGCATTAAATGTTAAAGTCAATTTATAACTACATTAAGTGATTAAAGACTATTGATTGAGTAAGGAACTCAATCTTTATATTTGTTATGTGAATTAAAGCATGTATGCTATGTTACTCTGCTGATTATGAGATGTATGTTGAGCATGTTATTTATGTGCTATGTGATGCATGAAAGTTGTTAGATCTTGCTGAGCTGTCGAGCTCACTCTTGCAAATAACCACTTTTGCAGGTCAAGGATGCAAGGTAATGATACGTGCTAGTTGAATGTTAAGATCAATAGTGATGCAAGAAATTATTTATTCTAGATGAGTAATGTATTTGTTTCCATAATTGTAACATAATTGTTGAGTTGTAAGTTGAGCTATCCGATGTATAAGGGATATTGCTTTATGATGTAAGACTTTGTATAATAACTTTGATGAAGCGATTTATGTAATAATTTGAATCAAAGATATGTAATGGTAAAGGTTGTGATTCAGGGAAATAAAGAAAGAAATATATAAAAAAATTAATTATTCCGCATTTTTAGTGATTGTATCATCGAATAATGATGTAAAGTTAGAAGTTTGATGAATTGTTAACGGCCAAGATTGAGAGTCGAATTGTATGACATTTTGGGGTCGTTACACAGAAACTGGGGGTAGAGATGGGACAGATACCAGTAGTAAATGAATTTTCAGATGTATTTCCGGTGGATTTGCCAGGTCTTCCGCCAGATAGGGAGTTCGAATTCGTCATAGATTTAGTACCGAGAACGACACCAATTTTGAAAGCCCCATACAAAATGGCACCGGTGGAGATGAAGGAGCTGATGGTACAGTTGCAGGAATTATTGGATAGAAAGTATATTCAACCGAGTGTGTCTCCTTGGGGAGCACCAGTTTTATTTGTGAAAAAGAAGGACGGATCGTTAAGACTTTGTATCGACTATCGGGAGTTGAACAAAGTGACGATCAAGAACAAGTACCCATTACCTAGGATAGATGATCTGTTCGATCAGTTGAAGGGAGCGAAATATTTTTCCTAAATTGACTTGAGGACAGGGTATCACTAGTTGAAGGTGAGGAAGGAAGATGTACCTAAGACAGCGTTCAGGACTCGTTACGGCCACTACGAGTTCCTGGTGATGTCATTTGGGTTAACGAACGCGCCAACAGCATTTATGGACATGATGAACCGGGTATTCAAGTAATACTTAGATAAATTCGTAGTTGTGTTCATAGATGATATCCTGATCTATTCCAAGACTCAGGAAGATCATGCTGAACATTTAAGAGTGGTGTTGGAGGCGTTGAGAAAGGATAAGTTATACGCAAAATTTTTGAAGTGTGAGTTCTGGTTAGAAAGAGTTCAATTTCCGGGGCACGTGATCAGCAAGAACGAAATCTCTGTGGATCCACCAAAGGTGGAAGCAGTACGAAATTGGGAACAACCGAAGACACAGACAGAAGTAAGAAGTTTTTTAGGATTGGCAGGCTATTACAGAAGGTTTATTCAAGATTTTTCGACAATAGCAGGAACTTTGACTAATCTAACGAAGAAGTTGGTAAAATTTGTGTGGACGGAGAAGTGCGAAGAAAGTTTTCAGGAACTAAAGAAAAGATTGAGTGAAACGCCAGTGTTGTCTTTACCAGACGATACGGGTGATTTTGTGGTTTATAGTGATGCGTCGCATAAAGGACTTGGTTGTGTGCTTATGCAACATGGTAAAGTTATTGCGTATGCATCGCGTCAGTTAAAGGATTACAAAAAGGATATCCTACCCATGACCTGGAATTGGCAACGATAGTATTTGCCCTAAAAATATGGAGACACTATTTATATGGTGTAAAGTGTGAAATATACACGGACCATAAAAGTCTAAAGTAATCTTCACGTAGAAGGAGTTAAATATGCGACAGAGGATATGGTTGGAACTAATAAAGGATTACGATTGTGAAATCTTATATCATTCGGGGAAAGCTAACGTGGTAGCAGATGCGCTAAGCAGGAAGGGTAGTGGTAAGTTAACAGTGATAACAACTCAGGAGGAGTTAGTTAAGGAGATGGCTATATTGGAACTCGAGATAAAGAGTCCGAGGGAGTCAGATGAGAAATTGTTCACAATAGAGGCTCATCCGACTCTATTGGACAAAATGAAGGAAGCACAAAGCAGCGATGAAGAATGTGAGAAGGTGAGAAAAAGAATTTTAGATGAGGAAGAGCTTAAATTCAGTGTGGATGGTGATGGATTATTAAGATTCAAGAAGAGAATTTGGGTACCAGCAATATCTAAATTAAAAGAAGAAATTTTGCAGGAAGCTCATAGTTCAAGTTACTCAATCCACCCGGGAAGCACAAAGATGTACCAGGATCTTCGCCAACATTATTGGTGGCCCAATATGAAGAGAGAGGTCGCAGAGTGCGTCAGCAGGTGTTTAGCATGCTAGAGAGTCAAGCCAGAACATCAGAAATCGAGCGGGTTACTTCAACATCTAGAAATTATAGAATGGAAGTGGGAGCATATTACGATGGACTTCGTGGTAGGACTTCCAATTACACAGAAGGGTTACAATGTAGTATGGGTGATCGTTGATCGATTGACCGAGTCAGTGCATTTCTTGCCAATCAAGATCAGATACAACTTGGATCAGTTGGCAAAACTTTACGTCAAAGAAATCGTCTCTAGGCACGGAGTACCGATATCAATTGTGTCAGATCGTGATCCGCGGTTCATAGCAAATTTCTGGAAAAGCTTTCAACAGCGCATGGGGAACGCAACTGAGGTTGAGCACTGCTTATCATCCTCAGACAGATGGGCAGAGCGAGAGAACTATTCAAACGCTAGAGGACATGCTGAGAGCATGTGTTATGGACTTCAAAGGAAGCTGGAATGACCATCTACTGTTGGTGGAGTTTGCATACAACAACAGTTACCACATGAGCATCGGTATGCCACCTTGTGAAGCTCTATATGGAAGAAAATGCAGAACACCATTGTACTGGGATGAAGTGGGTGAACATCAACTGCTAGGGCCGGAATTGGTGCAGCAAACTGCAGATGTGATCAAAAAGATACGAGCAAGATTAGTGATGGCTCAAGATCGACAGAAGAAATATGCTGATCAACATCGGCAACAACGAGACTTTGACGTCGGCACTTATGTGTTTCTAAAGGTGTCTCCCTGAAAAGGGAAGCTGAGATTTGGGAAGCAAGTACAATTAAGTCCCAGATTTATAGGACCCTTTGAAGTGATAAGGCAATTCGGTGAGGTAGCTTATGAAATAGCTTAACCTTCGAAGTTGGAGCATGTACACAACGTGTTCCATGTGTCAGTTTTACGACCCTATAAACAGGATTACAAGCATGTCATAGAGTATGAACCCATCCAGTTTGAAAAGGACTTAACTTATGAATAGATCCCTGTACAAATAGTTGATAGAAAAGAACAAGTTTTAAGAAATAAGATAATACATTCTGTAAAGGTAGTAGGAGGAACCACAACGTAGAAGAGGCTACGTGGGAACTCGAGGAGAAAATGATGAAAAATTGCCCTAGTCTTTTTGTTTAACTTTGTAATAATTCCGGGAATAGAATCCTTATAAGGGAGGGTGAATGTAATATCCGAGATCGTTATGTAATTTAATAATTATCAATAAACGAATTTATGTGAAACTCTTGTGTAATTTCTATTACTATATGTATATGTACTATACATATAGAAACATATATATTTTATTTGAAGTTATGTGATGAGATGTATTTAAATAGTTGATTTGGATTATTTAACTATTTGAATTTAATAAGTAGTTATTAATTTTATTAATTGCATGGAATGGTATTAAAACTTGAATTTGAGTTCGGAGTGGAATTTGTAGACGCGGACTGTATATTTGAGTCCGGAACGTCGAAATTAGTAATAATAGACTGTAATCACAAAATGTGTCGGGGTTGACTTTTTCGGGTAAAAAGTCAAACTCGAATTTCAGAAGCTATTTTGGCGAAACGAATAATCCCACGACGTTCGGAACGTCGAATTTAGTAAGAATTGATATTAGTATCGAAAAATTTGGTTCCGGAGGGCAAAATGGTCAAATAATTTATTAATTGGTTAAATGATTAAAATAATTACTAAAAGAAACAAAATCTGCATCAGCCAAATTTGGTGGGGCCATGTGACTTTCAATTTGGGACAAATTGGGGAAGGTGTATGGTTTGGCATATGAATTAGCATAGAGGAAGTATTTTATTTTATTTAACTCAAAAATTCTTCATTCCTTAACCCCCCCATCCTCTTTTAATCCTTGAAGAAAAGCTGATGCAAGGGAAATAAAGGATGTAACTGATGATTGGAGATGGAAGAGGTAAGCGAATTAATTGCCAATTTCATCTATATATATCCTTCACCCAAAATGCTATTTCTTTTTGCTAAACAAAAACATCCGAGAGAGAAAAATGAGAGTGAGAGCTTGAGAGACCTTGGAGGATTTCTTGAGATTGCAGAGCCTAAGCAAGCAAGCAAGAAGGAACATTAGATTAATTCAAGCAAGAGGAATTCACCAAAGAGGTAAACCATGAACCCATTTTTATTTTCTTACGAAAAATAGGAGGAAAATGCTTATAGATTATGGTGGATGCTCTGTTTGGATTATGTGTCGTTATATAGTTGTTGTCTGATGATTATAGTATATTAAGAACACAAGTTCTGATTTAAATCATGCCTTACAAGTTCTGAATTTGAAAAATTAGAGTATGCATGGTAATTATTTGATAATATGCCTCTAAGATGCTAAATGAATTAAAACGTGGAAATTTGTTGAAGTTTAATGTTGTAATATGTGTGAACATGTTATATTAGATGATCTGGACAGTACGAACAATTTTGTTGCATGCTAGAATCGAAAACACGGATTTTTGCCAAATTGGATTAAACTAGTGTCTGTGACTTTTTGGATTTTTCGGAGCTTTGAAATTGTACCTTCGGTAATCCATTTGATGTATGTATTAATATTATAAAATACTAGGTAGCATGATGCCTAACTTGACCAAGTTTCAAAGGAAACGGGTTTAAAGTGAGCAAGATGTGATTTTCGAGAGCAAGCATGAAAATAAGAAAAATGTAGATTCTGGGAAATTTCCAGAAATTTCTAAGTCTCAAGACCAGTCGTGCGCGCTTATCTAGGCTCCTGGGTTATGGTCTTATTGTGTTATTTTCATGTATGTAATATTTTTATAAAATACTATGTTGTATGAAGTTTATTGTGTCTGAGTATCATAGTCATATCAGCTGTAGATTAGTGGGAATAAAGTCACAAAAGTGGCTGCAAGAAAAGAAATTTTTCTAGGCAGGATGAATGGCGCAGCTGCGCCATTCATATAGGCTTATTCGGGCACAGCTGCGCCGCATTGGTTCAGGTCTGGGTCGGGTCAGATCCAGGTCGGGTCGGATCTAGGTCGGGTTGGATCCGGGTCGGATCATAAAACTAGTTTTTATTTTTATTTTTTTCCTTTTCTTTTTCTCTTTTAGATTCTAAGATTGAACAATTTTACCTATATGATGCAACATATTATGTGATTAAATTGTATTGATACTAGAATGAGAATTAGATGAATATTCTAATTGAAATGGAAGGAAGCATTTATCCTTAAAATTAGTATTTGAATACTTAGTTGCTTTAATGTGACTTAAATGAATAGGTTACGTGAAGAACTAGTAGATAGCTTTAACTTTAGAAGACTTATCAGGCAAGTTTCTTGACTCTACTTTTTTTTCATTGGGCAAGTTTCTAAACTTTACTCTTTTAATTGAGCAAATATTCTATCTTTATTCACTTATTCAGTGATCGTGAGTTTCTTAATTTGTGCTATTTATTAATATGTACAAGTTTCTTATGACGTAAGTTATACAAATTTGTTGTACAAGCTTTACTGATGATTACTCAATTGTTATTTCAATTGTTATGCTTTAAAGTTCTTATTCATTAATGAACTGCTTTCAAGTATGCTTTCTGGCCTTTTGTTCCGGCCGGATATTATTGATGCGAAACGTTATATTAATTGAACAATTCAAATTCATTGTAGCTATTAAAGTTTACCAATCCAAATTGCTTTGGTACGGTCTTGCATGAACACTAAGATGAACAACCCGAATAACAGGGCAAACAGATGTCGGGCATATAGTCCCATTTACGCTTATGCGTTTAAATTTCATACTTGTGCACAATGTAAGGTACGATAGGCTAATCACCTAGAGTACTTGCGGAGAATGTTTTATAATCTATCTGATTGATAAAATGTCTGATGGTTTTTGATAAAGTAAAACAATGTTTAGGGTGTTTAATACCCCTTAGTATGCTATTGAGAATTCTAAAACTCTTATCCTGGATGTTCATGGTTACTTCTTGATAATTCTTGCAGTTGTTGAGAAATACCAATACATATACTTCTACTCTTGATGTTTATTATCAAACTACTTTATATACTTGCTGGGCAATATGTGCTCATTCTTGCTTAAACATTTCAGTTAAGGATGAGAAGGCTGAGGGCTCGAGCAAGGACAAGGGAAAGACTAAGATGAAATGATGAAAGTTATTTATGTAATGAGTCTAGATTTTCGGATTTGATGTAATGTAGCGATAAACGCTAAGTTTAAGTTTAAGTTTATTTAAGGTTGTGAAGACTTGGGATTTTATTTGAATAATTACGTAATTATTATTATTATTATTTATGAAGTTTACTTAGTTAGATGATGGTGTATGATGTATCATGAGCACCATATCATGTGTTCGTTGTTACATGGATTTAGGGGCGTCACAGGTTCCATGCTATAACACCTTCTCCTTCTCTAGTCTTATTGGCCTGCCACCAGAAGCTAGCTTCCGACTTCAGCATGAATGTCGCGAAAGCTGTCTTCTGGTCCTCGCTAATTCTAGCCATATCGAAGACCTTCTCCATCTCCATTATCCACGTCTGGGCCTCTATCGGATTCACCGATCCCTTAAATTTCGACGGTCGTACTGCCTTAAATTCCTTAAATGTCGTGCCTTGAACTTGCGACTGATTCGCAAGAGCTCCCGTCAGCATGTTTACCAGTTGTTGAACCGAATTGGGATTCGTCCCATCATTATTGTTGTTGTTGTTATTCGTCGAACCCTCTGGGTGTAGACGTGTGGGTCTTCTTCTAGGAGGCATCTTTCTGTTAAGAAATACTCTTATTAGATCCCTTACTCGTTTCTTAAATATTCAAGTTCAACTTAAACATTTAAACAATTCAATTCACACTTGAACAGACAGCACGTCAATAAACTTCTTTATTTTATTCATTCGTAGTTTTGAAACATAGATTAGACAGCATTTTTGCTATTTACATCATCTTTCTTGAACTGAAACAAGTTACAGGATTGCATCATTATCTTATCCCATTATTATCTCAAATTCTGGGATTTACATTTATTTATATAAAAGAAACACATAATTAAAGACTCTAATATCTAGGTATGTTAAGACATCGCACAACCTCTCTACGTTCTTCCTCCATCACCCGAAACACCGTTCTACGATCCACCATGTACCACGGCAAACCTTGGAACTAAGCTGGGTAATAAAAGACACGATCCTGGGCCCTATCTATAGATGTATGGAAAGCATAGTCTGTCTCTCTTAGCTTGACCTTCTTCGCTTGAACCTCGTCTTCAGCTCGATGGGCACATCGAGTAGCTCTCAAGCTCGTTTCCTCCGCTCTGGCATGCTTCGCTGACTCCCCTTGAATATCGTTCTTCAGCTTTGCTAGTTCGGCCAATACATCATCTCTTTCCCTCTCCACGTGGACTAGATCCCACTTCGCGTTTCCTAGCTCACTGTCCGGCTCTTTAATCGTCTCGTCTCGTTGCTGTATGGTAGTTTGACCCTCGTCCACCAGTTCCTTGAGTTCTCCGACTCGACCATGAAGCTCCACGTTACGGTCGTAGATCTCCTTGTACATCTCAGCACTAGTCGAGCGAGGTGGGAATTCCTCTTCAGGATCCTCGTCCTCCTCTTCCTCCTCTGACTCATCCTTGTCATCATCGTCACGGTCAGACATTGGCTCATGCTCCTGACCAGCTATGGTGATCAATGGAGATGGCTCTCTTTGAACCAACTACTCCCAGACAACCTGGATGTCTCGGGGCTCCTCGTCCCTAGGCATCTGGGGTAACTCTTCCCTAGCCTGACTGGACTCTCCAACGTTCATCATCCTGACAACAAAGTTTTAAAGTTTAATTATTATGTGATTTCGATCAATACTCTTCGCGTACATAAACGTAAACACATAGCACATAAGGTAGTTTATTATCTTTACTATCATCACTATCTTTTTGATCTCCTATAAGGCTACTACCTAAGGGACCTAAGGTTCATAACCTACTGCTTTGATACCAACCTGTGACACCCCCAAATCCGGGTACTTCAATTCCATGGGATTTGGTGCACACTATCTAAATAAAACATAACTACAAGTCCTATAATAAGGAATGCAAAATAAATTACAACCTTACATAAATAATAAATCTTCCTTATCAAAAGGATTACAACCTTATTCAAAATATCCCAAGGTTATCTAACCTTAACATAAACAAATTGCGAAAAATAAATATCTCATAATAAAGTCTTATGTCTTATTACAAATCATAATCAACTAATACAACAAGCCTTTACTTGTTCACCTTGGCCTTGCCCTTACTAGTTGATGGTTCATCAACTCTTTCGACTTTAGCTGCAATGGTTATTTAATTGCAAGAGTGAGCAAACAAAAGCTCACTGAGAATAACAACAATAATAGTGATGACATATACTGAATATCTTCAAATGAATTGAATAACATTTCTTTCGTTAATAATAAAGAATTGAATAATAATTCTTTCATCAAATTTAGAATTCGAATATAGAAATTATCTGAGAGTCATAAGACCTTGAACTATGTCCCAGGTTATAAACATTTCTATTTAAAACCTTTAACTGGTCGTTTAGACTATATGGACACTTAACTCGTACTTAGGGGGATCAGCCCTTCGTACCATGTATTGTACACAAACATTTTAACGCTTTCGCATGGTAATCCCCTAATAAATAGGGTTGTTCATCTTAGTATTTGATACATGTCCTCAACAAAGAAAGTTTGGTTTGGATAAGCTTAAAAAGGGTAATTTAGAATTCAACTATCATCAACTAAGGAGTAGTTGAATCGACTTACAATAACCAAGAATAATTCAACAATAAATAATTAAGAAATAACTACGAGTCATAATAATAGACATCATATTTAATAATCATGCTTTAGAAATAAACTAAAAGCATTTGAAAGACAATATGGACCTTGCTTAAACAATTAAGTCAAGGTCACAACAATTCGATAATGAACTTGTTCAATAAGATAAGTATTAGAAAACTTGCTCAACGAAAGAGTATAATTAGAAGACTTGCATAAACGTAAAAGAAAGGTTTAGGAAACTTGCCTCAAGCGCAAGCTACACTTTACAATTTACAAATCACTTTCTCAATCGTCCTACACATTAGATTACGTTTACCATACCAATTAGTTCATAACCATTACGTTAAACCGTTGAACTTCTTACTTAAGTTCGCATAGTTTGTAAACTTAACTCGCTTAACTAACCACATACGTGAGTCTAAACTCACAACATGCATATCATACATTTACAACAATTTAAACTATCAAAATCATACGCTATGATAACAATATCTATGTACACACATAACATATTAATATGCAACTTCAAATTATCTTAAACATGTCAAAAATATTTTATCTTATTGTTTAATACACTTAACATGTCATCATATTAAGTTAGCTAATCATGTAATGCATAAAACTACTCGGAACCAACATAAAATCTCCAGACAGCACCCACACACACTGGGGCGGGTTTTTCTAGGCCAAAAACCCCGTTGGGGCGGGTCCCCCTGCTGGTGGGTTTCCCGGCTCGCAAACTGTGCAGAGAAAAAGCCAATTTAGCTTATTTCTTCGCACCAAAGTCCGATTTTAACTAACACAATGCATATGAAACTTTATGAAAACAAAATCTTAAACTTCTAACATGTTTTTAACATACAGTAACACCACAACACATAATCAAAACACTTAATTTCATGATTTTGAAGAAAACACCATTTTTAAGCGTTCTTGAAGAAATTTAACACCGTGACTTTGTTTTTAAGCCAAATCAAATAATTCAAAGCATGTTTAATTCGTTTCTTAACATATTAACATAATATATAATCAATTTATACAATAATTTACAATCAAATATGAATTTTGATAATTAAAGACTATTTTTCAAAGTTAGTTCACCGTAAATTGCTATGAACATGATTTCTTCATGTTCATCATATTTACGTGAATTGAAACACATAAACCACCATATGAATCATATCTAAGCATGTTATAACACATATTAAACATATATAAACCATATTACACAATTCCTCATAAAACTCAAGTTACAGAGAACTTATCACTATGAACAACATGAAGAATATAATATAAAAATTAGTTATACCTTTGCTTTGATTAAGAGAAAAAGATGAAGATGATGATGATGGTGTGTTGGTATAGCAAGAATTCTCTCAAACCTTTTCTCTTCTTCTCTTCTTCTCTCTTCTTTTCTCTCTAACTTCCTCTATATTTCTCTTTATAACACTGATAACTTCTAACTTTGTTTTGTTCTTCTAAACTAACGTATATACATATAATATAACTGTTATAATATAAAATACATATAATTATATATAATTAAAGAATTAATATATCAGTTATAATATTTTAAATTTTAAAAGCCATAAGGCTTGTTTGGCAAACAGTTTATTTAAAAATAAGTTTTTAGTAATTAAGGCCCCGTTTGGCAAAACGGAATTAAAACAGGTGCAAGGGTCTTGTTTGGCAAAACTCCTTAAACTCCTTTTTAATTCTTTTAACACATAACTTTCAATGTTACACTTTATTTAATTAAATCTTAACATTCTAATTTAATTTAATTAAACCTAACATCACTTAACCAAATAATTTTTTCCACATAACAATTACAATTACTCGTTAATCATAATCTCATGTAACAATTACCACATAAAATTCATCTAATTTACTTATCTCAATTAAATTAGAACTATACCATAAAATTGCTTTCACGTCAATTAAATATTAAATATTAAATATTCATGTAATTAACATATTGCACTTAATTAAAGTACTCCACAACAATTACATAAATTATTTATTTAACTCAATAAATAAATCGATTAAAATATTTATTTAATTCAATAAATATTAAAATTTATATTTAAAATTCTCATTCGTTACATAATTTACTTATAAACTAGTATTATTATGAGGTATAATATGATATACTGATTGAAAGATCAATCTTAATAATGATAGGCCTTTACAATAAAGAGATTATAATAGATTGTGTAGCAGTAATTGTGACAACCCAAATTTTTAAGAATTATTAAAATGAGAATTTAATGAATAAAATTCTTATTTTAAGATGTTTCGAGTTTGAGTATGTGTATATGTGTTATATATTGTGAAATATGTGATTTGGTGTGAAAAAATTTATATATTAATTTTAATATTTATTAAATTAAATAATATTTTAATTGATTTATTTATTGAGTTAAATAAATAATTTATGTGATTGTTGTGGAGTAATTTAATTAAGTGTAATATATTAATTAAATAAATATTTAATATTTAATTTAATTAATATGTAATGAATTTATGGTCTAGTTCTAATTTAATTGGGATAATTAAATTAGATGAAGTTATGTGGTAATTATTACATGAAATTATAATTAGCGAGTAATTATAATTGTTATGTGGCAATTTTTATGTGGTTAATTGATATTAGATTTTAATTAATTAAATTAGAAAGTTAAGATTAATTAAAGTGTAACATTGAAAGTATGTGTTAAAGGATTTATTAAAGGAAGTAAAAGAGTTTTTAAAACCGTTTTGCCAAACAAGGCCCTTGCACCTGTTTTAAATTCGTTTTGTCAAACGGAGCCTTAACTACTAAAAACCTGTTTTTAAATAAGTTGTTTTGCCAAACAAGCCTTAGGGCTTTTAAAATTCAAACATTATAACTTATATATTAATTGTCAATTATTATATACATTAATATGTTGTAAGTTACATATTGTGTGTATATGTTATATGTATATTATACGTTAGTTTAGTAAAAGAGTTAGATTATCAGTGTTAGAGAAAACAAAGAAAAGAAATAACAGAGAAAAGAAGAGAGAAGATGTTGAGGAAAGAAGGAAGGCTTTGAGAGAATCCTTGCAAAACCTCATCATCATCTTCCTCACTAAGCATCAAGGGTACAATTCTAACCCTTGTATTTTAAAAATCATGTTTTATGTTCTACGTGTTTTGCTCTCTATAAAAATAAGTTTTCAATAAAATATAGATAAACATGAATTTTATGTATAAATTGTATTCATATATGCTTATACATGATTTATAGGTTTAATTCATATATATACGATGAACATGAGGAATTCATATTCATCAAAAAGTTACAGTAAAGTATTTTGAAAATATATAGTTCCCTTAAAATCAAAATTTATGTTTGATTGTATATTATTGTGTAAATTAACTGTAGACAATGATAACATGTTTAGAAACTAATCGATTATGTTTGGAATTATGTGAATTGGTTTGAAAACAAATTCATAGTGTTCAATTTCATCAAGAACGCTTATCAATGGTTTTTTTTTTCAAAAATCATGAAATTAGAGTTTTGATTATGTGTTATGATAATTGTATATATTAAAAATATGTTAGAAGCGTTAAATTATGTTTTCTATAAAATTTTATATGCAATATGTAAGTTAAAATTAGAATTTGGTGCGAAAAAAATAAGTCAAATTGGCTTTTCCTCTACACAGTTCGCGAACCAGAGTTTCGTCGTTGCAGGGGCCCCGCCCCGGCGGGCCTTCCATGGCCAAAACACCCGCTCAGGCGAGCGGGGGGTGCTGAAAAGAAAATTTTTGTTGTTTTGTTTAGTTTTGTTTGTATCATGAAAAGTTAACCTAATGTGATAAACTTGATGACATGATAAGCATACATTAAAATGCTAAATGAATGGTAATGAATTATGTTAATAAAATATAATATGTAATTATAATTTGAATAATCATAATTAAGGTAAATATGTAATTTAAATTATAATTTGTTTAATTATAATTTAATTTATATGAGTGCATAAATTGAATTTGATTAATTATAATCAAAGTATATGTTTAATTTAAATTATAATTTATTAATTATAATTAATAATAAAATAAAAATGAATTTGATTAATAATAATCAAAGTATATGTTTAATATAAATTATAATTTATTTAATTATAATTTAATTAATATAAAATGAAAATAAATTTGATTAATTATAATCAAAGTATATATTTAATTTAAATTATAATTTGTTTAATTATAATTTAATTAATATAAAATAAAATTGAATTTGATTAATTATAATCAAAGTAGATGTTTAATTTAAATTATAATTTATTTAATTATAATTTAATTAATATGAAATATAATTATAATTTGATGAATTATAATTAAAGTGAATGTTTAATTTAAATTATAATTTGTTTAATTATAATTTAATTAATACGAGTACATAATTATTAGTTGATTAATCATGTGAAAATATAGTGTGAACACGTGATGTGATTAATTATGTGATAATTAATTATTTAACTTAATAGTTAAAGAGGAATGAGTTAACCCAAATGGGATTAACTAATTATGAGAATTAGTTATGTGATAATTAATTTATAATTATACATATGTAGTCCTAGCAAGACTTAAACACATAATTTGACAGTGTGTGTTAAACAAATAATTGGGAGAGAATTATAAAATGTGAAATAGAGTTTACTTAAACGATTGCTAAGCGTTGCTATGTGACTAATAGTTGATGTGTATGGTAATACGTTGTGTGAGATTCATGAAGTGCAGATAATTATAAGCTATTTTTCGTTAATTGGTAATCTACGAGCCAGGTAAGTCTTTCAGTTCCTATCTACTATGTGTAATTGACGATGAATTATTTTAAATTGTATTGCAAAGATATTACATATGTTGTGAGCATGAAATATTAAAGTCAATTTATGGCTACATTGATTGATTAAAGAATGTTGATTAATTAAGGAACTCACTCTTTATATTTGTTATGTGAATTAAAGCATGTATGCTATGTTACTTTAATGATTATGATGTATAAGATGAACATGGTATTTATGTGCTACGTGATGTATGAAAACTGTTAGATCTTGCTGAGCTGTCGAGCTCATCCTTGCAAAATAACCATTTTTGCAAGTCAAAGATTCAAGGTAATATGATACGTGCTAGTTGAATGTAGAGATCATTAGCGATTCAAGAAGATTACTTATTTTAGATGAGAAATGCATTTAACGTTTTTGATTGTAACATAATTGTTGAGTTGCAGAGTTGAGCTATCCGGTGTATAATGGTTATTGCTTTGTGATGTAAGATTTTATATAACAACTTTGATGAAGTAATGCATGAAATAAATTTGAATCAAAGATATGTAATGATAAAGTTTGTGATTCAGGAAAATATAGAAAGAAAATTCTAAAAGTTTTAATTATTTCGTATTTTTATTAAAGTTTAATATCGATTAATGATGTAAAGTTAGAAGTTCGATATATTGTTAACGGCCAAGATTGAGAGTCGAATTGTATGAATTTTGGGGTCGTTACAGTTGGCATCAGAGCTGATAGGTTATACAACTTAGGTAAGAGTACCATAGGCTATGACCTTAGGTTATAAGAAGTTAAGTTTAAGTTACGTATGTTAAAAAGGTGATTCTTTTCACATACGTAGAAGTATAGGATGAGTCAAGTCCTAAAAACATTATAAGAAAAAGATAAGAATGACGAGGAGTAAACTCGAATAAATATTGAATAATATAAATGAAGTTAAAAATTCTTAAAAGAAGAATTAATAAATAAACAAGAAGATTCAAAGAAGAATCTTGAAGAAATATAAAGATAAGAAGATTGTAAAACAAAACGATCATGAGATAAGAAAAGAATCATAAGGGAAATGATTATAGAATAAGATCTACGACGTGATCTTTTAAAGTTATAAAAGGCAGATGGTCTATAATGATTGAATAATTATAGTTTGATGCTATAAAGAGAATGTACTATGATATAGTACGAGATAAACTAACGAGGAGTTATAAATGATGAGATACAGAAAACTCGTATCGACCAAAAAGCAAGTTATGAGCAAAATAGAATTAAGTGGAATTTCAACTGAGGATTAGTGTGGTGGCTGAGTTGTACAAACCTTTATATGGGCAGAGGTTTTGTGCTTACACTTGGTTTATCATATTGATAATCGTTGAAATGTTGGTGTCGCGCTATCGATATATATATGGCGAGAAGGTGATTCTTTTCTCATATTTATATTTGATAATTAGAAACAATAGAGATTTAGTAAGATGATATTAAGGTTAGGCGCGGTTCTTAAAACTCATGCTTGTGGTAAGTACGTGACTCATAATCGTATGTATGTTTTTGAACCCCTAAGCATACGGACAGTCCCTGAAGGTTCTTGGATTACGTATTGCAAGGACAAGTTCATAAACTCGTATTGTTGTGGCAAGTTCCTGAACTTCTAAAGTGTGGTAAGTCTGATGAACTATACTGGGTATAGAAAGGTTATGGTATAGAAAGCATTGATGGTGTTAAAGATTGATAGAATGATTAAGTAATGAAACGGTGGAGTAAAGATTTATATTGATGGAAGAAAATTAGATATTCTAAATATTCTAGCTATGTTAGATTTTTGAAATTTATTGACTTTGTGCTGATGGTTGCACTTCTGTTTTTCTTAAAAAATATTGGATCAAATGATTGAACCAATGAATTTTTTAAAATATTGTTATTATTCACGTGTCTATGCTAATTTCTTCAGCTAGACAAAAATGATTTGAAAATTTTAAAATATATTTTTTTATATTCTATACATCATTTGATATGGTGTAGGAATAATAATCAAGGAAGACATCAATGCAGTTACACCTAGTATTGGATGTGATCGTAGGATCGTCAGCCCACTATAGTATGATGTAGTATGACGACGTCATATAATGACGAAATCCTCAACGTACCATTTCGACGGTACGGTATCATTATATTAAAAAAAGATTTATTTATTTTTAGTTTCCTAAAACTATAAAAAAAATTATTGAGTTGTTGAAAAAAAATATATATTTTGATTGATGTCCGAATTGTTGTTAGAAGTCTAAGCTATTTGATCCAGCTAGACGAATATTGAAAGATGTTTATAAAATTCGAGCGTTCTTTGTCAAACTATGCCAAACCAAATTATTTTGGTGCGAATTCAGATGTTAAGAAGCTGAGGTGAACATCTCTATAAAAGGGGACATGTTATCGGAGACAATGGTTCAGAAAGTAACACATATATTCGTTATAATGTTAAGATGTAATACGTTGTGCACGACGTAAGGGTCAGATAGGTTGATCATCTAGAGTACTTGCAGAGAGTGTTTTCAGTCTGTGTGATTGTTAAACATTTTGTTAAAGCGGTTTATAGTGTGAAGTACCGGGGGTGAAGCACTTTTAAACCTAGATATGAGTTCAATGTCTTGTGACCCCTCAGCATGATTTGGAATTTTTTAAATTTCCTAAGTTATTTATATCGCTTTCCAATTATTGAGCAATTGTGAAAGATTTTTATTATTCTGAAGATGAATATGGTAGGAAGAATAGACCTTAGAAAGAAGTAGTTGTAGAACGCAACTTGTGATGATGAAAGATCTCTAGAGAAAGAATTTAGTTATACAATTCAGTGAATAAAAATTAATGTAAGGTCTATTTTGGTAGATCAAATGAACAAATATTAGTAAATTAAAATTTCGTGGACGAAGTTCTTAGAAAAAGGGGTGAATGTGATAACCTGAATATTTGTACGACCCTAAATTAGGATATTAAATGATTACATAGAGTATTATATGCAACGATCTTTAGAAAAGGAAATGAATACGTTAAAGGGTTAAAGAATATATAGTACTCGAAGTGTTCTAGGTTTAAGTGAAAGTGATGAAATAAAACCTACACTAGGTAATTATAATTATGAAGAGATTTTGTCAAAATCGAGTAAGAGAGGTTTCGTTGATTCCGAGGACGGAATCCGTATAAGGAGGAAAGGATGTGACAACCAAGATTTTTTAGAATTATTAAAATGAGAATTTAATGAATAAAATTCTTATTTTAAGATGTTTCGAGTTTGAGTATGTGTATATGTGTTATATATTGTGAAATATGTGATTTGGTGTGAAAAGAATTTTATATATTAATTTTAATATTTATTAAATTAAATTAATATTTTAATTAATTTATTTATTGAGTTAAATAAATAATTTATGTGATTGTTGTGGAGTAATTTAATTAAGTGTAATATATTAATTAAATGAATATTTAATATTTAATTTAATTAATATGTAATGAATTTATGGTTTAGTTCTAATTTAATTGAGATAATTAAATTAGATGAAGTTATGTGGTAATTGTTACATGAAATTATAATTAGCGAGTAATTATAATTGTTATGTGTCAATTTTTATGTGGTTAATTGATGTTAGATTTTAATTAATTAAATTAGAATGTTAAGATTTAATTAATTAAAGTGTAACATTGAAAGTATTTGTTAAAGGATTAATTAAAGGAAGTACAAGTGTTTTTAAAATTGTTTTGCCAAACAAGGCCCTTGCACCTGTTTTAAATTCGTTTTGCCAAACGGGGCCTTAACTACTAAAAACCTATTTTTAAATAAGTTGTTTTCTTAAACAAGCCTTAGGGCTTTTAAAATTCAAACATTATAACTTATATATTACTTGTCAATTATTATATACATTAATATGTTATAAGTTACATATTGTGTGTGTATATGTTATATGTATATTATTCGTTAGTTTAGTAAAGAGTTAGATTATTAGTGTTAGAGAAAACAAAGAAAAGAAATAACAGAGAAGTTAGAGAGAAAAGAAGAGAGAAGAAGAAGAGGAAAGGATGAAGGTTTTGAGAGAATCCTTGCTAAACCTCATCATCATCTTCCTCACTAAGCATCAAGGGTACAATTCTAACCCTTGTATTTTAAAAACCATGTTTTATGTTCTACGTGTTTTGCTCTCTATAAAAATAAGTTTTCATGAAAATATAGATAAACATGAATTTCATGTATAAATTATATTCATATATGCTTATACATAATTTGTAGGTTTAATTCATGTATATATGATGAACATGAGGAATTCATGTTCATCAAAAAGTTATAGTAAAGTATTTTGAAAATATATAGTTCCCTTAAAATCAAAATTTTTGTTTGATTGTATATTATTGTGTAAATTAACTGTAGACAATGATAACATGTTTAGAAACTAATCGATTATGTTTGGAATTATGTGAATTGGTTTGAAAACAAATTCACAGTGTTCAATTTCATCAAGAACGCTTATCAATGGATTTTCTTCAAAAATCATGAAATTAGAGTTTTGATTATGTGTTATGATAATTGCATATCTTAAAAACATGTTAGAAGCGTTAAATTATGTTTTCTATAAAGTTTTATATGCAATATGTTAGTTAAAATTGGAATTTGGTGCGAAGAAATAAGCCAAATTGACTTTTTCTCTGCACAGTTCGCGAACCAGAGTATCGCCGCTGTAGCCCCCCCCCCCCCCCCCGGCGGGCCTTCCAAGGCCAAAACACCAGCCCCGACGGGGGTGGGGGGGTGGGGGGGATGGGTGCAGAAAAGAATTTTTTTGTTGTTTTGTGTTGTTTTGTTTGTATCATAAAAAGTTAACCTAATATGATAAACTTGATGACATGATAAACATACATTAAAATGCTAAATGAATGGTAATGAATTATGTTAATAAAATATAATATGTAATTATAATTTGAATAATCATAATTAAGGTAATTGTGTAATTTAAATTATAATTTATTTAATTATAATTTAATTTATATGAGTGCATAAATTGAATTTGATTAATTATAATCAAAGTATATGTTTAATTTAAATTATAATTTATTTAATTATAATTTAATTAATATAAAATGAAAATGAATTTGATTAATTATTATCAAAGTATATGTTTAATTTAAATTATAATTTGTTTAATTATAATTTAATTAATATAATGAAATTGAATTTGATTAATTATAATCAAAGTAGATGTTTAATTTAAATTATAATTTGTTTAATTATAATTTAATTAATATAAAATGTAAATATAATTTGATGAATTATAATTCAAGTGAATGTTTAATTTAAATTATAATTTATTTAATTATAATTTAATTAATATGAGTACATAATTATTAGTTGATTAATTATGTGAAAATGTAGTGTGAACATGTGATGTGATTAATTATGTGGTAATTAATTATTTAACTTAATAGTTAAAGAGGAATGAGTTATCCCAAATTGGTTAACTAATTATGAGTATACATATGTAGTCCTAGCTAGACTTAAACACATAATTTGACAGTGTGTGCTAAATAAATAAATGGGAGAGAATTATGAAATGTGAGGTAGAGTTTACTTAAACGATTGCTAAGCATTGCTATGTGACTAATAGTTGATGTGTATGGTAATACGTTGTGTAAGATTCATGAAGTGCAGATAATTATAAGCTATTTTTCTTTAATTGGTAATCTACGAGCCAAGCAAGTCTTTCAGTTCCTATCTTTATGTGTAATTGATGATGAATTATTTTAAATTATATTGCAAAGATATTACATATGTTGTGAGCATGAAATATTAAAGTCAATTTATGACTACATTGATTGATTAAAGAATGTTGATTGAGTAAGGAACTCACTCTTTATATTTGTTATGTGAATTAAATCATGTATGCTATGTTACTTTAATGGTTATGATGTATAAGATTAGCATGGTATTTATGTGCTACGTGATGTGACACCCCTCAAATTCGGGTACTTCGTTTCCACATGATTTGGTGTTCACTTTCTATCTATAACATACCTTTACCCAATATATCTCAAAATGAATTACAACCTTAATTCAAAATAATAAAATCTCCCTTAAAACAAGGGTTACAACCTTCTCAAAACTCAATCCCAGGGTTACTCTAACCTTGACATAAACAATAAAGTGCGGAATAAAAATATGACATAAAATTATTACAATCCTTTCAAAATAATTAAACAAATCTTCACTTGTTCATCTTTCCCTTGCCTTTACTCGTAGACGGGGCATCAACGTTTTCAACTTTAATTGCAATTGTTATTTAATGCAAGAGTGAGCAAACAACAGCTCAATGGAGTTTAACAAAAATAAATACATGAAAGAATATCTTTACAAAGATCTGAATAACTTAGCTTACTTCAACAATAAAGAATTGAATAATAATTCTCTATCAATATTAAAATTCGAATATAGAATTTATCTGAGGGTCATAAGACCTTTGAACTCTTCTTGTCCTAGGTTATAAATATTTCTATTTAAACCTTTAACAGTCAATAAGACTATGGACCTTAACTCGTACTTAAGGGGATCAGCCCTTCGTACTATGTATTGTGCACAAACATCTTAACGCTATGCGAAATAATCTTCCCTAATAATTAGGGTTGTTCAACTCAGTAATTTGAATTCAAGTCCGCACCAAAGAAAGTTTGGTTTGGATAAGCTTACAATGGTAATTTAGAATTCACGTTCATCAACTAAGGATTAGTTGAATCGACTTTCAATAATTCATAAATAAAAAAATTATGAATTAACATATGCTTTAGAAGTAAATTTAAAGCATTTAAAATAATAAACTGGATCTTACTTGAACAATAAGTCAAGATCTCTTCGGTTAAGTAAATAATTGTCCAGTACAGAAATGAATAGGACATTCTCAACAATGAAAATATGAACATCAAAGAACTTACGTAGAAATAGCGAGTTTAGGGTTTAGAAGACTTGCCTTAAGCGCAAGCTACTTAACACAATTCACGTACTTTAATACTTCCTACACATATATATTAAGTCACAAATACCTAAATTAGTTAACACATAACTAATTCACATAAGTGGTTAACCCTCATGATTAACTCACTCTAATTAAATAAATAATCAACTATCACATAATTAATTACATCACACACATACTCACATAATTAAATTAATTATGTATTTTAGCTAAATTATAATTAAACAATTATAATTTAAACACTTAATCTAATTATAATTACTCAATTATAATTACCTCTTAAATTATCAAAATTTCATAATTAATAGTTAATTAAACTATATCATGCATTATAATTACACAATTTACAATTAATCATGTATTTATCAATTATAATTTATAATAATCATGCATTTATTAAATTATAATTACATAAATTATAATTTAAATTAACATCTAATTGATTAACATAAATCAACTTCTATACATTATAATTTCACAGAATTATAATTTAAATTAAACATTTACTTTTAATTATAATTAAGTAACTTATTTTACAATTAAACAATTATATCTTATAATTTAAATACTATATTAAGTTTTCAAAACTTTTTTTTTCTCGAATTATGAAATTATCAACTTCATGTTAACACATGTTATAGCAGCTAGATACATGTTCATTATCTTAGCAATAATGTAATGAAAATATAAAAACACACTGCACACTTGATTAAAACTCACTGCCACTGCACTGTGCACGGCGCAGCTGCGCAGCCAGTTGCCTTAAAATTGGCGCAGCTGCGCAAGGAAAGGTTCTGGAAAAAGCAAGCGGCGCAGCTGCGCTGCTCTTGGCCTTGCTGCCGGCGCAGCTGCGCAGCAACTCAGCCAGATGCAGACAGCCACGGCTCTCTGCTTTACTGCTTAACCCATACAAGCCAAAAATGCAGTAACATAGACACTGTAAATCATACATACGTTGTAATACATATATCTAACATGCTTCCAAAACATAAACTCATTTAAACAACGAGAATCAAGAGTTTTAAAAATCCAATTTGGCCATTTTCATGAAAACTCATATTTTCATAAAACAATTCTCTATAATAAAATTTTCTTACCAATTCAACTTATAAAACATGCATTATATTTGAAATTGAAGATATTATCACAACAATTCTAAATAGGCATATTAACACACAATCAAATCATAACTTTTACTCTAAAATTGGCCAATAACATATAAAATCATAAGAACATCAATTTTTCCATTAAAACATGTTCTGACAGAAATTTGATTTCTGAAAATCCTTGATCATGACATACAATTCATATAATAACCATTATAAACACAATTTATATATGTATATCATATTTGTATAACTTTCATGCTAAATCATATACACAGAGAACTCATATTCATGAATATTATAAAGAAAACACATAGAAATATAAAAAATTAAAATAATACCATTTTTGCTTAGATGATTGAAGAAGAAGATGATAGTGATTCCCTTCAAGCTTCTCAAGCTTTATCTTTTCTTTCTCTTCCTCTTCTCTCTATCTTCTTTTCTGTTATTTTCTCTACTCTTTCTCTCTTTCTTTTCTTAGTTTCTCTAACTGACTAACTCTAAACTAACGTAACTTAGTGTATATACAATATACATATAACACATATAATTATAGAATATGTAACTCCTAATATAATTACATATACTAATTACTAATTAATACATAGGTTATAAAAAAATTTGAATTTAAATATCCACAAGGCTTGTTTGGCCAAAACAGAATTATTTTTAAAAATAGTTTATTAGCTAAGGCCTTGTTTGGAAAATAGATTTAAAATCCTTTTTCTTTATTTTAACAAATAATTTTAACATATACCTTAACGTCATATTTTAATCAATTAAATATTAATCAACTAATTTAATCAATTAAAATCTAACATCAATTAATCACATAAACATGTCACATAATTATAATTACTCGCTAATTATAATTCATGTAACACTTCATCACATTATTCCTCTAATTCAATTATCTCAATTAAATTAGAACTATAATATAAAATTAAATTTAATTAATATATAACACTTAATTAAATCACTCTATAAATCGCATAATTTATTTATTTAACTCAATAAATAAATCACATAAAATATTTATTTAACTCAATAAATATTTCAAATTATTATATAAAATCACAATCGTTACACGTGATGTATGAAAATTGTTAGATCTTGCTGAGCTGTCGAGCTCATCCTTACAAAATAACCATTTTTGCAGGTCCAGTATTCAAGGTAATGATATGTGCTAGTTGAATGTAGAGATCAGTAGCAATTCAAGAAGATTACTTATTTTAGATGAGAAATACATTTAACGTTTTTGATTGTAACATAATTGTTGAGTTGTAGAGTTGAGCTATCCGGTGTATAATGGATATTGCTTTGTGAAGTAAGATTTTATATAACAACTTTGATGAAGTAATGCATGAAATAAATTTGAAACAAAAATATGTAATGATAAAGGTTGTGATTCAGAAAAATATAGAAAGAAAATTCTAAAAGTTTTAATTATTTCTTATTTTTATTAAATTTTAATATCGATTAATGATGTAAAGTTAGAAGTTCGATGTATTGTTAACGGCCAAGATTGAGAGTCGAATTGTATGAATTTTGTGGTCGTTATAGTTGGTATCAGAGCTGATAAGTTATACACCTTAGGTAAGAGTACCTTAGGCTATGACCTTAGGTTATAAGAAGTTAAGTTTAAGTTACGTATGTTAAAAAGGTGATTCTTTTCACATACGTAGAAGTATAGGATGAGTCAAGTCCTAGAAATATTATAAGAAAAAGATGAGAATGACGAGGAGTAAACTCGAATAAATATTGAGTAATATAAATGAAGTTAGAAATTCTTAAAAGAAGAATTAATAAATAAACAAGAAGATTCAAAAAAGAATCTTGAAGAGATATAAAGATAAGAAGATTGTAAAACAAAACGATCATGAGATAAGAAAAGAATCATAAGGGAAATGATTATAGAATAAGATCACCATGTGATCTTTCAAAGTTGTAAAAGAAAGATGGTCTATAATGATTGAATAATTATAGTTTGATGCTATAAAGAGAATGTACTATGATATAGTACGAGATAAACTCACGAGGAGTTATAAATGATGAGATACAGAAAATTCGTATCGATCAAAAAACAAGTTATGAGCAAGATAGAATTAAGTGGGATTTCAACTGAGGACTCATGTGGTGGCTGAGTTGAACAAACCTTTATATGGGCAGGGGTTTTGTGCTTACACTTGGTTTATCATATTGATAATCGTTGGAATGCTGGTGTCGCGCAATTAATATATTTATGGCGAGAAGGTGATTCTTTTCTCATATTTATATTTGATAATTAGAAACAATAAAGATTTAGTAAGATGATATTATGGTTAGGCGTAGTTCATAAAACTCATGCTTATGGTAAGTACGTGACTCATAATCGTATGTAAGTTTTTGAACCCCTAAGCATACGGACTGTCCTTGATAGGTTATTGGACTACGTATTGCTAGGACAAGTTCATAAACTCGTATTGCTGTGGCAAGTTCCTGAACTTCCAAAGTGTGGTAAGTTTGATGAACTATACTGGGTATAGAAAGGTTATGGTATAGAAAGCATTGATGGTGTTGAAGATTGATAGAATGATTAAGTAATGAAACGATGGAGTAAATATTAATATTGATGGAGAAAAATTAGATATTCTAAATCTTCTAGCTATGCTAGATCTTTGAAATTTATTGACTTCGTGCTGATGGTTACACTTCTGTTTTTCTTGAAAAATATTGGATCAAATGATTGAACCAATGAATTTTTTAAAATATTTTTATTATTTACATTTCTATGCTAATTTCTTTAGATAGACAAAAATGATTTGAAAATTTCAAAATATATTTTTTATATTCTATGCATCATTTGATATGGTGTAGGAATAATAATCGAGAAAGTCATCAATGCAGTTACACCTAGTGTTGGATGTGATCGTAGGATCGTCAGCCCACTATGGTATGATGTAGTATGACGACGTCATATAATGACGAAATCCTCAACGTACCATTTCGACAGTACGGTATCATGGTATTATACAAAGATTTATTTATTTTTAGTTTCCTAAAACTATAAAAAAAAAATTATTAAGTTGTTTAAAAATTTATATATATTTCGATTGATGTCCGAATTATTGTTAGAAGTCTAAGCAATTTGATCCAGCTAGACGAATATTGAAAGATGTTTATGAAATTCGATCGTTCTTTGTCAAACTATGCCAAACCAAATTATTTTGGTGCGGATTCAGATGTTAAGAAGCTGAGATGAGCAACCCTATAAAAGAGAAAATGTTATCAGAGACAATGGTTCCGAAAGTAACGCATATATTCGTTACAATGTTAAGATGTAATACGTTGTGCACGACGTAAGGGCCAGTTAGGTTGATCACCTAGAGTACTTGCAGAGAGTGTTTTCAGTCTGTGTGATTGTTAAACATTTTGTTAGAGCGGTTTATAGTGTGAAGTACCAGGGGTGAAGCACTATTAAACCTAGATATGAGTTCAAGGTCTTGTGACCCCTCAACATGATTTGGAATCTTTTAAATTCCTGAGTTATTTATATCGCTTCCCAATTATTGAGCAATTGTGGAAGATTCTTATTATTTTGAAGATGAATATGGCAGGAAGGATAGACCTTAGAAAGAAGTAGTTGTAGAACGCAACTTGTGATGATGAAAGATCTCTAGAGAAAGAATTTAGTTATACAATTCAGTGAATAAAGATTAATGTAAGGTCTATTTTGGTAGATCAAATGAATGAATATTAGTTAATTAAAATTTCTAGGATGAAACTATTAGAAAAAGGGGTGAATATGATAACCTGAATATTTGTACAATCCTAAATCAGGATATTAAATGATTACAACGAGTATTATATGCAACGATCCTTAGAAAAGGAAATGAATACGTTAAAGGGTTAAAGAATATATAGTACTCGAAGTGTTCCAGGTTTAAGTGAAAGTGATGAAATAAAACCTACACTAGGTAATGTGTTAAGTTATTCAACGATAATTGTGAAGAGATTTTGTGAAAATAGAGTAAGAGAGGTTTCGTTAATTTCGAGGACGGAATCCGTATAAGGAGGGAATGATGAGACAACCGAGATTTTCAAGAATTATTAAAATGAGAATTTAATGAATAAAATTCTTATTTTAAGATGTTTCGAGTTTGAGTATATGTATATGTGTTATATATTGTGAAATATGTGATTTGGTGTGAAATGTTTTTTATATATTAATTTTAATATTTATTGAATTAAATAAATATTTTAATTTATTTATTTATTGAGTTAAATAAATAATTTATGTGATTGTTGTGGAGTAATTTAATTAAGTGTAATATATTAATTAAATGAATATTTAATATTTAATTTAATTAATTTGTAATGAATTTATGGTCTAGTTCTAATTTAATTGAAATAATTAAATTAGATGAAGTTATGTGGTAATTGTTACATGAAATTATAATTAGCGAGTAATTATAATTGTTATGTGTCAATTTTTATGAGGTTAATTGATGTTAGATTTTAACTAATTAAATTAGAATGTTAAGATTTAATTAATTAAAGTGTAACATTGAATGTATGTGTTAAAGGATTTATTAAAGGAAGTAAAAGAGTTTTTTAAACCGTTTTGTCAAACAAGGCCCTTGCACCTGTTTTAAATCTGTTTTGCCAAACGGAGCCTTAACTACTAAAAACCTGTTTTTAAATAAGTTATTTTGCCAAACAAGCCTTAGGGCTTTTAAAATTCAAACATTATAACTTATATATTAATTGTCAATTATTATATACATTAATATGTTGTAAGTTACATATTGTGTGTGTATATGTTATATGTATATTATTCGTTAGTTTAGTAAAAGAGTTAGATTATCAGTGTTAGAGAAAACAAAGAAAAGAAATAACAGAGAAGTTAGAGAGAAAAGAAGAGAGAAGAAGAAGAGGAAAGGAGGAAGGCTTTGAGAGAATCCTTGCTAAACCTCATCATCATCTTCCTCACTAAGCATCAAGGGTACAATTCTAACCCTTGTATTTTAAAAATCATATTTTATGTTCTATGTGTTTTGCTCTCTATAAAAAAAAATTTCACGAAAATATAGATAAACATGAATTTCATGTATAAATTGTATTCATATATGCTTATACATGATTTGTAGGTTTAATTCATGTATATATGATGAATATGAGGAATTCATGTTCATCAAAAAGTTACAGTAAAGTATTTTGAAAATATATAGTTCTCTTAAAATCAAAAATTATGTTTGATTGTATATTATTGTGTAAATTAACTGTAGACAATGATAACATGTTTAGAAACTAATCAATTATGTTTGAAATTATGTGAATTGGTTTGAAAATAAATTCACAGTGTTCAATTTCATCAAGAACACTTATCAATTCTTCAAAAATCATGAAATTAGAGTTTTGATTATGTGTTATGATAATTGTATATATCAAAAACATGTTAGAAGCGTTAAATTATGTTTTCTATAAAGTTTTATATGCAATATGTTAGTTAAAATTGGAATTTGGTGCAATGAAATAAGTTAAATTGGCTTTTTCACTACACAGTTCGCGAACCAGAGTTTCGCAGCTGAAGGGGGCCCGCCCCGGCGGGCCTTCCATGGCCAAAACACCCATCCCCGCGGGTGGGGGGGGGGTGCAGAAAAGAAATTTTTGTTGTTTTAGTGTAGTTTTGTTTGTATCATGAAAAGTTAACCTAATTTGATAAACTTGATGACATGATAAACATACATTAAAATGCTAAATGAATGGTAATGAATTATGTTAAGAAAATATAATATGTAATTATAATTTTAATAATTATAATGAAGATAAATGTGTAATTTAAATTATAATTTGTTTAATTATAATTTAATTTATATGAGTGCATAAATTGAATTTGATTAATTATAATCAAAGTATATGTTTAATTTAAATTATAATTTTTTAAAGTATAATTTAATTAATATAAAATGAAAATAAATTTGATTAATTATAATCAAAATATATGTTTAATTTAAATTATAATTTGTTTAATTATAATTTAATTAATATAAAATGAAATTGAATTTGATTAATTATAATCAAAGTAGATGTTTAATTTAAATTATAATTTGTTTAATTATAATTTAATTAATATAAAATATAATTATAATTTGATGAATTATAATTAAAGTGAATGTTTAATTTAAATTATAATTTGTTTAATTATAATTTAATTAATATGAGTACATAATTATTAGTTGATTAATTATGTGAAAATATAATGTGATTAATTATGTGGTAATTAATTATTTAACTTAATAGTTAAAGAGGAATGAGTTAACTCAAATGGGTTAACTAATTATGAGAATTAGTTATGCGATAATTAATTTATAATTATACATATGTAGTCCTAGCAAGATTTAAACACATAATTTGACAGTGTGTGTTAAACAAATAAATGGGAGAGAATTATGAAATGTGTTGTCGAGTTTACTTAAATGATTGCTAAGCGTTGCTATGTGACTAATAGTTGATGTGTATGGTAATAAGTTGTGTAGGATTCATGAAGTGCAGATAATTATAAGCTGTTTTTCGTTAATTGGTAATTTACGAGCCAGGCAAGTCTTTCGGTTCCTATCTGCTATGTGTAATTGACGATGAATTGTTTTAAATTGTATTGCAAAGATATTATATATGTTGTGAGCATAAAATGCTAAAGTCAATTTATGGCTACATTGATTGATTAAAGAATGTTGATTGAGTAAGAAACTTACTCTTTATATTTGTTATGTGAATTAAAGCATGTATGCTATGTTACTTTAATGATTATGATGTATAAGATGAGCGTGGTATTTATGTGCTACGTGATGTATGAAAACTGTTAGATCTTGCTGAGCTGTCGAGCTCATCCTTGCAAAATAACCATTTTTGCGGGTCAAAGATTCAAGGTAATGATACGTGCTAGTTAAATGTAGAGATCAATAGCGATTCAAGAAGATTACTTATTTTAGATGAGAAATGCATTTAACGTTCTTGATTGTAACATAAGTGTTGAGTTGTAGAGTTGAGCTATCCGGTGTATAATGGATATTGCTTTGTGATGTAAGATTTTATATAACAACTTTGATGAAGTGATGCATGAAATAAATTTGAATCAAAGATATGTAATGATAAAGGTTGTGATTCAGGAAAATATAGAAAGAAAATTCTAAAAGTTTTAATTATTCCTTATTTTTATTAAAGTTTAATATCAATTAATGATGTAAAGTTAGAAGTTCGATGTATTGTTAACGGCCAAGATTGAGAGTCGAATTGTATGAATTTTGGGGTTGTTACAGTAATCAACGGGCAAGACAAGTTTTCCTTAACTCAAACTTGAGTTATATTTTCAAAGCATGTTGGTGAATAAGTATTGTTGATTATTCATATCTATACTGATTATTGATTCGCATTTAGTGCAAGTTGCATCTGTTCATCAGGTATGAAAGGCTGATCATCTTCATTACCATAAGGTTCAGTTAAAGTTGTTCATGGTCCTTGTTGACATTAAACATTATTGATTCAGTCATTCAATTATTGACATTATGACTCATGCTCTTTCACAATTATTATATTGTTGAAAATTCGAAAGCTTATTCTTTCTTTCAATCATGATATATCCTTGTTATATTTAAACTTGCAGGACAAAGTTGTTTCTCACCCTTGCTATATTATGATAACAAATTTCAGATTAAGACAAAGGCTCGTAGAAAAACAGAGGCAAAGGCAAATCCTAAAGAGTAGATTATTACGCATTCACAACTATTTAGTTATCATATGCAAATGATGTTGTAAACCTTTTTAAGTTACTTAAGATATGTATTCAGTTAAGGTTAGTAGACCTTGGGAAATGTTATAAAATCACGTGAAATAAACAATTTATGTTTATATATTCTGCATTAGTTTATAGAATATGTATGAAGATGAAGTACCGTAACGTACGAAGTTCGAGGTTCCAGGGACCCGAATTTGGGGGCGTCACAGGTTGGTATCAGAGCTGTAGGTTATTAACCTTAGGTAGGGTTAGCTTAAGCTATAACCGCAGAGATGAGGATAAGGAATAAACTCAAATAGAGTTTAAGTGATAAGAGATGAATTTAGGACATTCATCATTAAAATAAGAAGATTGTAAAATAAAATAATCATAAGATAGAAAAGAATCGTAATATAACACGATTATAAGAAGAGATCACAACGTGATCTGATGAGGTCATAGGAGGACAGATGATCAATCGTTTGATTGAAAATTTTATAGCAGAATTGTTGTACGACAGTTGTACTATGGAATTGTACTATGTAAACTCAAGAAAGAGTAATAAATGCTAAAGATACGGATTAAATAAAATTCATATTGAGCAAAGAGGAAGCTAGGATTATGTGGGATTTCAATTGAGGACTCATATGATAGCTGAGTTGTACAAACCTTTGTATGGGTGGGGGTTTTGTGCTTGGTCTAACGACTACTTAGTTTATCACATAGATAATCATTGAAATATTGGTGTCGCGCTATTCGCTATATGTATGTTAAGAAGGTGATTCTTTTCTCATGTGTATAACGGATAGGTAAAGAATATAAGATTAGGTGCGAGTTCTTAAAGCTCATGCTTATGGTAAGTTTGTGACTCATAATCGTATGATATGTTTTTGAACCCCTAAGCGTATGGACAGTTCCTGATTGGTTCTTGAACTACGTATTGCTTGGATAAGTTCCTAAACTCATATTATTGCTGTAAGTTCCTGAACTCATAACGTGTGGTATGTTTGATGAGCTATATTGGGGTATAGAAAAGTTGTGGATGGAGAATTGAGGATTTTTAGTGTAGTAAGTTTTTATGGTGATAGAATAGATATAATTATTAAGTAATGGATCATTGGAGAAATTGAAGTGATGGTGGAAACATGTATTCTAAATCTTCTAGTTATTCTATACATCGAAATTTTTGAAATCAAGCTAAATTCGCACTGAAGTGCCTTTGTCAAAATAAAATGAATTTTGTTATCCTCAAAACATGGTGACAAGTGTGTGGAGATGGACTTCGAGCCATTATCACAACGTTACCTGTTGCGGTATGATAACACCATAAATGATTTTTTAATGGTTTTGCACTTTTTAAAGAAGAGTCTACACTAATTGTTCTGGCTAGATAAAAATGATTTGAAATATCAAAATGTAATTTATATATCATCAATGCATCATGGAACCTGGTGCAAATATGATAAAAATGATAGAGTCATCAATGCAGTATTGCCTAGTGTCGTATGTGATCTAAGGATCCTCAGTCCACTATGGTATGATGTAATATGGCAAAGTCACAAAATGACGAAATCCTCAAACGGACGGCAAATACAGTGCAGTATCATGACGTCATAAAATGATTTTCAGAATTTTAAAGATAATTTATTGCCAATTGAATTTGGCCAAATACATGTTTCGATTGAAATTCGAATTATTGGTATACGTCTAAGCTATTTGATTCAGCTATACAAATGTTTAAGAAATTCAATTATTATTTGGGAGCTTATGCCAAACCAAATTATTTTGGTGCGGAATCTTATGTTAAGTTGGTATCAAATGGATACAAGCTGGTATCCGACACAAGTTGGTGTCAGCATTACGTGATACAAGTTGGTGTCAAATTAATGCAAATTGGTATCAAATTTACACAAGTTGGTGTCCAGATAAAACGGTTTGCAGATGAATTTTTGTTAAAATGTTTCCAAGTTATTTATTATACTTCATAATTATTGAATAATTGTGAAAACTCCTAGAAAGTAGTCAAGGTAGCATGAGAAGATAGAAGAGATTCTCAGACAGAATATAGCATAAACTAATTAAGTACAAGTGTAATCAGAGGTGATTAAATAAAGTTTATATAGAAAATCTATTTTTGGTAAATAGTGATTTCGGGGATGGAATCCTTATAAGGGGGGAAGAATGTGACAACCCGAAAATTTATAAGATTTTAAATGATTAAAATAAAGGTTAAAGAATAAAACCTAGATGGGGATTGAATAAAACCTAGATGGAAATTTGAGGATTTATTTAAAATTTTAAGAAGAACCTATATGGTTTACTAATTAAAAGAGAATAGACAAAATATAGGTTGCAAAATTCCAAAATCCTAGAAATGGATTTATATGCACTTGAAGGAATGATAAGGATAAATATAGTATGAGATTTGTGGAACATGTCTCAAAGTATTAAATTATTTGATATGAATATGTATATTATTTGATTGGTTATATTTGTTTATTATATAATAAACAAATAAAAGAGAACTACTGTAACCTAATTATACATTAGGTATGAAAATTTAATAACCTAAGGGTTATAATATGGAAGAATGTTATTATTTAAAATATATACTAACCCTAAGAGATTTATTTTATACATCTCAACTAATTAATTCTATAACCTACTTAAAGCAAGTCTAATTTTTAACTACCTCAAAATTCATACAATACAATTCTCGACATCGGTCGCTAACAATACATCGAATTTCTAACTTTACATCATTAATCAGTATTAAACTTAATAAAATGCGGAATAATTAAAACTTTTATATTTTTATTCTATATTTCCCTGAATCACAACCTTTATCATTACATATCTTTGATTCAAATTTATATCATGAATCGTTACATCAAAGTTGCTATATAAAATCTTACATTACAAGTCAATGTTTATTATACATCAGACAACTCAACTTACAACTTGACAATTATAATATATCTAAATCATCAACTATATTTCTCATCTAAGAGCAAATAATCTTCTTGAATTGATATTGATCTCTACCATTCAGTTAGCACGTATCATTACCTTGACTCTTTGACCTGCAAAATGGTTATTTTGCAAGAATGAGCTCGATAGCTCAGCAAATCTAACAGTTTTCATGCATCACATAGCACATAACATCATTCTCAGTTCATACATCATAATCGTTTAACTAAACATATCATACATGCTGTATTTCACATCTCAATTAAAGATTGAGTTCAATAACCCAATCAGTTTAGTCATAAATTGACTTTCATAGTGTAAAGCATCGTTTATAATTGAACATACATTCAACAGTCTAAATTACAACAGTCAGTTTACCAATTTCATAAAGTAAATAGGAACTGAAAGACTTGCCTGGTTTGTAGATTACCAATTACAAAAAATAGCTTACAGTTATCTGCACTTCATGAATTCTACACAATTATATAATCATGCACATCATTTATTAGTCACATAGCATTTCTTAGTAATCATTTAAGTAACTCTATTTTACGATCTACTATCATCTTCTTTAGGTTTGATACAAAATGTTCAATTTATGTGGTTAAGTCTTGTTAGGGCTCCTCATTGTTTATTTGATTTATTTACGTTAAACTTTCTTTTACTTCTCATTACGTTCTCCTTTAATACACTTAATATTTAGTTAAGTCTTAAACCTCGTCTTTACATCACATTAGATGTATAATGTTTGTTAACATTAATTAAGTTAACATTTGTTTCACATTCCTTTATACTTCTCTTTTAATCGACATTTAACGTTTGTTTAAGCCGATATAACTATCATTACATCATTGATTAATGTTAGGCATCATTATATTTTATAGTAATCATGTTTTATAACTAAGAACAACATATTTTATCGTTGACAGCACTTTACTTGCATATTTGCATGTCTGACGCCCTTCGATTGCCTCCAAATACGCATCAGTCACAAAGATGGCCATTTTGACCCCTTCTAATGACTTCAAATCGAAAAACTTAAAGAATAAAAGTTGTAGTACTACTCGTTATCTTTCCAAATCATCCTGAACCGCCTTTATCGGAGTTCGTATGAAGAAGTTATGATTGTTTTACTACATGAGGTCAAAACAGTTTTGCTTTACGCTACTTAATTACTCCGGACAGCAACAAGCCCCGCTGGGGCTGGAGTTTCTAGGCAAAATCCCCGCTGGGGCGGGGTCCCCCACTGGTGGGTTCCCCGGCTCGCGAACTGTGCAGAGAAATAAGCCAATTTGGCTTATTTCTTCGCACCAAAGTCCGATTTTAACTAACACAATGCATATGAAACTTTATGAAAATAAAATCTTAAACTTCTAACATGATTTTAACATACATAAACATCATAACACATAATCAAAACACTAATATTCATGATTTTGAAGAAAACACCATTGTTAAGCTTTCTTGAAGAAAGTTAACACTGTGAGTTCGTTTTTAACCCAAATCACATGATTCAAAGCATGTTAATTTTGTTTCTTGATATATTATCATAATCTAAACTTAATTCTCATAATCATAGCATAATCACCCACAATTTTTGATATTTAAGAAACTATTTTTCAAACTAGTTCACTGTAAATTGCTATGAACATGATTTCTCCATGTTCATCATATTTACATGAATTGAACCACACAGACTATCATATAACTTATATATAATAGTTTATATACATAATCTAACACATATTGATAATCAATTTATAGTTTATTATGAAAACCAATTTACAAAGAATAAAAACAATGAAGAACAACAATTAAAATTGGATTCTACCCTTTTGCTTAGAAGAAGATGATGATTCATATGATGATGATGATGATAGGCTTCTAGTTTTGATTTCTCAAAACTCCTTCCTCCTCTTTCTTTCTTCTTCTCTTTTTTCTCTTTAGTTTCTTACTCTGTTCTTCTTCTAACTCAAACTAACATAATGTATAAACTATATACATATAAATGATAGATATAGAATATAAGTATATAATATATAACTGATATACTTAATTTCTCTTAATAAATATATCAATTACTAATTTTTTAAAATCAAAAGCCATAATGCTTTGTTTGAAAAAAACTCATTAAATTTAAAAATAGATTATTAATAGTTAAGGCCTTGTTCGGTAAAACATGATTAAAATAGAAGTAAGGGCCTTGTTTGGCAAAACTAATTTAAAATTATTTTCTTTATTTTGATAAATCTTTTTAACACATAGTTTAAATATTACACTTTATTTAATTAAATCCCAACCTTTTAATTTAATTAAATACAAGCTAACATTCATTAATTAATTAAAATTGCACATAATACTAAATTGCTACACAATATTATTTTACTTATTAATCATTATTCATGTAACAAATTAGTAAATCTTTATAAACACTTAGCACATAATATTCATCTAATTTAATTATTCTCAATTAAGTTAGAATTTTACTACACAATTACTTTTACATCAATTTAATTAATCATATTGCACTTAATTAAATAAATCCAATACATGAATATAATTCTCTTCATACCAAATCGTACATTTCAAAATATAACACATATACACATACTTGTACTCGAACATCTTAAAATAAGAATTTTATTTATTAAATTCTTATTTATTAATTCTTGAAAATTCGGGTTGTCACATAATTAGGTTAAGAAATTAAAAGTACATGAGTAAAGATTTAAATCACAATTGAGCGAATAAAAATCCTAATTAAATAATTAGGGTAGGATATAATTAAAGGTATTAGACTATGTTAAAATACATGGCCCAAGGAATTATTTAGGAAGCCCAAAAGATGAAATGAGTAACACAAACTAAGCCCAACAAGTGTAGAACTTTTGGACCTTTGATTAAGCATAATGGAACATTAAAAATTAAACCAAATGGGGGAGGAAAAGGCCCAAGATTTTGGTCCAACAAGGGAGGAGATAAGGGAGCATGTGGTGAAATGATGATTACTTGTAATGGTGGCTAAAGTGGTTCAACAATTCCCACCAACTACACCATGTGTCATCTTGTTATTTTGCCACTTATTTTATCCAAGATTACAAGCAACATCAAGCTTGCAAGAAACCTTAAAAATGATGAAGAAAGAGAAAGAGAGAGTGAATGGGGGAAATCATATTACAAGCAAACCAAATTCAATTTTTTTCTTTCATCTATATCTTCCAAAAATCTTAACAAAACAAAATCAAAATGGGATAGAGAGAAGGGGGGATTTCGGCAGCCCTAGAGAGAAGGTAAGAGTAGATTTTGATCTTCACACACCCAAGATCCATCTTATATTTTGGAAGAAGGAGAAGAACTCATGAATTAAAGGTATAAAAATCTATCTATAAACTAGTTATTCCTTCTAGTTAATTTATTTTGAGGAAATGAAGATCTAAGGTTTCAAAACCTTAGATCTACATGTTAATAAGTATGCTATGTTTAGATCTATCACTTTTGAGGATCAAAAGTTGGATCTAAAGCAAAAAAAGAAAACCAGGTTTTCAAAAAGTTAGAAAACCCTAGTCTTTATTTTTTTCTTAGCATAGATTATGTTTTGCTTGGGTTTGGTGAAGGTTTGATGAAATAGATCATGAATCATGGTAGATCCATGAGTATAAGAGGTATTAAGATGTATTGTGACGCCCCCAGATTCAGACCACTCAAATCTCGAATTCAGTGCATTACGATCTAATTCTAACAACATACTAAAATCTCATGCAACGGAATAATAAAATAATTTACATTGATTTAATATAAATATTCGCGTCCCACGGTCTCGCAAATTAAAAATATCTTAAACATAACTAATATATAATATGAAATAAGTCTTATTACAACATCCTAATAATCGAAAGAGAACAAAGTTACGCCGTAGCCTTGCCCTTATCTGTGCCAGAGGGTCCGCACTTCTCTGCCTTAACAGAAATGTTTTAGGAAAAGCAAGAATGAGCAGCAAGTTTGCTCAGCAAGTAATATAGCAATAATGGTGAATAATATGAATTTTGAATCTCAAGGGTATAACAGTAAATGATAGTTCAAGAATAACAAGAAATATCAATAGTTCTCAATAAATGTTGCTTATGGACAGAAAGATATTAACAAGATTCAAGGTTTAACCATTTCATGGTTCAAGAATAATGAACACTGAGCAGTCGCTAAGGACTAGGAACTCCTACTAGAATTAACAGTATTATGCTGAAAATCTAGTAAAACAAGTACAACAGGTGATCAGCCTAAAGTACCCTATGTTATGCATAACATTTAAACATGCTTGTATGTGCGCACGTCGGTTCCTCGATAGTTATATAATTTCTGTGACGCCCTGAAATCCGGCCTATTTTTCACACCCAAATTTCATGCATTACGATACTTCCCATTCCATACATACATCATTATATCTTGAAGTTATATGATATATCCACACATTCCCAGGCTTCTATTACCTCAAAAAGTTTATTTATTAACAATAATGGTAATTACATTATTCTTATCACATTACATCTGTGACTTAACTAGTCACCATATCTACAGAATAGTTTTAATCTAACCATTCTGCAAGTCTCGACTTGATCTTCACGCTCGTTCATAACATGAACGGTACTTCATCTTGTGAAGCTAATAGTACTCGCGACCATAGCATTTGACCATAGCAGGACATCCATCATCATGATCTTCATCGTGTCCTTTAACATATACTATCGTCGTTCACTGAAAATATTTTTATTTCAAGCAAGTGTGAGCATTCAATTGCTCAGCAAGTCATAGCAATTGAGTAAACAACCAAAGCAAGAATCAAAGTTATTTTAAGTCTTCAATAACCGAACAATGGTTACGAAGCAGCTCGAACAATAGGAATACGTTCTGATTCCTATCATTTTACAACATACATCACATATACTTCGTCATACTTCCATTTTCTACTTATTCATATACATTGTGTCTGGCTAGAAACAATAGCACAGACTTAATAAGTACGGTTCATGAATGAACTGAACTCTTTTTCACTTAGTAGTTCAATCATAGAACAGTTTATTTCATAGAAACACCGAAGTGTTAACATTGTGGCACAAGGCCTCATTCATACTAACACATTATACAAATATCGCACATTTGTACATACGAAATACTTCCTCATGTTCAACATCTGAGGAAGTTAAGAAACTAACATTCATCATAAAGGATGAAGGAAGTTTAGAAACTTGCCTTACGCACAGCTACCGCTTAGGGTTTACGCTGAGCTGCTCATCAAAATTCTTATGTAGCACATAAGGAATAACATATATCCATTAGTCATATATTTGACTTAAACATTAGCTTAACTTCACTTTACTTCTTATGGTTTGTGTTCTTGATAACTAAGTTTACGCGACCAACTTTTATTTTCATCTCTTCTATCCTTTCATTACATTCCTTATCACATCCGGTCCATACGATTCGAAAAGTTCATTTAAGTTATTACCATTAACTCATCTTTTCAACGTTATACTTTATTCTTCATTCCCTTATTACCGTTCATTACGGCTTATTAACATTCATATGCCATCAACCGACTCTCGTCGATCATCGTTAGACAACATGACAAGCGAAACCCTAATCGATTTGTTAGGTCGCACGCATTTTCACCGGATTCCCGTTATCGGACTCCGTATAGAAATTATATAAGTTCTATCTTCATTTCATAACATTCTCGCACCTCGTGCCTCTATTACATCTTACTATGTCAACATTCATTAACGTCTAAGTCATACAACCAATGTATACTTAGAACGTTCACTCAACGCCGAGAATCGTTCACGTATCCTGCGTTCACGTTATTCATCTTTTAAACTTTCACTCAACCTTTACTTAAGGTTTAGATTACTGGTTTAAGTGTTACATTAAGTGAATTATATGTTCACTATCGTTCCGTACACTTCTCCCCAAGTGTTGAGCATTAAAAATCTCTTCACTGGCTTTTCCCCTGCACCGGCGCTGCGGCGCCATCTTTCACACTTGAAGCAATGCTGCGGCGCTGCACCTGTAGAGATTTTCTCCCGGGCAGGCGCTGCGGCGCCAGCTCTTAAGGCATGGGCAGCGCTGCGGCGCCAGCCCGGTTCCAGTTGAAATAATTTTTAGACTTTGAACTTCCCGAGCTCATAACGCGATCGTTATAACTCGTAATTGGCTCATTCCAAAGCCAATAGCTCACATATAATATGTTCTATAATTCCATCTAGTCAGAATTCATTTTTGAATCCGTTGGCAGAAAATTGACCGTTTCGTCCATTTTTATATTTTCATCGAACGTTCGTGAACGTTCGACGCTCGTTTCTTCGCTTTAACTCTGAATTGGTTCGTTCTTGCTCTCGCAAGTCTTATTTACTTAATTACACATGTTGCAATCGAAAACCATCATTTCTGAATCACACGGCGACTTTTGACTTTCATTTCGGGAAATTCACGATTTCGACGCTTAACGTCTAATCGCGTAAACTTCCGCCGAATCTTCGTTACTCGATATTTTTGCGTCAAACCAAATTGAATCAATCCATTGGTTGTTCATCTATAATTTTAACCATATTAAACATCTAAGTTTTAATGGTTTTCTTCATTACGTTCTTCGTGTTCTTCGTTCGTTCTTCGTTCTTAATTAATATTATGATTATGATTTTACGTTTTCTCGCATTCTAACGTTATAAGTTTGATAATTCAACCTTATAACATCGGAGAGTTAATATAACTCATCCGGATCGTCCACTAACATCTTCTATCATCTTTTCGTTCATTAACCATTTCATTATGGTTTAACCTAACCATTTCAAGGTTTTAACACATTTCTTCATTAACTTTTTAACCATTTTATTATGGTTTCACTTGTTCTTGGTTCTAAGTGTTTTAAAGTCCACTAAAACCCATCTTCTTACATACTACAATTCATGCTCTATCCATTTTCACTTCTCTATCAATATGAGAATTGAAAGAAGGATGAAAATCAAAGTAAACACTTATACGTTATAAGTGTTCTTGAACTCGTAGACTTTGTGTTCTTGATCAAAGTCTTAGACTAGCTTCTTCTTGCTTCTTGGATTGCTCATCAATCAATTCCTCTTCTTTTCTCTTCTCTCTCAACTCATTGGTTTTTCAAACCAACAAATGAAGCCTTAGGCTTTCTTTTATAGGCAAATCAAGGCTAAGGGCATATGGGTCATTAGGCAAGCAAGACCAAGGATGGAATGGTCATAAGACCAAACCTCCTTACTCCCACCTCCTCTCCACATCACCACCATGTCCCCCACATACCAAACCATGTCCTCCCATGTGCTAGCATGTGCTAGCACATGGCCACCATGTGCTCTCCCATGTCTCATGGGTCATGGGTTGCCCCATAGGTTTAAACCACCCGTTTATCTGTCGGTTCGACCCACGGGTGTAAATCTTAGATTTAATTCAAATTAAATCTATTACTCGTATAAAAATTCGTATTATACGTCGTATTAATGCTCGTATCCTCCTCGTATTATACTCGTATGATAATTAGTATTATACGCGTATTCATTATGTATAATAATCATTTATTATACATATAACCATTTTCTTCTTTAATTTTACTTTTCCTAACCCTTCGGGTTTTAAGTCCACAAGCGAAAACTTTGCGAGCTATAAATGAAATTATTACATATTCCATCTTGTCTCAAAATACTATCATTACGCGTTTCTCGAAATTTCAAAATAAATTCCCGAACAGAAATGGATGAATAGTGATTTTCGTCATTTTCTTCCCGAGAAAACTTTTCTCGGCTAACTTAACTTTTCACGGTATATTATCGTCAAATCTTTCGACAAAATGTCATTCTGACATTCCGAACTCTCGAACGAGATTAGGGTTCTACGAACCCTAACCCTTAGGGTCAAACCCTAACCTTTAGGGTTTCATGAATAGTGCCTATTTCGTCTTTTTCTCAAAAATAATTTTATTCCCGGAAGTCTTTTATGTTTTTTTTTTTTTTTCGAGTACTATCATAATACATCATCAATTTCAGATTTCCATCAAGAATTTATCATCAATTTTCATTCTAAAATTCAACTAAAACACGTAAACCCATAAGAACACAATTTCTCCATTAGAAACTTGTTTTTACAATACTTTGATTTCTGAAAAATAGTTTATAGTATATATGTAAGGGATTACAACATCTATCAATTCATTCATAAAAACTCATGAACACGTTATGTATATATAATCATGTATATACCAATTTTCATATAAGTTCAATTAACATAGAACTAACAATGAAAAATATAAAACAAACTCTTTAAAATACAAGGGTTCAAATCATAACCTTGATGCTTAGTGAGGAAGAAGATGGTGAGATTTAGCAATGACTCTCTCAAGGCTTTTCTCCTTTCCTCTTCTTCTTCTCTCTAACTCTAGGTTCTCTGTATTTCTTTCTAACACAGACTAGCCCTTTTTGTCTTTCTAACTAACGTAGTTTTAACATATAACTAAAATAATATATATTATATGTATAATTATATAATATATAACTCCCAATATTTAATCTTCCCATTTAATAACATAATTGCAATTAATATAAAGAAGTTACAAATTTGAATTTTAAAAGCCCTAAGGCTTGTTTGGCAAAACAAGTTATTTTAAAAATAGATTTTTAGTAGTTAAGGCAATGTTTGGGTAAAACAATTTTAAAACAAAAGTAAGGGCCTTGTTTGGGAAAAATCATTTAAAAACTCTTTTTTTTTAATTTTAATAAATCCTTTTAACACATACTTTAATGTTACCCTTTAATTAATTAGATCTTAACATTCTAATTTAATTAATTAAAAGTCTAACATCAATTAAGCACATAAAATTGTCACATAATTATAATTAATTGCTAATTATAATTGCATGTAACACTCATCACATTACTCATCTAATTTAATTATCTCAATTAAATTAGAACTATAACATAAAATCATTATATCAATTAAATTAAATACTAAATATTCATTTAATTAATATACTACACTTAATTATATTATTCCATTATAATCACATAATTATTTATTTAACTCAATAAATAATTCAATTAAAATATTTATTTACTCTAATAAATATTAAAATTAATATTTAAATTATCTTCACATAGATTCATATATTTTACCATATATAACACGTATTCACATACTCAAACTCAAAACATCAGATAATAAAAATTTTATTTATTAAATTCTCATTTATAAATTCTAAAAATCTGGGATGTCACATCCTTCCCTCCTTATAAGGATTCCGTCCGCTGAATTAACGAAACCTTCCTTACTCAGGTTTTCATCAAATTTCTTTAAAAACATTTATCGTTGAATAACTTCAACACATTACATTAATATAGGTTTTATATTTCCTACTACATTCATTTCTTCAACAAATTCTAGGTTTTATTTCGTAACCCTAAATTAAACACAATTATGTTTCGTAACCCTAAATTAAACACAATTATGTTTTAAATATTATATATTCTCTAACTCGTTCATTTCCTTTCTAAGGATCATTACTACATACTTTACTCGTCGAATTAATATATTTCGTACTTCACCATCTATAATTATTCGGGTTATCACATTCACCCATTCTTCTAAGAATTTCGTCCTCGAAATTTTTATTAATCTTCATTCATTCAATCTATCAAAGTAGATTTTACGTTAATCTCTACTCATTGGATTAAGGCGTTCAACAACTACTTCTTTCAAAATAATAAGAATCTTCTACAATTGCTCAATAATTGGGAAGCGATATAAATAACTCAGGAATTTAAAAGATTTGAAATCATGCTGAGTGGTCGCAAGACCTTGAACTTATTTTTAGGTTTATTAGTGTTTCACCCCCAGTACTTCACACTATAAAACCGCATCGGTACTCTAGGTGGCCAGCCTATCATACCCCTACGTCGGGCCCAAACGTAGTACATCGTAACGACTATATGCGTTACACTCGGAACTATTGTCTCCGATAACATGTCCCCTTTTATAGGGTTGTTCACCTCAGCTTCTTAACATCTGAATCCGCACCAAAACAATTTGGTTTGGCATAGTTTGACCAAGAACGCTCGAATTTCATAAACATCTTTCAATATTTGTCTAGCTGAATCATGTAGCATAGACTTCTAGCAACAATTCGGACATCAATCGAAATATATATATATATATATATATATATATATATATATCTTTAACCAACTCAAAAATATATATTTTGTTTCGTTTAAGGAAACCAAAAATAAATAAATAAATCTTTTCATAATATCCTGATACCGTACCATAGTAATGGTACGTTGAGGATTTCGTCATTACATGACGTCGTCATACTACATCATACCATAGTGGGCTGACGATTATACGATCACATCCAACACTAGGTTTAACTGCATTGATAACTTCCACGATTGTTTTTACACCATATCAAATGATGCATATGAAATACATTTTGAAGATTTAAAATCATTTTATCTAGCTGAAGCAATTAGCATAGACATGTGAATAATAGCACTATTTTAAAAATTCATTGGTTCCATCATTGATCCAATGTTTTTCAAGAAAACAGAAGTGCAACATCAGCACGAAGTCAATAAATTTCAAAAAACTAGCAAAGCTAGGAGATTTAGAATATAAAAACTTTCTCCATCAATATAAATATTTACTCCCTCATTACTTAATCATTCTATCAACCTTAAACAACATCAATGCTTTCTATATTATAAACTTTCTATACCCAGTATAGTTCATCGAACTTACCACACTTTGGAAGTTCAGGAACTTGCCACAATAATATGAGTTTAAGAACTTGTCCTAGCAATACGTAGTCGAAGAACTGATCAGAGACTGTCCATATGCTTAGGGGTTCAAAACATACATACGATTATGAGTCACGATCTTACCATAAATATGAGTTTTAAGAACTCGCCTAACCTTAAGATCATCTAATGTAATCTTAATATCATCTAATCTAATCTCTATTGACTCTAACTATCAATTATAATATGAGAAAAGAATCACCTTCTCGTCATAATTATAATGATAGCGCGACACCAACCTTCCAACGATTATCAATATGATAAACCAAGTGTAAGCACAAAACCCTGCCCATACAGAAGTTTGTACAACTCAGCCACCACATGAGTCCTCAATTGAAATCCCACATAACTCTATTTTACTTATAACATCTCGTTCTATACTCGATACAGACTTCCTGTATCCCATCATTTATAACTCCTCGTGAGTTAATCTCGTACTATATCATAGTACATTCTCGTTATAGCATCAAACTATAACTATTCAATCATTACATACCAACTGTCTTTTACAACTTCAAAAGATCACGTTGTGATCTTATTCTATAATCATCTCACTTATGATTCTTCCATATCTCATTATCGTTTTATTTGAAAACTTCTTATCTTTACCTTTCATCATGGTATATCATGACTTCATTATGCTTTTAATCTTATAGACTCCGTCTATTCATTGTTATTCGTCATCTCGATTACCGGAGTTAGACAACTCCTGGTTCTTATCTTCATATCTCTTCAAGGTTCTTCTTTGAATCTTCTTATTTATTTATTAACTCTTCTTTTAAAAATTTCTAATTCCATTCATATAGCTCAATATTTCATTCGAGTTTTATTCCTCGTTATCCTCACTTTCTTCTTATAACATTACTAGGACTTCACACATCCTACACTTCTACGTATGTGAAAGAAATTACCTTTTCGTTATACGTAACTTAACTTCTCATTCTCTAAGGTCATAGCCTAAGGTACTCTTACCTACGGTGTATAACCTATTAGCTTTGATACCAACTGTAACGACCCTAAAATTCATACAATAATATTTTCCTTCTCGATCGTTAACAATACAACTTTAATCTCTCATTACATCCTTATTCGATATTAAAAATCACTAAAAATGCGGAATATTTAAAACTTTTAAAAACTTCCCTGAATCGCAACCTTTACATTACATCTTTTCGATTCAAATCTATATCATGAATCGTTACAAAAAAATGACTATACAAAGTCTTTCATAATAAAACAATATCCATCTACATTGGATAACTCTATTTATAACTCAGCGACATATTTCATTCAAAACATTAACTATAATTTGAAATTGAACATAACTAATATTCTTGAACATTGATCTCTATAAATCACTTAACACGTATCTTTACCTTGCATCCTTGACCTGCAAAAATGGTTATTTGCAAGAGTGAGCTCGACAGCTCAGTAAGATCTAACAGTTTTCATGCATCACATAGCACATAATTAACATGCTCAATATTAAAGTAACATGGCATATATGTTTTAATCACATAACAAATATAAAGATTTAGTTCCTTACTCAATCAACATATTTAAATCAATCAATGTAGTCATATATTGACTTTAACATTTCATGCTTGTAACATATACAACATAGCATACTCTTTGCAATACAATTTAAAATAGTTCATAATATCATCAAGTTCACATAGAAAATAGGAACCAAAAGACTTGCCTTGATCGTTATTTACCAATAACAGTTTAACAGCTTATAGATATCTGCACTTCACGTGCCCTACACAATTATATAATCATTCACATAAACTATTAGTCACATAGTAAAGCATATTAGTTGTAATGTAAACTTTACTATACATCTCATAACCCTTCCTATTATCAATACACAATGTTCAACTTGATTGTGTTAACTATCGACTTATATTTCACTATATTTCTTTTTCGTAATATTCAAAATTTATTCAAGTGTTTAAATCTTGCTAGGACTAATTATTGGTTTTATACTAACTCCATTTTATATCTTATAATGTTCATTTCATTAAAATCGAAACACTATTTAAGTGTATTACCACATTACAAGGCGTTTCGACGTTTATACGTCACACGCCTAACTCGCCTCTTTTGCATGTGCTTTGCATGCTCCTAGATTGGGTTACATTACTCTATAATATTTCATTTTTATTAAAAACATAATATTAAACAAGGTCATACACACTCGTTGCGGCGTTGAAACGCTTGCACGTCTGTATGCCAAACTTGCATATTCGAACGCCCAAACGACACGCATTTGTGCACGCTTAGCACTCCCAACCGAATTGTCTAATACTCAAGGGTTAATGCTAAGTATCATTATAATACCTAATAGTCATGTTATGAAAGTTAGAACATTATTTTCCATGGTCGAGACCATTACATGTGCTTACGTGCATGCCCGACGCCCCCCGATTGCCTTTAAAAATACATCAGTCCTCTAAATAACCATTTTGACCCTAGCCAACGACCTCAAATTGAAAAACTTAAATAATTAAAGTTGTAGGTCTACTCGTGCTCGTTCCGGATCATCTTGAATCGTCTCAATCGGAGTTCGTATGAAAAAGTTATGGCTATTTTACCAGAGGAGGTCAAAATAGTCCCTGGCTAACTTTTCCTCCCGGCGCAGCTGCGCCCAAAATAGCCTTGGGGGCAGCGCAGCTGCACCCCTGGCAGCGTGCTACGCGAAATTTTCCTCCAGTATGTTGTTCTGGCGAATTTTCTAACCCTTTTCTCCTTCCAATCATCATAAATCAAGCTATACACATCCGATTGAGTCCGTTTTCGACTCTATGGATTCGTAATTCTTAGAACTACACATCTACTTGATAATTATAACACTTCAAACACATTAACAATTCCTTTTAAGGGTTCTAATTCAGTGTTCATGCTAATTTTTCATATTTTACACATATTTAGTGAATTCAATCACTACGAATTCGTTTTACATCCGTTTGGACTCGTTCAACTTGGGTTATTTTTGTTTTTTTTTCGAGTACTATCATAATACATCATCAATTTCAGATTTCCATCAAGAATTTATCATCAATTTTCATTCTAAAATTCAACCAAAACACATAAACCCATAAGAACACAATTTCTCCATTAGAAACTTGTTTTTACAATACTTTGATTTCTGAAAAATCGTTTATAGTATATATGTAAGGGATTACAACATCTATCAATTCATTCATAAAAACTCATGAACACGTTATGTATATATAATCATGTATATACCAAATTTCATATAAGTTCAATTAACATAGAACTAACAATGAAAAATATAAAACAAACTCTTTAAAATACAAGGGTTCAAATCATAACCTTGATGCTTAGTGAGGAAGAAGATGGTGAGATTTAGCAATGACTCTCTCAAGACTTTTCTCCTTTCCTCTTCTTCTTCTTCTCTCTAACTCTAGGTTCTCTGTATTTCTTTCTAACACAGACTAGCCCTTTTTGTCTTTCTAACTAACGTAGTTTTAACATATAACTAAAATAATATATATTATATGTATAATTATATAATATATAACTCCCAATATTTAATCTTCCCATTTAATAACATAATTGCAATTAATATAAAGAAGTTACAAATTTGAATTTTAAAAGCCCTAAGGCTTGTTTGGCAAAACAAGTTATTTTAAAAAATAGATTTTTAGTAGTTAAGGCAATGTTTGGGTAAAACAGTTTTAAAACAAAAGTAAGGGCCTTGTTTGGAAAAAATCATTTAAAAACTCTTTTTTTTATTTTAATAAATCCTTTTAACACATACTTTAATGTTACCCTTTAATTAATTAGATCTTAACATTCTAATTTAATTAATTAAAAGTCTAACATCAATTAAGCACATAAAATTGTCACATAATTATAATTAATTGCTAATTATAATTGCATGTAACACTCATCACATTACTCATCTAATTTAATTATCTCAATTAAATTAAAACTATAACATAAAATCATTATATCAATTAAATTAAATACTAAATATTCATTTAATTAATATACTACACTTAATTACATTATTCCATAATAATCACATAATTATTTATTTAACTCAATAAATAATTCAATTAAAATATTTATTTACTCCATTAAATATTAAAATTAATATTTAAATTATCTTCACATAGATTCACATATTTTACCATATATAACACGTATTCACATACTCAAACTCAAAACATCAGATAAGAAGAATTTTATTTATTAAATTCTTATTTATAAATTCTAAAAATCTGGGATGTCACAACAATTGGTTTGGATAGCTTTCTAACACATGATAATAGTCTAACCGAATCAAATGACTTAGACGACTTTTAGGAACACTAAGTTCACTTCTCGTAACATAAGTCGAGATATGAAATCAATTTTTACAATTATGAATAGTAATCATACGAATGTAGATATTTGCTCAATATAAGTATGTTTGGTATAACAATTATTTCGAAGTTTTACAATAAGAATTCAAGATCTAGATACTTGCATTCAATTATAAGAATGAAGCTAAGGAACTTGCATTTAATATCAACATCAAATGAAGTTAGGAAATTTGCTCGATAAAAAGTAGGGTTACGAACTTGCCTTTTGCGTAGATTACAAACCTAAAGCTTAACGTCACCGCAAGGTCTTATAGTATCCTATTTATGTATATATATATATATACACATTAGTTATGCCAACTCGATATACATAAGTCGACGATCCTACACGTATTCCACTACACACATTTCATTATTAGTCTACACGTTACTATGTAATCAATCAACATAGCTTTGTAATTGTTGTTGACTTGGCGTTTTGAAAGTTTTTAGAAACACTTATCAATCCATGGTTTCCTATGGTCATCATATACATTAAACTTGTACATCCTATCAAATGTGTATTGCAGTGTTAGAATATATAAGCATGGATGAAGTTTCAGATTATAATTAACATGATCACGCTGCACTGCAGGGTGGCGCGACGGTGCTGAATTTAGACTAGGGAGTGGCGCGGCCGCGCTGCTCCCTATCCAAACCAGTACTAAAAATCAGTATGCATTACTTTAGCTCGCTTATTAGCATACATTGATGATGACACATGCAGAACACACATGTTATGAGTTTTATGATTTGGTTTGGTTCCCGTCTTATTTTAAGTTTTACTTTTTTTTAGAACTCTTTTTAAACTATGCTTGACTAGTTCGTAACATACTTAGCTATACAGGTGTACATGTCAATCATGTCTAGATGCATAACATATCCTATCATGATGGTCCTAAATTTTAGATTACAACATAGGGTAGTTATTAACAAAGTCAATTTTCAAACTCCTAAGTTTTTCTTGAAAATCACATGTTAAACCAACCAAGCATGCAAAGCAACTTTACATTCCATATCTCATACTCATTTACACACATAACTAAACCATATAAGCATGCTCAAGGTCAGAACTTAAAGTCTACTAAGTCCGTCAAGTTTCACTTTCTAACGTTATGTTTCTTTTAGAATATAAGCTCTCGTAATTCATATCATGCAAGGCTTTGGTTCACATGTTATACACATTCACATACTGTCATAAGTTATTTATGTTAGCATATCTGAAATTAAGTTAACTAGCATGCTCATCCTAACAGAAAACACAAAGTAGGATTTCATTTCAGCCAGTCGGCGCGCCCGAGCTGTGTTTGTATTAGGAAGTGGCGCGACCGTACCACTCTGGTACAGACAGAGACTGCCTTCTGCTTCTACAGAGTTCAAAATCCAATTCCAACAATCCTTCATTTAACATGCTTAATCAATACACATTGCTTATATATATGCATATAAACTTAACTAACATGTTAACAACTTCCAAGCCAATTCACAAGGATTTTAGCATAATTACAAAAATTTACCAATTTGGAAATTGAGGATATAAAACATGATTATTACCTCCTGAAGCTTAAAATTTCTAAACTTGCTTTACATTTTCAGATTCCTCCCCAATTAAATATACTCACACTCTATATCAACTTAGAAGAAAACTTAGCAAAGTGAAATGGAGAAGAAGAGAGCTCAATTTATAGAGATTTTAATGACCATGCCAAGCTTTTGCCTCAAGGATTGAATCCAATAGAAGATGGAAGAAGATGTTGGGCAATGAGGAGTTGGTGGAATAGTTACACTATTAAGGCCACTCCCCATTCATCATTTGATAGTTTGTTGAGTTTGAGTTTGCAAGTAATAGGCTTTAGGCCATTGGCCTATACACGTGAGGAAGAAAGAGACACTAATTATGGGACACTCCCTCCTAATACTCAGCATTTGTGAAATAACCCATGTATACTTAGGTTTTAATCCCATTTGAGTGTACGCATGGACTTTTAATGAGATAATATTATTACATTGTAGTAAGTTGGGGGGTATATATACGCATATTCATATAATCCATGTACATTTGGTTAGTCCATATAATACTAAAATATAATTTAGCTGAGTACTATCAATCCATATTTTCATAAAACTTTATTATTTTAATTATACATAATTATTGAAATAATTATTTAAGAATAAATATTTCTTTATTCTAATATAATGTCTCCCATACATTTAAGTACACATATAATTTATCCAACACACATCATATTGTCGCATAAGCTTATTTATGTAACTTAATAGAATTATATGACTCACCTAATTTTATCATATAGTTTTATATGTCAACGTAATCATATTAAAATGTCGCACCTTATTTTGTATTAAATAGATGTAGTCACTATATAACATATGATCACTTGTTACATGTTATTGTACATAGCAATAATTGAATAAATATTAATTTATTATATAAATTAATCATTTACTCATTAATATGCGATTACTCATAACGACAATTAATTAAAGAATATAATATTAATTAATCCTTTGCTTATTTAAATCATTCCTTCTTTAATTTAATTAAACCATGACTAAGTCCATCATCGTGCCACACAAGGCATTTCATAAGCTCATCTTAAATTCTCCACATTTCTCAATTATTATAAATTCGATTTAATTTAATTGAGTTATCCCATCTCATGCTACATAAACATTTATATTAGAATAAACATTCACACGTTTATTAATAAAATTCACGGGTATTACATCCTCCCTCCCTTATAAAAATTTCGTCCTCGAAATTGTTACAAGGTTACACAAAAAGATGGGGGGTAGTCTCTCCTCATCTTATCTTCTAATTCCGACGTGGCCTCCTCGGCATCGTGGTTTCGCCAAACTACTTTTACAGAAGATATAACTTTATTTCTTAATGTTTGTTCTTTCCTATCTAGTATTTGGACATGAATTTCTTCATACGCCAGATTCTTCTCTACTTGAATAGGCTCATAAAAAATCACATGCTTATAGTCGGGCTTGTACGGACGTAACATAGAAATGTGAAACACGTTGTGGATGTGTTCTAGTTCGGGTGGTAACGCTACTTTGTACGCCACTTCGCCCACTCGCTTCAATATCTCGAATGGTCCTATGAACCTTGGGCTTAATTTCCCTTTCTTGTCGAATCGTATCTTTACCTTCTAGGGAGATACTTTTAAAAATATGAAACTACCGACTTTAAAGTCACGGTCTTGACGATGCAAATCTGCGTACTTTTTCTGGCGATCTTGGGTTGCTACCAATCTGGCTCTTATTGTTGTCACCACATCTGTTGTTTGTTGCACTAATTTCGATCCCAAAATTCATCGTTCTTCGATTTCGTCCCAACATAATGGTGTTTTGCATTTCCTCCTATAAAGAGCTTCGTACGGTGGCATGCCGATACTCGCATGATAACTATTGTTGTAAGCAAATTCTACTAATGGTAGGTGATCATCCCAATTCCCTCTGAAGTCCATCACACAAGTTCTAAGCATGTCCTCTAACGTTTGTACTGTTCGCTCACTCTGTCCGTCTGTCTGAGGATGATATGCAGTACTTAATCTTAACTGTGTTCCCATCCTCTCTTGTAAGCTTTTCCAAAAATTTAACGTGAGACAATTGAGACCGACACTCCATGTCGTGAAATAATTTGCCTTTACGTACAGAGTCGCTAACTGATTTAGATTATATCGGATCTTGATGGGTAGAAAATGAGCTATCTTTGTTAGTCGATCCACGATAACCCAAATGGCATCATATCCTTTCTGCGTGACTGGAAGTCCCACCATGAAGTTCTACGTAATGTGCTCCCATTTCCATTCTGGTATCTCCAATGGTTGAAGTAGACCACTCGGCCTTTGGTGCTCTGCTTTGACTCATTGACAAGTGAGACATCTACTGACGCACTCTGCGACTTCTCGTTTCAGATTGGGCCACCAAAAGTTCTGTCAAAGATCTCGATACATTTTCGTGCCTCCTGGATGAACATAATACGTCGTATTGTGTGCTTCGTGCAAGATTTCCTCTCTCAATTCGGTTATCGCTGGCACCCATATTCGTCCCTCGAATCTCAATATACCGTTCTTATCCATTTTAAATCTTTCTTCTTCATTTTCTACTATTCTATTTCTTATCGTCTCGCATTCTTCATCCTTCTCTTGTGATTCCTTTACTTTATCCAATAATGTTGGACGAGCTTCTATTACAAATAATTTTTCTTCAGACCTTCTAGGTCCCTTCACTTCTATTTCCAATTTCTCCATTTCTCTTATTAACTCTTCCTGAGTTGTCAACTTGAATAATTTCTCCCTTCCGTTTCTACTCAGTGTGTCGGCAACTACATTTGCCTTTCCAGGGTGATAAAGAATCTCGCAGTCATAATCCTTGATCAATTCCAACCACCTTCTCTGTCGCATATTCAACTCCTTCTATGTGAAGATATATTTCAGACTATTGTAGTCCGTGTATATCTCACATTTCTCTCCGTACAGATAATGTCTCCAAATCTTTAACGCAAAAACTACTGCTGCTAACTCTAAGTCATGAGTAGGATATCAGTTTTTCATAATCCGTCAATTGTCGTGATGCATAGGCAATGACCTTGCCATGTTGCATTAGCACACAGCCAAGTCCCTTGTGCGATGCATCACTATACACCACGAAACCTCCCACATCGTCCGGTAATGATAATACAGGCGTCTCACTTAACCACTTCTTCAACTCCTGAAAACTCTCCTCGCATTTTTCTGTCCATACAAACTTTACCGTCTTTCTCGTCAGATTGGTCAACGGGGTTTTAGAAAAATCTTGGATGAATCTTCGATAGTACCCGGCAAACCCTAAGAAACTTCTTACCTCTATTGGTGTGTTTGGTTGTTCCCAATTACTCACTGCCTCCACCTTTGTAGGGTCCACTGAAATTCCATCCTTGTCTACCACGTGTCCTAAGGATTGAACCTTCTCCATCCAAAATTCACATTTTGAAAATTTTGCATATATTTTCTCTCTCCTTAGCGCTTCCAAAACTATCTTTAGATGATCGGCGTTCTATTCCTTGGTCTTTGAATAAATCAAGATGTCGTCGATGAAGACTACTACGAATTTATCCAAGTATGGCTTGAAAACTCGGTTCATCAAGTCTATGAATGCTTCCGGAGCATTAGTCAATCCGAAGGACATTACCAAAAACTCGTAGTGCCCATAACGGGTTCGGAACGCCGTCTTTGGTATGTCATCCTTTCATACCTTTAGTTGGTGATAACCTGTTCGCAGATCTATTTTTGAGAAACACTTCGCTCCCTTCAATTGGTCAAAAAGGTCGTCTATCCTCGATAACGGGTATCTATTCTTGATCGTTACTCTGTTTAATTCTCGATAATCGATACAGAGCCTCATCGATTCGTCTTTCTTCTTAACAAACAACACTGGTGCTCCCCAAGGAGATACACTCGACCGTATGTAACCCTTATCTAGTAATTCTTATAATTGTATCATCAATTCCTTCATTTCTACTGGCGCCATACGATATGGGGCTTTCGAAATCGGTGCAGTTCTCGGTGCTAAGTTTATTACGAATTCAATTTCTCTATCTGGCGGAAGACCAGGCAGATCATTTGGAAATACGTCTTGGAATACTCTCACTACGGATATATCCTTCATTTCTATTCCCTTTTTCTGAGTATCTATAATGTAAGCTAAGTAACCTACACATCTTTTTCTTAACAATTTCTTGGCCTGCATCATCGTAAGACAACATGATTGTTTAAGCGATGAGCTACCATAAAACACCACCTTAGATCGATTCGGAGTCTGAAGGTTCACACTTTTGTTCTGACAGTCAATTATCGCAGCATGGTTATACAACCAATCCATTCCCAGTATCACGTCAAATTCTCCCAATTTAATAAGAATTAAGTCTATGCTTAGTTTGTGATTTCTAATGTTTGCGTGATAATTTATGTATACGTACTCTACGGGGATTACTTCCTTATTCGCTACTTCTATGTTCAAAGGATTTCCTAATTGTTCTAGGGGTAAGTTTAATTAACTAGAAAATTCTTCATACACAAATGAACAGGTAGCACCCGAATCAAATAATACATAAGCATTTATATTATTGATTGGGATAATACCTGACACCACGTCCTTCGCAGCTACTGCGTCCTGGACAGTCATGTTAAAGGTTCTGGCAGTTGGTCGGTTGGATTGCGTTGGTCCGCCAATCATTAGCTTGCTGCCTCCCCCTTGTTGGCCGCTTCCTCCATTGTTTTTCTTCTTTGGACAGTACTTGATCTGATGCTCGGTTGAGCCACAAGCGAAACATCCCTTGATCTTCCTTGGCTTTGGGTAGTTGGGTGAAATGTGTCCCTCTTGGCCACAGTTGTAATAGGTATTGTGCCCCTTTTAGCACTCTCCCTGGTGGTTCTTTCCACACCTCGGGCATCTCTCAGTTCTTTTCTTAAACCCTCTATGAAAACTTCCCGACTGATTGTTATCCTTGTTGTTGTTGTTGTTGTTGTTGTTATCCCATTTCCTCTTCCCTAGATTACTTCCTCCGCTGCTACTTCCTGCACGGCTTTCTCCTCCAATGTTCTTACTCTTCTTCTCTTTGTTATACTTACTTAAGGCCTCACTACCTCCCTCTACAATGATAGCCTTTTCCAACAACATGGTAAATGAGTCAATCTGGAGAACTGACACCTTGTTGAACAACCAAGGTTTCAGTCCTTGATTAAAACGTCTGGCTTTCCTTCTTCATCCCCTACCTGGTGTGCTATAAACCGGGCGAGCTCGTTAAACTTAGCCGCATATTGCGCCACCGTCATCTCCCCTTGCTTAAGTTCTAGGAACTTCACCTCCATCCTATTCTTCATGCTATTCGGGAAATAATTCTCGAAGAACAAGGTCTTAAACCTTTCCCACGCTATGATTCCTTCTCCCGCTCTCTGTTGATTGGCCTCCCACCAATAATTTTCTTCGCCCCTCATGATGTAGGTAGTGAACACAGTCTTCTGATCTTCACCCATACGAGCAATGGTGAAGGATTTCTCAATCTCCTTGATCCATGTTTGCACCATGATAGGATCGGTAGTACCCTCAAATTCTGGAGGTCCTCGCTCCTAATGTCTTTAAAGTTCGTAGCTGGAACTGCTTGGGGATTGGGGTGAATGAGTTCATTATTCCTTCCTCGAAGGGATTCTCCTAACAAGTCAACTAGTCGTTGTATCGGGTCTACTTGCTCCCTCTCATTGTTAACTGACTCCTCTGGTGCAGTTAGTCTATGCCTGGGTGCCATTATCTGCATCATAAAATTTCATTTTTATTGTCTAATTATATTACTTAAGTATTTATTTAATGCAAAAAGGAATAATTTTTTTTATAACACATTTCTGAAATAAGAACATTTATATTCATATGCCAAATCATTACATCGATATGATCATCCCTACTATATTTCTATAAATGTCAACATCTATCCCCTAATATCACAAAAGACGGGGAATACACTATCATACTACCCCTCTAACATAAGCCTACTCGGGGCTTACATAACTATCCCATATCTTACACAAGAGATTAGAATCCATCCCAATATATATATCACAGAAAAAAATAACTACTACTACTTCTAGACTAATAGGTCTCATCCTAACATCCCGCGCTCCACTGCGCTCTTGTACTCCACATGTGATATGTGTGCCATCAAGTCCCTGCTTATGGTGTGACGGGTCTGTCTCTGCTCTGTCCGGTAATGATATACACCATCAATCACTCTCTCTATGGCTGTGCGAAAAACATAGCCCATCTTGTTCATCTTCCTCTTCTTACATCTCACCTCATCCTCTAAATCTTCTGCCCTATCATTAGCTCTTTCCCATTTCTCCTCGAAGTGGATCCTCTCCATTACTTCTAGCTCGAGCTAAGTGCGAAGAGCCTCCTTCTCAGCTTTCTCACTCAACTCCCTCTTCTCAACCTCCTCCAGTTTTCCTGCCAAGACCACATTCCTAGATATCGAACGGTGGAAAAGAGTTCCCACCTGAATTCCTGCTTCCTTGCAGTAAGTAATCTCCACCTCTATATCTTGCATCACCAACTTCCTCTGGTGGTCTTCGTCCCTCAGTTTCTGTAACTCAGTCTTTCTCTCTCTCCTAAGCCTCAGCCTCAAGCTCCTGAACTCGGCAGTCTAACTCCAAGATCCGCTCCTCATACTCTCCTAACATCCTTTCCTCGATCGTAGCCTCGTCGAAATCTCCCATGGGTTCGTCCTCCATGAGTTCTTCCTCAGGATCCGACTCCACCTCTATCTCATCCTCGTCATCAAACTCGGATGGTGCTACTGCCTGCACAGGTTCCGCTACCAAAGGAGCCTCATACACTACGTGTATATCACGTGGCTCCTCCTCTACCACTCTACTAGGTCCTCCCAAGTCAATCATCCAAAAACCACAAACATAAGACAAACAAACAACAAACTCCATTAGAATGTTAAATAAAACATAAGTTTATTGTATAGAATGAAACTATATTTCATAACATACTAATTCTTTAGGAAAACTCTACATGAGTTTTATCTCCTTCTATCTTCTAAGTTCTTCTATGGTTATAGTCTAAGGACTCTCGCTCCTAAGGTTTATAACTAAGGCTTTGATACCAACCTGTGACGCCCCCAGATTCATACCACTCGTATCTCGAATTCGGTGCATCACGATCTAATTCTAATAACATACTAAAATCTCATGCAACAGAATAATAGAATAATTTACATTGATTTAATATAAATATTCGCGTCCAACGGTCTCGCAACTTAAACATATCTTAAACATAAATAATACATAATATGAAATAAGTCTTATTACAACATCATAATAATCTAAAGAGAACAAAGCTACGCTGTAGCCTTGCCCTTGTCTGTGCCAGAGGGTCCGCACTACTCTGCCTTAACTAAAATGTTTTAGGAAAAGCAAGAATGAGCAACAAGTTTGCTCAGCAAGTAATATAGCAATAAGGGTGAATAATATGAATTTCAAATCTCAAGGGTATAACAGTAAATGAAAGTTCAAAAATAACAAGAAATATCAATAGTTCTTAATAAATGTCGCTTATGGACAGAAAGATATCAACATGATTCAAGGTTTAACTATTTCATGGTTCAAGAATAATGAACACTGAGCAGTCGCTAAAGACTATGAATTCCTACTAGAATTAACAGTATTATGCTGAAAATCCAATAAAACAAGTACAACTAGTGATCAACCTAAAGTACCCTACGTTATGCATAACATTTAAACATGCTTGTATGTACGCACGTCGGTTCCCCGACATTTATATAATTTCCCCTTCAATGAGGGTTGTTCATCTCAGTAGATTTATAAGAGTCCGGACCAAGACAATTGGTTTGGATAGCTTTCTAACACATGATAATAGTCTAGTCGAATCAAATGACTTAGACGACTTTTAGGAACAATAAGTTCACTTCTCGTAACATAAGTCGAGATATGAAATCAATTTTTACAATTATAAATAATAATCATACGAATGTAGATATTTGCTCAATATAAGTATGTTTGGTATAACAATTATTTCAAAGTTTTACAAAAAGAATTCAAGATCTAGATACTTGCATTCAATTATAAGAATGAAGCTAAGGAACTTGCATTTAATATCAACATCAAATGAAGTTAGAAAACTTGCTCGATAAAAAGTAGGGTTAGGAACTTGCCTTTTGCATAGATTACAAACCTAAAGCTTAACGTCACTACAAGGTCTTATAGTATCATATTTATGTATATATATATACACATTAGTTATGCCAACTCGATATACATAAGTCGACGATCCTACACGTATTCCACTACACACATTTCATTATTAGTCTACACGTTACTATGTAGTCAATCAACATAGCTTTGTAAATGTCGTTGACTTAGCGTTTTGAAAGTTTTTAGAAACACTTATCAATCCATGGTTTCCTATGGACATCATATATATTACACTTGTACATCCTATCAATCGTGTATTACAGTGTTAGAACATCAATATAAGCATGCATGAAGTTTCAGATTATAATTAACATGATCAGGCTGCACTGCAGGGTGGCGCGGTCACGCTGGATTAAGACTAGGGAGTGGCGCGGCCGCGCTGTTACCTGTCCAAACCAGTACTTAAAATCAGTTTGCATGACTTTAGCTCGTTTATTAGCATACATTGATGATGACACATGCAGAACACACATGTTATGAAGTTTATGATTTTGTTTCGTTTCCGTCTTACTTTAAGTTTTCCTTTTTTTTAGAACTCTTTTGAAACTATGCTTGACTACTTCGCAACATACTTAGCTAGATAGGTGTACATGTCAATCATATCTAGATGCATAACATATCCTATCATGATGGTCCTAAATTTCAGATTACAACATAGGGTAGTTATCAACAAAGTTAATTTTCAAACTCCTAAGTTTTCCTTGAAAATCACATGTTAAACCAACCAAGCATGCAAAGAAACTTTACATTCCATGTCTCATACTCATGTACACACATAACTAAACCATATAAGCATGCTCAAGGTCAGAACTTAAAGTCTACCAAGTCCGTCAATTTTCACTTTCTAACGTTATGTTTCTTTTAGAATTTAAGCTCTCGTAATTCATAATTCATATCATGCAAGGCTTTGGTTCACATGTTATACACATTCACATACTGTCATAAGTTATTTATGTTAGCATATCTGAAATCAAGTTAACTAGCATGCTCATCCTAACAGAAAACACAAAGTAGGATTTCATTTCATATCTGAAATCATGTTGTCACATTAGCTTATTTATGTAACTTAATAGAATTATATGGCTAACCTAAATTTATCATATAGTTTTATATGTCATGCAATCATATTAAAATGTCGCACCTTATTTTGTATTAAATAGATGTAGTCACTATATAACATATGATCACTCGTTACATGTTATTGTACATAGCAATAATTGAATAAACATTAATCTATTATATCAATTAATTATTTACTCATTAAAATGTGATTACTCTTAACGATAATTAATTAAAGAATATAATATTAATTAATCATTCGCTTATTTAAATCATTCCTTCTTTAATTTAATTAAACCATGACCAAGTCCATCATCGTGGCACACAAGGCATTTCATAAGCTCATCTTAAATTCTCCACATTTCTCAATTATCATAAATTCGATTTAATTTAATTGAGTTATCTCATCTCATGCTACATAAACATTTATATTAGAATAAACATTCACACGTTTATTAATAAAATTCACGGGTATTACATGTATTATGTTGGTTAATGTTTGATTAATCAAGAGATCGTAAAAGTTTTCTTACAAAACACAAAGGTTAGAAAATCAAACTTTTGAGAAAATGAAACATGAAATTCAAACAATCATATCTCTCATTTTATTTTGAATTTTTGAGTTTGGTCAATTTCTGGAGTTAGATCTATGAGTCTTCTAACATATCCAAGTGGAATCATTGCAAAATTTCTTGTAGATTTTCGTATGGACTGTTTTTAGCAAATTAGGCAAAATCTGGAAAAAAACCGAAAAACAATATGTCCAAAACTTCCAGGGGCAGTTTCGATAACTTAATAAATGAAATAAATTCAAACCTTTAGGGACATGAAAATATATGATATAAAGTATCTCCTATCCAAAGATGAGCTTATTCCGACTTAAATCGACCGAGTTATAGTCCTTTCAATATTTGGGTTTTTTCGACAAAAACCCTCTATAATTGAAGTTCTATAACTTCGATGGTCACAAAATTTAAACTGAAAGTTCTGTTAATACGTGTAAGATTCTGTCAAGAGTTGAGAATTTTTGGAGTTGAGCATGATATAGCTAATTTTCTTAAGTTTTAGACTAAAAATGGACTTTTGAAAAATAGTAAAGGAAATTTAAAAATTCCAGAAAAATTATTTTTGTATATGGAATATATGTATATATGTATGGCCAAAATATAACAAAATAATAAGATGATTTGGTATTTTTCATGGAAATAATTTATTATGAATAAATGAATTAAATTACTTATGTAATGTTAAAAATATGGAAAATAGGATTTTATGACTTGAAAACCCTAAATATGGTTTATGCAGATTTTTGATGGGAGTTTTGGTCATTTGTGATAAGATATTATGTTTATTGCATGTTAAAATGATTAAATGATTTAATTAGTAAAGTGTAAACAATTAAAAGAAATTGTTTTATTGTGTAATAATTGATTAAAACATTATTAGCTGACTAATAATATTAGACTAAGATATTATTAAGTAATTAATAATATTTAGATAAAAGTGTTATTAAATGATTGGTTTAAAATATTATTAAATAATTAATAATATTAATAAAAAAAATTAGAATATTATTAAATAATTAATAACATTAATTGAGAGTTTAAAAGAGGAGTTAAGTTGTTGAGTTAGACATTCAATAGACTATATTGAATTGTATGATGAATTAGAAATTTAATATGTTAAAAAGGGAATACAATTTGAATTTGGCTTGCTGAATTGGTGTATTCGGCTTGCTAAATTAATTATGTTAGCTTGTATTCAGCTTGGTGAATTGGTGTATTAGGCTTGCTGAATTGGTGTATTAGGTTTGCTGAATTGATGTATTAGGTTTGCTGAATTAGTGAATCCAGGTTGCTGGATTGTAATTCAGTTTGAATTTTGGTTGCTAGATTATGTGACACCCCCAAATTCGGGTACTTCAATTTCACGGGATTTGGTGCTCACTAGCTAAATAAAATACAACTACTGCCCAATAATAAGGAATGCAAAATAAATTATAACCTTTATAATTAATAAAATCTTCCTTATCAAAAGGATTACAACCTTGCTCAAAATATCACAGGGTTATCTAACTTTAACATAAACAAATTGCAGAAAATAAATATCATAACATCAATAAAGTCTTATTACACATATCATAATATAAACAAGTCTTCACTTATTCATCTTGTTCTTGCCCTTGCTAGTCGATAGTGAGTCAAAGCTTTTGACTTTAGCTACAATGGTTATTTAAATGCAAGAGTGAGCAAATAAGAGCTCACTGGGAATAACAACAATAATAGTGATGACATAAACCGAATAACTTCAAATGATTTGAATAACATTTCTCTCATCAATAATAAAAAAATTGAATATGAAATATAGAATTCATCTGAGGGTCGTCAGACCTTGAACTATGTCCTAGGTTATAAATATTTCTATTTAAAACCTTTAATAGTTGTTAAACTATATAGACTCTTAACTCGTACTTAGGGGGATCAGCCCTTCGTACCATGTATTGTGCACAAATATCTTAACGTTTTCGCATGGTAATCCCCTATTAAATAGGGTTGTTCATCTTAGTATTTAATAACAAGTCCGCACCAAAGATAGTTTGGTTTGGATAAGCTAAAAGGTAATTTGGAGTTCAACTATCATCAACTAAGGAGTAGTTGAATCAACTTACAATAAATAAGAATTCAATGATAAAAGAATTATGAACCAAGTATGAGTCATAACAATAGACTTCATATTAAATAGTCATGCTTTAGAACTAAACTTAAAGCATTTGAAAGATACAAGCAACCTTGCTTGAACAATTAAGTCAATGTTATATCAGTTCAATAATGAATTTCAATAAGTTATTTGCTCAATATGAAAATTATAGAGAATACAATAACTTGCATAAACATAAAAGAAAGGTTTAGAAAACTTGCTCAAGTAAAGTTTGAGTTTAAAAAACTTGCCTCAAGCGCAAGCTACAATTTACAATTTACAAATCACTTCCTCAATCGTCCTACACATTACATTACGTTTACAATACCAATTAGTTCATAACTATTACGTTTTAACCGTTAAACTTCTTACTTAAGTTCAACTTAACAATGTGGTTTGTAAACTTAACTCGCTAGCTAATCACATACGTGAGTCTAATTCACAACATGCATATCACACGTGTATAACACTTTAAACTATCATAATTATGCTAACAATATCTAAGTATACATATAACATATTAATATGAGACTTCAAATTGTCTCATACATGTCAACAATATGTTATTTTATTGTTTAATACACTTAAAATGTCATCACATTAAGTTAACTAATCATATACTGTATAAAAACTTCACAGAACACAACCAAAATTTTTGGACAGCACACACACCCGCTGAGGCGGGTGTTTTACCCTTGACAGACCCGTTGGGGCGTGTAGCGCCCCCAAATCCGGGTCCCCAGAACCTCGGACCTGGTACGTTACGATACATCATTTCTATAACTATTGTAGAAGATATAAACATAAATTATTTATACAATAACTTTTACAACATAATTCCCACGGTATGTAACCTTAACTTAATACCTATATTTAATATCCTATACGACTTACAATGTCATTTGTATCCAATACTATTACCATTTTAACCGTACAATAATCCAATCCTGGAACTTGTCTTTGCCTTTGCCAGTGTCCGAAGTTTCGTCTTAATCTGAAATGTTTATCATGATATAGCAAGGGTGAGCAACAAGTTTGCCCAGCAAGTTTAAGTTCAAATAAAGATATATCATGATTGAAAAGAATAATAAGCTGACAAACTTTCAATAATATAAGAATTATGAAAGAACATGAATCAATTATGCTGAATAGCCAACAATTAACATGAATAATTTAACTGAAAAATATGGTAATGAAGGTGATCAGCCTTTCATATCTGATGAACATATAAAATATGCACAACGTGCGAATCAATAAATTATAGACTCGATATAATCTACAATGATTAATCACGAACATGCTTTACAATAACAACTCGAGTTCGAGTTAGGAAACTTGCCTGAACAGTCGATTACTGCTACGCAATCTAATTTAATCGCTTTATTGGAAAGACCTATCAGTTATAAGATTGATCTTTTAATTAGCATAACATACCTTATAAGTAAACTATCTAACGGTTAAACACATAGTAAAATATTAGATAACCTTAACACTATACATATACACAAATCTAAACCTAGCACACATCGAGTCTTTAATAATATTCAATATAGTATACTGAATGGTTTTCCACAAACAACTAACAAATTAGTTTCCACCTAGTCTACACTATTTTGGAGTCGTTTAGCCCAGCTACTATACATCAACTATTAAAAAGTATGATTGTACTACCTTAGACTTAACACTACTGTATCATATAACTTGTGAATTAACACTTAGTCTTTCATTTTATAAGTCCTTTATAATTAAGTAAGCCGAATACCTAATCCAGCAACTTGGATTCAAACTAAATTTTAATTTAGTAAATTATTTTCCAATCCAGCAGACTGGATTCAACTGACCTCCAATCCAGCAAGCCTGAATTCAACTGCCATCCAATCCGACAAGCCTGGATTCAACTAACATCTAATCCAGCAAGCCTGGATTCAACTTACCTACAATTCAGCAACCTGGATTTACTAATTCTTCAATCCAGCAACCTGGATTATCCAAACAGATCATTCCTGCAACTTGATGGCCAATCCAGCAAACCAGATTGTAATCCAGCAAACAAGATTCCAATCCAGCAAACTGGATTCTCCTTTTTTAACCAAATCATCTTATTATTTTTTTATCTTTTGTCCACACATAAATACATGTATTCCATACACAAAAATAATTTTCAGGAATTTTTCAACTTCCTTAAGTATTTTTCAAAAATCCATTTCTAGTTAATTCCTTAAGAAATTTGCTACATCGTGCTTAACTCCAAAAATTTCCAACTCTTGGCAGGATCTTATATGTATTAACAGTGAGGCTCTAGTTTAAATTTCGTGGCCATCGGAGTTATACAACTCCGGTTATAGCAATTTTTGTCGGAAAAACGTAAATATTAAAATAGTCATAACTTGCCCAATTTAAGTCGGAATGAGTTTATTTAACATATATTTTAATGTCCCAAAAGATTGGAATTTATTTCATAAATTAAGTGGACGGTACCGCCCTTACAATTTCTGAACAGATTGCTTTTCTTCATTTTCAAATTTTACGTCCTTCGCTAATTTCAGTCCACACGAAAATCTATAACTACTTTTTTAGTGATTCCACTTGAAAAAATTAGAAGACTCATAGATCTAAGTCTAAAAATTGACCACACTCAAAAATTCAAAAATACACTAGGAGATATGGTCGTTTGAATTTCATGTTATGTTTTCTAAAAATCTAATTTTTTCCAGTTTTGTGTTTTGTAAGAAAACTTTTATGATTTCTTGATTAATCCAACATTAGCCATCATAAACCATCATAACACATAGTAATACACCTTAAAATCATGGATCTACCTTGATCTATGACCTACTACACCAAACATACACCAAATCCAAGCAAAACATAATTTATGCTAAGAAAATTATAGTTTTCTACCTTTTTAAAACATAGTTCCTTTTTCTTGCTTTTGATCTAACTTTTGATTCACCAAATGGTTAGATCTACACATAACACACTCTAGATCATGTAGATCTAGAGTTTTGAAGTTAAAGAACATAAATTCAAATTTTGGTTTAAACAACTAAGAATAACTTAAATCAAAGGTGGTTTATACCTTAATCTCTTGCTAGCCTTTCATAATCTTTCAAAGTAGATGATGATTTTGAGTATATGAAAGATCAAAGCTTCCCTCTCTCTCTCTCTCTCTTTCCACCGTCCCTCTCCTCTCTCTCTCTCTCTTCTTTGTTTTGTTTGCTAAGCTTGGAAGTGAGATGAGATGAAGGAGAAATAAAGAGAAAAAATAATAATAGTTAGATAAAATATATACATACATATCATATGTATGTATAAAATCTCCCACCAATCTTGTTTTCTCTCTCTCATTACTAAGGTGTTTGCTTGCACTCTTGGAGAAATGAGGTGTTAAAAGGAGAGTTTGACATATAAGGTGAGTTGGTGGCAGTTGTTCACCTAATAAAGTAAGTAATCATTATTTACACTCCTCCTCAATTTCCTTCTTTTTCTTCCCTGTTATAACCAGCCACTCCTCTCTCCCAATAATTGATCAATTTTGCTTTCTTTTTATTGCTTTATTAAACTAACTAAATGTCCAACTTCCTCTTCTATTGGGTTAAAGTCTTGGGCACCAAATTTAATACTTTGGGCTTGATAATAAAATAATTGGGCCATTAAAATAGATTAGGTCCAATACTTTTAATTCTATTCTACCCTAATCATTTAATTAGGGTTTTTATTCACTCAATTGTAATACAAATCCTTACTCATGCACATTTAATTACTTAACCTAATTAGACTTGCTTTAGTAAAATTAATAAATTGAGATAATAAAATAAATCTTTTAGTGTTAGTTAATATTTTAAATACTAACATCCTTTTCTATTATAACCCTTAGGTTATTTAAATTTCCATACCTAATATATATATTAGGTTATATTAGTTTCTTTTATTTGCTTATTATATAATAAACAAATATATGTAATTAAATATTATACATACACAGTACCAAATAATTTAATACTTTGAGAAATGTCCCACAAATCTCATACTATATTTATTCTTATCATCCCTCTTGCTAAAATATATATAGCACATCACTAAATATACATATATGTACCTATACATATACACATTTTAATAATTCAAATCAAACCATATAGGTTCTTTAAAATTTTTAACTAAATCCTCAAATTTCCATCTAGGTTTTATTCTTTAACTTTTATTTAATCATTTAAAATCTTATAAATTTTCGGGTTGTCACATTCACCCCTTCTTCTAAGAATTTCGTCCTCAAAATTACAGCCTACTAATCCCTACTCTTTTTATTCATCAAAACTAGGTTTTCAACTTAACCTTTATTTGATTTCATTCTAATTTAATGAATATATACCACTTCCTTCTATGAGAAACAATTCTATCATCACATTCTACCCAGACTTCTGTCCAATGAGTTAAAAAAAACTTTTCATATAATGCTGAGTGGCCATTAACTTTTATTTTTCAATTTCGAAAAGGTTTAAACAGAAATTCATCTGTAAACCGTTCTGGTCTTACGGACACATTGGGTGATCAGCCCGTATATCCTGTATTGATCAGATGTTATATGCTGAAACGACATATGCGTTCATCATCACCGCCTTTGGCGCATAAATATTTTTCAATTTAGGAATGTTCATACACAGCCTGGATTCTGAATCAAAACAATATGGTTCGGCATAAGTTCTCAAAGAGATACTTGAATTTTCATAAACATTCTCTAGCTGAATCAAATAGCTTTAGACATATACCAATAATTCCAATATCAATCAAAACATGTGTCTGACTAAATTTAATTAGCACTTGACTTTTCTTTAAAATTCTGAAAATTATTTTATGACGTCATTATACCGCACTGTATTTACAGTCCGTTGAAGATTCCGTCATTTTTGCGACTTTGTCATAAAACAATATACCATAGTGGGCTAACGATCTTTAGATCACATCCAACACTAGGCAATAATGCATTAATGACTCTATCGTTTTTATCATCCTTGCATCAGGTTCCATGATACATTGATGATAAAAAAAAATACGTTTTGATATTTCAAGTAATTTTTGTCTAGCCGAAACAATTAGCATAGACTTTTCTTTTAAACCGTTCAAAACCATTGAAAATTATTTTTGGAATTATCATGTCGCAACAGGTAACGATGTGTCAGGGTCCCGAAGTCCACACATACACAATTGTAGCCATATTTTGAAGATAACCAAAATTTTATTTTTGCTGTTATTATGCCGCAACAAGTAACGATGTGATAATGGCTCAAAATTCATCTCCACACCCTTGTCACCATGTTGTAAAGATAACAAAAATTCATTTTATTTCGAAAAAGGCACATCAGTGCGAATTTAGCTTGATGTCAAAAATTTCGAAGTCTAGCACAGCTAGAAGATTTGGAATACCTATGCTTCCACCATCAACATCAATTTTTCTAATGATCAATTGCTTAATAATTCTATCTATTTCTATTATCCTCAATTCTTCATTCACAATTTTCCTATACCCCCGTATAGTTCATCAAACATACCACACGTTATGAGTTCATGAACTTACCACAATTATATGAGTTTTGAAACTTATCCTACTCAGACCAAAGTCGTCCATTCGCTGAGGGGTTCCACCATACGATTATGAGTCACGAACTTACCATACGTAGTTTAAAGAACTTGCATGTAATCTTATATTCTCTACATATCCGTTATACACATGAGAAAAAAATCACCTTCTCATCATGCATATAGCGAATAGCGCGACACCGATATTTCAATGATTATCAATGTGATAAACTAAGTAGTCGTTAGACCAAGCACAAAACCCCCTCCCATACAAAGGTTTGTACAACTTAGCTATCACATGAGTCCTCAATTGAAATCTCACATAATCCTAGCTCCCTCTTTTCTCAATACGAATTTCATTTAATCTGTATCTACAATTCACAACTCTTTCCTGAGTTTAACTCGTACTATTTCATAGTACCATATTCGTATATCAATTATGTTATAAAGTCTTCAATCAATAGATTGATCATCTGTCCTCTTATGACCTCATCAGATCACGTTGTAATCTGATATTATAATCATATTATATTACGATTCTTTTCTATGTTACGACCATTTTGTTTTACGATCTTCTTTCCCTTTATACGTTTAGTCTTTTAGACTCTATCTATTCATTACTACTGTTCATCTTTATTATCAGAGTTTGGTAACACTGGATCTTTATTACTTGTCAAGATTCTTCTTTGAATCTTATTGACTTATTAATACCTTGTCCAAATGCATCGCTTAGAATTTAAACTCTATTTTAGTTTATTCCTATTCCTCATTTATGCGGTTAAAGCCTAAGGTAACCCTACCTAAGGTTTATAACCTACAGCTCTGATATCAACTGTAGCGCCCCCAAATCTGGGTCCCCGGAACCTCGGACCTGGTACGTTACGATACATCATTTCTATAACTATTGCGGAAGATATAAACATAAATTGTTTATACAATAACTTTTACAACATAATTTCCACGGTCTGTAACCTTAACTTAATACCTGCATTTAATATCCTATACGACTTACAATGTCATTTGTATCCAATACTATTACCATTTTAACCGTACAATAATCCAATCCTGGAACTTATCTTTACATTTGCCTGTGTCCGAAGTTTCGTCTTAATCTGAAATGTTTATCATGATATAGCAAGGGTGAGCAACAAGTTTGCCCAGCAAGTTTAAGTTCAAATGAAGATATATCATGATTGAAAAGAATAATAAGCTGACAAACTTTCAACAATATAAGAATTGTGAAAGAACATGAATCAATAATGCTGAATAGCCAACAATGAACATGAATAATTTAACTGAACAATATTGTAATGAAGGTGATCAGCCTTTCATACCTGATGAACATATACAATATGCACAACGTGCAAATCAATAAATTATAGATATGATATAATCAACAATGATTAATCACGAACATGCTTTACAATAACAACTCGAGTTCGAGTTAGGAAACTTGCCTAAACCGTCGATTACTGCTACGCAATCTAATTTAATCGCTTTATTGGAAAGACCTATCAGTTATAAGATTGATCTTTCAATTAGCATAACATACCGTATAAGTAAACTATCTAACGTTTAAACACATAGTCAAATATTAGATAACCTTAACACTATACATATACACAAGTCTAAACCTAGCACACATCGAGTCTTTAATAATATTCAATATAGTATACTGAGTGGTTTCCCACAAACAACTTACAAATTAGTTCCCGTCTAGTCTACACTATTTTCACAGTGAGTTAGATCGGTTACTAATTCGTAGATCCCTTCCCTATATGAAGGAGTCATTTAGCCCAGCTACTATACATCAACCATTAAAGAGTACGATTGCACTACCTTAGACTTAACACTAATGTATCATATAACTTGTGAATTAACACTTAGTCTTTCACTTTATAAGTCCTTTACAATTAAGTAAGCCGAATACCTAATGCAGCAACCTGGATTCAGACTGAATTTTAATTTAGTAAATTATTTTCCAATCCAGCAGACTGGATTCAACTGACCTCCAGTCCAGCAAGCCTGGATTCAACTGTCATCCAATTCGGCAAGCCTGGATTCAACTAACATCTAATCCAGCAAGCCTGGATTCAACTTACCTACAATCCAGCAACATGGATTCACTAATTCTTCAATCCAGCAACCTAGATTATCCAAACAGATCATTCCAGCAACTTGATGGCCAATCCAGCAAACCAGATTGCAATCCAGCAAACAAGATTCCAATCCAGCAAACTAGATTCCCCTTTTTTAACCAAATCATCTTATTATTTTTTTATCTTTTGTCCACACATAAATACATGTATTCCATACACAAAAATAATTTTTCAGGAATTTTGTAACTTCCTTAAGTATTTTTCAAAAATCCATTTCTAGTTAATTCCTTAAGAAATTTGCTACATTGTGCTTAACTCCAGAAATTCTCAACTCTTGGCGGGATCTTATACGTATTAACATGAGCCTCCAGTTTAAATTTTGTGGCCATCGGAGTTATACAACTCTGGTTATAGCAATTTTTATCGGAAAAATGCAAATATTAAAATAGTCATAACTTGCTCAATTTAAGTCGGAATGAGTTTATTTTTGGACACAAGCTACTTTATAACATATATTTTAATGTCCCAAAAGATTGGAATTTATTTCATAAATTAAGTGGATGGTACCGCCCTTACAATTTCTGAACAGATTGCTTTTCTTCATTTTCAAATTTTACGTCCTTTGCTAATTTCAGTCCACACGAAAATCTATAACTCCTTTTTTAGTGATTCCACTTGAAAAAATTAGAAGACTCATAGATCTAAGTCTAAAAATTGACCACACTCAAAAATTCAAAAATACACTAGGAGATATGGTCGTTTGAATTTCATGTTACGTTTTCTAAAAATCTAATTTTTCCAGTTTTGTGTTTTGTAAGAAAACTTTTATGATTTCTTGATTAATCCAACATTAGCCATCATAAACCATCATAACACATAGTAATACACCTTAAAATCATGGATCTACCTTGATCTATGACCTACTACACCAAACATACACCAAATCCAAGCAAAACATAATTTATGCTAAGAAAATTATAGTTTTGTACCTTTTTAAAACATAGTTCCTTTTTCTTGCTTTTGATCTAACTTTTGATTCACCAAATGGTTAGATCTACACATAACACACTCTAGATCATGTAGATCTAGAGTTTTGAAGTTCAAGAACATAAATCCAAATTTTGTTTTAAACAACTAAGAATAACTTAAATCAAAGGTGGTTTATACCTTAATCTCTTGCTAGCCTTTCATAATTTTTCAAAGTAGATGATGATTTTGAGTAGAAGAAAGATCAAAGCTTCCCTCTCTCTCTCTCTTCCCATCGTCCCTCTCCTCTCTCTCTCTCTCTTCCTTGTTTTGTTTGCTAAGCTTGGAAATGATATTAGATGAAGGAGAGATAAAGAGAAGAAATACATATCATATGTATGTATAAAATCTCCCAACAATCTTGTTTTCTCTCTCTCATTACTAAGGTGTTTGCTTGCACTCTTGGAGAAATGAGGTGTTAAAAGGAGAGCTTGACACATAAGGTGAGTTGGTCGGAGTTGTTCACCTAATAAAGTAAGTAATCATTACTTTCATTCCCCCTCAATTTCCTTCTTTTTCTTCCTTGTTATAATCGGCCACTCCTCTCTCCCAATATTTGATCAATTTTGCTTTCTTTTTATTGCTTTATTAAACTAACTAAATGTCCAACTTCCTCTTCTATTGGGTTAAAGTCTTGGGCACCAAATTTATTACTTTGGGCTTGATAATAAAATAATTGGGCCATAAAAATAGATTAGGTCCAATACTTTTAATTCTATTCTACCCTAATTATTTAATTAGGATTTTTATTCACTTAATTGTAATACAAATCCTTACTCATGCACATTTAATTACTTAATATAATTAAACTTACTTTAATAAAATTAATAAATTGATATAATAAAATAAATCTCTTAGTGTTAGTTAATATTTTAAATACTAACATCCTTTTCTATTATAACCCTTATGTTATTTAAATTTCCATACCTAATATATATATTAGGTTATATTAGTTTCTTTTATTTGCTTATTATATAATAAACAAATATAAGCAATCAAAAATTATAAATACATATACCAAATAATTTAATACTTTGAGAAATGTCCCACAAATCTCATACTATATTTATTTTTATCATCCCTCTTGCTAAAATATATATAGCACATCACTAAATATACATATATGTACCTATACATATACACAGTTTAAGAATTCAAATCAAACCTATAGGTTCTTTAAAATTTTTAACTAAATCCTCAAATTCCCATCTAGGTTTTATTCTTTAACCTTTATTTAATTATTTAAAATCTTATAAATTTTTGGGTTGTCACATGGCGGGTCCCCATGCTGTGGAAAATCTTTTTCGTGAACTGTGCAGAGAAAAAGTCAATTTGGCTTATTTTTTCGCACCAAAGTCCGATTTTAACTAACACAATGCATATAAAACTTTATAAAAATATAATCTTAAACTTCTAACATGTTTTTAACATACATAAATACCACAACACATAATTAAAACACTTAATTTCATGATTTTGAAGAAAACGCCATTTTTAAGCGTTCTTGAAGAAAATTAACACTGTGAGTTAGTTTTTAATCCAATTCACACAATTCAAAACATATTGATTTTGTTTTTTAACATATTATCATAATTTATTATCAATTTACATAATAAAGCATAATCAAACACAAATTTTGATAATTAAATACTATTTTTCAAAGTAATTTCACTGTAAATTGCTATGAACATGATTTCTTCATGTTCATCATATTTACATGAATTAAACTATATAAACAACCACATGAATCATATCTAAGCATGTTATAACACATATTAAATATATATGGACCATACTACACAATTTCTCAAAGAAATCAAGTTCTAGAGAACTTATCACTATGAAAACAATGAAGAACATAATATAAAAATTAGTTATACCTTTGTTGATTAGGAGAAGGAGATGAAGATGGTGTGTTCGATTCTCTCAAACTTCTTCTTCCTCTTTCTTCTTTCTCTCTTTTCTTTTCTCTTTTTTCTCTAGCTTCTGTTCTTTCTTTTCTTTTTTGACTAACTCTATTTTACTTAACATATAACACACTAACTGATATAACATAACTGATATATTATACATATAATTATATAAAATATATAACTGATAATCAATTAACCCACCTAATAAATACATCAGTTATAGATTTTTAAAAATCAAAAGCCACTAGGGCTTGTTTAGCAAAACCACTTAATTTTAAAAATAGCTTTTTGTTTGGTAAAAATTCTTTAAAATAGGTGTAAGGGCCCTGTTTGGCAAAAACTCTTTAAAACATAAATCATTTTAACACATAGTTTAAATGTTACATTCTCTTTAATTAAATCTCAACCTTCTAATTTAATTAAATACAAGCTAGCATTCATTAATTAATTAAAATTACCACATAATACTAAATTGCTACACAATTGTAATTCAATTATTAATCATAATTCATGTAACAAATTAGTAAATCTTTATAAACACTTAGCACACAATATTCATCTAATTTAATTATTCTCAATTAAATTAGAATTATACTACACAATTACTTACACATCAATTTAATTAATCATATTGCACTTAACCAAATTACTCCATAATATAATCACATAAATTATTTATTTAACTCTATAAATAAATCAATTAAAATATTTATTTAATTTAATAAATATTTATAATTAAATATACAAAATCTCATTCGTTACAGATTAGATATTAGGCTGAATAGATTATAAATAAGAACGTTATAATATGAAAGATTAAGTGTTAAATCACAAGTTATATGATAAAATAGTGGTACAGTCGTACTCTTTAATGGTTGATGTATAGTATCTGAGCTAAACGATTCTTTAAAGGAGCGGAGGTATATACAAACTAGCAACCGATCTGACTCGCTGTGAAAAACAGTGTAGACGAAACGAAAAACTAGTTTAATGATTGTTTGTGGAAAACCACTGTGACAACCCGAATTTTTAAGAATTAATAAATGAGAATTTAATAAATAAAATTCTTATTATGAGGTGTTTCAAGTTTGAGTATGTGTATATATATTATATATTGTGAAATATGTGATTTGGTGCGAAGAAAATTTTAATATTTATTAAATTAAATAAATATTTTAATTAATTTATTTATTGAGTTAAATAAATAATTTATGTGATTGTTGTGAAGTAATTTAATTAAGTGTAATATATTAATTAAATAAATATTTAATATTTAATTTAATTAATATATAATGATTTTATGTTATAGTTCTAATTTAATTGAGATAATTAAATTAGATGAAGTTATGTGGTAATTGTTACATGAAATTATAATTAGCGAGTAATTATAATTGTTATGTGACAATTTTTATGAGATTAATTGGTGTTAACTTTTAATTAATTAAATTAGAATGTTAAGATTTAATTAATTAAAGTATAACATTAAATATATGTGTTAAAGGATTTAATTAAATAATTAAAAGAGTTTTTAAAACCGTTTTGCCAAACAAGGCCCTTGCACTGTTTTAAATCCGTTTTACCAAACGGGTCCTTAATTTCTAAAAACCTGTTTTTAAAATTAAAGTTGTTTTTGCCAAACAAGCCTTAGGGCTTTTTAAATTTCAAAAATTATAACTTATGAATTAATTGTAATAATTATATTTATTAGGAGCCATTAATATATGTAAGTTATATATTTTGTAATAACCCAATATTTTTGTATAATAAAAAATTTTGTGCATAATTTTTTTTTAATATTATTTCTATCAAAATAAAGGTGGGAATCTGTGTAAGATAAAGAATATGTATTTATGTGATAAATATATATTTATTTATTGCACGAATGATTTTAAATAATTTTTGATAAAGGAATGATTGATTATTATAAATTATGTTCTTATAATAAATTAATTTTTATAGTAAAAATATTTTATTATTTATTTTCCATGAAAATATGATTAATATATTATTTAAATAATATATGAAGTAATTCTTAGAATTATTATAATAATTATTTTATTATATGAATTTATCAAGATTAGTTAAGTTAATTAATTTAACTTAATTAATAATGATATATTAGATAAAGTGTCATTATAGATCAAAACCCTAATTTTGGTCTGTGTTATAAAATTTTATGAATTAATACAATTATTGTATAATTGTATTTAAAAGAAAAGTGTATTTATGTTATGAATAATAAGAAATTATTTTCTTAAGGAATTTTGATATTCAATATAATTATTAATTATATTTGTATTCAAATATATGTAAGTATATTAATACAAGTTATGATTATGAATTTTATATATAATTATGATAATTAACATAATCATATGAATATATATTAATAATTTATTTATTTATTTTCTTTAAATATTAAACATAGTATTTAATATGTTTGTATTTAAATGAAAGTGTGTATATTATGTGATTAAGAATAATTATTAGAAAACCCTAATTCATAAATGTGGGAACCTTATTTATATCAAGAAATCCTAATTTAGGTTTAAAACCCTAATTTTATATTAAAACCCTAATTTCATACTAAAACCCTAATTTTTGAATTATTACACCCTAATTGAAATTTTATTTTATTCCTAGTTAATTTTCTTAAACCCAACAATTATTTGGTAAGCATGAAGGGTTCAAATCTATTGATTAAACCCTAGAATCATGCACCATGGACAAGAATGCCCTTAAAAATATTTGTTAGTGTACAAAAATACCATTTTTTTTATTTGTTTTATTAGCTTGCTTGCAAATCTCACCAAATCTCATGACTCACCCCTCTAAAGATTTTGCACATGTTGTAAATCAATGTGATTCAGCCAATTCTTGACAGCTATGCCAGCCAAATTCATTGCATCATAATATATAAAGATTAAAGAGAGAGAAAAGTTAAAGAAAAGCCTCAGTTGTTCACTTACTCTCAACCAAGACCTCTCTCTCTAAACCCACGAATTTCATTAGTGGACCAGTCCCAAATCACGTCTCTAACACCCCCATATCAGATTAGGCAGCCAAGATTCAAGATTTGTCAAAGTAAGGTATACACCCTAACAAAAAATTTGATCTTGTATGCTAAGTTAGATTCTATGTTTTTGTGTTTAAACATGTGTTCTAGGATGTTATTTAGTTATCTATGATGTTACATCATAGATCCATAACATCAAAGTGCTCGAAAATCATGTTTTTCAAAACTGTCAAGAACCCTAGATTTATGGCCTGACAACTGAATGTCAAAGCCATAAATCTAGATCTGTTTATGATTTTGCTTGTTAGATGTGTTGGACCTTTAGTATGTTATGAGGACTGTGATTTGGAACCGGAATCATGCTTATATCATGTATAGATTATCAGTTATTGAAGGTCAAAGTCCGTTGACCGGCCATGACTTTCTGTTTATGGGTAACCCAGAATTTACCCAACAGTGTCTAACAACGAGTTCATAAGCCCAGATCTTGCTTGTGTCTGTTGATTTATGTTAGTATATCCATGTTGTAGTATGGTATATGGACTACAGATCAATGCCTTTATAACACCTAAATGACAAACAAGATCAATATAGTGGACGGTCAAAGTAGCATGAATGATCACGATTTGTGTTTTCTGGGTACCTAGAAAACTCAAGAACACGAGTTCTGACAGGGTTTGACCGGCTTGAATCTTGAGTTGGTGATGTAGTTAGACTGATATAGTGTAATAGATCTGTTCTTTGACATGTGTACTAGGTTATTGAACCATTAAAACACCAAAACGTTACCTGGAAATCAAGTTATGGAAGCTCAAAAGTGACCCCTCAGACTGTTCTTATTTTCTGGATAACCCAAAAAATGAAGAACAACTCTGACAGTTACTTTGCAAGCTTAGATCTTCTTTGTGTGAGGTTGTATGACCTTAATGATTAATGGATCATGTAGTATTACATGAATACTACAAGACCAAAGTACTAGCAAGACCAGAAACAACTTGGACAGTAAATAATTGTTGGTCAAAGTAAGTACCAAGAACACTACCTTTGAATGTTCTTGAGGCTCAAGAACACCTAAGGCGGCAGTTTCTGTCGCTAAAAGCTTTAGCGATAGTTTTAATAATATTAATTATTTTAATTTTCAAAAATCATTTAACAATAGAAATTAATTTCTAAAAATTCCAAAATTAGTTTTAAAAATTATTTTAAGTTATAAAAATTAACTTTTAATAATTTGACATATTTTTTATTAATATTATTATTTATTTAAATATTAATGATGTTAAATTTATTTAATAAATGTATTAAATAAATTAGTTAAAAATGATTTTATTATATTAAAAATTATTTTAAATGATAATAAAGTATTTAAAAATATTTTAAGTTATAAGACATAACTTTTAATGTTTTAAGGTAAATTTCATTAATAATTTAATATTAATGATATTAGATTTATTTAATAATTATATTAAATAAATAGTTTAAAAATGGTTTTATCGATTTAAAAATCATTTAAAAAGGATATAAATGATTTAAAAATATTTTAAGTAATAATAAATGACTTTTAATATTTTGATAAATAATACATTAATATTCAAATATTAATGGTAATTATTTAAAAATGATTTTAAATATTTTAAAAATCATTTAAGGGTAATAATAATGTTTTAAAAATATTTTGAGATATTATAAATAACTTTAATATATTGGCAAGTTTTTCATTAATATTTTAATATTATTTAAATATTAATGATAATAAGATTATTTAGTATTTAAATTATTTAAAAATGATTTCAATGATTAAAAAATCATGATAAATGATAATAATTATTTGAAAATTATTATAAGCCACTGGAAAATAATATGACTGATATTTGAATTATCTAAAATGATATTGAAGCAACAGGATAGAGTTTAATTGAACACAAACTCGATAATTATCCGATAAAGCCGTCGGTACACCGAATTTCTTTCGAAATTGATCCGAACCTATATAGTTTGACTTTATAGGTGGTTGTTTATGTTCTAATAACTGATATAAGTATGTGACAAAGTGCTTAAGTTATGTGATGACTGCAAATAGCAGTACTATGTGTTACGATGTATTATTCTAATCAAACAAATAATCTTATTAATGATAGGTCTTTGTATAAAAGGTAAAACTAAGTTGTGTAGCTGTAAGCAGCAGATCAAACAAGTTTCTAACTCTTACTCTTTATTGAGCGAGTATCAGAACTCTATTTTATATTGTGCAAGCATATTAACATTTGTATATACTTATGCAATGAACCTGTGTAAATAAGTTATTAAATTATATCCTTGTTATTAAAGTTTCTTAACTCAATTATTATTGATCATGTATCTAAACCTTTGTATTCATGCAAGTTCTCGAACTCTATTCGTTCATTATTGAACAGTGTAGTATTACTGTATGATCAAGATATATTTTATTGTTAATAGTTAAGTTTGGATATGCAAGTGTCCTCACTTGGATAATGGTTATATTTGAACCCTTATTGATACATACTTATTGAATTTCGGTATGTATACGTTAATTAAAACCATCTAAGCTATTTGACTCGGCTAGACATAGATTGAAATGTATCATTGATTATGATAAAATATTATTGTCATCCAACTAAATTATTTCGGTTCGGATTCTAGACCAAGTATGAACATCCCGAACAGGGGAAACTTTTGTGTTCCCAAGGCGAACAGAGTGAATGAATTTATCATTTAAACAGATAGTATTGATCAATACAGGACATAACGGGGCTGATCACCCTACATGTCCATAAGACCAGAGCGGTTTACAGATGAATTTCTGTTTAACCTTTTCGAAAATAAAAAATAAAAGTTCATGGTCCATTGACCGCTCAGTATTTATAGTCACTATGTCGTTTCAAAATTTTAAACAATTTGATGTGTTATTAAGATATGTTTCGAAAGACTTAACAACTATTGCTTCGTTGTAGAAGTATACCTGAAAGAAAACGTTTACTTCTTTCAGCTAAAGTTTATTAACTGATATTACTTGCTGAGCAATTGAATGCTCATTCTTGCTTTAAATTAAATATTTTCAGCCAAGCGTGATCAACCAGAAGGCTCTAGCGAGTAATTATAATTGTTATGTGGTAATTTTTATGTGATTAATTGGTGTTAACTTTTAATTAATTAAATTAGAATATTAAAATTTAATTAATTAAAGTATAACATTAAATATATGTTTTGAAGGATTTATTAAAAGAATTAAAAGAGTTTTTAAAACCGTTTTGCCAAACAAGGCCCTTGCACCGTTTTAAATCCATTTTGCCAAACGGGGCCTTAACTACTAAAAATCTATTTTTAGAAATAAAGTTATTTTTTCCAAACAAGCTTAGGGCTTTTTAAATTTCAAAAAATTTAACTTATGAATTAATTGTAATAATTATATTTATTAGGAGCCATTAATATATGTAAGTTATATTATATGTATATACGTTAGTTTAGAAAAATAAAAACAAGTTAGTCAGTGTTAGATGTTAGAACAAAACAAAGAAGAAAGAGCAGAGAAAGAAAATAGAAAAGAGAGAAGAAGAAAGAAAGAGGAGGAAGGAGTTTTGAGAAATCAAAACTAGAAGCCTATCATCATCATCATCATATAAATCATCATCTTCTTCTAAGCAAAAGGGATACGTGAGGTGCAACTATTGCTTAAGATATGTTTCAAAATTTTAAACGATTTGATGTGTTATTAAGATATGTTTTGAAAGACTTAACAACTATTGCTTCGTTGTAGAAGTATACCTCAAAGAAAACGTTTACTTCTTTCAGCTAAAGTTTATTAACTGCTATTACTTGCTGAGCAATTGAATGCTCATTCTTGCTTTAAATTAAATGTTTTCAGCAAAGCGTGATCAACCAGAAGGCTCTAGCAAAAACAAAGGGAAAGGAAAGCTGCAATAATAGGTTTATGATACCTTATGTAATAGTTATATTTTATTAAGATGATAATATTTACTATCTATCATGTAATGAATGTTTTGAAGGTCATGTACCTGGGATTAGACAACTCTGATATGTAAATTAAGTTTGTTTATCTATTTTATATTATTATTCCGCTAAAAGAAATGATATCGTATAGCGCCGAGTTCAGGTTTCAAGTACTTGGATTTGGGGGCGTCACATATTTTATATATGTATAATATATGTAAGTTATATTATATGTATATACGTTAGTTTAAAAAAATAAAAACAAGTTAGTCAGTGTTAGAAGTTAGAACAAAACAAACAAGAAAGAGCTGAGAAAAAAATTAGAAAAGAGAGAAAAAGAAAGAAAGAGGAGGAAGGAGTTTTGAGAAATCAAAACTAGAAGCCTATCATCATCATCATATGAATCATCATCTTCTTCTAAGCAAAGGGATACGTTAGGTGCAAATAGCTATAAGCTATTTTTCGATAATTGGTAATCTACGATCAAGGCAAGTCTTCCAGTTCCTATGTGCTATTTGAATTCAATTTTTTTATTACGTGTATTCATGGTATCAATATGAGATGTTGAATTACATGTTACTCGCTGTGAATTAGAAAAGTCAAATTATGACTATATTTGGTTGAGTTATGGAACTCAACATGTGATATATGGAATGTTGAGCATGCGGAACTTATATTTATATTGAACTGATATTTATGCTGAGCATGAAATCTTATAATTGTTTTAAATTGAGATATATATTGAGCATGAACTTATGTATTATGTGCGGCATAAAAGCTGTTAGATTTGCTGAGCTGTCGAGTTCATTCTTGCAAAATAACCTTTTTTGCAGGCTAAGGATTCAATGTAATGCTATGTGCTACTTGTGTAACGATTGAGATTTTAATATTTAATTTTAAATGTTTATTGAGTTAAATAAATATTTTATGTAATTTATTTATTGAGTTAAATAAATAAATTATGTGATTTATGGAGTGATTTAATTAAGTGTTATATATTACATAGATGAATGTTTAATATTTATTTAATTGATGTATATTAATTTTATATTATAGTTCTAATTTAATTGGGAGAATTAAATTAGATGAGTTATGTGATGAAGTATTACAGGAATTATAATTAGCGAGTAATTATAATTATGTGGCAATTTTATGTGATTAATTGATGTTAGATTTTAATTGATTAAATTAGATGATTAATATTTAATTAATTAAAGTGTGACATTAAAGTGTATGTATTAAAATGGCTTTTAAATGATTTTACCAAACAAGGCCTTGCTTTTGTTTTAAAGGACTATTGCCAAACAAGGCCCTTACACTAGCTAAACCTAAATTACCTAAACCATGTTTGGAGTTAATAAAAACTAGTTTTCTAATTTTTCTTGTAGCCGAACAAGCCAAGTTGGCTTTTCAATTTTGTAACTTACGTTATAATTAGTAGTTAGTATATACTTATTATATGGGAGTTACAAATATTATATATTACTTGTATTATATATTATATGTATATTTTATCAGTACATTAGTTTTACAAAACAAAACAAAGAAAGAAAAGAGGAAGCAGAGAAGAAGAATACAGAGAAGAAGAAGAAAACTTTGAGAATATAAGAGAAAAACTCTACATCATCATCTCCATCTCTTCTTCCAATTCAAGCTAGTAAGATTATACTCTTAACCATAGAATCAATTCTTATGTGTTGTACTTCTTCTTGTCAAATTATATTTTTATGAAGTTGTATAATTATGACTATGTATATATGATATTCATATGTAATTGTATGCCATTGAAAGATTTTCAAAATACAATTGTTGTAAAAACCAGTTTTAAAGTTATGATCCTTATATTTTCATTCTCTGTAAAACATGTTTTGGAAGTTGTATAGCATGATATATATATATATATATATATATATATATATGTAATTGTGTTCATATCATGTCTATATGTGATGGTATGCTTAATTAGTTGTTTAGTTCATGAAAATATATGATATAAATGGAGAATTTATGTTTTTCAAAAGTCACAGTGAAGTGTCTGGGAAAAATAAAGTTTCTCATAGAAATCAAAATATATGTTAATTGTTGATTTTTGTATAAATTAATTGTGGAATATGTTATTATGTTTAGAAATTAGTTGATTGGGATTGGGATTGTGAGAATTGGTTTCAAAATAAATTCACAGTGTTCAATTTCATCTAGAACACTGACATTGGTATTTTCTTTAAAGTTTTATAAAAATTAAGCGTGTAATCTAGTTAATTGATGTATCAGTGTGTTCAAAACATGTTAGAAGCTTTGCACTTGGTTTCTGGTTGGTTCGTGGTAGTGTTCATAGATGGCATCCTGGTTTATTCCAAGATCGAGGAGGAGCATGTTGAACACTTACGAATAACCTTAGAAGCCCTGAGACAAGAGAAACTTTACGCTAAATTCTCAAAGTGCGAATTCTGGTTGGAACGTGTGCAATTTCTTAGCCACGTGATCGACAAGGATGGTATTTCGGTGGATCCGTCGAAGGTTGAGGCCGTAATGAGTTGGGATCAGCCGAAGACGCCGTCTGAAGTGAGGAGTTTCTTGGGATTGGCAGGTTATTACCGTAGATATATCCAAGACTTTTCTAGAATAGCAACTCCATTAACGAATTTGACTCGTAAAATAGTTAAGTTTGTTTGGACGGAGAAATGTGAGGAAAATTTTCAGGAGTTGAAGAAGAGGCTGAGCACTACGCCTGTATTATCTTTACCAGATAGTTCGGGGAATTTCGTGGTATATAGTGATGCCTCACATAAAGGATTAGGCTGTGTGTTGATGCAGAGCGGCAAAGTCATTGCCTATGCGTCACGTCAGCTGAAGGATTACGAGAAGGGGTATCCGACCCATGATCTAGAATTGGCGGTAGTAGTGTTTGCCCTAAAGATTTGGAGGCACTACTTATATGGAGGGAAGTGTGAAATATACACAGATCACAAGAGTCTGAAGTACATATTTACCCAGAAGGATTTGAACATGCGTCAAAGAAGATGGTTGGAACTGATTAAAGACTACGATTGCGAAATACTTTACCATCTGGGTAAAGCTAACGTCGTCGCTGACGCTTTGAGCAGAAAAGGTTGGGAGAAACTGAACGTGTTAACTGATCAGGATCGATTACCAGAACAAATGGCTAGATTGGAGTTGGAAGTGAAGTTTTCGAAGGAATCAAATGAGATGTTGTTTCAAGTAACCACTGGTTCTACTCTAGTAGACAAGGTGAAAGAAGCACAACTTCACGATGAAGAATGCGGGAGAGTACAGAAGAGGATAACCGTTGGCGAAGAGTTCAAGTTCAAAATCGATAATGAAGGTCTGTTATAATTTGAAGGTAGAATATGGGTACCGCTAGTACCAGAGGTCAAAGAGGAGATTCTGAACGAAGCTCATAGTTCTAGATATTCTATTCACCCTGGGAGTACGAAGATGTACCAGGATCTCAGGCAACATTTCTGGTGGCCGAATATGAAGAGGGACGTTGCTGAAGGCGTTGCGAAATGCTTGACGTGCCAAAAAGTCAAAGCAGAACACCAGAGACCAAGTGGACTGCTGCAACCGTTAGAAATTCTAGAGTGGAAGTGGGAGCATATCACGATGGATTTCGTGGTAGGTCTTCCAGCGACTCAGAAGGGATTTGATGCGATATGGGTTATAGTGGATCGACTGACGAAGTCAGCCCACTTTCTGCCGATCAGGGTTAAGTACAACCTGGATAAGCTAGCAAAGTTATACGTCAAGGAAATTATTTCTAAATACGGTGTTCCAGTGTCGATTGTGTCTGACAGAGATCCGCGTTTTACGTCTAATTTCTGAAAGCATTTGCAAGAATGTCTGGGAACGCAATTTCGAACGAGTACAGCGTATCATCCTCAGACTGATGGACAGAACGAGAGAACGATTCAAACGCTTGAGGATATGCTGAGAGCTTGTGTGATGGACTTCAAAGGAAGCTGGGGGGATCATCTACTGTTGGTGGAGTTCGCCTACAACAATAGTCATCATGCGAGTATTGGCATGCCGCCTTACGAAGCGTTATACGGGAGAAAATGCAGAACTCCTTTGTGCTGGGATGAAGTCGGTGAACGGCAATTGTTGGGACCACAATTGGTACAACAAACTGCCAAAATTGTGAAGCTGATCAGAACAAGATTAGTTGCTGCTCAAGACAGAAAAAAGAAGTATGCTGATCTTCATCGACAAAATCGAGAATTCTTACCAGGAAGTTTCGTGTTCCTGAAAGTATCTCCCTGGAAGGGGAAGATTCGATTTGGTAAGAAGGGAAAGTTGAGTCCCAGATTTATTGGACCTTTTGAGGTGTTGCGAAAAGTTAGCGAGGTGGCTTACGAGATTGCATTACCTCCGAAGCTCGAGAATATACATAATGTCTTTCATATTTCTGTGTTAAGACCTTACAAGCATGATTATAAACATGTAATAGAATATGAACCTTTGCTATTTGATAAATACTTAACATATGAAGAAGTGCCTGTTCAAATAGTTGATAGAAAGGAACAAGTACTTAGGAATAAAGTGATACCTTCTGTTAAGGTAATCTGGAAGAACCACAGTGCAGAAGAAGCTACGTGGGAACTCGAAGATGTTATGATGAAATCTTATCCGCATTTATTTGCTTAGTTGTGTAACCCCTTATATACTGATTCTGGGGACAGAATCCTTTTAAGGATGGAAGATTGTAATAATTGAGATTTTAATATTTAATTTTAAATATTTACTGAGTTAAATAAATATTTATTAAAAATTTTATGTGTGATTCTGGGGACAGAATCCTTTTAAGGAGGGAAGATTGTAACGATTGAGAATTTAATATTTAATTTTAAATATTTATTGAGTTAAATAAATATTTTATGTGATTTATTTACTGAGTTAAATAAATAAATTATGTGATTTATGGAGTGATTTAATTAAGTGTTATATATTAAATAGATGAATGTTTAATATTTATTTAATTGATGTATATTAATTTTATATTATAGTTCTAATTTAATTGAGAGATTTAAATTATATGAGTTATGTGATGAAGTGTTACATGAATTATAATTAGCGAATAATTATAATTATGTGGCAATTTATGTGATTAATTGATGTTAGATTTTAATTGATTAAATTAGATGATTAATATTTAATTAATTAAAGTGTGGCATTAAAGTGTATGTATTAAAATGGTTTTTAAATGATTTTACCAAACAAGGCCTTGCTTTTGTTTTAAAGGACTATTGCCAAACAGGGCCCTTACACTAGCTAAACCTAAATTACCTAAACCATGTTTGGAGTTAATAAAAACTAGTTTCTAATTTTTCTTGTAGCCAAACAAGCCAAGTTGGCTTTTGAATTTTGTAACTTACGTTATAATTAGTAGTTAGTATATACTTATTATATGGGAGTTACATATATTATATATTACTTGTATTATATATTATATGTATATTTTATCAGTACATTAGTTTTACAAAACAAAACAAAGAAAGAAAAGAGGAAGCAGAGAAGAAGAGTACAGAGAAGAAGAAGAAAACTTTGAGAAAAGAGGAAGCAGAGAAGAAGAGTACAGAGAAGAAGAAGAAAACTTTGAGAATATAAGAGAAAAACTCTACATCATCATCTCCATCTCTTCTTCCGATTCAAGCTAGTAAGATTATACTCTTAACCATAGAATCAATTCTTATGTGTTGTACTTCTTCTTGTCAAATTATGTTTTTATGAAGTTGTATAATTATGACTATGTATATATGATATTCATATGTTTTCATATGTAATTGTATGCCATGGAAAGATTTTCAAAATACAATTGTTGTAAAAACCAGTTTTAAAGTTATGATCCTTATATTTTCATTCTCTGTAAAACATATTTTGGAAGTTGTATAGCATGATATATATATATATATATATATATATATATATGTAATTGTGTTCATATCATGTCTATATGTGATGGTATGCTTAATTAGGTGTTTAGTTCATGAAAATATATGATATAAATGGAGAATTTATGTTTTTCAAAAGTCACAGTGAAGTGTCTGGGAAAAATAAAGTTTCTCATAGAAATCAAAATATATGTTGATTGTTGATTTTTGTATAAATTAATTACGGAATATGTTATTATGTTTAGAAATTAGTTGATTGGGATTGGGATTGTGAGAATTGGTTTCAAAACAAATTCACAGTGTTCAATTTCATCTAGAACACTGACATTGGTATTTTCTTTAAATTTTTATAAAAATTAAGCGTGTACTCTTGTTAATTGATGTATCAGTGTGTTCAAAACATGTTAGAAGCTTTGCACTTTGTTTCTGTAAAGTTTTATATGCAAATTATTGGCTGAATTAAGAACTCGTTGTGGATAATTAAGCCAATTTGGCTTTTCTCTACAAAGTTCGCGAAAACTGTCAGGCCGGTCTGCGTCGCGGCGCGGCCGCGCCTCTTCCAAGGCCAAATTGCGCGCGGTCGCGCGGGTCCTGGAAGTTGGGGAGAAAATTTGTTTTAAAAATGTAAAATGTTGGGAGTTAATGTGTTAATTCATAAAGCATGTTAAAAGGTTAAATGGTCAGTAATGTATTATGTTAATAAAATATAATATGTAATTTATAACTTGATTAATAGTAATGTAAGTTATAAATTGTTGATTAGTGCATGAATGTAAATTAATTATGTGCAACCAAAGTGATTGATTAATTTAAATTGTAATTAGTTTAAATTATAATTTAAATTAATATGAGTGCATAAAGTTAGTTGATAAATTTTAATTAAAGTACATGTTTAATAAAAAAAATTATAATTTGATTAAAGATGTGATTATAATTTGATTTAATTATATGAATTGTTTAATTTAAAATATAATTGTTTAAATTATAATTTAATTCATGTGGTTGTTATTCGATTAATTATACGAGTACGTGATATGATTAATTATGTGGTTAATTATTATTTATTTAATGTGAGTGAGTTAACCATGAGGGTTAACCACCTATGTGAATTAGTTATGTGTTAACTGATTTAGATTATTATAATTGAATGTGTATAGGAAGTATTAAAGTACGTGAATTGTGTTAAGTAGCTTGCGTTTGAGGCAAGTCTTCTAACCCTAAACTTGTTAATTCTATACAATATCTTGAGTTCATATATTCATTGTTGAGAATGTCCTTTCCATTTCTGTATTGGACAATTGTTTATTTAATTGAAATGATCTTAACTTATTGTTCAAGTAAGATACAGTTATTATTTTAAATGCTTTAAGTTGATTCTAAAGCATATGTTAGTTCATAATTCTTTTATTAATGAATTATTGAAAGTCGATTCAACTAATCCTTAGTTGATGAACGTGAATTCTAAATTTCCTTGTAAGCTTATCCAAACCAAACTTTCTTTGGTGCGGACTTGAATTCAAATTACTGAGTTGAATAACCCTATTTACTAGGGGAGATTACTACGCATAGCGTTAAGATGTTTGTGCACAATACATGGTACAAAGGGCTGATCCCCCTAAGTACGAGTTAAGGTCCGTAGTCTTATTGACTGTTAAAGGTTTAAATAGAAATATTTATAACCTAGGACAAGAGTTCAAAGGTCTTATGACACTCAGATAAATTCTATTTTTGAATTGTAATTGCGATGAAAGAATATTATTCAATTCTTTATTGTTTAAGCAAATCATATTATTCAGATTCTGTGAAAGATATCCTTTCATGTATATATTATTGTTAAACTCCAGTGAGCTGTGGTTTGCTCACTCTTGCATTAAATAATAATTTCAGTTAAGGTTGATAACGCTGATGCTCCGTCTACAAGTAAGGGCAAGGGAAAGCAAAGCAAGTGAAGACTTGTTTTATTTAATTGAGAATGATTTTAATAAGACTTGAATGTTATGTTTTTATTTTCGTACTTTATTATATTCATGACACGGTTTGAGTAACCCGGGATTATTTTACAAAGGTTGTAACCCTTGTTGTAAGGGATATTTATTTATTTTAATTTAAGTTGTAGTTACTTTGCATTATTCATTTGGTAGATGTATGTTATATTAGAAAGTGAACACCTAATCATGAGGAAACGAAGTACCCGAATTTGGGGGTGTCACAACTTGAATGACATGGATCAGATTTAATGCATGAAGATTAAATATTTTAGCCAAAGTTGTTATTCTTATAAACCATGTTTAAGGTTCTGGAAGTGTACTTAAGGGTTTATGATGTTTATTTTATGTTGAGTTGTAAAGTTTGAGTTATCCGAAGTATAAAGGATATTGAATTGGGATGTAAAGTTTTAAATAATAATTTTGATGAAGTGATTCATGTAATATATTTGAATCAAAGATATGTAATATAAAGGTTAAGATTCAGGAAAATATAGAAAGAAATATAAAAATTTTAATTATTCCGCATTTTTATTAAAGTTTAATATCGATTAATGATGTAAAGTTAGACGTTAGAAGTATTGTTAACGGCCAAGATTGAGAGTCGAATTGTACAAATTTTGGGGTCGTTACAACCACTCAGCATACTGTATTGAACACTGTTAAAGACTCGATGTGTGCTAGGTTTAGAATTATGAATACGTATGATGCTAAGGTGTTATCTAATATTTGATTATGTCGTTAAATGTTAGATAATTTACTTATAAAGTAGTAGTATTATGAGGTATAATATGATATACTGATTGAAAGATCAATCTTAACAATGATAGGTCTTTACAATAAAGAGATTATAATAGATTATAATCAACGGGCAATGCAAGTTTTCCTCAACTCAAACTTGAGTTATATTTTCAAAGCATGTTGGTAAATAATTATTGTTGATTATTCACATCTATACTGATTATTGATTCACACTTAGTGCAAGTTTCATATGTTCATCTGGTATGAAAGGCTGATCACCTTCATTACCATAAGGTTCAGTTAAAGTTGTTCATGGTCCTTGTTGATATTAAACATTATTGATTCAATCATTCAATTATTGACATTATGACTCATGCTCTTTCACAATTATTATATTGTTGAAGATTCGAAAGCTTATTCTTCCTTTCAATCATGATATATCCTTGTTGTATTTAAACTTACTGGGCAAAGTAGTTGCTCACCCTTGCTATATAATGATAAAAAATTTCAGATTAAGACGAAGGCTAGTAGAAAGATAGAGGCAAAGACAAATCTCAAAGAGTAGATTATTATGCATTCATAACTATTTAGTTATCATATGCAAATGATGTTGTAAACCTTTTTAAGTTACTTAAGGTATGCATTCAGTTAAGGTTAATAGACCTTGAGAAATGTTATAGAATCACGTTAAATAAGCAATTTATGTTTATATATTCCTCATTTGTTTATAGAATATGTATGAAGATGAAGTACCGTAACATACCAAGTCCAAGGTTCTAGGGACCCGGATTTGGGGGCGTCACATCCGAGATAGTTATGATAGAAGTCTTCACTATGTTGTAAAATAGTGTATCAATAATCGTAATGAGGACTTAATTTGAGTGTGGATATTTTCGTATTATATCAAACACAATATTTGTATTGAAGCTCAAAGTTTTTGCAGTCATATTTTGCACGACAGTTTAATAGTTGGAACATGAATATTTGTATTTGAATTCTGTACCATATATTTTGGCAACTCAAAATGGATTGTGTGGACTTATTTTGGGGGTATCACAGTTGGTGTCCGAGCTTAGGGATATGATCTCTGGTGGAGATCAGGGATTAGAACTAGGAGAGGGGAGAGACGAGTAAAATTCCTCGCTAGTGTGTCCAACATAAGCTTATTGGTTATTTAATTGGTCGGTCGGAATATATGAATAATATGTGACATGTCAATTTCTTTAATTAACTCGTGTTTTGTGGAAGTATTTGAGAATGACATCTAAAAATTGGGAGATAAACAATGGAGCATATGAGACCATTGAGACACTGCCAATGAATAACCAGGATAATGTACATCAGGAAGGCAATAATCCTCCTGTAAACAACACCATCGACCAAATGATGAACGATGAAGTGTTTAGGAGCTTTCTACAATTCATGCAACACCAAACGAGAGAGACTCTTGTACAAAATGCAGGTGGAAACAATGGTAACTCACAGTTGGTCATTGCTAAGAAATTCAAGGAGTTGGGACCTCCAGAGTTTTTTTTGGGAAAGCCAGAGTCACTCAAGGCAGAGGCTTGGATTAAGCAGATCACCAAAATATTTGATATCCTGGGTTGTACAGAGGAGCAAAAGGTTCCCTTCTCTACAGTTATGTTGCGTGAAGAGGTAGATTACTGGTGGGAATCTATGAAACGTACTCATCTTTCGGCACTTAAGATGTCTTGGGTGAAGTTCCAGGAATTTTTCAATAACAAGTATTTTCCAGAAAGTATTCGTCATATAAAGGAGGTGGAATTCATAACACTAGAGCAGAACAATATGGCTGTATCACAATACGAAGCCACAATTGCGAAATTATCCTAGTTTGCATCCCATTTGGTGGATAATGAGGAACAAATGACGCGAATATTTTTGAGAGGTTTAAAACCTGAAATCCGTCAATACTTCATTTCTCATAAACTTTGTTTGTATTCAGATGTTGTGAATATGGCTCAATTATTAGAGTGAGATAATGAGACATTTCAACCAAAAGACAACAACCGACAACACGATAATAGTCGTACCAGTGGCAACGGTCATCAGAACAATGATAACCAGCGTGGAGGAAGTTATCATGCCAGAAATGGTAACCACTTCGGTGGTAATCCAGCCAAGATAATAGAAGAAGTGAGTCAAGTGGAAATTTTAAAAAGAGAAGATTCAATAATGAAGGAAAGATATCTGCAGCAACACCAACACCAGCACCCGTTTCTAGGGGAGGGGAACGACCACCAGTCGTATGTTACAAATGCGGACAAGAGGGGCACATTAGTTCACACTGTACACAGAAACCCAAAGTGTGTTACAATTGCAAAAAAGAAGGTCACATAGCTCGAGTGTGCTTTATAGCGAGATCGAGTCCAACTGTAATGGTGACACCAAAGGCTGTCCCGGACAAGTCAAAGTCGGTGGTTTAGGGGAGAGCTTTTGACTTGACTACCCAAAAAGCGAGGAACCCGAACAAAGTTATCACGGGTAAGCTAATCATAAACTCTTGCGAAGTCTATGCCTTATTAGATACCGGTTCTACCCACTCTTTTATTTCACCTGCTTGTGCTCAACGTTTGAACTTGACCCCTGAGAAATTAGACTTTAACTTATCTGTTGAAACTTTGTTGGGAGAAACCTTCATTACATCCACTATTTATAAATCTTGTTTGATTCAAATCGGCACCCTCACATTACCTGTTGATCTCATCTCTTTGAAAATACTTGCATTTGATATGATTTTAGAAATTTACTAGGTTAACTACTCGTCATGCTAAAATTGATTATTTTCATAAGGTCGTTAGCTTTCATATTTCTAACCAACCTGTTATGCGAATTCAAGCAACCAAACCACTAAAATCAATCACTGTCATTTCAAGTCATAAAGCTATTCGTTTATTGAAAAATGGATGTCAAGCTTTCTTAGCCCATGTCACCGATTTAAACAAGAATACGTTAGATTTGAATGATATTTTTGTTGTTAATAAATTCCCTGATGTATTTTCCGAAGAACTTCCTGGCCTACCCCAGAACGTGAAGTTGAATTTTTTATTGACCCTGAACCCGGTACAAACCCCATTTCCAAAACCCCATATCGAATGGCTCCTATTGAACTTCAGGAGTTAAAGGTCCAACTACAGGAGTTGTTAGACATCGGCTTTATTCGTCCTAGTACATCTCCTTAGGGTGCTCCTGTGTTATTCGCAAAGAAGAAAGACGGGAGTATGCGACTTTGTATTGACTATCGAGAGTTGAACCATGTCACCATCAAATATAGGTATCTGTTACCTCGCATTGATGACATGTTTGACCTGTTGCAAGGTGTTAAATTCTTCTCAAAGATCGATCTTTGTTCTGGATTTCATCAGTTAAAGATTAAAACTGATGACATTCAAAAGACTGCCTTCAGAACTCGATACGGGCATTTTGAATTCTTAGTCATATCTTTTGGATTGACAAATGCTCCTGCTGCCTTCATGGATATGATGAACCGAATATTCAAGCAATATTTGGATCATTTTGTGGTTGTCTTTATTGATGACATCCTCATTTACTCCAAAAGCCATGAAGATCATGAGCAACACTTGAGGCTGATACTCCAAAAGCTTTGTGAAAATAAACTATATGCCAAGTTTAAGAAATACGAGTTCTAGCTTGAGGAAGTAGCATTCCTTGGGCACGTGATATCAAAACATGGAATATTAGTTGACCCGACGAAGATTGAAGCAATACAAAGTTGGGAGCAACCTAAGTCAGTAATCGAAATACGTAGCTTTCTGAGCCTAGCTGGTTATTATTGGAGATTCGTGGAAGGATTTTCTCGAATCGCCACTCCATTAACTCAGCTGACTCGAAAAGATACAAAATTCGGATGGAGCAAGAAATGTGAGAAGAGCTTCCAAGAACTCAAGAGGAGACTCATTTTAGCACCTATTCTGATAATACTATCAAGTTCGATGGAATTTATCATCTACAGCGATGCTTCAAGCTGATTCATGTGTTCTCATGCAACATGGGAAGGTTGTGACACCCCCAAATTCAGGTACTTCATTTCCACAAGATTTGGTGCTCACTTTCCAATTAAAGCATATCTAACTACCCATAAAAAAGGAAATAACTGAAACTCATAATTAAAATAAAAATCCTCCCCTTAAAGATTACAACATCTTAAACGAATCAATCCCAGATAATCTAACCTTAATGCATCAAATGCGAAAACATAACATGATCAACATAAGTCTTATGCATAAACATCATTCAAATAAATAAACAAGTCTTCATCACTTGTTTGCCCTGCCTTTGCCTTTACTAGTGGAAGGCTCGTCAACTCTTTCTACCTTAGCTGCAATGTTATTATGCAAGAGTGAGCAAAAAATTTCCCACAAGTGTAACAATAACAATAATAATAACATGCGAGTAATCAATGGCTATTGGATAATAGAAAGCTCGGCTTTTGAATCAAGATTAGAAAACAAGAATCAAAATTATATTTGAGGGTCATAAGACTATAAACTACGTCCTAGGTTATCAAGTATTTCTACTTTAAACCTTCAACAGTCATAAGACTATATGGACCTTACTTCTCATACTTAGGGGAATTAGCCCTTCGTACCACGTATGTGCAAAACATCTTAACGCTATCGCGTAATATAATCCCCTATAATAGGATTGTTCATCTCAATTTTGACATAAGAATCCTCACCAAAGGAAGTTTAGTTTGGATAAGCTTCAATAACAATTCTAGAATTTAGAATGTTCATCAAATATGGACTAGTCGAATTAATAAGGGTTCGCTAGTCATTTAAGGTTCAATAATATAATTGATACTCAAATCAAATAGTGAGTCTCAAAGCTATATGGTTGAATAAACATTGTGTAACCGAAGTATTACTTTAGAAGAATTAGAACATCTCATTTAAAATCATGAACTTGAATAAACAAGAGTAAGACTTGCTCAATATAAGAATATGATTTATAAACTTGCGTAACAATAACAAGTAGGGTTAGGAAACTTGCGTAACGATAACAAGTAGGGTTATGAAACTTGCATAACGATAACAAGTAAGGTTAGAAAAATTTTGCCTCGTGTGTAGATTATATGTTTAGTATTCACGTTCCTCAATTTAATCCTACATACCATTTAAAGTCACAATACCAATTAATTATAAAATAACTAGCATCATGAGTATATTCTCTTTTAACTTAACTTAACTCTAAGTCTGATTATAATCAAATCCACAAACATTAACTCTTAAACATATTATTAGACTTCACGAATAACGAGTTTAAATTCATATTTGACTTATCAATTAATCACATAAAATCATCATTGACATGTTAATAATTTATTTTAACATCTCATTATATGATTAATACATTTTCATGTTCATTATATTAGGTTTAATTATATTTTCTAGAATTGAACAATCAAAATCTCATTTATGGGCAAAACTGCCAAGTGGCGCAGCAGCGCCCTAGAATGAATTGGAAATTGGCGTTGCGGAGCAACCAGGCGCTGCTGTGCAACAAATAAGCCCACAACAGGGGTTGCGGCTCAGGTTTAGTGCTGCGGCGCTCTGTTTACTCTCTCAACAAGCGCTGCAACGCCACGACTCTACGTCAGGCACTGCTAGGGTGTTGCAGCGCTCTGTTTCTATACAGAACAGGCTCTGCGGTGCCGTGACACAGTGAAACGCAGACAGAGCTCGCGAAGAACACAGAAAAAGCCAAAATAGGCCAAAATTTCGCTCAAACAACAAATTTACTACTACCCATCAGTTCTAGACTTTACAGAAATATAACCCAACAATTAGAGCATGATTTTAACATCTTAAATCACATAAACAACTAAATTTAAACCAACAAATTCTTTATTTTTGTAAAAACTCCATTTTTAGACATATTTAGCGAATCCATTCACCACGGATTCGTTACTCAACCAAATCAATTCATATAACTTGCATTTTTTTTCGTATTTTAATGTATTAACATAATCAATCATCAATTTACAGTTTGTTACAAGAATTAAACATCAATTTTGATTCTAAAATAACCCATATTCCTACATATATCACTATAAACTCAAAACTCCATTTTTAAACCTAATTTCATGAATTTGATTACTCTAAATCACATACAAATCATATACAAACGGATTATGCATACTAATAAACATGTATAATCAATTTCTTAACATTTTAACCATGAAACTCCAATTACAGAGAACTCAACATAACTTTTCATGGAGAAAACTCAAGAACGTAAATTAAAGCTTGAATCAAGAAATTACCCTTGATGACTTGTTTAGATTACACAAAGATGATAGAAAATCTTCTCTAATTCTCCAAACCTTCTTTTTCAATCTCACAATTTCTCTCAAGCTCTCTCTCTCTCTATTCTCTCTGACTTGTGTTTTCAAAATGAACTGGTATAACTCTGATATAGCTATTATATGTATAAAAATAATTGGCACAACATGGGTAGTGGTTTAGTGCATCATGACCTTAACTGATCTCATGTCCTTAAGTCCATGTTTGGTTTGGTTATAAAATGCTTTTTTTCCATTTATTTTAATTAACTCATTTATTATATAGTTTATTCGTTACACTTTAATTAATCAAAAAAATTTATTTAAATTCAATTAAATTAAAGGCAATATTACTCATTAAATCAAATTATCACATAATTAAAATTCTCATTTATTAATTATGACAAATTATTAAATCTCTAATTAATTAGAACATCATTATAATTATTTAACAACTCATTTAATTTAATTATCCCAATTAAATTCACACTTTGAACTATAAAATTATCCAATATTAATTTAATTAATGTAACACATTTAATTAAATTAATCTACCACAATTCCATCAAATATTATTTAACTCAATAAATAAATCAACAAAAATATTTATTTAATTAAATAAATATTTAAAATCAATTACAAAAATCTCGTTCGTCACATCCTTCCATCCTTAAAAGGATTCTGTCCCTAGAATCACAACTCAATAAGTTCATTTTGTTACATTCTCCCCCCTTACAAAGATTCTATTCCCAGAATCATTACACATAGATTAAGCAAATAAATGAGGGTAATTTTTCATCATCTGTTCTTCGAGTTCCCATGTAGCTTCTTAAGCATTGTGGTTCCTCCAGATTACCTTAACATAAGGTATTACTTTATTTCTAAGCACTTGTTCTTTCATGTCGACTATCAGAACAGGAACTTCTTCATAAGCTAAATCTTTCTCAAATTGTAGGGGTTCATATTCTATGACATGCTTGTAATTAGGCTTATACGGTCGTAACACGAAAACATGGTAAACATTTTGGATGTGTTCTAATGCCGGAGGTAAGGCTACCTCATACGCGACTTCACCAATTCTTCGCAATACTTCAAAGGGTCCAATGAACCTCGGGCTCAGTTTTCTCTTCTTGCCAAATCAGATGTTTCCCTTCCAGGGAGATACTTTTAAGAAAACGAAGCTACCAGATTTAAATTCTCGATTCTGTCGATGCTAATCGACGTATTTCTTCTGCCTATCAAGAGCAGCTATCAATCTTGTCCTGATCACTTTGATGATCTCGACGATTTTTTGTACCAATTCAGGTCCTAGCAATTGGCGTTCGCCAACTTCATCCTATAATAATGTAGTTCTACATTTTTTGCCTTATAACACTTCGTAAGGCGGCATGCCAATACTTGCGTGGTAATTATTATTGTAAGCGAATTCCACCAACGATAGATGATCGTCCCAATTTCCTTTGAAATCCATGATACAAGCTCTTAACATATCCTCCAATGTCTGGATCGTCCTTTCACTCTGCCCATCTGTCTGAGGATGATATGCTGTACTCATTCTCAATTGCGTTCCCATACATTCTTGTAGTCGCTTCCAGAAGTTCAATGTGAAACGCGGATCTCTATCTGATACAATAGACACTGGTACACCATGCCTTGAAACAATCTCTTTCACATACAACTTTGCTAACTGATCTAAGTTGAATCTTATCTTGATTGGTAAGAAATGCGCTGATTTCTTCAGTCGATCCACGATAACCCAAACTGCGTCAAAACCTTTCTGAGTCGTCGGAAGGCCTACTACCAAATCCATTGTGATATGTTCCCATTTCCATTCCGGTATTTCTAAAGGTTGTAATAATCCACTCTACCTATGATGTTTCGCTTTAACTTTTGACATGTCAAACACTTGGCAACACAATCGGTAACATCCTTTTTCATATTCGGCCCCCAGAAATGCCGTCGGAGATCCTAGTACATCTTTGTACTCCCCGGGTGAATCGAATACCTTGAAATTTGAGCCTCGCTCAAAATTTCCTCCTTACCCTCTAGTACTGGCGGAACCCAAATTCTTCCCTCGACTCTCAATAACCCTTCGTTATCAATTTTGAATTTTACTTCATCACCTTCAAATATTATTTTCCTGATTTTCTCACATTCCTCATCCTGAAGTTGTGCTTTCTTAACCTTATCCACCAAAGTTGGGTCGGTTCCCAAATGAAATAGTTTTTCGTCACTCCTTAGGATATTTCACCTCCAACTCCAATTTCGCGATCGTTGAAATTAGCTCCTCCTGAGCGGTTAACATAAATAGTTTCTCTCGACCCTTTATGCTTAAGGAGTCGGCAACAACATTCACTTTACCCGGATGGTATAAAATCTCGCAGTCATAGTCTTTTATTAATTCCAACCATCTCCTCTGACACATGTTCTAATCCTTTTGTGTGAAAATATATTTCAGACTCTTATGGTCTGTATATATTTCACACTTCTCCTTGTAGAGACAGTTCCTCCATATCTTCAAAGCAAACACTACCGCAACCAACTCCAAATCATGGGTCGGATACCACTTCTTATAATCCTTCAATTATCGTGACGCATACGCAATGATCTTGTCGTTTTGCATAAGCACACAGCCTAGTCCTTTATGCGATGCATCACTATACACCACAAAATTTCCTGTGCTATCCAGAAGAAACAACATAGGTGCCGTACTCAACCTCTTCTTTAACTCTTGAAAACTTTCCTCACACTTCTCCGTCCAAACGAATTTCACCGATTTCTTAGTCAAATTCGTAAACGAAGTCGCGATTTTGGAAAAGTCCTGAATGAATCTTCTGTAATAACTTGCCAATCCTAGAAAACTCCTTACTTCCGACGGTGTCTTCGGCTGATCCCAGTTTAGTACAGCTTCAACCTTTGATGGATCTACCAAAATTCCGTCCTTATCAATCACATGTCCAAGAAATTGTACCCGCTCTATCCAGAATTCACATTTTAAAAATTTAGCTTATAACTTCTCTCTTCTTAACGCTTCTAACGTTACTTTTAGATGTTCTACATGCTCCTCCTTGGTTTTAGAATACACCAGAATATCATCGTTAAACACTTCCACAGATTTATCCAAAAACGGTTTAAACACCCTGTTTATTAGGTCCATAAATGCTGCAGGAGCATTCGTTAGACCAAATGACATCACAGGAACTCGTAGTGACCATATCAAGTCTTGAACGTTGTCTTCAAAACATCTTTTTTCCCCAACTTCAACTGATGGTAACCACTTCTCAAATCTATCTTCGAGAAATACCTAGCTCCATTTAACTGATCAAGCAAGTCATCAATCCTTGGCAATGGATACTTATTCTTAATCATGACCTTGTTTAACTCCCTGTAATCAATGCAAAGCCGCATCGATCTGTCCTTCTTCTTAACTAAACAATACCGGCGCTCCCGACGGCGAAATGCTCGGTTGGATATACTTCTTGTCCAAGAGTTCTTGCAGCTGCACCATCAATTCTTTCATCTCTGTTGGCCGATTTATCGGTCAATATAAACTCGCAAGTATACGCGGCCAACGAGTAATAAAGTGAACGTACAGATATCGTCCCACAGAGAATTAATGGATAAAAGACACCAAACCACTAGCACATAATCATTTCAGTCTTATTTAAACGGGTGGTAAAGAGAATGAATTAAAACTACTTTAAACTAGGCAGAGAAGTAAACTTAAATTAATTAATCCTAGAGTAAAATCAGATAATGAAGATAAGAGATTCCAATTTTCCCTAATGATTCGTCTAAGTCGACACACTTCCAATTAGGTCAAATTAATCATTACAGTTGTTAGCCGAGAACACGAAGGTAAGAGAAGGCCATCTTTCGATGCACCTAATCCATATCACGTGCAATCCACAGATGATAGAACGCACGTGAACACCCACATTATCTAAACCCCTATATGTCTATGGTGTTTACAAATAAATAGGGTTTAAGGTCAAATCCTCTATTGACTACGAGCGGCGCTTCGGTATATGTCTATCCTAAGCATAAATCATACGTCCAACGCCATGTGAACGTACAATCGCCCGCTACTACGATTAGATCTAAACCCACAATTTGTCTTTCAATCCCATGTGGGTTATCACAGTAATTGGTCATGACTCAACTAAGCAATGAAAGCATACATCGCAATAGACAAACACATAGTAATCAACTAAGACCATCATGTAAGGAATATCAAATTAAACTACTCATTAGGTTCCATTGAAACCTCAAAATATGATTTAAGTCATAGACAACTCGAATATATTATCCACAAGTAGATTATACATTATCCAAATACAAATTGAATACAAGGAGAGTGAAGAGATAGAAATTGCAAATCTTTGTTCTTTCTCCAAGTGTGGATCTTCAATGTCAATCTCTTGCTTCAATCTTCTTCTCTAATCTAACCCTAGAATCTAACTAACTAACTAAACCCTAATCTAACACTGATCTACTCTCTAATCTACTCCTAATCTAGACTAAACAAGATACAAAGGAAGAAAAGAGAGGAACTAGGGCTTAGGGCCAATATATGATGCTCTTTCTTGCCACAAACGAGCCCCCTTATATTCCAATCAAAAGCCAAGTCCCATTCAATTGAAAAGTCAAGTTTGGCACAGCTGGGGACTGGCGTGGCAGCACCCAAAATACCTTAGAAATCCGCGCGCTTGCGCCAAGGATTTTCTACTGTAGAGTCCTCTGGTAAAACGATCATAACTTTTCATCCTGGAGGAGTTACGAGGCCTGCCACCTATCAAATCGAAGCTATCGAAGAGCTCTACAACTTTCATTATTTGAGCATTAAGAAATAATGGATGGATGAAGGCTGAAATTGAGCTCCAAGTGACAGCTGTGCATGAAAACTCAAAACCGTGATGTTTGACGTCTGTTGGTATACGGGGCATAACTCTTGCCTCCGAACTCCGATTTGGATGATTCAAGATGTTCCAAAAAGCTTATAAGATGCTCTACAATATGAACTAAGTTCCAATCCAAGAACATGAAATGAACGTGAACCACCCAAACGATGTCCGGATTGCACTTCCTTCCCATTTTTGCTTCAAAGGCCATTCTTGCTCCTTTTGGCCTCTAGACTCGTGGCATCACCTTCATTGCTTCCTCACCCATGCTATCTTCATATTTTAAGCCCATTTCAGTGCTTTGCCCCATTTAAGCGTTCTTTTGCCCTTTTAAGCTCACTTTGCACCCGGAGAGTTCATAAACCTGAAAATCACAAAACAAAGTAAAAACATATAAAATGCACAACGATACTTGAGTTTAAGCAACAGAATGAGTTGGTTACTATTCGAATAAGTGGTCATAAAAGCCACTTATCAATCTCCACCGGGGCTATACGGCACGGGGCCTTCGATATAGGAGCAGTTCCTGGCGCTAGATCAATCACAAATTCTACATCCCTATCTGGCGAAAGTCCTGACAAATCATCTGGAAATACATCTACAAAGTCTCTAACGACAGGTATCTCCTCTAGTTTCGGGCTCTCCTTTTGACTATTGACTATGTAGGCTAAATACCCTACACAACCTTGTCTGAACAACTTCTTAGCCTGCATTATCGTCAGACAACTCGGTTGTCTAGGTGACTTGCTGCCATAAAATAAAATCTTTGACGGGGTCACTAAAGTTAATACACTTCTTTTGGCAATTAATTATCGTCCCATAGTTGAATAGCCAATCCATCCCCAAAATGACGTCAAATTCCCCAAGTTTAATCGGGATTAGATCTACAATCATCATGTTTCCCTTTATACCCACCCTATAGTTCTTGTGTACAAACCTAATAAGAATTACTTTTTTTCGCAATTTCTATGTTCAAAGGGTAATCTAGTTCCTCCTTAGGCAATTTTAAATTCTTAGCAAAGTCATCGGATATAAATGAACAAGTAGCACCCGAATCAAATAACACATAAGCATTTATATTATTGATCGAAATGATACCTGATACCACATCCCGTGACTGAACAACATCCTGCACTGTCATGTTGAAAGTCCTGGCAGTGGGTCGGTTTGATTGCGTTGATCCAGTGATAGTCAGAGTGCTACCACCGTTGTTTCCCCTATTTTCACTCACTCCTGCTCCTTCCGCTGCCTTCTTGGGAAAATCTCTATCTAGATGGTCCCTTGACCCGCAAGTGAAGCAAGCGCCCTTCTTTGGATTAGGGAAATTTGGCGCTATGTGGCCTTCCTGAACACAGTTGTAGCAAACCCTCTTCCCCTTCATACATACCCCCACGTGTTTCTTTCCGATAGTACAAGCCTCCACCCTATTCTTCTGACTTCCTTGCTGATTCCTAGTAGACGTACTATCATTCTACCTTCTCTTCTGACTGTTACCACCACCACTATTGCTGCCACTAGCCTTATTATTCTTGCCTTCATTCTTCTTCTTTTTCTAATCTTGATTATACCTGGTTAAACATAGCTTCCACCTTCTGCGATGATTGCCTTCTCCAAATCTCCTGCAAAAGTGTTCAGCTGGAACATTGACACCTTACTATACAACCAGGGCTTCAATCCCTGTACAAACCTCATAGCTTTACTCACATCCGTATTCACCTGATAAGTTGCAAACCTAGCCAACTCGTTGAACTTCGCGGCATATTCTGAAACAGACATGTTACCCTGCTTCAACTCCAGAAATTGAACCTCCATCTGGTTCTGAGATCCCGTTGGGAAGTACATCTCAAAGAACATCTCCTTGAACCTATCCCATGTGATCACACCCTGTCCTCCTCGAACCTTGTTCGTCTACCACCAGTAGCTGGCCTCTGACTTCAGCATAAATGTTACGAAGGACCCTAGCAACGTCAAACACCTTCTCCATCTGTTGGGTTTGTACGAAATTATAGCGCAATCAAATTGCAAAAATTAGCGGAAGCATAGTATATCAGAGTTTAATAATTTCTACAAAATCATTACCCGGATCATCCTTTATGCAAATTATTAATTTAAAACGATAAATAAGAAGTTATGAAATTCATACCCTTGTAGAACGAAGCTTCCACAGGTACAAGTTCAACTCCTTATTCTTCTCGATCTCCTTGAATTATCCGAGTTAGATTCCTTCCTTTGATCAACATTAGCCACCCAAGTATTTGGCCTCTAGAGATGATCCACCAAGGAAGAAGAATTATCAAGAAGGAGGGTGGTTGGCTAAACCTTAGTTTTCTATCCTCCATAGAAAAGGATTCTCTCCAATAATTGAAATTTCATCAACTGATATCTAACATAAGACTCCTCTTATATAAATATTGGTCAACCCATCTAATCCTATTAGACATAGGATTTTATTTAATTAATTAAATTCCTTTAATTAATTAGGCTTCCCAACATATTAGGATTAATTAATTAAACTCATTTAATTAATTTTTCTCTTAATCTTATTAGGAATAAATGAGAGTACTAATATTAAATTAATTCCTAAACTCCTTTAGAAATTAAAATAATAATAATTGTAATAATATTAATAAGACTCCTCTTATTAATTAATATTAAATATTTTTAGAATATTAAATAATAAACATTAAGCTATTTAATTTATTCTATCACCATAGATTAAATTAATTTCACTTAATGCATTATTACGATTATGCCAATACCTTCTTAAATAATTATTCTTCCTTTTATGGTGTGACCCTTTAGGTTCTTCATATTAAACCGGTTGTGAATAAATCAATTAGAACAATTCTAATTTTATTTAAATAAATAAATTAAACTAATAATCTATTTAAATAAATAATATTTATTCTACAATAGGGATAAGCCTCCCTAGGGATCAACGACTTTTCAGATAATATAGATTTCAACATTAATCATAAAAGAACCTGTGAATAAATAGTTACCGTACAATTCAATCCTTCCACCATATAATGTCCTATGAAATTACTGTCAAATCTTATTTTATTTAATTATATGTATTTCGATTAGAAAATGCACAACTCCAAATAATGCAAATTAGAAACTCCTTTCTAATTTCATTCTGTCATGGCAAGGACTACTGGGTTGTCATTTAACGAATCACATAGGACATATCTCTTCTTTTACTAGAAGTTGTAGATTCTTTATTGATCATTCATTATCTCCACATGTAACTCATTATACCCAAGCATACCCTTTGATATACCCTAAGGGTCTTTTAAGGAATAAGTCGAAGTATAATTCATTACATTCAAGATACTATGATGATCTCAAGTCCAAAGATCACTTGTACTACTATCACATTAGGAATTCCTATTGACAGGCAAGTAAAACTCCATTAGGTATTCCATAGTGAGTCACGTTCAGTGAACTTATTCTCCAATAAGCACCTACATACTTGCTTTAGTGTCTCCACGCAAATGATCATGAGATCAATCATCCTCATCCAATGAGCAAGCAACATATGTACCAATCTATCCAAATTTACTAATCCCCTTTTTAGTCATCCAACGATTTGAGAACTATTTTAGTTTTAAACTTTCTAAGAATTTAGATCTCATTAGCATGATCAACATCATGATTCTAAAAATATTGCTTAAAACTATGACTTATTTACATATTATAAAAATATCATCATGTAGATAATTAAATGCCTTTAATAAATGAATTCTTTTATTAATAAATAAATAAGATTGTTTACAAAGTATGTGCTTTATCATCATACATGATTGGCTTGTATGCACACTACTATCAATCTCCCACTTGCACTAAAGCCAATCGCCATGGTATCTCATACCCATATTCTCTATGTGATGATCAAACTGCTGTTATGTTAAAGCTTTAGTAAATGGATCTGCAATGTTGTCTTGAGAGTCTACACGCTCTAAGGTGACGTTTCCTCTTTCAATGATTTCTTTAATCAAAGTGTCGCAACACATGTTTAGATTCAAGATGAGACTTAAGAACTATTCCTAGTTCAGTAATGAACTTTTCATCCGAAACATCAACTTGCAGCTTCACTTACAATTATATACTTTGTGTTTTTCACTAAACCAACAACTTTTTGCTGTTTGGAACCTTTCCAATTTACTGCACCACCTTTCAAGGTAAAGACTTACCCTAAAGTGGATTTACTGTCGTCTTGGTCAGTTTAAAAACTTGAGTCTGTTTAGTCCTCTAATTTAATTCATACCCATCATAAGTCATGATGACATCCTTAATGTCAGTTAAGTACTTTTAGATGTTTATCACTGTCTTACAATGATCTTCTCTAAAATATGACTGATCAACGTCAATTCTCGTATATTCCATTACATACATGACAGTAACTCTTGCGATCTTTCTTTTATTGAGGACAATTTTAGAGAGATACACTCCATGGCTCATCATTATGAGACACCTTTTGGTGTTTGCCATGCTAAACGCCTTTAGCATCTAATGAATATACGTTCCTTGCGTTAAGCCGAACATCCTTTTAAATCTATCTATACAGATTTATATCCTCAATGTAGGATGTTCTACCTAAACTATTTATGGAAGAATGTTTAGACAACTTTATTTTGATCGATTCTAGCATAGGAATGTCATTCCCTATCATTAATATATCATCAACATATAACACAAGGAATGAAACAGCATTCCCACTAACCTTCTTGTACACACATGGTTCATTCTCGTTTTTGATAAATCAAACTCTTTGATTGTCTCATCAAAATAAATGTTCCATCTTTGAGAAGCTTGCTACAACCCATAAAAGGATTGTTGTAGCTCATATACATGATTTGCTCCAACCATTGAAACAAATCCATCTGGCTGTATCATACATACATTCTCCTCTAATAATGTATATTTGAGGAAGGGCGTCTCCACGTCCATTTTGCCAGATCTAGTAATAATAAGCTGCAATCGCAAGTAAAATCCAAATGGTCTTGTGCATTGCTTCAAAGATATATTTTATATTTTATGGTCATCTACCATTTCTCTGAGTCTTTATTACTCATAGCCTGTTCGTAAATCAATCGGTCATCATCATTCATGACGTGTACCTCAACGTCATCCTCTATGACGAATCCATACATTTCAGGTATCTTAGGTACTCTTCTAGATTTATGAATAGGGTGTTGTACAGAAGGTGTCTCTATTTGGACAGGTTCATCCACTTGATCTGTAGTGGTTTGTGGTTCTTGAATTTCTTTAAGATATATTTTCCTCCCACTAGCCCCTTAAAGGATAAACCCCTTTTCCAAGAAGGCATCGTGTTTCACAACAAACATCTTTTGCTTAGTAGGATTGTAGAAATAGTATCCCAAACTCTCTTTAGGATATCCCACAAACGTGCACTTATCCGATCTTGTCCCAAGCTTATCATTTTGAAACCTTTTCACATAAATTGGACATCCCCAAATCCTAACATGCTTAACACCAGGTTTCCTCCCTGTCCACATCTCATATGGAGTCTTGTGGACGGATTTCGAGAGGACCTTATTTAGTAGATATGTAGCCGCTTCTAGAGCATAACCTCGGAATGATACTGGAAGATCGGTAAAACTTGTCATGGAACGAACCATGTCTAACAATGTTCGATTTCTCCTTTTAGATACTCCATTTAACTGTGGTGTACATGGAAGAGTCCATTATGAGATTATACCATTTTCTTTGAGACAGTCGAGAAACTCATCGCTTACGTATTCACCACCTCGATCTGATCGAAGAATCTTAATATTTTTGCCATTTTGTTTCTCTACTTCACTTCTGAACTCTTAGAACTTTTCAAATGATTCAGATTTATATTTTATTAAATACACATATCCAAATTTTGAGTGATCATCAGTGAAAGTAATAAAATAAGAATACCTTCCCCGTGCATTCGTTGTCATAGGTCCACAAACGTCTATGTGAACCAACGCTACAATTTTGTAACTCTTTCTCTTTTTCCACTAAAAGGAGATTTAGTCATTTTACCCATGAGACAAGATTCACAAGTTGGATATGATTCATAATCGAATAGCTCTAAGAGCCCATCCTTATGTAACTTGGATAATTTTATTTTATTGATATGACCGAGTCTACAGTGCCACATATAGGTATAATTAACATAATCTCTTTTCCTTTTCTTAGTTTGTTCTATTTGAAATATTTTTCATGCAAGTCAAGTATGAAAAGTCCATTTCGCAAATTACCAACACCATATAAAATATTATTTTTTTTATAAATAGAACAACTGTTGTTCTTTATTATAATGTCAAATCCATCCATATCTAATATGGAAATAGAAATAATGTTTTTAATGATATTCAGAACAAAATAACATTTATTTAAATAAATGGACTTGCCCGTAGGCTGTGCTAAACAATATGTGCCTACAGCTAATGCAACAACCTTTGCTCCATTTGTGACACCCCTAAATTCGTGTACTTCAATTTCACGGGATTTGGTGTTCACTGTACAAATATCATCTATCTGTCTACCCATAATAACTGCAAACCATGCAATAGATAAAAATAAATCCTCCCCTTATAGGGTTATAACACCAGAATATAAATACATCAATCCCTAGGTCATACTAACCTTAATTCTCAAATGCGAAAACGTAAACAAATAATAAGTCTTACACAACTTTAACATAAGTCTTAAACATAAACATATTAAATAAACAACAAGTCTTCATCACTTTTTGACCTTGCCCTTGGCTTTGCTAGTAGAAGGCTTATCAGACCTTTCGCTCTTAACTGCAATGTTATTATTAAGCAAGAGTGAGCATGATTGCCTGCAAGTATAATAATATAACAACAATATAATAACATGCGAGTGAATCAAAAACTTTTGAATAAGAAAGCTCGGCTTTTGAATCAAGAATGAATAACAAGAATCAAAAGAACTTCTGAGGGTCATAAGACCTTGAACTATGTCCTAGGTTGTCAAGTGTTTATACTTAAAACCTTTAACATTCATAAGACTATGGACTCTTCTTCTCGTACTTAGGGGGATCATCCCTTAATACCATACTATGCACAATCTTTTAACGCTAAAGCATCATCAATCCCCTATAATAGGGTTGTTCATCTCAGTTTGACATCAGAGTCCGCACCAAAGGAAGTTTGGTTTAGATAAGCTCAGTAATAGTTCTAGAATTTAGAACGTTCATCAACTATGGACTAGTCGAATCAATAAAGGTTCGTTAGTCTTACAAGTTTCAACAATAAACGATATTCAAATTGAATAATAACTTCTCAATAGTATACAATCGAATAAGTATTGTATAGCTAGAATCAAGCTTTAAAGGTATTATAATATCTCATATAAAATCTTGAACTTGAATAATTAAGAATAAGAACTTGACTGATATCGAATCATAAGTATAGAACTTGCTCAACGAATAACTTTGAAGTTAGAAATCTTGCCCAACTTAAAGAGGATGAATAAGAAAACTTGCATAATCGTAAACGAGTTAGGGTAAGGAAACTTGCTTAACAATAATAAGTTAGGGATAGATTACTTGTCTCTTACACAAGCTACAAATATAATAATAATTCACTTCCTCAACGTCCTACACATTACATTATGTATATGACATCGATTAGTTTTCATAACTACCATGTTTAACTGTTGAACTATTCACTTAAGTTCAACTTACAACTTGGTTTATAATATTAACTCATTGACTAACCACATAACATGAATATGAACTCACAACATGCATATAACATATGTGTAACCCTTTAAACAATCATAAACAAGTTTTACAATCACAATATTCAAGTTCACACTTAGTTTGTTAACCTGAACCTTCACATTATCTTATACATGCCAATAACTTAGTTTATTAACATGAACTTCAAATCATATAATATGTGTTAATAACATGTTATAGCATAGCATTACATGTTCATCAAGTCTTCAAGTATGTTATAGCATAGTATTACAGTTGGCACGACGTTTCGTCGTTCATTCGTTGCACGCCCGACTCGTCCCTCTTGCGTAGGCTTAACATGCTCATGCAATTTGTCTAAAACATCATTGATTATTGTTAAACATCATTATATTTCATAATATTCATGTTTTATAACTTATAACAATATCTTTTCTTGTCGAGAGCACTACACTTGCGTACGGGCATGTCCGACGCCCTCCTATTGCCTCCAAATACGCATCAGTCACAAAGATGGCCATTTTGACCCCTTCTAACAACTTCAAATCAAAACAGTTAAAGAATAAAAATTATAGGTCTACTCGTTATCTTTCCGAATCATCCTGAATCGCATTAATCGGAGATTGTATAAAGAAGTTATGCTTATTTTACTACAAGAGTCGCCTAAAATTTTCTCAAAAACCAAGCAAGCTTCCTGAACAGCACCCACCCCCACTGGGGCCGGGCTTTATGCCTATGAGAACCAGCTGGGGCGGGGCCCTCTACTGGTGCATTTTTTGGTTCTCAATTTTGACAGTTCGTTGGCCCAATTACTCTAATTAAATACAAATTAAACTAGTATCGTGATTTTTATGAAGTATAAACTTCGTAGAAACATCATACAATAAACTAACATGTTTTTAACATCTTAAATCATGCAATTACTCGAATCAAATCATGTAATTTCACTGTTCTTGGTGTTCTTGAAGGTTTTGAAGAAAAATATAAAATTTGACGTCACGAATTCGTTATAACTCCGAATCCGTTCGTTCAAAGTTTATTTTCTTTGTTTTAACATGTATTATCATAATCTACTATTAAATTTAAGTTAAAAAAACAATTCATGGCATACAATTGTTCGTATGGGCCATAAGGCCATATATGCAACTTTTATACTCTGTAACTTCAAAAAAAACCAATTGAAACATAATTACATGGTGTTGGTCACTACAATTCATGTATACATGATATAAAACATGTTATTAATATATAATATTATACATGTGATCATATCTTAAATAAATCATGAAAATCATTCTTCATAGAGAACTTTTAAAACATGTTAATGGAAAATTCTGAAAACTTTTGAAAAACCTAATTAAAACATATTCATATGGATTTGATTGTTTTACAACATGCATAGATGGTAGAAATCATGCTATAATCATTTAGAATCACATTCTTCATCAATCCATGGCTTAATTACAAAGTAGACTTTTTATAGAGAACTTAATAATACGTTAATGGAAACCACGAATATGAATATAAGTTTGGGTGGAAGAATATACCCTTGCAATCTTTGTTTGATGATATAAACTTCCTTTTTCCCACTTTTCTCTCTAAACTTTTCAATTCTCTCTCAAACTCTCTCTTAGACTATCTTTTCTTTCTCTGATGAATATAGAAAACTAATAAATGATATATGTATAATATGTAATACGTAGTAATATAATATAACTGAGAACGTAATGGTCAGTTAATCCCATAATGGGTTAACTGCCCAACTTCTCCTAAGGCCATGTTTGGCTAGCATAAAGAGTTTATTCTCATTTATTTTAATTAATTCTTATCATATAGTTAAATAATGTCACACTCAATTAATCATATAATCTTATTTAAATCCATTAAATAAAAAAGAACAATTCTACATTAAATCACATAATTAAAATTTTCATTTATTAATTATGTCAAATCATTAAATCTCTAATCAATTATTAAATTAATTAGAATAACATTATGCTTATTAAATAATTCCTTTAATCAAATAAGCTCAATTAAATTCATACTTTGAATTATAAATTCTCTACATTAATTTGATTAATGTAACACATATAATTAAATTAGTCTACCATAATTTCATCAATTAATTTTTTGACTCAATAATTAAATCATCAAAAAATATTTATTTTAATTCAATAAGTATTTCAATAAATTACAAAATCTCGTTCGTCACATCTTTCCCCCCTTAAAAGGATTCTGTCCCCAGAATCACGGTTCAATTAAAAATTTTGTCCCGTTACATTCTCCCCCCTTACAAAGATTCTATCCCCAAAGTCGCTTACACATAAATTAAGTAAATAATTGCGGGTAATGCTTCATCATATGCTCTTCGAGTTTCCACGTAGCTTCTTCAGCGTTGTGGTTCCTCCAAATTACCTTAACAGAAGGTACTACTTTATTTCTGTGAACTTGCTCTTTCCTGTCAATAATCTAAATAAAAATTTCTTCATAGGATAAGTCTTTCTCAAATTATAGGTATTCATATTCAATCAAATGTTTGTAATCGGGTTTGTAGGGTCGTAAAACTAAAATATGGAAGACGTTGTGGACATTCTCTAGCACCGGAGGTAAAGCTACCTCATATATGACTTCTCCAATCCTTCGCAGCACCTCAAAGGGTCCAATGAACCTCGAGCTCAATTTCTCTTCTTACCGAATCTAATCTTTCCCTTCCAGGGAGAGACTTTCAAGAATACAAAACTACCCGATTCGAACTCAACATTCTTACAGTGTGGATCGGCGTATTTCTTCTGCCTATCCTGAGCTACTACCAGTCTTGTCCGGATTACTTTGACTATCTCTACTGTTTGCTGTACCAGTTCTGGTCCTAGTAACTATCTCTCACCAACTTCATCCCAGTAAAGTGGAGTTCTGGACTTTCTGCCATACAACACCTTCGTAAAGCGGCATGCCAATACTAGTGTGGTAACTGTTATTATAACCGAATTTTACAAGCGGTAAGTGATCATCCCAACTGCCTTTGAAATCCATGATGCATGCTCTCAGCATATCTTCCAATATCTGGATCGTTCTTTCACTCTGCCCGTCTGTTTGAGGGTGATAGGTCGTACTCATTCTCAACTACATCCCCATGCATTCTTGTAGTCGATTCCAAAAATTTGATGTAAAGCGCGGATCCCTATCGAAAACAATTGACACTGGAACTCCGTGCCTCGAAACAATCTCTTTCACATATAACCTTGCCAACTGGTCTAAGTTGAATCTGATTCTGATCGGAAGGAAGTGTGCAGATTTCGTCAATCGGTCAATGATAACCCATACTGCATCATAGCCTTTCTGAGTTGTCAGAAGGCCAACCATGAAATCTATTGTAATATATTCCCATTTCTATTCTGGGATCTCTAAAGGTTGTAGCAACCCACTCGGCCTCTGATGTTCTTCTTACACTTTCTGATATGTCAGACACTTGGCAACACACTCTGCAACATCTCATTTCAAATTTGGTCACAAGAAATGCTGTCAGAGATCTTGGTACTGCCGGGGTGAATCGAATACCGTGAGCTATGAACTTCGCATAAAATATCCTCCTTAATCTTTGGCACTAGCGGTGCCTAAACTCTGCTCTCGAATCTCAGTAGTCCCTCACTGTCCATCTTGAATCTCAGTTCGGATCCTTCAGATATCTTCTTCTTTACCTTCTCACATTCTTCGTCCTGAAGTTGAGCTTCCTTAACTTTATCCAGCAAAGTTGTACCAGCTTGTATCTGGAACAGCTTTTCATCGACTTCCATAGGATACCTCACCTCCAATTCCAGCTTCTCCAATGCTGAAATTAGCTCCTCCTAAGCGGTCAACGTCATTAATTTCTCCCGACCCTTTCTGCTCAAGACGTCGGCAACCACATTTGCTTTACCAGGATGGTATAAAATTTCACAATCATAATCCTTAATTAATTCCAACCATCTTCTTTGGCGCATATTCAAATCCTTTCGTGTAAAAATATATTTTAGACTCTTGTGGTCTGTATATATTTTACACTTCTCCCCATAGAGATAATGTCTCCAGATCTTCAAAGCAAAAACTATTGCAGCCAATTCCAAGTCGTGGGTCGGATACCCCTTCTCGTAATCCTTCAACTGTCGTGACGCATACGCAATAACCTTGCCGTTTTGCATAAGCACACAACCAAGTCCTTTATGAGACGCATCACTATAAATCATAAAATTTCCTGTGTCATCCGGAAGAGATAACACAGGTGCTGTACTCAACCTCTTCTTAAGCTCTTTGAAGCTTTCCTCACACTTCTCCGTCTAAACGAATTTCACAGCTTTCCTAGTCAAATTCGTCAGCGGAGTTACGATCTTGGAAAAGTCCTGAATGAATCTTTTATAATAGCCTGCCAATCCAAGAAAACTTCTCACTTTCGATGGTGTTTTTAGCTGATCCTAGTTCATCACAGCTTCGACTTTGGAGGGATCTACCTAAATTCCGTCCTTATCAATTACATGCCCAAGAACTCTACCTCTCTATCTGTCGAAAGTGTTGGCAGATCATCTGGAAATACATCCACGAAATCTATCACGACTGGTATTTCCTCTAACTTTGGGTTCTCTTTGCGACTATTGACTATGTAGGTTAAATATCTTATTCAGCCTTTATCTCAATAACTTCATGGCCTGCATCATCATCAGACAACTCGCTTATCTAGGCGACTTGCTGCCATAAAACATAACTTTTGACGGAGTCATAAGGTTAATACACTTTCTTCTGGCAATCAATTACTTCCCTATAATTGAATAGCCAATTCATTCCCAGAATAACATCGAATTCCCCAAGTCTAATCGGGATAAGATCTATGTTCATAACATTAACCTTAATATCCACCCTATAGTTCTTGTGTACATACTTTACAGGATCACTTCTCTATTCGCAATCTCTATGTTCATAGGGTATTCTAACTCGTCCTTAGGCAATCCTAAGTTCTTAGCAAAGTCATCGGATATAAAAGAACAAGTAGCACCCAAATTAAATAATATATATACATTAACTTTATTGATCGGAATGATACCTGACGCCACATCGCGAGACTGCACAGTAACCTGCACTGTCATATTGAATGTCCTGGCGGTAGGTTGATTTGTTGCTGTTGGTCCTGAAATCGTCAGAGCGTTGCCACTGTTTCTTCCTTTGTTTCCTCCTGCTCCTGCCCCCTCTGACACCTTTCTAGGGCAATCCTTTGCTAGATGATCCTTTGATCCACATGTGAAATAGGCGCCCTACTTAGGGTTAAAGCAGTTAGGTGTTATGTGGCCTTCTCGACCACAATTATAGCAAACTCTTTTTCCTTTCATACAGACTCCCATGTGATTCTTCCCGCAGGTCGGACATGCTTCTATCCTTTTCTTCTGGCTTCCTTGCTGATTTCTGGTCGATGTGATATCTCTCCCCCTTCTCTTTTGACTGTTTCCTTCTCCAGTGTTACTACAACTGGCCTTGTTGTTACTCTCACCTTCACTCTTCTTCTTCTTCAGCTCTTGGTTGTACTTTGTCATAGCATCGCTCCCACCTTCAGTAATGATAGCCTTTTCCAATACTTCCACAAAGGTGTTTAACTGGTACATAGACACCTTGCTATACAACCAGGGTTTCAGTCCCTGTTCGAATCTCCTAGCCTTCCTCTCATCAGTATGCACTTGGTACGCGGCGAACCTAGCCTAATCATTAAATCTCACAGCATAGTCTGGCACAGACATGTCGCCTTGCATTAGCTCCAGAAACTGTACCTCTATCTGGTTCTGTGAGCTCATCGAAAAGTACATCGCAAAAAACATTTCTTTTAACCTTTCTCAAGTTATCACACCTTGTCCTCCCCGGACCTTGTTTGCCTGCCACCAATAGCTGGCTTCTAACTTTAACATAAATGTTGCGTAAGCTGTCTTCTGATCTTCACTCACTCTAGCGATGTCGAAAACCTTTTCCATTTTCATAACCCAAGTCTGCGCCTCAATTGGGTTCATGGTTCCCTTAAATTCTGGTGGTCCCACTGCCTTAAAGTCTTTAAATGACGTATTCAGTGGATCTTGCAACTGGTTATTCATAGCTCAGGTCAAAAGATTCACCAACTGTTGAACGGGGTTCGCATTGGCATTGGCATCGTTGTTATTCGTTGACCCTTTCTGGGCTGGTCAACGGTTAGGGCGTCTTCTCGGCGGCATATTTCTATTAAGATATACGCTTATTAGATCTTTATTCAATCCTTTAAATACCTAAGACTTAGCTTAAATACTTTAAGATAACATTTAGCACATAACATCTCAAATAAACTCTGACATTTATATAATCAAAAGTTTTAAACATAAGAAGATAGCATCACTGCTATTTACATCAACTATCCCGAGATAAAGAATCTTCATGATTTAAATCATCAAAATATTCCATTGTTTATAATCACATCGGAATTTACATTATAACTACACAAAGAAGTATTCACATAATCAAACAGTTCATATCACTGCCTACTAAGGCGTCGAACAGCTTTACTGTGCTCTTTTTCCATAATGCGGGTCATCGTCCTGCGATCTAGCATATACCAAGGTAGTCCGTCGAACTGAACTGGATAGTACATAACCCGATCCTGGGCCTTGTCAATTATATTCTTCAATGTATAGTGCGTCTCCTCAATCTTAGCCTTCAGTGCCCGATCGTTATCCTCAGCAATCTCACGTCATGAAGCCTTCATCTAAGCATCCTCTGCTCTAAAATGCTTTGCTGCCCTCATCCAAGCATCCTCACGTTGTTCTTCAGTTTTGTTATAATTAGCACACTCATAGGCTCTAACAATATTCAATATAGTATACCGAGTGATTTTCCACAAACAACCAACAAACTAGTTTCCCATCTCGTCTACACTGTCTTTCACAGTGAGTTAGATCGGTTGCTAGTTCGTATTAACCGCCGCTCTCTGACAGAATCATTTAGCCCAGATACTATATTGCGACCATTACAAACTACGACTGTACTAAATTATAAACTTAACTTATCCGAAACATTAATTCTCATGACCAAAGCCTGGCTCATGCTCCTGAATAGTATCCCGTAACTCTATGTTACGGTCATACAGTTCATTGTACATCTCAGCACTGATAAAATTCGATGGGAACTCTTCAGGGTCTTTATCCTCCTCCTCGACTGCCTAAACCTGAATCTAAATCTCCTTAGAGTCCTCCTCTGAGTCAAACACCGGCTCATGCTCTCGACCAACAACTGTGATCGAAGGAGATGGCTCTCGTCGAACTAACTGCTCCCAGACTATAAGAATGTCTCGGGGCTCCTCCTCAATAGCCACTCGGGGTACAACATCCCTAGGCTGACTGGATCCTCCAACATCCAACATCCTGACAAATCAAATTTTAAGTCTTAGTTATTAAGTGATGCTAATCGATACTCTCGCAAGTATATAAAAATAAGCACATAGCACATAAGTTAATTTATTATCTTTCTTAGAAATCGATAGGAGTTATCATTACTATGTTCTCGAAGGCTACTAACCTAAGGTTCTCCCCAAAAGGTTCATAACCTACAGCTCTGATACCAACCTGTGACACCACCAAATTTGGGTACTTTAATTCTACGGGATTTGGTGTTCACTATATAAATATCATCTATCTATCTACCCATAATAACTGCAAACCATGCAATAGATAAAAATAAATCCTCCCCTTATGGGGTTATAACACCAGAATATAAATACATCAATCCTAGGTCATACTAACCTTAAATCTCAAATACAAAAACGTAAACAGATAATAAGTCTTACACAACTTTAACATAAGTCTTAAACATAAACATATTAAATAAACAACAAGTCTTCATCACTTTTTGACCTTGCCCTTACCTTTGCTAGTAGAAGGCTCGTCGGACCATTCGCTCTTAACTGCAATGTTATTATTACGCAAGAGTGAGCACGATTGCCTACAAGTAAAATAATATAACAACAATATAATAACATGCGAGTGAATCAAATACTTCTGAATAAGAAAACTTGGCTTTTGAATCAAGAATGAATAACAAGAATCAAAAGAACTTCTGAGAGTCATAAGACCTTGAACTATATCCTAGGTTGTCAAGTGTTTATACTTGAAACCTTTAACAGTCATAAGACTATGAACGCTTCTTCTCGTACTTAGGGAGATCAGTCCTTAGTAACATACTGTACACAATATCTTAACGCTAAAGCATCATCAATCCCCTATAATAGGGTTGTTCATCTCAATTTGACATCAGAGTCCGCACCAAAGGAAGTTTGGTTTGGATAAGCTCAGCAATAGTTCTAGAATTTAGAACGTTCATTAACTATGGACTAGTCGAATAAATAAGGGTTCGCTAGTCTTACAAGGTTCAACAATAAACGATGTTCAAATTGAATAATAAGTTCTCAATAGTATACAATCGAATAAGTATTGTATAATTGGAATCATGCTTTAAAGGTATTATAATATCTCATATGAAATCTTGAACTTTAATAATTAAGAACAAGAACTTGACTAATATAGAATCATAAGTATAGAACTTGCTCAACGAATAACTTTGAAGTTAGAAAGCATGCTCAACTTAAAGAGTATGAATAAGAAAATTAGCATAATCGTAAACGAGTTAGGGTAAGGAAACTTGCTTAACAATAATAAGTTAGGAACATAATACTTGCCTCTTGCACAAGCTACAAATATAATTACAATTCACTTCCTTAACGTCCTACACATTACATTATGTATATGACATCGATTAGTTTTCATAACTACCATGTTTAACTGTTGAACTATTCACTTAAGTTCAACTTACAACTTGGTTTATAATATTAACTCGTTGACTAACCACATAACATGAATAAGAACTCACAACATGCATATCACACATGTATAACCCTTTAAACAATCATAATCAAGTTTTACAATCACAATATTCAAGTTCACACTTAGTTTGTTAACCTGAACCTTCACATTATCTTATACATGTCAATAACTTAGTTTATTAACATGAACATCAAATCATATAATATGTGTTAATAACATGTTATAGCATAGCATTACATTTTCATCAAGTCCTCAAGTATGTTATAGCATATTATTACACTTGGCACGACGTTTCGACGTTCATTCGTAGCACGCCCGACTCGTCCCTCTTGCGTACGCTTAACATGCTCATGCAATTTGTCTAAAATATCATTGATTAATGTTAAACATCATTATATTTAATAATATTCATGTTTTATAACTTATAACAACATCTTTTATCGTCGAGAGCACTACACTTGCGTACGGGCATGTTCGACCCCCTCCGATTGCCCCCGAATACGCATTAGTCACAAAAATGGCCATTTTGACACCTTCTAACGACTTCAAATCGAATAACTTAAAGAATAAAAATTGTAGTTCTACTCGTTATCTCTCCAAATCATCCTGAATCGCATTAATCGGAGTTCGTATGAAGAAGTTATGCTTATTTTACTACAGAAGTGACCTAAAATTTTCTCGGAAATCAAGCAAGCTTCCCGAACAGCACCCACCTCCGCTGGGGCACGGATTTATGCCTATGGGGACCCGCTGGGGCAGGGCCCCCTGCTGGTGCATTTTTTGGTTCTCGATTTTGACAGTTTGTTAGCCCAATTACTCCAATTAAATACAAATTAAACTAGTACCGTGATTTCTATGAAGTATAAACTTCGTAGAAACATCTTACAATATTACTAAGATGTTTTTAACATCTTAAATCATGCAATTACTCGAATCAAATCACGTAATTTCACTGTACTTGGTTTTCTTGAAGGTTTTGAAGAAAAATATGAAATTTGACGTCACGAATTCGTTATAACTCCGAATCCGTCCATTCAAAGTTTATTTTCTTTGTTTTAACATGTATTATCATAATCTACTGTCAAATTTAAGTTAAACAAACAATTCATGGCATACAATTGTTCGTAAGGGCCATAAGGCCATATATATAACTTTTATACTCTGTAACTTCAACAAAAAATTGAAACATAATTACATGGTGTTGGTCACTGTAATTTATGTATGCATGATATAAAACATGTTATTAATATATAATAGCATACATGTGATCATATCTTAAATAAATCATGAAAATCGTTCTTCACAGAGAACTTTTAAAACATGTTAATGGAAAATTCTAAAAACTTTTAAAAAACCTAATTAAAACATAGTCACATGGATTTGATTGTTTTACAACATGTATAGATGGTAGAAATCATGCTATAATCATTTAGAATCACATACTTCATCAATCCATGGCTTAATCACAAAATAGACTTTTTATAGAGAACTTGAAAATACGTTAATGGAAACTACGAACAGGAATATAAGTTTGGGTGGAAGCTTTCAATCTTTGTTTGATGATATAAACTTCCTTTTTCCCACTTTTATCTCTAAACTTTTCAATTCTCTCTCAAACTCTCTCTTAAACTCTCTGTCTTTGCTTTCTCTGATGAATATAGAAAACTGATATATGATATATGTATAATATGTAATACGTAGTAATATAATATAACTGAGAACATAATGGTCAGTTAATCCTATAATGGGTTAACTGCCCAACTTCTCTTAAGGCCATGTTTGGCTAACATAAAGAGTTCATTCTCATTTATTTTAATTAATTCTAATCATATAGTTAATTAATGTCACACCCAATTAATCATATAATCTTATTTAAATCCATTAAATAAAATAGAACAATTCTACATTAAATCACATAATCATATAATTAAAATTCTCATTTATTAATTATGTCAAATCATTAAATCTCTAATTAATTATTAAATTAATTAGAATAACATTATGCTTATTAAATAATTCCTTTAATTAAATAAGCTCAATTAAATTCATACTTTGAATTATAAATTCTCTACATTAATTTGATTAATGTAACACAAATAATTAAATTAGTCTACCACAATTTTATCAATTAATTATCTGACTCAATAATTAAATCATCGAAAAATATTTATTTTAATTCAATAAATACTTCAATAAATTATAAAATCTCGTTCGTCACACCATTTTCCACTCGTAGAACAATCTCATCCTTGTTCAGCTTTCTACTTCTGACCAGTCCCTGCACAGTATTACATATGTGAGAATCACAGTCGGTATCTAATACCCAATTAGAATTTTGACTTTCTGAAAAATTAATTTTAATCATGAACAAACCTTGATTGGAAGTCGAAGCTTCTCCAAGCTTCTTCTCTGCTAGAAACTTCTTGCAGTTCCTCTTCCAATGATCCGGCTCGTTGCAATGGAAGCACATTCCTTTGCTAGCTGGATCAGATTTCTTTTGATCCTTCATATTAACTTTTCCCTTAGCCTTCTTAGATTTCTTCATTTCAAAAGTTACCTTGGGCCTCTTCCTTTTATTGGAAGAATCCACCATTAAGACATGGTTCTTCTTGGATGGGAAGTGACCTTCGGCAATTTTCAACATGTTAAGTAATTTAGGCAAGCTGGCATCTAACTTATTCATGTTAAAATTTACGACAAACTGTGAGAAGGTCTCAGGGAGTGTCTGCAAGACCAAGTCTTGACTTAACTCCCCATCCATGACAAACCCAAGTTGTCCTAGGCGTTCAATCAGATTGATCACCCTTAGGAAATGAGTCTCTACGGCAGTGCCCTTGGTCATCCGAGATCGAAAGATCTCCTTAGATATCTCATATTTAGCAGTCCTACTTTGTTCATCATACAACTCCTTGAGGTGAAGCAACATAGTAGGAACATCTATATTTTCGTGCTGACGCTGAAGCTCGTTATTCATAGATGCGAGCATGATGCATTGAGTCATAGATGCATCATCTTTCCACTTTATTATGGTTCCAATCTCTTCCTCAGAGGCTGAATCTGGAACAATTCCAGGGACAGGTGAATTTAGGACATAAGAAATCTTTTCAGCAGTGAGAACTATTCTCAGATTCCTTAACTAGCCCGTGTAATTCGGTCCGGTCAGTTTGTTAGCATCAAGTATGCTACGCAGTGAAATTAGTGATTTTGACATTTTTAAATTTCTTCATGTGAAAAGACAATATTTTAGCAAACATTCATTTAATTAATTTTATACACCAAAATAAATTAGGTTTTATTTTAAATTGGTATCTTCCACTATTTTCTTCAAACTATATTACCCTCACTTATATAGTTCGATAACATCTAATTAAAGATTGGCTAGTGAGATTAAGGATCCCATTTCAAATGTATATAGCCTTGTGTGTGCACAACAAACGATACATAAATAAATAGGTAGACAACTCTTGTCAATCACATCAACATGTGACTCCTTATATTCTGCCTCTTAAATTATAATGGTCAAGTGTGTGCACATCCAAACTAAAATGATTTAAGTCAAGTCCAACCTAGCACTCCATATATTAAAAATATATATATATTGTCCTTGTGTGTGCACAACAAAACAATATTATTCAATTTTCTTTATAAGTATCAAATGTGATTAAATTAATATGTTAAATACGCAATACTCGCCTTATGTGTGCACAACAAACTCGTATTAAATATTTAATACTCTATTAATTTATCATGCTAGAAGGCGACGTTCGATATTCCAAATATCTTTGAACGCTTTAGACTTAATATGATTTCTTTGAGGGGTTTGTTATTATTTGTCTCATCTTGTTTAGCGCGCATGCACATATATATATATATATAAAATACGCGTCATTTTATTAAACATGCGAAGCATGTTTTGCATAACATATAATATATATATATATATATATATATATATATATATAATACTTAGCATGCACATATAGAATACTATATTCTACCCGGATTGATTATGGACTTTTATTCTAGTTTGGTTCACTAGAGCCACCAAGTGAACCAAAAGGTCAAACCTAGGAGTGCAAAAATTTAAATTTAAACATAACTATTACATTTAAACCCGGGCTCCATACAAACAGGTATTCACGCGCTCCTTGCTCCTTGCTCCTTGGTCTCCAATTTCTTCAAGATAATTCTAACTATCTCTATTACATAAACTATTTAAATTAAATAGAAACCTTGATCAGCAGTCAAGGAAAAATACATAGGAGGGAGATAAAATTTTACATCAAGAAATAACCAGAGAAGACGAGGTACGCAGACCCCATTTAATAAAATTCATTCATTCAAGCATTCAACTAAAATAAAATCCAATCACATTGATCAATAGTCTATAATCAATCCCCATTTATTATCATACATATTACCATATGCATCAATAAATTAACATTCATCTCATGAATTAAAATCATTCCATATATATATGAGTATCATTTAATGGGCAATTTTAAATTGCATGAAATCCAATTTCAAGATTAAAATAAACTCCTTATTTTAATTATAAAATTATTAAGAATATAATACAAATATATATATAACCTCCCTTTTTAGAATAAAAGCATATTACTTTAAAGAATCAAAGCTACATAAACTTTTGAATTAAGTATTGCAGGATTCGCCACTTTATATAAGGTACCCTTGTATAACACGGATGCAGTGATATTCCAGCAGCGAACGAAAGAAAAAAATTGCATTTCAAAATTTTTTTCAAAAAGTAATAATTTTATACAATTAATTATGCCTAATAAATTATTTTAAATACATACCCATACATATATGGAATCAAAATAATTACTAATTGTATAAAGGTTTGGCTTTGATGTCACTGTTGGGTTTGTACGAAATTATAGCACAATCAAATTGCAAAAATTAGCGGAAGCATGATATATCAGGGTTTAAAAATTTCTACAAAACCATTACCCTGATCATCCTTTATGTAAATTATTAATTTAAAACAATAAATAAGAAGTTATGAAATTCATACCCTTGTAGAACGAAGCTTCCACAGGTACGATTTCAACTCCTTGTTCTTCTCGATCTCCTTGAATTATCTGGGTTAGATTACTTCCTTTGATCAACGTTAGCCACCCAAGTGTTTGGCCTCTAGAGGTGATCCACCAAGGAAGAGGAATTATCAAGAAGGAGGGTGGTTGGCTAAACCCTAGTTTTCTATCCTCTAAAGAAAAGGAGTACTCTCCAACAATTGAAATTTCATCAACAGATATCTAACATAAGACTACTCTTATATAGATATTGGTCAACCCATCTAATCCTATTAGACATATGATTTTATTTAATTAATTAAATTACTTTAATTAATTAGGCTTTCCAACATATTGGGATTAATTAATTAAACTCTTTTAATTAATTTGTCTCCTAATCTTATTAGGAATAAATGAGAGTACTAATATTAAATTAATTCCTAAACTCCTTTAAAAATTAAAATAATAATAATTGTAATACTATTAATAAGACTCCTCTAATTAATTAATATTAAATATTTCCAAAATATTAAATAATAAACATTAAGCTATTTAATTTATTCTATCACCATAGATTAAATTAATTTCTCTTAATGCATTATTACGATTATGTCATTACCTTCTTAAATAATTATTCTTACTTTTATGGTGTGACCCTTTAGGTTCTCCATATTAAACTGGTTGTGAATAAATCAATTAGAACAATTCTAATTTTATTTAAATAAATAAATTAAACTAATAATCTATTTAAATAAATACTACATCCGTTCCTTAAATAGTATAGTTTTAGCAAAAAGCACACAAACCAATAAGTGCGATAAAAGGAGAAAGCTAACCTTTCTCTTCCTTTAGTGCATTAATTTTCCCATTTCGTGCATTAATTAAAACAATGGTATATTTGGAAAAAGAAGGTTTTGGGTTCCTAAAACTGCATTTGTGACACCCCCAAATTCGGGTACTTCATTTTCACATGATTTGGTGTTCACTTTCTAAATATAACCTACATCTACCCAATAATAAAATAATTGCAAAGTAAATTATAACCTTTATAAATAATAAAATCTTCCTAATAAAAAGGATTACAACTTTTTAAAACAAATCCCAGGGTTTACTCTAACCTTGACATAACATTTAATGCGGAAATAAAAACATAACTTAAAATGTCTTATAACAATCATTCAATAATTTTAACAAGTCTTCACTTGTTTAGCTTCCCTTTGCCTTTACTCGTTGACGGGGCATCAACACTTTCAACCTTAGCTGCAATGGTTATTTAATGCAAGAGTGAGCAAACAATGGCTCACTGGAAATACAACAATATATAAGACATACAAGAATATCTTTGAAAAGGTTTGAATAACTTTTACTTTCACAACGATAAGAAATTAAATAATAATTCTCTATCAACATTAGAAATTCGAATATAGAATTCATCTGAGGGTCGTCAGACCTTGAACTTTTGTCTTAGGTTATAAACATTTTTTTTAAAACCTTTAACAGTCATTAAGACTATGGACCTCAACCCGTACTTAGGAGGATCAGCCCTTTGTACCATGTACGTGCATTACATTTAACGTTTCTGCGTGATAACCTCCCCTAGTAAATAGGGTTGTTCAACTCAGTATTTGAATACAAGTCCGCACCAATGGAAATTTGGTTTGGATAAATTGAAAGGGTAATTTAAAATTCAACGTTCATCAATTAAGGAATAGTTGAATCGACTTATAACAATCAAGAATAATTCATAAATAAAAGAATTACGAATTAACATATGCTTTAGAATTAAACTTAAAGCATTTAAAAAGAATATATAGACCTTGCTTGAACAATAAGTCAAGATCACATTAAATCATGAACTTAAATTAAATACTTGTCCATTGCAAAATAAAAAGGACAATCTCAAACAATAAATATATGAACTTAAAGAACTTGTATAAAATTTAACGAATTCAGGGATAAAAGACTTGCATAAAAATTAATACAAGATCGGGGTTTAGAAAACTTGCCTCAAGCGCAAGCTACTAATAAAATCACGTTCTAACAATTCCTACACATATATATTTAATCACAATAACCTAAATTAGTTAACATGTAACTAATTCACATAATTAGTTAACCCCACTAGGTTAACCCATTCTAGTTTAATTAAATAATTTAATAATTAACCATCACATAGTTAATTATACTACATAATCATGTTCACATAATTAAATCAATTAATAATTATGTTTTTCACATTAATTATATTTAAATGAATTATAATTTAATCTAATTATAATTACTCAAATTATAATCACATCTTATTTAATTAAATTATAAACAAATTATAATTTATAATTAATTAACTACATCATGTATTTACTAAATTATAATTACACAAATTATAATTTATAATTAATCATGCAAATATTGAATTATAATACACAACATTATAATCTATAATTAATCATGCATTTATTATAATTACATAAATTATAATTTAAAATTATCATTCACTTGATTAAAATTAATCAACTATAATCATTATAATTTAACAAAATTATAATTTAAATTAAACCTTTACTCTAATTATAATTATTCAAAATTATAACCACAAATTTATTAATATAATCTATTAATATTTATTTAGCATTTTAATGTATGCTTAACATGTCATCAAATCTATTACATAAAAATTTGCTTATCATGATGTAAACAAAATACACCAAAAAATAAAATATTTTCTTTTTCTGCAACCCCCCCCCCCCCCCCCGCCAGGGCGGGGGTTTTGACCTAGACATGCCCGCCGGAGCGGGCCCCCTACATCGAACGCAGACAGGTTCGCGAACTGTGCAGAGAAAAAGTCAATTTGGCTTATTTCTCCATATCAAATTCTAATTCCAGTTCATATAATTCATATCAATTTATAGAAAACATAAACTTAAAGCTTCTAACATGATTCTAACATACATAAACATTATAACACATAATCAAAACAACCAATTTCATGGTTTTTTTGAAGAAAAGCCATTGATAAGTGTTCTTCATGAAATTGAACACTGTACTACTATTTTTAAACTAATTCACCCAATTTCAAATATAGTAAATCAATTTCTAAACATGATATCATCATCTATACTTAATTTAAACAAAGATGAACCATCAAACATGAATTCCTTTGATTTTAAAAGAAAACTATATATATATATATATATATATATATTCAAAATACAACACTATTACTCTTTGATGATCATGAATTCCTCATGTTTAATATATAAACATGAATTAAACTATTAATTAGGCATGAAATTCCTATATGAGCACGCTAGAACACAATTGATACATAATATTTTATGTTTACACAATTTTCACCATAACTCAATTAATAAGGAACTTTATACTTATGAAGAATCATATAAACACAATTTCTAAAATAAAAGTTAGAGATTTTACCCTTATGCTAAAAGACGTGAAGAAGATGATGATGCTTTGATTTTCTCAAGCTCTTACCTTTCTTTCTCTTCTTCTTCTTTCTTCTTCTTCTCTCTTTTCTTTTCTCTCTTCTCTGTTCTTTGTTTTGTTCTAACAGACTAACCTTTTGATTTCTAAACTAACGTATACATCTTACATATATTATATGTATAATATAAAATATAACTTACAAAACATAATGACTCTATATTAAATATAATAATTGTAATAAATTCATAGGTTACAATTGTTTGAATTTGAAAAGCCATAAGGCTTGTTTGGCCACAACTTACTTAAAAATGGATTTTTGTGTAGTTAAGGGCTTGTTTGGTAAAACGAGATTCAAACAAAAGTAAGGGCCTTGTTTGGTAAAACTAATTTAAAATTCTTTTTTATTGTTTTAATAAATCCTTTAACACATCTCTTTAATGTTACACTTTAATTAATTAAATCTTTAACATTCTTATTTAATTAATTAAAATCTAACATCAATTAATCACATAAAAAGTACCACATAATTATAATTACTCCCTAATTATAATTCGTGTAACACTCATCACATAATTCATCTAATTTAATTATCTCAATTAAATTAGAACCATATTATAAAATCAATACACATCAATTAAATTAAATATTACTCTTAATTAAATCATTCCACAAAATCACATAATTTATTTATTTAACTCAATAAATAAATCACATAAAATATTTACTCACTCAATAAATATTAAAATTTAATATATAAAATCTCAATCGTTACAATCTTCCCTCCTTAAAAGTATTCTGTCCCCAGAATCACACAACAACAAAAAAATGTCATCTATTACATTCTTCCCCCTTAAAAGGATTCTGTCTCCAAAATCGATATATAAGGGGTTGCACAATCAATTAAGAAAATAATTGAGGATACGACTTCCTCATTACATCTTCGAGTTCTCACGTGGCTTCTTCAGCACTGTGGTTCCTCCAGATTCTTAACAAAAGGTATCACTTTATTTCTAAGTACTTGTTCCTTTTTGTCGACTATTTGAACAGGCACTTCTTCATATGTTAAGTCTTTATCGAATTGTAAAGGATCGTATTCTATTATATGTTTGTAGTCGTGCTTGTAAGGTCTCAACACAGAAATGTGGAAGACGTTATGTATATTCTCGAGCTCCGGAGGTAACACAACCTCGTAAGCTACCTCGCCCACCTTTCGTAGTACCTCGAAAGGTCCAATAAATCGGGGACTCAGCTTCCCCTTCTTTCCGAATCTAATCTTCCCTTTTCAGGGAGATACTTTCAGGAAAACAAAACTTCCTGGTAAGAATTCTCTATTTTGGAGATGTTGATCGGCATATTTCTTCTGTCTGTCTTGAGCAGCAACTAATCTTGTTCTGATCAGCATCACAATTTTGACGGTTTGTTGTACCAGCTCTGGTCCCAACAGTTGACGTTCATCGACTTCATCCCAGCACAAGGGAGTTCTACATTTTCTGCCGTATAACGCTTCGTAAGGCGGCATGCCGATACTCGCGTGATAACTATTATTGTAGGCGAACTCCACCAGCTGTAGATGATCATCCCAGCTTCCCTTGAAGTCCATCACACAAGCTCTCAGCCTATCCTCAAGCGTCTAAATCGTTCTCTCGCTCTAGTCATCAGTCTGAGGATGGTATGCTGTACTCATTCGCAATTGCGTTCCCAGACACTCTTGCAAACATTTCCAGAAATTTGACGTAAAACGTGGATCTCTGTCAGACACAATCGACACCGAAACACCGTGTCGAGAAATGATTTCCTTCACATACAGCTTCGCCAGCTGATCCAAGTTGTACTTAACCCTGATTGGTAAAAAGTGGGCTGACTTCGTCAGTCGATCCACTATAACCCATATCGCATCAAATCCCTTCTGAGTCATTGGAAGACCCACCACGAAGTCCATCGTGACGTGCTCCCACTTCCACTCTGGAATTTCTATCGGTTGTAGCAGACCACTTGGTCTCTGGTGTTCTGCCTTAACTTTCTGGCATGTCAAACATTTCGCAACGCATTCAGCAACGTCCCTCTTCATATTCAACCACCAGAAATGTTACTTGAGATCCTGGTACATCTTCATACTCCCAGGGTGAATCGAATATCTCAAACTATGAGCTTCCCTCAGAATCTGCTCTTTGACCTCTAGTACTGGCGGTACCCAGATTCTCCCTTCAAACAGCAGCAATCCTTCGTTATCGATCTTAAACTTGAACTCTTCGCCATCAGATATCCTCTTCCAAATCTTCTCGCATTCTTCATCGTGAAGTTGTGCTTCTTTCACCTTGTCTACTAGAGTAGAACCAGTAGTTACTTGAAACAATTTCTCATCCGATTCCTTCGGGAACTTCACTTCCAACTCCAACCTAGCCATCTGCTCTATCAACCAATCCTGATCAGTTAACACGTTCAGCTTCTCCCGACCTTTTCTCCTCAAAGCGTCGGCGACAACGTTAGCTTTACCCGGATGGTAAAGTATCTCGCAATCATAGTCTTTGATCAGTTCCAACCATCTTCTTTGGCGCATGTTCAAATCCTTCTAGGTAAAGATATACTTCAGACTCTTGTGATCTGTGTATATTTCACACTTTTCTCCTTATAAGTAGTGTCTCCATATCTTTAAGGCAAACACTACTGCCGCCAATTCTAAATCATGGGTCGGATACCCCTTCTCATAATCCTTCAGCTGATGTGACGCATAGGCAATGACTTTGCCAATCTGCATCAACACACAGCCTAATCCTTTATGTGAGGCATCACTATATACTACAAAATTCCCCGTACTATCCGGTAAAGACAACATAGGCGCAGTACTCAACCTCTTCTTCAGCTCCTGAAAACTTTCCTCACACTTTTCCGTCCAAACAAATTTAACTATTTTATGAGTCAAATTAGTCAACGGAGTTACGATCTCGAAAAAGTCTTGGATAAATCTCCTGTAATAACCTGCCAATCCTAAGAAACTTCTCACTTCAGACGGCGTCTTCAGCTGATCCCAATTCATTACAGCTTCAACTTTCGACGGATCTACCGAAATACCATCCTTATTGATTACGTGGCCAAGAAATTGCACACGTTCCAACCAAAATTCATATTTTGAGAATTTTGCATAAAGTTTCTCTCGTCTCAGCGATTCTAAGGTCAGCCTTATGTGTTCAGCGTGTTCCTCCTTGGTCTTGGAATAAACCAGGATGTCATCTATGAACACCACTACTAACTTATCCAGAAATGGCTTAAACACCCTATTCATTAAGTCCATCAATGCAGCTGGGGCATTCGTGAGACCAAATGACATCACCAAGAACTCGTAATGACCATATCGAGTCCTAAAAGCCGTTTTTGGTATATCTTCCCTTCTCACTTTCAACTGATGATACCCGCTTCTCAAGTCAATTTTCGATAAGTACTTCGCACCCTTCAGTTGATCAAATAAGTCATCGATCCTAGGTAAAGGATACATATTCTTGATCGTAACTTTGTTCAACTCCCTATAATTAATGCAAAGACGCATCGATCCATCCTTCTTCTTCACGAATAAGACTGGCGCTCCCCACGGCGAAATGCTCGGTTGAATATACTTCTTGTCCAATAATTCTTGCAGTTGAACCATCAGTTCCTTCATCTCAACTGGAGCCATTCGTACGGAGCCTTCAAAATTGGAGCAGTTCCCGGCGCTAAGTCGATCACAAACTCTATCTCCCTATTTGGTGGAAGTCCTGGCAAATCGCTCAAAAAAACGTTCACAAAATCCTTAACCACCGATATCTCTTCTACTTTCGGGCTCTCCTTACGCGTATCTACTATGTAGGCTAGATATCCTACACAGCCTTGCATCAAAAGTTTCTTGGCTTGCATAACCGTCAGACAACTCACTTGTCTAGGCAATTTGCTACCATAGAACACTAACTTTGACAGAGTCATAAGGTTTATCGACTTCTTTGACAGTCGATTACTGTCCCATGGTTGAACAACCAATCCATACCCAGTATGACATCGAATTCCTCAAGTTTTATAGGAATCAAATCTACTCTCAGCTCCTGACCCTTAATGTCCAGTCTACAGTTCTTATAAACAAACCTAACAGGAATGACCTACCTATTCGCAATCTCTATGTTCAAGGGGTAAACTAACTCCTCTATAGGTAAGTCTAGGGTTTTAGCAAAATCATCATATATGAATGAACAAGTAGCACCCGAATCAAATAATACATATGCATTTATACTATTGACCGGAATAATACCTGCCACCACGTCTTTTAATTTCACAGCCTCTTGCACCGTCATATTGAATGTACGTGCAGTGGGTCGAACAGCTTGCAATGGTGCAGCGATAGTAACGGTACTGTCGCTTCCATTTCCTCCGTTCCATGTTGACCCTGCCATCAGCTTCTTAGGGCAACTGCGAGCCATGTGTTCCTTGGATCCACATGTGTAGCAAGCTTCCTTCTTCGGGTTCGGGCAATTCGGCATAATGTGGCCTTCCTGACCACAGTTGAAACACACCCGCTTCCCCTTCATGCACACGCCAATGTGATTCTTACCGCATGTAGTACATGCTTCAAACTTCCTCTTCTGTTGGCTTCCTTGCTGACTCACAGCAGAGGTATTGTCGTTCCATTTCCTCTTCTGGTTTACAGCGCTGCTCCCACCAGCCTTGGTTTCTATCTCATTCTTCTTCTTCTTGTCTTGGTTGAACTTCGTCACCGCGTCGCTTCCTCCTTCAGCCAGTATAGCCTTCTCCAGCAAAGCTGTAAATGTGTTCAACTGGAACATGGAAACCTTACTGTAGAGCCAGGGTTTCAGTCCCTGTTCAAACCTCCTTGCCTTCCTAGCGTCAGTACTGACCCTGGTATGTAGCGAACCTGGCCAGTTCGTTGAACTTTGCGGCGTATTCGGATACCGTCATCCCTCCCTGCTTAAGCTCTAGGAACTGGACCTCCATCTGGTCCTGCGAACTCACTGGAAAGTATATTTCGTAGAACATTTCCTTGAAAAGTTCCCACGTTATGACTCCTTCACCCTCTCTAATCTTATTAGCTTGCCACCAGAAGCTAGCATCTGACTTCAACATGAAAGTCACGAATGCTGTCTTCTTGTCTTCACCTACTCTATCCATGTCAAAGACCTTCTCCATTTCTATCACCCATGTCTGAGCATCGATAGGGTTTGTCGATCCCTTGAATTCAGGAGGTACTACTGCCTTGAATTTCTTAAAAGTAGTACCTTGCACTTGCGGCTGATTCACAAGCGCTCCCGTCAATAGGTTCACCAACTGTTGAACCGAGTTGGGATTCGTCCCATCGTTATTGTTGTTGTTCGTCGAACCCTCGGCATTTTGACATGTTGGTCTTCTTCTAGGAGGTATGTTATGTTAAGAAAATATTATTATTAGATCTTTTCTTTAAATATTCAAGTTTATACTTAAATGTTTTAATAACTTAGTTCACATAAAACACATAGCATGTCAATAAACTTCTTTTATTCATTACTCATAGTTTAAAAACACCAATTAGATAGCATTTCTGCTATTTACATTATCTTTCCTGAACTAAAAAAATTACAGGATTACATTATTAACTCATCCCATTCTTATCTCAAATTATGGGATTACATTATTTAATACCAAAAAGCAACACATAAATAAAAGTTCTACTGCCTAGGCATATTAAGGCGTCGCACAGCCTCTCTGCGTTCCTCTTCCATCACCCGAAACACCGTCCTTTGGTCCACCACATACCATGGCAAACCTTGGAACTGAGCTGGGTAATAGAAAACACGATCCTGGGCCCTATCTATAGATTTGCCCTCTTGGCTTCAGCCTCGTCTTCAGCTCGATTGGCTCGTTGAGTAGCCCTTAAGCTTATCTCCTCAGCTCTGGCACGTTTGGTCGACTCCTCCTAGATGTCTTGCTTCAACTTCGTTATCTCGGCTCGAGTCGCATCTCTATCATTCTCTACGTGGATTAACTTCCACTGCGCTTCTCCTAGCTCACTATCCATCTATTTGATAGTCTCGTCCGGCTGCTGGATGGTTTCTTCGAGCTCTCCGACTCGACCATGTAGCTCCACGTTACTGTCGTAGACTGCCTCGTACATCTCAGCACTAGTAGAGTGAGGTGGGAATTCCTCTTCGGGATCCTCTTCCTCCTCTTTAGACTCGTCCTCGTCCTCTTCCTCTGGAATAGGTGTCAGCTCACGCTCCCGACCAGCTATGGTGATCACTGGAGATGGCTCTCTCCTAACCAGCTACTCCCAGACAACATGGATGTCTCAGGGCTCCTCCTGTCTAGGCACCTGAGGTATATCCTCTCTAGCCTGACTAGGTTCCCCAACGTTCATCATCCTAACAAAAGAATTTTAAAGTTCATTATTATGTGATATCGAGTCGTCACTCTTCGAATACTATAACGTAAACACATAGCACATAAGGTAGTTTATTATCTTTATCTATCACATCTATCTTTTCGATCTTACTGTAAGGCTACTACCTAAGGTTTTCCCCCACCTAAGGTTCATAACCTAAAGCTTTGATACCAACATGTGACACCCCCAAATCCGGGTACGTCATTTCCACATGATTTGGTGTTCACTTTCTAAATATAACCTACATCTACCCAATAATAAAATAATTACAAAGTAAATTACAACCTTTATAAATAATAAAATCTTCCTTATAAAAAGGATTATAACTTTTTAAAACAAATCCCAGGGTTTACTCTAACCTTGACATAACATTTAATGCGAAAATAAAAACATAAGTGAAAATGTCTTATTACAATCATTCAATAATTTAAACAAGTCTTCACTTGTTTAGCTTCCCTTTGCCTTTACTCGTTGACGGGGCATCAACACTTTCAACCTTAGCTGCAATGGTTATTTAATGCAAGAGTGAGCAAACAATGGCTCACTGGAAATACAACAATATATAAGACATACAAGAATATCTTTGAAAAGGTTTGAATAACTTTTACTTTCACAACGATAAGGAATTGAATAATAATTCTCTATCAACATTAGAAATTCGAATATAGAATTCATCTGAGGGTCGTAAGACCTTGAACTTTTGTCCTAGGTTATAAACATTTTTTTTAAAACCTTTAACAGTCATTAAGACTATGGACCTCAACTCGTAGTTAGGAGGATCAGCCCTTTGTACCATGTACGTTCACTACATTTAACGTTTCTGCGTGGTAACCTCCCCTAGTAAATAAGGTTGTTCAACTCAGTATTTGAATACAAGTCCGCACCAATGGAAATTTGGTTTGGATAAGTTAAAAGGGTAATTTAAAATTCAACGTTCATCAACTAAGGAATAGTTGAATCGACTTATAACAATCAAGAATAATTCATAAATAAAAGAATTACGAATTAACATATACTTTAGAATTAAACTTAAAGCTTTTAAAAAGAATATATAGACCTTGCTTGAACAATAAGTCAAGATCACATTAAATCATGAACTTAAATTAAATACTTGTCCATTGCAAAATAAAAAGGACAATCTCAAACAATGAATATATGAACTTAAAGAACTTGTATAAAATTTAACGAATTCAGGGATAAAAGACTTGCATAAAAATTAATACAAGATCAGGGTTTAGAAAACTTGCCTCAAGCGCAAGCTACTAATAAAATCACGTTCTAACAATTCCTACACATATATATTTAATCACAATAACCTAAATTAGTTAACATGTAACTAATTCATATAATTAGTTAACCCCTCTAGGTTAACCCATTCTAGTTTAATTAAATAATTTAATAATTAACCATCACATAGTTAATCATACCACATAAGCATGTTCACATAATTAAATCAATTAATAATTATGTATTTCACATTAATTATATTTAAATGAATTATAATTTAATCAAATTATAATTACTCAAATTATAATCACGTCTTATTTAATTAAATTATAAATAAATTATAATTTATAATTAATTAACTACATCATGCATTTACTAAATTATAATTACACAAATTATAATTTATAATTAATCATGCAAATATTGAATTATAATACACAACATTATAATCTATAATTAATCATGTATTTACTATAATTACATAAATTATAATTTAAAATTATCATTCACTTGATTAAAATTAATCAACTATAATCATTATAATTTAACTAAATTATAAGTTAAATTAAACCTTTACTCTAATTATAATTATTCAAAATTATAGCCACAATTTTATTAATATAATCTATTAATATTTATTTAGCATTTTAATGTATGCTTAACATGTCATCAAATCTATTACATAAAAATTTGCTTATCATGATGTAAACAAAATACACAAAAAAAAATAAAACATTTTCTTTTTTTGCAACCCCCCGCCTGGGCGGGGGTTATAGCCTAGACATGCCCGCCGGGGAGGGCCCCCTACAGCGAACGCAGACAGGTTCGTGAACTGTGCAAGGAAAAAGCCAACTTGGCTTATTTCTCCACACCAAATTCTAATTCCAGTTCATATAATTCATATTAATTTATAGAAAACATAAACTTAAAGCTTCTAACATGATTCTAACATACATAACATTATAACACATAATTAAAACAACCAATTTCATGGTTTTTTTGAAGAAAAGCCATTGATAAGTGTTCTTCATGAAATTGAACACTGTACTACTATTTTTAAACTAATTCACCCAATTTCAAGTATAGTAAATCAATTTCTAAACATGATATCATCATCTATACTTAATTTAAACAAAGATGAACAATCAAACATGAATTCCTTTGATTTTAAAAGAAAACTATATATATATATATATATATATATATATATATATTCAAAATACATCATTGTAACTCTTTGATGATCATGAATTCCTCATGTTTAATATATAAACATGAATTAAACTATTAATTAGGCATGAAATTCCTATATGAGCATGCTAGAACACAATTGATACATAATATTTCATGTTTACACAATTTTCATCATAACTCAATTAACAAAGAACTTTATACTTATGAAGAATCATATAAACACAATTTCTAAAATAAAAGTTAGAGATTTTATCCTTATGCCAAAAGACGTGAAGAAGATGATGATGCTTTGATTTTCTCAAGCTCTTTCCTTTCTTTCTCTTCTTCTTCTTTCTTCTTCTTCTCTCTTTTCTTTTCTCTCTTCTCTGTTCTTTGTTTTGTTCTAACAGACTAACCTTTTGATTTCTAAACTAACGTATACATCTTACATATATTATATGTATAATATAAAATATAACTTACAAAACATAATGACTCTATATTAAATATAATAATTGTAATAAATTCATAGGTTACAATTGTTTGAATTTGAAAAGTCATAAGGCTTGTTTGGCCACAACTTACTTAAAAATGGATTTTTGTGTAGTTAAGGCCTTGTTTGTTAAAATGAGATTAAAACAAAAGTAATGGCCTTGTTTGGTAAAACTAATTTAAAACTCTTTTTTATTCTTTTAATAAATCCTTTAACACATATCTTTAATGTTACACTTTAATTAATTAAATCTTTAACATTCTTATTTAATTAATTAAAATCTAACATCAATTAATCACATAAAAAGCACCACATAATTATAATTACTCGCGAATTATAATTCATGTAACACTCATCACATAATTCATCTAATTTAATTATCTCAATTAAATTAGAACCATATTATAAAATCAATACACATCAATTAAATTAAATATTACTCTTAATTAAATCATTCCACAAAATCACATAATTTATTTATTTAACTCAATAAATAAATCATATAAAATATTTATTCACTCAATAAATATTAAAATTTAATATATAAAATCTCAATCGTTACAGCATTCTTAAAGGAATAATTTTTTTTTGCTAAAACTGCACTCTTTAAGGAACGGAGGTAGTAATATTTATTCTACAATAGAGATAAGTCTCCCTAGTGATCAACGACATTTAAGATAATATAGATTTCAACATTAATCATAAAAGAACCTGTGAGTAAATAGTTACCGTACAATTCAATCCTTCCACCATACAATGTCCCAATTAAATATAAGACATGGAACTACTGTCAAGTCTTATTTTATTTAATTATATGTATTTCGAATAGAAAATGCACAACTCCAAATAATGCAAATTAGAAACTCCTTTCTAATTTTATTTTTCCTTGGCCAAGAACTACTGGGTTGTCATTTAACGAATCGCATAGGACATATCTCTTCTTTTACTAGAAGTGGTAAATTATTTTATTGATCATTTATTATCTCCATATGTAACTTATTATACTCAAGCATACCCTTTGATATACCCTAAGGGTTTTAAAAGAATAAGTCAAAGTATAATTCATTACATACAAGATACTATGATGATCTCAAGTCCAAGGATCACTTGTACTACTATCATATTAGGAATTCCTATTGACAGGCAAGTAAAACTCCATTAGGTATTCCATAGTGAGTCACGTTCAGTGAAATTATTCTCCAATAAGCACCTACATACTTGCTTTAGTGTCTCCACACAAATGATCATGAGATCAATCATCCTCATCCAATGAGCAAGCAACATATGTACCAATCTATCCGGATTTATTAATCCCCTTTTTAGTAATCCAACGATTGGGAACTATTTTAGTTTTAAGCTTTCTAAGAATTTAGATCTCATTAACATGATCAACATCATGATTCTAAAAGCATTGCTTAAAACTATAGGTTATTTACATATTATAAAAATAACATTATGTAGATAATTAAATGCCTTTAATAAATAAATTTTTTATTAATAAATAAATAAGATTGTTTACAAAGTATGTGCTTTATCATCATACATGATTGACTTGTATGCACACTACTATCACCATCTCCATCACCCAAGTCTGGGCTTCGATTGGATTCATGGAACCCTTAAACTCTGGCGGTTCTACCGCCTTAAAGTCCTTAAATGACGTAGCTTGTGGAGCCTGCGGCTGATTTGCAAATGCTCCAGTCAATAGGTTAACCAATTGCTGCACGAGATTAGCGTTGGCATCGTTGTGTTATTAGTCGATCTTTCTTGAGCTTGCTGACAGGGTTTGGCGTCTTCTTGGCGGCATTTTTTGTTTAAGATATACATTTATTAGATCATTACTCATTTTTTTAAGTATTTAAGACTTAGCTTAAACATTTTAAGATTATCACTTAACACATAGTATCTTCAAATAAACTCTGATATTTTATTCATTCAAAAGTTTAAACATAGAAAAGATAGCATCACTGCTATTTACATCAACTTTCCCGAAATAAAGAATCTTCAGGATTAAATCATCATATTTCATTGTTTATAACCACAATGGAATTTACACTATTAACTACCATAAATATTCACATAACTCATTACTCTTCCTATCACGACCTACTAAGACGTCGAACTGCTTATCTGCTCTCTTCCTCCATGATACGGAACATCGACCTATGATCCAGCATATACCAAGGTAAGTCCTCGAACGGAACTGCATAGTAGACAACTCGATCCTGGGCTCTATCTCGCTGTCTGAAAAGTGTAGTCCGTCTCCTCAATCCTAGCCTTCATTTCCCGATCACTGTCTTCAGTAAGATCTGCACGTCGAGAAGCCTTCATCCAAGCGCCCTCTGCTCTAGCACGCTTTGCTGACTCCTCCCTCAAGTCACTCAGTTTCTCTAACTTATCTCAAATCTCTTCCTTTTGGCTCTCTGCCTGAACTAACTTCCACTCCACGTCTCCAAGACGTTCATCAAGATTCTAAATCTTATCATCCTTCTGTTCTATAGCAGCCTGACGTATATCTGCCAGCTCTTTCAATTCTCTAACGCTACCCTGTAACTCTATGTTATGGTCATATAGCTCGTCATACATCTCAGCACTGATAAAGTTAGGTGGAAACTCATCAGGATCCTCATCCTCCTCCTCAGCCTCTACCTCTATCTCCTCAGAGTCCTCCTCTGGATCAAACTCAGGCGCATGCTCCTAACCCACAACAGTGATCAACGGAGATGGCTCTCTCTAAACTAACTGCTCCCAGACGGTATGAATGTCTCGGGACTCCTCCTTTCTAGCTACTCGGGGCTCAACCTCCATAAGCTGATTGGATCCTCCAACATCAAACATCCTGATAATTAAAATTTTAAGTTTTAGTTACTACGTGATGCTATTCGATACTCGTGAGCACATAAGTTATAGCACATAAGCACATAAAGTCTTTTATTATCTTCAATGAATTCCTTAATTCATTCCTTATAACTCGATAAGATCTCATCACCACTATGTTTTTGATCTCTTAAAAGGCTACTACCCTAAGGTTTCCACACCTAAGGTTCATAACCTAAAGCTTTGATATCAACTTGTGACACCCCCAAATTCGGATACTTCATTTCCACAAGATTTGGTGTTCATTGTCCAATTAAAGCATATCTAAGTACCCATAAATAAAGAAATAACGAAAACTCATAATTAAAATAGAAATCCTCCCCTTAAAGGTTACAACATATTAAACGAATCAATCCCACGTAATCTAACCTTAATACATCAAATAAGGAAACATAACATAATCAACATAAGTCTTATACATAAACATCATTCAAATAAATAAACAAGTCTTCATCACTTATTTGCCTTGCCTTTGCCTTAATAGTGGAAGGCTCGTCAACTCTTTCGACCTTAGCTGCAATGTTTATATGCAAGAGTGAGCAAACAATTGCCCACAAGTGTAACAATAACAATAATAATAATAATAATAATAATAATAACATATGTAATCAATGGATGTTGGATAATAGAAAGCTCGGCTTTTGAATCAAGATTAGAAAACAAGAATCAAAAGTATATTTGAGGGTCATAAGACCATGAACTATGTCCTAGGTTATCAACTATTTCTACTTTAAACCTTTAACAGTCATAAGACTATATGGACATTACTTCTCGTATTTAGTGGAATTAGCCCTTCATACCATGTATGTGCACAATATCTTAACGATATCGCGTAATATAATCCCTTATAATAGGGTTGTTTATCTCAGTTTTGACATAAAAGTCCGCACCAAAGGAAGTTTGGTTTGGATAAGCTTCAATAACAGTTCTAGAATTTAGAACGCTCATCAACTATGGACTAGTCGAATCAATTAAGGTTTGCTAGTCATTCAAGGTTCCATAATATAATTGGTACTCAAATCAAATAGTGAGTCTTAAAGATATACGGTTGAATAAACATTGTATAACCGAAGTATTACTTTAGAAGAATTAGAACATCTCATTTAAAATCATGAACTTGAATAAACAAGAGTAAGACTTGCTCAATATAAGAATAAGATTTATGAACTTGCGTAACGATAACAAGTAGGGTTAGGAAACTTATGTAACGATAACAAGTAGGGTTAGGAAAATTGCGTAACGATAACAAGTAGGGTTAGGAAACTTGCCTCATGCATAGATTATATATTACTATTCACGTTCCTCAATTTAATCCTACATATCATTTAAAGTCACAATACCAATTAATTATAACATAACTATCATCATGAGTATATTCTTTTTTAATTAACTTAACTCTAAGTTTGATAATATTAATCAAATCCACAAACATTAACTCTTAAATATATTATTAGACTTCACGAATAATGAGTTTAAATTCATATTTGACTTATCAATTAATCACATAAAACCATCATTGACATGTTAATAATTTATTTTAACATCTCATTATATGATTAATACATTTCCATGTTCATTAGATTACGTTTAAATTACATTTTCTGGACTTAAACAATTAAAATTTAATTTTTGGGCAAAACTGCCAAGTGGCGCTGCAGCGCCCTAGAATGAATTGGAAACCGACGTTGCGGCGCGACCAGGCGCTGCCGCGCAACAAATAAGCCCACAACAGGCGCTGCGGCTCAGGTCTGGCGCTGCGGCACTCTGTTTACTCTCTTGACAAGCGCTACAGCGCCATGACTCGGCATCAAACACTACTAGGGTGCTGCAACACTCTGTTTCTATACAGAGCAGGCGCTACGGCGCTGCGGCGCCGCGACACAGTGAGACGCAGACAGAGCTCACGAAGAACACAGAAAAAACCAAAATAGGCCAAAACTTCGCTCAAACAACAAATTTACTAATACCCATCAGTTCTAGACTTTATAGAAATATAACCCAACAATTAGAGCATGATTTTAACAGTTTAAATTATATAAACAACTAAATTTAAACCCACAAATTCTATGTTTTTGTAAAAACTCCATTTTTAGACATATTTAGCGAATCCATTCACCACGAATTCGTTACTCAACCAAATCAATTCATATAACTTGCATTCTTTTCGTATTTTAATGTATTAACACAATCAATCATCAATTTACAGTTTGCTACACGAATTAAACATCAATTTTGATTCTAAAATAACCTATATTCATACATATATCACTATAAACTCAAAACTCTATTTTTAAACATAATTTCATGAATTTGATTATTCTAAATCACATACAAATCATATACAAATGGATTATGCGTACTAATAAGCATGTATAATCAATTTCTTAACACTTCAACCATGAAACTCCATTTACAGAGAACTCAACATAACTTTTCATGGAGAAAACTCAAGAACGTAAATTAAAGCTTGAATCAAGAAATTACTCTTGATGACTTGTTTATATTACACAAAGATGATAGAAACTCTTCTTTAATTCTCAAACCTTCTTCTTCAATCTCACAATTTCTCTCAAGCTCTCTCTCTATTCTCTCTGACTTGTGTTTTCAAAATGAACTGGTATAACTCTGATATAGTTATTATACGTATAAAAATAACTGGCACAACATGGGTAGCGGTTAAGTGCATCATGACCTTAACTGCTCCCATGTCCTAAGGCCATGTTTGGTTTGGTTATAAAAGGCTCTTTTTTCATTTATTTTAATTAACTCATTTATTATATAGTTTATTCGTCACACTTTAATTAATCAAATAATATTATTTAATTTTAATTAAATTAAAGGCAATATTACTCATTAAATCAAATTATCACATAATTAAAAATTTTATTTATTAATTATGACAAATCATTAAATCTCTAATTAATTAGAACAACATTATAATTATTTAACAACTCATTTAATTTAATTATCCCAATTAAATTCACACTTTGAACTATAAAATTATCCAACATTAATTTAATTAATGTAACACATTTAATTAAATTAATCTATCACAATTCCATCAAATATTTATTTAACTGAATAAATTAATTAATAAAAATATTTATTTAATTCAATAAATATTTAAAATCAATTACAAAAATCTCGTTCTTCACAAAGGTCATAGCCTATGCCTCACGACAACTCAAAGAATATGAGAGGAATTATCCTACTCATGATCTAGAGTTGGCAGCAGTCGTTTTCGCGCTAAAGATCTGGAGACACTACCTGTATGGGGAGAAAGTGGATATCTATATAGATCATAAAAGCCTCAAATATTTTTTCACCCAAAAGAAACTCAACATGTGGCAACGACATTGGCTTGAGCTGTTGAACGATTACAACCATACCATCTAATAGCATCCTGGAAAAGTGAACGTGGTAGCTGACGCGTTGAGTAGAAGATCATATGCGTGAATGAGTGCGATGATGTCAACACAAAGACCTATTTTATATGCTTACAAAGGATGAAGATAGAGTTAAAGACTCCAGGAACCCACTTGAAGAAGCAAATATACGCGTAGAACCAGCTTTAATCGATAAAGTTAAAAATGCTCAAGCTACAGACCCAGAACTAATGAATATGAAGAAGAAGGTGCAAGAAGGTGCAAGAAGGTGCTATTCCAGAAGCAAGAATCGATGAAGAATGAATACTTCGAATCAACTTCAGACTTTGTGTTCCTAACAACTCTGATTTGAAGTATAAAATTATGATGGAAGCACACAACACACTGTTTGCAATCCAATCTGGAAGTACCAAAATGTATCGTGATCTTCGACATACATTTTGGTGGAGCAATATGAAGAGATAGATCACGAAGTTTATCTCAAGGTGTTTAACATGTCAACGTGTTAAGGCAGAGCATCAAGTGCCAAAAGGTCCATTGCAACCACTTGAAATTCTAGAATGGAAGTGGGAACCCATCAACATGGATTTCGTTACAGGTCTTCCTAAGGTTTCTCAAGGCACAGATGTAATTTGGGTCATTGTCGATAGATTAACCAAGTCTGCTCATTTCTTACCTATACGAGAAACTTATTCACTTAAACGTCTTGCTCGTATGTACATAAATGAGATTGTAAGACTGCATGGTATGCCAATATCCATAGTTTCTGATCGAGACCCTAGATTCACTTTACGATTTTTGGTCAGCTTATAAAAAGCTATGGGCACAGATTTACGATTCAGTTTTGCATATCATCCTCAGACAGACAGGCAATCGAAAAGGACTATTCAAACTCTTGAAGATCTATTGAGACTCTGCGTACTAGACTTCAAAGGAAGTTGGGACAAGTACTTACCATTGGTGGAATTCTCCTACAACAACAGTTATCAAGCAAGTATAGGCATGGCTCCATTCGAGACGTTGTATGGATGAAAGTATCATTCTCTAGTATGCTGGGACGATGTGGGTGAAGCAACATTATTAGGACCAGAGTTGGTACGCATGACTACAAAAAAGATTCAAATGATCCGACAACATATACAAACAGCACAATATCGACAAAAGAGTTATGTTGATCTTCATCAAAGGGACGTGGAATTCAATGTTAGAGACCATGTATTGTTACGTGTTGCTCCATGGAAAGGAGTTACGAGATTCGAAAAGAGAGAAAAGCTCAACCCATGATTTATTGGTCCATTTGAAATCCTTGATCGAGTAGAAATTGTGGCCTATAGACTCGCCTTACCGCCAAGCATGTCTCATCTTCATAACATTTTTCACATATCCATGCTACGTAAATATGTGAAAGACCCAAACCACATTGTTGAATTAGAACCAAACGAGATAACAGAGGATTTAACTTATGAGGAGGTACCTGTCAAGATCTTGGATAAGAAGGAACATATTCTACGCTCAAAGGTTATACCTCAAGTCAAAGTTTTATGGAGAAACTATGATATTGAGGAAATGACCTAGGAGTTAGAATCTGAAATGAAAGCAAGGTATCCTCACCTCTTCGAAATATCAGGTATGTACATCAATTTCGAGGATGAAATTTCGTAAGGAGGGGAGGTTGTAAGACCCCAACTTTTTATGAATAAAATTTATTTTTCTCTAAATATTATTCTAAATAGTAAGGTGATGATTTAATAAATGCTATAGTTATGGGTGATATGTGCAAATTTTACAAAGTAAGCAAGTTGTCATAAAATATTCGTTATGTTGGGGAATATTTGTTTGGTCAGGGAATATTATTTTTGTCGGGAAATATTCGTATGATGGCATAATTATTGGTGGACCCCACAACAGAATAACTATCGGATATAGAAAGCGACAGAAATAACCTTTTTATAAAATAATAACTTTTACCGTTAAACTGTTGAAATACCCGGTGATAAAAGTACAGTAGTACGCATTATTGCACAGTAGCACACGGTATTGCACAGTATCTCTAATTATTGATTCTTACGTAAGAAGTCACTCAGTTTTATTCAATAATTGCCACAGTAGTTGTTGCATAGTATCTCATATTATTGATTCAATTATTGTCATAATATCATCTGTACAATACTTTATATTATTAAATCAATTATTAACACGACACAATTACTCATATTATTATTAGCATTATTGACAATGTCTAGAAAGTTCTGTCGAGGAAAGGGGTTAGGTTATTTAATTACGCGCCAATAAGAAGAAATTCTTATCGGAAAATCCCCTCTTTCTTGAGAACGACCTGGTTGTCAATATTGTGAGTATAATATTAATGATGAATAATTGTTGAAAGATTAAAAAATGTGTTGATTGAAGATAAGTGATTTGTGGTAGATATTTATTCAATTTTTGATATAAATAGAGGGGTTGTCATGAGGCGTTTGTTGTAAGTTTGGCTTATTATGCCATGGGGGGACGTGCTAATTGTTCAAACCGTCGGTAGAAATTACTTTTCAGTTTTTGTTTTATTGTTATAATATTAATAATAAAACCGAAAACTTTTTGTATAAAACAGAAAACTTTTTATATAAAACAAAAAACTTTTTATAATATATATAAAGTTATATGTTTTATTAAAAAAAATTAGAATATATTATATTATATATAAAGTTATTTGTTTTATTAGAATAATTTAGATGAATAGTAATGAATAGTAAAAATCAGACGAAATATTTAGATTTATTGTGCATCCGTGATTATTTTTAAATAGTGCTCTGCCATTCTCCTATAAATAGGGTACTTAGTTAAGAAATGAAAATCACACCAGAATCAGAGAATTATTCTTCTATAATATTGTGCTTATTTCTTTCTAGTATAAGAATACTTTGAGTGTAGCTAATAGTGCAAGATTTTCTCAAGATAATCTCCGTTATACCAGTCAGATTTAGTCTCCTACTAAGGTAAAGGATGTTATTTTCTTTCAATACTCGTAAGAGTTGTCATTTTATTTCTTATTAATTTGTGGAAATAACCTGTCTATGCGGACTACCGCATGCATGGTGAATAACCCTTCGTATTCATTCTTTATTAAGTTATGGAAATGATCTGTCTACGCGAATTACTGCATGACGGGTGAAAATTCATTTGCAGTTTCGTATATTCTTTCATACTCGTATGGGATATCATTTCTTTTGTACTCATCAAGGGATATCGTTTTCTTTCATATTTCTCCATTTATAGTACGAAATTATTGTTTGTTTCCATATCCTTGTTACTAAATGGTGAAAATCCCTGAAATTAGTAGAATATCCTTAATAGTTTGCGCTCAATCTAATATCATTTCACTGAAATATGGGTCTGAACTTTCTTATTAAATTTTAATCTTTTCATGTCGGGATACTATTCATACAGTACTATTCATGAGTACTATTCACAACAAAATTAAATTTTCTTTTCTTTGTCCAAATTGTCTTTTATGAATCTTATTCTTGAAATTAAATCCATGTTTTGATCTTCATGTTGACAATTTGGACATTCTTGAACTCTGGATAAATTGAATAATAAATCTCTAATATTTATCCTTGATCTCACTGGATTCATTCTTTATATCATTGTCATCATTCTCATACTTAAAGTTGTGATGGAAAGTCATCTTTGGCCCGTAGTGCATAGATGGACTGTTGATTGGTATTATTATGACCAGGAATTATATATTGGTATAATCATGACCTTTAATATTACAGACAAAGGTTTGTGGTAAAAGTCCTCTTTGGCCGTAGTGCATAGATGGACAGGTGTTTGGCATAATTATGACCACTGGTGATACAAATGAATATCTTTAGCCCGTAGTGCAAAGATAAATTATCGATTTAAAATATTTATTGATTGGTGTTACAAGTATAAAATATTGATGATGGACTTTTAAATCATAGAAGATAGTAGATATCATGATCTACTTAACTCTTCTAATGGATTGCTATTTTCGCTACAGTTGTTGTTCTAAAACTTGTTGTCCATTATATTTTATCTGATTTATTATTGTTGAAGGCTAAAGATAATTTATTCTTCATTATCTTAGTCATAATCTTCTTTATCGGGCTAGTTGAGATCACCCTTTTCTTTTTGGTTCCATTGTTCTTCTCAGGAAATAAAGATGTAGCTGGGACTAGTCGGCGAGTGGAGTAATGATTCGAGATAGTTATGATAGAAGTCTTCACTATGTTGTAAAATAGTGTGTCAATAATCGTAATGAAGACTTAATTTGAATGTGAATATTTATGTATTATATCTAACACAATATTTGTATAGAAGCTCACAGTTTGTGTGGTCGTAATTTGCACGACAGTTTAATAGTTGGAATAGGAAGATTTATATTTGAATTCTGTATCATGTATTTTGGCGAATCAAAATGGGTTGTGTGGACCTATTTTGGGAGCATCACACATTCCTTGATCTCCTCAGGCACCTCATAGTCATCGATCTCCTCTTGATCAATCCCCATCAAGTCAAAGTTTAGTTCTACATTAAAGTTGTAGTCACTGTTGAGACTTGACAATTCATCAGCAAGGCTAAACAAATCCAAGGTTGAAGTCTTGAAAAAAAATACTTTCACTTAATATATGAAATTGTTTAATCATACAAAGCATCAATGAAAGCATGACAAAAGTAACTGCTTGTACTCTGTAACAAAACAAGCAGTAAATAATATCTACACTTCAGGACAAATGGACTCTCTACCCTTTTACCCTTTACGACTGATGCAAAGAGTGTTGCTCTTATTATTCAGGGTCAAGTCCTTGTTGACAGCTGCGATGAAGGGGTTGTTGTTATCCTGCTCCTCTTTGATGATGACCATAACTGAACTCGCATTAGGGTCAGTGCTTTTCTTTAGACTGTTCTCCTTAGCCCTATTTAGGCGAGGGATCAAGATTTGATCTACTGAATAGTCATTATCTTGGATATCTTCGTTCATACCCTCAGTATATGCCAGAAAATACATCTTTACAAATCGATCTTGCATTTCTTGTAGAAACCTTTCATCCCTTCCCTTGTTTTCCTTAACAGGAATCTGGATTTCTTTCTCACTAGCCGGTTTGACCTTAGGAATCAGCATACCTGACATAGAAGCAGGAATTTTCCTTGTTGGCTTCACTAATCCGGCATCCGTGAGATTTGGTAGCAGGATGGTGGATGCATGAACCAGTTGATGTTTGTGTGGGTTCTTGTGATTTGATCCATAGGAATAGCCTAATCCAGCCTTCCCTGTTTGGCTAGGTATCTGGACAGGATGTTTGATCCCTTGTTGATTTTTTCCCAGCCCTTTACTAGGATAGAAATATAAAGATATCATTTCTTTAGCGACGGACATCACTTTGGAAGAAATTCTTGGCTTCAAGGCTGGGGCCCCAATGGGTCTATAGTGAGTGTTTCTCACTTCAAAGGCTTAAAAATTGGCTGGCTCAACTCCTTCGTTGAGGTTGATCATAAGCATATTGTGACGCCCCCAAATTTAGACCGTCACTGATCTCGAATTCGGTTCATCACGTACTAATTCTAATAACAATTAAAATCTCAAACAATGAAATAATAGAATAATTTACATTTATATAACATAAATATTCTCGTCCCAAGTCTCGAAACTATTACTAATACACTGCATAACTTAATCCAAACAAATCTTAATACATAACATTAATTAAGTCTTAATACAACATAACGGAAACATCCTAATATAGAAAAGCACAGCTACTTCATAGCCTTGCCTTCGCACTTGTCCTGTCCTGGGGTTTCACCTTGCCCTACCCTAACTGAAATATTTATGGGAAGCAAGAGTGAGCAATAAATTTGCTCAGCAAGTAATATGCCAATAAATGTAAACAGGAATATATACAGTTCTTAATCTCAAGGATAAAACGGTAATTAATCGCTCAGGAATTCAAATAAGAATGTCGTGAACAAAATGAATAGCAATGACTTCCAAATCTATTCTGTGAAGTTAAATAAGGACCACTACGGGTCGAGAAGTTATTAAAGGATTCAAAAGTTTCAACAATTTCAAGTGAATGAATAGATATCACTGAGTGTCACTGTGGACCAATTCAAAGTGTCAAGTTAATAAATACTGGATACTGAGTGGTCGCTAAGAACCACGAACTTCTACTAGAATCACCAAAAATATTTCTAGTAACCCAAACAAGTACAATTAGGGGATCAGCCTATCGTACCTGGTGTTATGCATAACCTATATTACCACTGTCAGCACCCCGACTATGTAGTTCCCCTTTCTATGAGGGTTGTTTATCTCAGTCAATTTATAAGAGTTCGCACCAAGGCAATTGGTGTGGATCGCTTTCCAATTCATGATATTGGTCTAGCCGAATCAAATGGCGTAGATAATTTCAACAATGTATATAAGAACATTTTATGAGTTCAATACTCGCAACATAATTCGAAGAATATAATCGTGATATAAATCAAGCTATGAACTATAAATTTATAAGACAAGAATTATTCTAGCACTTATTTACTTTTACGATTAATAATAGTACAAGCTCAAATACGTGTTCAATAAAGAGTATGAATCGAATACTTGCTCAATAAAAAGAATAGTCCAGATACTTGCATTCAATATATAAATCGAATGAAGTTAGGAAACATGCTCAATAAAAGTAGGGTAAGAATTTGCATTAAAGAGATAAGGGTTAGATACTTGCACAAAATTCAAAGTTGTGTAAGTTAGGAGACTTGCACATTATATATTACGAACTTGCACAATAAAAGAGTGTAAGTCAGAGAACTTGCTTACAAGATTCATTGAATAAAGTAATACAAGGGTTTAGGATACTTGCAATTAATAATACAAGAACGGGTTCAAGGAAACTTGCCTTAAGCGTAGATTACCACTTATAGCTTATCAACACTTCAATTTCCTATCGTAATATATATTTACATGTATAGGATATTCATTAGTCATATAGTTTAACATCGTCACCTTATCTTATATATATATATATATATATATATATATAATCAACACATAAGTTAGGTCTTAACCTTACTACACAGTTATACCACATATATCGTATTAATTCACAAGTCTCGACTAATATAACTTTTATTGTCTTTTATCCTTAACGTTCCTCTTTTTGAGTTAAACATATTCTCATCACATATGACCATAATCAATACCAAACATATTTTATTTAGTAAGTTATAGCATTGCTATAAGTTAATTGTCAAGAATCGGATTCAAGTATCAACTTACAATATCACATAACATATATACATGTTAAAGGGTCCTTTCATGCTTTTATAATTGTTCTAAATTCAACCCTTCACGAAAAGATTCTAAGATCAACTCTCAAATAAATTTACGGCCATATTATGTCATGATATCACATAAGCTATCGTGCTCGCCGTGTAAACATGTGAAACGGTCATATAATCTATCAATAAGCATGCTCACATGTTTCTACATCTTAAATGCGTAACTAGTGTCATCATTTATTTGAAAAGCATGCTTCACTTATGCTTAACTTGATTTCACGACATCTAACATGGTAGGCATACATGTATGATACATTAGTGAGTCTAAGAGTACTATCAAACATGTCCATAAATATCAGAATCCAAATCTCAACGTAATATGTCAAGGTGCACATTCAAAACTTATACTTTTATTACTAAAGTTCACTAATAAGGCCTAACATGTTCATGCTATATATATACATATGTTAACATGTCCGTCATGCATTTCTAGGCCATATAAACATGCTCGCAAAATCAGAATGCATATATGATACCTACATGTTAAAGTTCATTTTCAAAACTTACATTTTCGTTAGAAATGTGCATTAGTGAGGTCCGTACGTTCACATTACATTATAAAACATATATACACCAATTAACATGCTTTTCATGCCTTCCTAGGTCATACTAACATGTCTCAAAAGTCAGAATATAACTATGGTATTTATATATCAAAGTCCCTTTTTAAAACTCTAAGTTCATTTTGAAATCCATAAGGTGTTTCATCAATCGTGCATGTAAACATGGTAAAACATGTTCACGCTATGCTAATGTACTTATATAGGCATTTCAAGCTTATTAGCATACTTATTCAAACCATACTAGCTAACTTCCTCTTAACAGATTTTTAGCAAAAATAACAATCTGGTTCCAGAGACCGGCGCAGCTGCGCTGCGCCTCAGTATTAAACTGGCGTAGCTGCGCCGTGTCTAGTTCGTACCTGAGAGTTGTCTGCTTCGGCAGTTTCCAATCCCAACATCAAAATTACTTCACCAATTCGAGTATAATCATGCCACATTGTATGGTAACCTACTTAATAGTTCACGTAACACTTAAACAAGCATTCTATACTTCAATTACGATCTAATTCAACATGATCAAGAATTTGAGCTTTCACAGACAACAAGAATGAAGAATATTGAAAGAAATTTATACCTCTGCTAATGTGTATTAAGCTTGCTGAAATCTTCAACTCAAAATGCTACTATTTCACTAATGCAATCTTACTCTCAATATGCTCTCAATATCACTTAAGCAAAATCTCAGCAAGGAAACTAGAAGGAGAAGAGCTGACATTTACAGCAAAACCAAAACACGGTTGAGGTATTTATCTCCCAAATCAAACTAATGGAAATCAAGGATTGTATGAAGGATAATGGAGGGTTGGTAATTAGTTGTTGATTATCACTATTTTTCCCACCCCCCATGGAATCATGAGCTATGTTTTGCTGAAATTGAGAGAGATAGTAGGCTTAGGCTTATAGCTTCTTACGTGAAGGAGGAAATGCCTCACATTATGGGACAAGCAAATACAAGCTCAGCAACATGCATATATACATACTTAGTTTATCACACTTATACACATTACATATTATATACCCTTAGGCTATAAATTCCATTAGTCTCACAATATGGTTTTAAATGAAGAAACAATATTACAATATAGCAAGTTGGGTTACACCCATCCATATATAATCCATGTTCATTTTATCATACCGATATAATTTAATCGGATATTATCACATTACATTGTCTCCTTTATTATTAAATTCTATTAATCAACAATTATTTACAATATATTCATGATGTACTATTTTAGTGTATACTCACATACAATTCTCATATGAGCCTCATGATGTATTCATTTAATTAGTCATAACATATAGTTTCAATATGTATAGTTACATTGCATTATATAATATAGTTGTAACCCATATACTTTATATGTTTAATTATCGCATACTTGCACATAACAATTACTCGAGCAATTATAATCATATTAATAATCTACTTGTTTGTTTTATTAATCTTCATAACAATATTAACATTTATATGATTTTATTATCACATTAAATAAATATAAATTTTATTATATTTATAAATCATTTACTCATTAATCAACATATTATCAAATAATTACTTGATAATAGTATATCGCCCATAATAATAATTAATATTATATGACAATTTATCTCATTCCTCATCAATTTAATAAATACAATTCTGATTATATTTATAACTAATTTACTTATTATTATATTATCACTCGCCATAATAATAAATCAACATACCATTATAATAACAATTAACAATTAATATAGATTAATTGTTTAATTAATAATTCCTCCATCCTTGAATTAATTAATTCATCATCGAATCTATTATCGTGCCCCACGAGGCATTTCAACGAGCTTATCATAACTCCGTATCTTTCTCAATTATTATAATTTCCATTCGAATTCATTTGAATTAACTCATCTCATAACACATAGATATTTATATTCAAATAAATATTCATTTCCATTAATATATTCATTTACTCGTTAACTGATTATTATTCATAATAACACTTAATAACATTATTGTATGATTAACTATCACATGTATTGCACTCAACAAATAATCAAATAAATATAACTCTTATTATATTCATCAATTACTTACTTATAAATGTTTTGTTACTCACAATAACATACTATTAATAATTACTCATTAATAACAACAATTAATTAATAATATAATATTAATTAATCCTTCGCTTATTGATTTTCCTCTTGAATTAATTAAATCATCATCATTTCCATTCTCATGCCACACAAGGCATTCTACAAGGTCGTTGAATTCCTCCATATTTCCTTCTAAATTCAATTTAATATAATCGAATTACTTTTCTCATAACTCATAAACATTTATGTTCCAATAAGTATTCTGTAATATCCGAGATTATTATGTAATTTACTAAGTATCAATAAACGAACTTATGTGAAACTCTGGTGTGATTTCTTCTATTAGATGTATATGTGCTATACATATGTGTTTTATTTTAAGCTATGTGATGTAATGGATTTAAATAGTTGGTTTAGAGTAATTTAACTATTTGATTTGGTTATGGAATTAATTCTAATAATTTCGTGGGATGGTGTTAAAGCATGAGTTGGAGTTCAGAGTGGAATTTAGATATGCGGACTGCGTATTTGAGTCCAGAAAGTTGAAATTAGTCAGGATAGACGGTAAACACGGAAATGTGTCATGGTTGACTTTTTGGTCAAAGTCAACCGGTTGACTTTTTCGGGTAAAAAGTCAACCACGAATTTCAGAGATGAATTTGATGAAACGGATAGTCCCATGACGTCCGGGACATCGACTTCAGTAGGAATCGATATAAGTATCGCAACGTTCGGCTACGGAGGGCAAAATGGTCAAAATAGTTATTTAATTGATTAAATAATTAAAATAATATTTTATTTAATTAGTCAGCAGCTGGAGGGGGCCACGTGACCAGCTTATTAGGACAAAAGGGGAGTATACGTATTATCAAGATGTTTGAGGGAGAGGGAGTTACACTTGTTTTAGTAAACCAAAACCTTTCATTTTTCTAACTCCCCACTCCATAACTAAATGATTGGATTGTTACTATTGTTTGTAACTGATGAATTGTGGACATGGAAGGGCTTGGGAGATCAGTTTTATCAAACTATATATATATACACCAAGTCCAAGTTCTTTTCTCTTTTGGTTAAAAGCTTCCAATATAGAAAAATTAAGAGAATGAGAGTTTGAGTGTTGTGACGATTTCTGGAGTTTTGGAGAGTCTAAACTAACAAGGGGGAAGGATTATCAGAGTTAAAATAAGGAAGAAATTCGTCCAAGAGGTTACGTGAAGGTTAATTGCTAGCTTTAACGATAACAGACGTATCAGGCAAGTTTCCTTACTCAGATTTGATTATGCAAGTTTTCTAACCCTAACTTCTATTGGGCATTTATTCAATCCTTACTCATTTCTATCGCAGTGTGGGTAAGTATTAGGCTTGTGCTAGCTATTTATTCGTGCAAGTTCCTTTGTTGAGAAGTTATACAACTTCAATTATCTTGCAAGCTTATCGATGATTACTCAGTTATTATTCTAATAGCTATGCTTATAAGTTTCATGTAATTATCGAACTGTTCTTAAGTATGTTTCCTGGCCTTTATTTTCGGCTAGTTATTATTAATGAAAAATGATTTAATTCAAATCTTTTGAAGCTATTTAATGTTTACCAATCCAAATTGCTTTGGTGCGGTCTCGCATGAATACTAAGATGAACAACCCGAATAAACGGGCGAACAGATGTCGGGCATATAGTCCCATTTATGCTTACGCAGCTTAAAATTTATACTTGTGCACAATGTAGGGTACGATAGGCTGATCACCTGGAGTACTTGCTAGAGACCGTTTACAATCTATTTGATTGTTAAACCGTATGATGGTTTTCGATGAAACAAAGTAACGTTTAGGGTATTTAACACCCCTTAGTATGCTATTGAGAATTCTACCCTCTTATCTTTGATATTCTTGTTTAACACTTGATAATTCTTTCAACTGTTATAGCCATTCAGATGTTTTTACTCCTGATGTATGTTTCCAAACTTCTTTATATACTTGCTGGGAAATTTGTGCTCACTCTTGCTTAAACCTTTCGGTTAGGGATGAACAGGCTGAGGGCTCGGGTAAGGACAAGGGAAAATCTAAGATGAAATGATGCTAGATACCTTATGTAATAAGTTTATATTTCCGCATATGATGTAATGTAGCGATAAACGCTAAGTTTAAGTTTTGGTTTATTAAAGGTTGTAAAGACTTGGGATTTTATTTTGAATAAGTATGTAATAGTTATATTATTATTATTATTGTTGTTGGAATTTACATAACTAGATGATGATATTTGTTGTATCGTGAGCACCATGTCCTATAATCGATGTTACACGGATTTGGGGGCGTCACAGGTTGGTATCAAAGCTGTAGGTTATAAACCTTAGGTGAGGAACCTTAGACTATAACCTTAGGGAAGTTAGTGGAGGATATAAAGAGATGAACTCACGTAGAGTTCTAAGGGTTGTGTCAAATCTATTTTTCTAGAAACAAAATTAATATCTATTTTAAAATACTAATCGAGTTGTTTGTCTTGATTGTAGGATGTCAAGAGAAGATGAGGTTAGAGATATTCGCGTTGTGAGTGAACAGTTGGTGACAGCTGTAGCTGAGCCCATAGCTGAGGCAGCAGCTGACTCAGACCCAGAGGAGTATCCTGAAGAGGAAGAGGAGGCCGAGGAGGACTCCGAAGAAGCACCTGAGGATACTATGTTAGATGAGTTGATGGATAGGATTACTGAATTGGATGACAAGGTCCATGAGTTGGAGGAGCTGTATCAGGGGGAGCAGCAAGCTGCAGCATTGCTGGAGGCATTGGTGCACCACCTGATAATTAGGAACGGGAATCTGGCTAACAAGCTGCGAACAGCAGGTCAGAAGGCGGACAAACTGAAGGATGAGAAAGAAGCTATCAGGACCCACTTGGGACATACCATCAATGGGTTAGAGTCGAGGATTCAGAGTCTCCAAATTGACAAGCAGATTATTACCACATTCTGGGGAGATGAGAGGAGAGGCCGTGTTCGGGCCAAGAAGCTAACAGGCAAGTTAGAAGGAGAAGTAAGAGATAAGAAGGTTAGGATGGATAGAATGAAGTACGCGTTTAAGTCAGCACATGGGAGGTTCCAACATAGGGTGTATCACTTTCCACGTGAGGAGCACCGATCTAGACATGTTATAAGCCGAGGGCTGGTGCTGGAGATAGCGGATGAAGAGCATGAAGACGCCATTAGGCGGGGTCTTTAGTTTATTTGTGTTGAACTTTTACTACTAGCGTATAGAACGCTTATCTATAAAATAAAACTTGGTTTTCGGTTGTATCAAGTATTTTTGGTTTAAAGAGATGTAAATGGCATAATGCCATAAGATGATGAGATACCTTGTGATTATGGTTTTTTTTTAAATAAATATGCTTTTATTTAAATATGTGATGTGATGATTAAGTTTTATATGAAATATATATGATGTAGGAATAAGTTATGAGATGATAAAATTAAGTTTATTTAAACAGATAGATGGCTAGAGGAAGACGTCGTTAAGTACCAGAAGGGTCAGGCGGTAATGCTAGGGGTCTACCGAACCCCATGCAACAATTCGTAGACATATTAGTTGGGGCACTTCAGAATCGAACCCCGAATACCAATAACCCTCCAGCGGGCCAGGTGGCACACTTTAAGGACTTCAAGAGCGCGGGACCCCCAAAATTTAAAGGAACCACCGAACCCATTGAAGCCCAAACTTGGGTTAAGGAAATCGAAAAGGCGTTCGCTATCGCCCAAGTAGGAGATGATCAGAAAACAATCTTCGCCACGTATATGCTGAAGGGTGAAGCCAACTACTGGTGGGAGGTAAACCAGACCAGGGCTGGAGAAGGACTGATACCTTGGGAAGGGTTTAAGAAGATATTTTTCGAGAATTACTTTCCTGTGAGTATGCAGAGTCGCATGGAGATGTGATTCCTGGAGCTGAAGCAAGAAGACATAACGGTAGCTCAGTACGTCGCAAAGTTTAACGAACTGGCGAGGTTCGCGCCTCATCAGGTTGACACTGAGGAGAGGAAAACGAGGAGGTTTGAGCAGGGTCTCAAACCATGGTTATACAGTAGGCTTTCGGTGTTGCAGACGAACAGCTTCGCGACTCTCCTGGAGAAGGCTATAATTGCTGAGGACGAAAGTGAAGCCCTAATGAAGTTTAATAAGGAGAAAAAGAAAAAGAATGAAGGAGGGAATCGCGGGGAAGGTAGCAGCAGCAGTGGTGCAAACAAGAGGAAGTGGAACAACAACAACAACAGCAACAACAACAATTTTAACTCGAGAAACTCTGGGGGAAAACCAGGGGAAGCAAAGAAGAGGACTGAGGCATGCAAGGAGTGTGGGAGGAATCACTCGGGTGCATGTCTAAAGGGGAAGAATGTCTGTTTCAATTGCGGGCAAGAGGGTCACATCTCTCCCAATTGCTCTGCACCAAAGAGGAATGGATGCTTCAACTATGGAGCATTGGATCATCAGGCAAGGAATTGCCCAAAGAAGAATTCGGCTGGAGGAAATGGAGGAAGGGGACCAAGCGGTGGAAATCTCACAATTACTGGACCACCAACTCAGAATCGACCAACAGCAAGGACTTTCAACATGACAGTTCAGGATGCGGTCGCATCCAAGGATGTGGTTTCAGGTATCATTCCGATCAATGATATATCCGCTTATATATTATTTGATTCGGGTGCTACTTGTTCCTTTGTGTCGCAGGAATTCTCCCAACAATTAAACTTACCCCAGGAAGAGTTAGAATATTCGATGAACATAGAAGTTGCTAATAAGGAAAGAATTCCCGTTAGCCATGTCCATAGGAATTGTGTTGTAGATATCAGGGGATATAAGTTACCTGTGGATTTAATTCCGATTAAATTAGGGGAATTTGATGTAATTCTAGGAATGGATTGGTTATTTAACCATGGAGCGATGATAGATTGCCAGAAGAAGTGTATAAACCTTAAGACTCTGAATCAGTCTAAGGTCGTGTTCTACGGGAGTAAGTCGCCGAGACACTCGAATTGTCTGACGATGATGCAAGCGAGGAAGTTGCTAAGGAAGGGATGTATAGGTTATTTGGCTCATATCATCGATACGTAGAAAGTAGGGGTAGGGATGGGACAGATACCAGTAGTGAATGAATTTCTGGATGTATTTCCGGAGCAATTACCAGATATTCCACCGGATAGGGAGGTCAAATTTGTTATAGATTTAGTACTGGGAACGGCCCTGATTTTGAAAGCCCCATACAGAATGGCACCGGCAGAGATGAAGGAGCTGATGGTACAGTTGCAGGAATTATTGGATAGGAAGTATATTCAACCGAGTGTGTCTCCTTGGGGAGCACCAATTTTATTTGTGAAGAAGAAGGACGGGTCGATGAGACTTTGCATCGACTATCGAGAGTTGAACAAGGTGACGATCAAGAACAAGTATCCGTTACCTAGGATAGATGATCTGTTTGATCAATTGAAGGGAGCAAAATATTTTTCTAAGATAGACTTGAGGACGGGATATCACCAGTTGAAGGTGAGGAAGGAAGATGTACCTAAGGCAGCATTCAAGACTCGTTACGGACACTACGAGTTTCTAGTGATGTCATTTGGGTTGACGAATGCGCCGGCGGTGTTTATGGACATGATGAACCGGGTATTCAAGCAATACTTAGATAAATTCGTAGTTATGTTCATAGATGATATCTTGATCTATTCCAAGACTCAGGAGGATCGTGCTGAACACTTAAGGTTGGTATTGGAGGCATTGAGGAAGGATAAATTATACGCAAAATTTTTGAAGTGTGAGTTTTGGTTGGAGAAAGTTCAATTTCTAGGTCAGGTGATCGATAAGGACGGAATCTCAGTAGATCCAGCAAAGGTTGAAGCGGTACAAAATTGGAAACAACCAAAGACGCCGACTGAAGTAAGAAGTTTCTTAGGACTGGCAGGCTATTACAGACGGTTCATTCAAGATTTTTCGAAGATAGCAGGAACGTTGACAAATTTAACGAAGAAGTCTGTAAAATTTGTCTGGACAAGGAAGTGTGAAGAAAGTTTTCGGGAGCTTAAGAAAAGAATGAGTGAGGCACCGGTGTTGTCTTTACCAGACGATACTGGTGATTTTGTAATTTTTAGTGATGCGTCGCACAAAGGACTTGGCTGTGTGCTTATGCGACATGGTAAAGTTATTGCGTACGCATCGCGTCAGTTGAAGGATTACGATAAGGGATATCCTACCCATGACCTGGAATTGGCAGCGGTAGTATTTGCCCTAAAGATTTGGAGGCACTATTTATATGGTGTAAAGTGTGAAATATATACGGACTATAAAAGTCTGAAGTATATCTTCACGCAGAAGGAGTTGAATATAAGACAGAGAAGATGGTTGGAACTAATAAAGGATTACGATTGCGACATCGTGTATCATCCGGGGACAGCTAACGTGGTCGCAGATGCGCTAAGCAGAAAGGGCAGTGGTAAGCTGGCAATGCTAACGGCTCAAGAGGAGTTGATTAAGGAAATGGCCAGTTTGGAACTCGAGGTAAAGAGTTTAAGTGAGTCAGATGAGAAGTTGTTCGCAATGGAGGTTCAACCGACTCTATTGGACAAAATAATACGAACGAGATTAGTGACAGCTCAGGATCGACAGAAGAAATATACTGATCAACATCGGCAACAACTAGACTTTAACGTCGGCACTTATGTGTTTCTGAAAGTGTCACCTTGGACAGGGAAAATGAGATTTGGGAAGAAAGGAAAACTTAGTCCCAGATTCATAGGACCCTTTGAAGTGTTAAGGCGAGTCGGTGAGGTGGCTTATGAAATAGCTTTACCTCCGGAGTTAGAACATATACACAACATGTTCCACGTATCAATTTTACGACCCTATAAGCAGGATTACAAGCATGTCAAAGAGTATGAACCCATTCAGTTTGAGAAGGACCTAACCTATTAAGAGGTTCCTATACAAATAATTGATAGAAAAGAACGAGTGTTAAGAAATAAGATAATACCTTCTGTTAAGGTAGTATGGAGGAACCACAACACCGAAGAGGCTACGTGGGAACTCGAGGAGAAAATGATGAAAAATTATCCTAGTCTTTTTGTTTGATGTGTAATGATTCCGGGGACGGAATCCTTATAAGGGAGGGTGAATGTAATATTCGAGATTATTATATAATTTACTAAGTATCAATAAACGAACTTATGTGAAACTCTGGTGTGATTTCTTCTATTAGATGTATATGTGCTATACATATGTGTTTTATTTTAAGCTATGTGATGTGATGGATTTAAATAGTTGGTTTAGAGTAATTTAACTATTTAATTTGGTTATGGAATTAATTCTAATAATTTCGTGGGATGGTGTTAAAGCATGAGTTGGAGTTCGGAGTGGAATTTAGATACGCGGACTGCGTATTTGAGTCCAGAACGTTGAAATTAGTCAGGATAGACGGTAACCACGAAAATGTGTCATGGTTGACTTTTTGGTCAAAGTCAACCGGTTGACTTTTCGGGTAAAAAGTCAACCGGTTGACTTTTCTGGTAAAAAGTCAACCATGAATTTCGAAGATGAATTTGACAAAACGGATAGTCCCATGACGTTTGGGACGTCGACTTCAGTAGGAATCGATATAAGTATTGCAACGTTCGACTAGAGAGGGCAAAATGGTCAAAATAGTTATTTAATTGATTAAATAATTAAAATAATATTTTATTTAATTAGTCAGCAGCTGGAGGGGGCCACGTGACCAGCTTATTGGGACAAGAGGGGAGTATACGTATTATCAAGATGTTTGAGGGAGAGGGAGTTACACTTGTTTTAGTAAACCAAAACCTTTCATTTTTCTAACTCCCCACTCCATAACTAAATGATTGGATTGTTACTATTGTTTGTAACTGATGAATTGTGGACATGGAAGGGCTTGGGAGATCAGTTTTATCAAACTATATATATATACACCAAGTCCAAGTTCTTTTCTCTTTTGGTTAAAAGCTTCCAATATAGAAAAATCAAGAGAATGAGAGTTTGAGTGTTGTGACGATTTCTGGAGTTTTGGAGAGTCTAAACTAACAAGGGGGAAGGATTATCAGAGTTAAAATAAGGAAGAAATTCGTCCAAGAGATTACGTGAAGGTTAATTGCTAGCTTTAACGATAACAGACGTATCAGGCAAGTTTCCTTACTCAGATTTGATTATGCAAGTTTTTTAACCCTAACTTCTATTGGGCATTTATTCAATCCTTACTCATTTCTATCGCAGTGTGGGTAAGTATTAGACTTGTGCTAGCTATTTATTCGTGCAAGTTCCTTTGTTGAGAAGTTATACAACTTTAATTATCTTGCAAGCTTATCGATGATTACTCAGTTATTATTCTAATAGCTATGCTTATAAGTTTCATGTAATTATCGAACTGTTCTTAAGTATGTTTCCTGGCCTTTGTTTTCGGCTAGTTATTATTAATGAAAAATGATTTAATTCAAATCTTTCGAAGCTATTTAATGTTTACCAATCCAAATTTCTTTGGTGCGGTCTCGCATGAATACTAAGATGAACAACCCGAATAAACGGGCGAATAGATGTCGGGCATATAGTCCCATTTATGCTTACGCAGCTTAAACTTTATACTTGTGCACAATGTAGGGTACAATAGGCTGATCACCTGGAGTACTTGCAGAGACCGTTTACAATCTATTTGATTGTTAAACCGTCTGATGGTTTTCGATGAAACAAAGTAACGTTCAGGGTATTTAACACCCCTTATTATGCTATTGAGAATTTTACCCTCTTATCTTTGATATTCTTGTTTAACACTTGATAATTCTTTCAACTGTTATAGCCATTCAGATGTTTTTACTCCTGATGTATGTTTCCAAACTTCTTTATATACTTACTGGGCAATTTGTGCTCACTCTTGCTTAAACCTTTCAGTTAAGGATGAATAGGCTGAGGGCTCGGGCAAGGACAAGGGAAAATCTAAGATGAAATGATGCTAGATACCTTATGTAATAAGTTTATATTTCCGCATATGATGTAATGTAGCGATAAACGCTAAGTTTAAGTTTTGGTTTATTAAAGGTTGTAAAGACTTGGAATTTTATTTTGAATAAGTATGTAATAGTTATATTATTATTATTATTGTTGGAATTTACATAACTAGATGATGATGTTTGTTGTATCGTGAGCACCATGTCCTGTAATCGATGTTACACGGTTTTGGGGGCGTCACATATTCATTTTCTTATTATATCAATAAATTAAAAAAAAATTATTCATGAAATTCACGGTTCTTACATCCTCCCCGCCCCCCCCCCCCCCCCCCCCCCCCCCCCCCTTATAAAAATTCCGTCCTCGGAATTGGTACAAGGTTACACAAATAGATGGGGATAGTCTCTCGTCGTCCTATCTTCTAATTCCTACGTGGCCTCCTTGGCATCGTGATTTTGCCAAAGCGCTATCACAGAAGATATAATTTTATTTCTTAATATCTGGTCTTTCTTATCTAGTATTTGGACAGGAATTCTTCTTATGTCAAATTCTTCCCTACTTGAATGGGCTCATAGGGTATCACACGCTTATAATTAGGCTTATATGATCGTAAGACAGAAACATAAAACACAATGTAGATATGTTCCAGTTTAATAGGTAAGGCTACCTCGTACGCCACTTTTCCTGCTCTCTGCAATACTTCAAAAGGTTTCACGAACCTCAAACTCAATTCTTCTTTCTTACTTAATCTTATCTTCCCCTCACAGGGAAACATTTAGGAAATACAAAACTACCGTCTTCAAAATCTCGATTATGACGATGCCAATCTACGTGTTTCTCATATTGATCTTGAGCTGCTACTAATCTGGCTCTTTTTGTCTTCACAACGTCTGCCATTCGTAGTATTAAATTATGTCCCGATTAAGTCATCGTTCTCTAACCTCATCCCAAGGTAGCGGTGTGTTGCACTTTCTTCCGTGGAGAGCTTCGTACGATGGTATACCGATATTCGTATGATAATTATTACTATAAGCAAATTCTACTAAGGGTAAATGATCATTCCAGTTACCTTTGAATTCCATTACGGAAGCTTTAAGCATGTCTTCTAACGTTTGTATTGTTTGTTTGCTCTGTCGTTGATTCGAGGATGATAAGCAGTGCTCAGCTTCAACTCTATTCCTATTCTTTCCTGCAAGCTCTTCCGAAACTTTGATGTGGAGCGCGGGTTTTGATAGGAAATAATTAACACCGATATTTCGTGTCGCAAAATGATTTCCTTAACGTATAATTTTGCTAACTGATTTAAATTGAATCGAATATTTATTGGTAGGGAATGCGTCGTCTTTTTTAATCGATCAACGTATTCTATTACTTCTCGTCTCATATTGACCACCAATAGTTTCTTCGAAGATCTCGGTACGTTTTTGTGCTTCCTGGGTGAACAAAATATGTCCAACTATATGCCTCATGAAAACTCCTATCTCGCAATTTTAGTTACGGTTGACTCTCACGCTCGATCTACAAATCTCAAGATACCATTATTATTTCTTCTGAACTTTTCCTCTTTATCTTCTCGCACTTTTTGTCTTTATTTTGTTATCCCTTTACTCTATCCAACAACGTTGGACAAAGCTCCATTATAAACTTCCCTTTGGACTCTCTGGGTCCTTTCACTTCTATTACCAATCTCTTTATCTTCCTGATTAGTTCCTCTCGAGTTATCAACTTGAATAATTTCTACATTCCCTTTTCCTACTTAGCATATCGGCTACTACGTTCGCCTTTTCCAGGTGATAGAGAATTTCGCAGTGGTAAGTCTTCGACTGCTCCCAATTATTTACCACCTTCACCTCTGCCGGATCTGATGCGCCCTAAAACTAACCTTCTCCTTGGCACACAACACTGGTGTTTCCCGAGGGAAAACACACTCAGCTGATTATATCCTTTATCTAACATTTCTTGCAATTGCATTATTAAATCCTTCATTTCTTACCGGCGCCATACTTAATATGAGGCTTTCGAAATCGATGCAGTTCCTGGTATTAAATCTATTACTGTTTTCTCTGTCTGGCAGAAGGTCGAGCAGATCGTCTAGGAATTCGTCTTGAAATATTTTTTCTGCTGATATATTCTTTAGTTCTACTCCCGCTCTCTTAGTATCTACAATAAAGGTGAAACAATCTACATAAACTTTTTTTAACAATATCTTGGCCTGCATCATCGTAAGGCAACATAATTACCTAAACGACGAGCTACCATAAAACACTTCCTTAGACCAGTTTGGAGTCTGAAGGTTCACACTTTCTTCTAACAATCAATTATCGTAGCATGGTTATGTAACCAGTCCATCCCTAGTATCCATCAAACTCTCCAAATTTTATCGAAATGAAGTATATGCTTAGTTTATGTCCCCTAATTTATGCACAATAATTATGGTAAACGAATTCTATGGGAATTACTTCCTTATTCATAACTTCTATGTTCAAAGGATCTTCTAATCGTTCTTGGGTAACTTCGTCGTTTCGCAATTCTTCAGACACAAAGGGACAGGTAGCACTCGAATCAGATAATATATACGCATTTATATTATTTCTTAGGATATCACCTGACATTACCACTCGGAACGCCATTGCATCATGTATCATAACGTTAGTCGTACTTGGCATTGGTTCACTTGATTGAGCTAGTTCGATTATCGTCGGCTTCCCGCTATGGCTTCCTTTGTTGCCGTCTTCTTCCTTCCTTCCTTTCTTTGGGCAGTTCTTAACCTGATGATACAAGCAAAGCATCCTTCAATCTTCTTCGGGTTTGGGCAATTCGGGGAAATATGCCCTTCTTGGCCGCAGCTATACCAAACGCCTCGTCCCTTCCAGCACTCTCCTTGATGACTCTTCCCACATCTTGGGCAATCCTTGTTCTTTTTCTTGAGTCCTTCCTGGTGACTTCCCATCAGATTGTTGTTGATGTTGTTGTTGTCCCTTTTTCTTTTGTTTCTGTTCCCTTCCTCATTTGTTTCCTTCTGCCAATTGTGTATTTGACATTTTTCAGATCCATACGCAAAACATTTTTTGGTTTTCTCATTCCTAGGACAGTTAGGAGAAATATGACCCTTCTCACCGCACTTATAACACACATGTTTTTCTTTCAAACACGCTCCCATGTGGTTCTTTCTACACTCCTTACAGAATTCTACCTTCTTCCGTGGTTGTCCTTCTCCTCTTACATACTTAGCCTCATTCCACTTCCTCTTGAAATTCTTACTGCTACCACTACTACTCTCTTCCATCCTACCTTCGTTCACTTTCTTTGAAATATTAACCTCTCCTCCTTTAGTCATATTAATATCTTTTCCTACCTCAGAAGTTTTCGTCTGTCTCTTCTTATAATCATTGATTCCTTCTTCAAAAGCATTTACTATAAGATCTACCAATTATTGTAAGGGTTCTTGATTCAATTCCCTATCTCCATTCTCCGTCGCTTGACGAGTCTCTCCTCCTTGGGGTATTGACATTTCTGTATAGAAATAAAATAGTATTATCACCTCTTTATTAAACATCTAATACTTTTTTTAATACTTCTTAAGATGTATAAGTTTTATTGCTATTCTCCCTTGTCATTATTTAAAAAATCTGGTCACTATGCACCCGTTTAATAAAAATATGCCACATGAAAACATATCACATTGTATAGCAATCTACTAGTTTCATTACATACCCCTCTCGGGTACTACTAACGTTGGGGTTAGAAAGATACTTTCCTAAGATTGGGATTTACGACAACTGTTCTATATCTATAAACATCTATTGTATCACTCGCGACACCTATTTCAATAACTACCTACTACATTTCCTTTCACTATGTCTGTATCTATTAATTACTAATCTGAAGGTTTAGAACTTCGCCTTCCACTATTGTATCTTATTCTTCATTTCTGAGTTCTCAGTTACTAAGTTCCTCGCACATGCCCCAATCCCAAAAGAAAACTTTCACCATGGATTTCTGATTATATTCCGACTCCACTCCTACTAGGTTAAGGCTACTACTGTAATAGGTTCAATTATAAGGGGTGTTGCGGACAACACATGCATATCAAGTGGTTCCTTCTCCATGGTCCTACTAGGTTTACCTATCTCTAACATCCATAATCACAAAACCGATAAACATTATTATCATCTCCGAATAAAACATAATTTCATTGTATGGAATGAAAATATATTTTATAACACTACTAGCTTTCTAAGAAACTCTACATGAGTTATATCTCCTTCTATTCTCTAAATCTCCTCTAAGGTTATAGCCTAAGGACTCTCTCCTAAGGTTTATAACTTACAGCTCTGATACCAACCTGTGACACCCTCAAATTCAGACCGTCACTGATCTCGAATTCGGTTCGTCACGTACTAATTCTAATAACAATTAAAATCTCAAACAATGGAATAACAGAATAATTTACATTGATATAATATAAATATTCTCGTCCCAAGTCCCGAAACTATTACTAATACACTGCATAACTTTATCCAAACATATCTTAATACATAACATTAGTTAAGTCTTAATACAACATAACGGAAATATCCTAATATAGAAAAGCACGGCTACTTCATAGCCTTGCCTTCGCACTTGTCCTGTCATGGGGTTCCACCTTGCCCTGCCCTAACTGAAATGTTTATGGGAAGCAAGAGTGAGCAACAAATTTGCTCAGCAAGTAATATGCCAATAAATGTGAACAGGTAAATGTAAACATGGTAAAACATGTTCACGCTATGCTAATGTACTTATATAGGCATTTCAAGCTTATTAGCATACTTATTCAAACCATACTAGCTAACTTCCTCTTAACAGATTTTTAGCAAAAATAACAATCTGGTTCCAGAGACCGGCGCAGCTGCGCTGCGCCTCAGTATTAAACTGGCGTAGCTACGCCGTGTCTAGTTCGTATCTGAGAGTTGTCTGCTTCGGCAGTTTCCAATCCCAACATCAAAATTACTTCACCAATTCGAGTATAATCATGCCACATTGTATGGTAACCTACTTAATAGTTCACGTAACACTTAAACAAGCATTATATACTTCAATTACGATCTAATTCAACATGATCAAGAATTTGAGCTTTCACATACAACAAGACTGAAGAATATGGAAAGAAATTTATACCTCTGCTAATGTGTATCAAGCTTGCTAAAATCTTCAACTCAAAATGCTGCTATATCACTAATGCAATCTTACTCTCAATATGCTCTCAATATCACTTAAAGCAAAATCTCACCAAGGAAACTAGAAGGAGAAGAGCTGACATTTATAGCAAAACCAATACACGATTAAGGTATTTATCTCCTAAATCAAACTAATGGAAATCAAGGATTGTATGAAGGATAATGGAGGGTTGGTAATTAGTTGTTGATTATCACTATTTTGCCCACTCCCCATGGAATCATGAGCTATGTTTTGCTGAAATTGAGAGAGATAGTAGGCTTAGGCTTATAGCTTCTCACGTGAAGGAGGAAATGCCTCACATTATGGGACAAGCAAATACAAGCTCAGCAACATGCATATATACATACTTAGTTTATCACACTTATACACATTACATATTATATACCCTTAGGCTATAAATTCCATTAGTCTCACAATATGGTTTTAAATGAAGAAACAATATTACAATATAGCAAGTTGGGTTACACCCATCCATATATAATCCATGTATATTTTATCATACCGATATAATTTAATCGGATATTATCACATTACATTGTCTCCTTTATTATTAAATTCTATTAATCAACAATTATTTACAATATATTCATGATGTACTATTTTAGTGTATACTCACATACAATTGTCATATGAGCCTCATGATGTATTCATTTAATTAGTCATAACATATAGTTTCAATATGTATAGTCACATTGCATTATATAATATAGTTATAACCCATATACTTTATATGTTTAATTATTGCATACTTGCACATAACAATTACTCGAGCAATTATAATCATATTAATAATCTACTCGGTTGTTTTATTAATCTTCATAACAATATTAACATTTATATGATTTTATTATCACATTAAATAAATATAAATTTTATTATATTTATAAATCATTTACTCATTAATCAACATATTATCAAATAATTACTTGATAATAGTATATCGCCCATAACAATAATTAATATTATATGACAATTTATCTCATTCCTCATCAATTTAATAAATACAATTCTGATTATATTTATAACTAATTTACTTATTATTATATTATCACTCGTCATAATAATAAATCAACATACCATTATAATAACAATTAACAATTAATATAGATTAATTATTTAATTAATAATTCCTCCATCCTTGAATTAATTAATTCATCATCGAATCTATTATCGTGCCCCACGAGGTATTTCAACGAGCTTATCATAACTCCGTATCTTTCTCAATTATTATAATTTCCATTCGAATTCATTTTAACTCATCTCATAACATATAGATATTTATAATTCAAATAAATATTCATTTTCATTAATATATTCATTTACTCTTTAACCGAATATTATTCATAATAACACTTAATAAAATTATTGTATGATTAACTATCACATGTATTACACTGAACAAATAATCAAATAAATATAACTCTTATTATATTCATCAATTACTTACTCGTAAATATTTTGTTACTCACAATAACATACTATTAATAATTACTCATTAATAACAATAATTAATTAACAATGTAATATTATTTAATCCTTCGCTTATTGATTTCCCTCTTGAATTAATTAAATCATCATCATTTCCATTCTCATGCCACACAAGGCATTCTATAAGTTCGTTGAATTCCTCCATATTTCCTTCTAAATTCAATTTAATATAATCGAATTACTTTTCTCATAACTCATAAACATTTATGTTCCAATAAGTATTCATTTTCTTATTATATCAATAAATAAAAAAATTATTCATGAAATTCACGGTTCTTACACATATCACCTTGCACGTAGACAAGATACTCTGGTTTGGCATTAATAGTGACCAGATTGTCATTGATGATGTACTTGACCTGTTGATGAAGGGTAGATGGGACTGCTCCTGCCATATGGATCCACGGTCTTCCCAACAGTAAGTTATATCCCGTGGTGATGTTCATCACTTAGAAGGATACGTAAAATGTATGTGGACCAATCTCCACGGGGAGTTTGATTTCTCTTACAGCAATTCGTCGAGACCCTATCGAAGGCTCTTATGATTATATGACTGCTCCGAATTCGATTTGGACTGATCTTCATTCTTTTAAGAGTGTCATAGGGACAGATGTTCAAGGCAGTCCCTCCATCTATCAGCACGCCTCCTATCACATATCTAGAGGATATCATTGCTATATGCAATAACTTGAAATAACCAGTCCCTTCTATTGGTATGTCATCAGTGAAAGATATCACATCTGTTGAAAAAATGCTCTATCAGGTGACGGAACCAGCATTCGGTAGATGCGCTTCTTCCAGCACTTGTATTAAGATTTTGCGATATCTTCCAAAGACAAGACCAAATCCGGAATGGATACCTGTTGGGGTGGCTCTTTTAATCTTTGCACCTCCTTGGTTTTATTATGCCCCATTTTGCTGAGGAATTCTTCAATCTTTTTCTATGGCATTCTACCCTTGCTCTTGGTGACTGACTTTTTCAGTTGCTGAGGTAGATATAGTGGGTTTTCCTTTGATATAGCATTCGTATGATTTGTTGTTGATCCCTCATTCTCCCCATAGTTCCATGTGACTCTTTTTAGGCTGATCAAGGGATACTGCGGTCTGAATGCCAACATCAGTGGTTCTGGTGCAGCCACTTTCAAAGGATTCTTTTCTCCTTTGTCCCCCTTTCCTTGAATTATCAGGGGTATGACAGTTGAGTCTTTCTCACAAGACATGACTGTAACAACTTCCTTCAGACCCCATGCTATGGGAGGAAATATTGCTTCTTCACCAAGAAAGCCATTGTTTGGACTTGCTTTTAGCAATTCGCCACCTTCAATCAGGTTTTGAATTAGGTGACGAAGTCCCCAACATTCTTCTGTATCGTGCCCAGGAGTGTTGGAATGATATTGACATATTTTGGAAGGATTGAACTTCCTTGATTAAGGGCCCACTAGGGGCAATAGCAGTGTGACTTTTTCCTCATTGTTCAACATCTGGAGAATTTCTTCTATAGGCTGATCCAAAGCCGTGAACTTTCTCTTGAAAGCAAACTCTCTATGAGCTCAGACTCTTTCTTCCCTAGCAACTTTATCTGCCCAGGTTTCGTGTTCATAGAAGAACCGATAGTGATCCTTCCTTGTAATTAGAAGAATTTTGGGCGTGGGAGGATTTGTTCTCCTTTGGTTGACTAAAGTTATCAACTATCGCGTCACTTGGTGCTGGGATACCATCAGTTCTGCCAGTTGACCAATCTGTTCCTTGATAGACTTCATTTCTTATTCTAACATAAACCAACATTCTGAATATTCCTATTTGTCAGAGCTATCCTTGCATATTTGGGGAGGATCCCTTACGTATTTAAGGTACTTGGAACCTTCTCCACTCCCTATATTGATCATATTGACTCCCTCCTCATTATGTTAAGGCAAAGGGTTATCTTGAATATGTGGCTACTCTGGTTTTATTACCACAACCTCATCACTGTCTATCAGGTCTTGAATCTTGTGTTTTAGGGACCATCATTCTTGGGTATCATGGCCTGGAGCCCCATAATGGTAAGTACATTTCTTGCTTGGGTCAAAATTCTTCCCACTTGGATTGGCTGGTGGAAGGAGCTGAGTAATTTTCTTCTGTGCTGTTAGAAGCTTGAGTATATTCTCAAGTGAGTCCCCTAAGGGTGTAAATGTCCTTCGACGTTTAGCCTCTCCAGTTATTTGGAACGTAAAATTTGAAGGTTGTATAGATGTTTGGAAAGGGGAATAATTTTTACTTTAAATAAGTAGGTTTTGGTTGCCTTTTTAAATTTAACCTTATAGTACCAAGGATACATCCTCTTCTTTCTTCTAATACACTCTTCAAGGATTATTCCTATAATTTCCCCCTAAATGTGCTCAACCACGACTTCTTAAGCAATAAGATCTTTAATCTTTCCAGACTTCAGCACCATCTCAGCCATTTCTCCATGTTTAATCATCTCTGAGAATGGTTTTCCTATGGCTGGTAGGACCCTTTCATAGAATGAAGGTTCTTATATGTCGATGAATGTTATTACCATCTCAATTTCTGTCATTGATGGAATGACTTGAGCAGCCAAACGTCTCCATCTTTGGGCATATTCTCTGAATGACTCACTGTTCTGCTTTTTAACCTTGGTAATCTGATATCTGTTTGGAGCCATTTGTGATTGGAAGCTGTATTGATTTAGGAAGGCATGGGCTAGCTCTTCCCAGTTATGAATTTTGGAATTGTCCATTCAAGCATACCAGGCTCTTACCTCTGAGGTCAGGCTTTTTTGAAACAACTGCATTCTCAGCTTCTCGTCCTCTGCATAGGATCCGAGTTCTCCAATGAATACTTTCAAATGGGTGTAAAGATCTCCCAATCTGTTATATTTTTCAAAATCTGGGATCTGAAATTTATCTGGATACCGGGCCCCGGGAAAGATGCAGAGGTCTGAGTAGTTGACACTTCCGTAGGCTCCAGTCCCTTTTATTGACCGGATAGTTTCTTCCATTTGCTGAACTTTCTTCCGGGATATCCCCAGTTTCTCGATCTTATTTGAGATTGATGATTTCAGGGGTTTTGTTGGTTTTTTCATTGTTTCAAGGTTCAGGTATCTGAGCTTCCTTTTTCTTGTCAGTACCCTTACCACCACCTTATTTGGAGGACTTTGTTTGGGTGGGTATCTATTGACCCTGAGTACTTTTGCTCTGTTCTTTCAAGAAAATAGCTAATTCTGCTATCTGATTTTTGATTCCCTCAAATTCTTCTCGAGACAAGAAGCGTATCCCCTGTTGGGTACTTTCTTCCATGTTAGTGGTAGGCTTTTTGCCTTCTTAGATTTGGATCTGGTAGTAGGACCAATCTTGCCTACAATAAAAGTAGGTAGTTTAGTCTTAATAGACACAAACAATATGCATACTATGCAATGTGTCATGTTTAAAGGCTTTTTTAATATTCTCCTACAAAATAGAGGTCAGTTGTTTTGATGACAGGATATTATGACAGGATTATTAGATAATAGATGTGAAAGATTATTATTCACAACATTTAATATTTGATAGGGAATTTAATATTTACAACATTTAGTATTTGACATGGAATTGAAAGGGAAAGGTATGAAGAGCCTTCCCTTCGCATTTGGTTTATAAGAGGTTGACCTATCTTAGGTTTACTCTCACGGGCTTTTCAGCATGGAGGTTCCCAGATCATCGCAATTTACTAAATGGGAAGCTAATATGATCTTTCAATTGGAACGGATCTGAGTGGTACCTTTCCTGAGCCTCACTTGGATTTAATCCCATTGGAGTCTAGTATTCAGTGACCGACGGGTTCGCCTCTGGTGGAGGAATCACACATTATACATTCATCACGTCTCACCGCATGCAAAATGATGACAATTGTGCGAAGCACTATTATAAAGAGTGGTAAAGAGACATTCACACCCATTCAATGTAAACACGTTATTTCACACACAAGCACAAAGAATGGAATTGAAAAGTTTAAAATGTGTCTTAAGCCCTCTACTGTCCCCAGCAGAGTCGCCATCTGTCGACGTCGGGAGAAATTTATCCCTCTTCCTAGGTGTTTCTTACCCTTTATGTGGGTTATCTTGCTTTAAGGGTGAGATTTTAGAAAGAGTCCAACATAAAATGTCGACGATTTGAAAAGATTGATTTTATTGGTCCGAATTAGACAGAGCCACCAGTTGGTATGAGTTAAAATGGTTGTACCAACTCAACCGAGTTTTGAAAGATTTTGCAATATGGCCTAATATTGGACTCCATTTAATTGGTATTGGAAACCGAGATTCATAGAGTTCGGGGGCTTGCTTAAGTGGGGGAAGGTGTTGCACCCCCCGACTTCCTGTGAAACATGGTTACCACGTCTTTTCATTCCCTAATTATTGTGTATGTGTGTGTATTGCAGTTAATTGGGCCTAAGTGCTTTATTTGAAAGTAGTGTTGTGCTTCGTTGGACCAATATACGAAGGGTTTGTTTATTAAAAAGTCCATTTTAAATAAGAATATGAAAATGATGTTTTGAAAAGTGGTTTTCAAACCCTTTCGCTCGTATAGGAACCGAAGCCCTTTGATACTTCCATTTTATTCCATATTCAGCTCATTTTGATTTTATTCTCAAGATACGAAGCATCTTCGACAAAATAATATATATATATATATATATATATAAGTGTCGAGCTCCTTATGGGCATGAAAGCCATCCCGAGCACCACACATAGATGATTTTCATTATTTCGGTACCTTAAATTCGGATAACCGTTTTAAGGTCCTATATTTACAAGTACAAAATTTGCAAACTGGCTGTATAACTCAACCAGGTCCATCATGGGAACCGGATCTAGATCCATTGGTTGAATCGTAGATCTTGTAGCTCCTAGGCTCACAGAGAATCAAATAAACAGCCTGCATAATAAATATACAATAATAAAACATAAAACTATACAAGACATCACTAAATAAAAGATTCATCAGTCAAATCTCCATATGCGAGTAGCTCGTAGCTTCCAATTTCCTCTAGATACAGATCTACAGTCACATGGTTGCTAAATACTTACAAAAACTAGAAAAAAAAACTAGATCTGTACATATCTTAGCCATTCTAGCTTCCAGGTTCAAGTTTTACAACTTTTGAACCGGTTAAAAGCTAGATCTGGCTAGATCTAGTAAAGATCTAGTCAATACAGCTCAAATACTGACTATTTACATGAAATGAATTGTTAAAATTTTAGATCTGGCTAATATAAGCTACTAAATATATGTATATAGCACTTATATACGTATTAGAGTAAGCGAAGAAGACAGATCTGGCGAAATCTTATAGTATTTCACGAGAATAGCTCTCGAACAACTTTTGGCGCTTCCATACTCATTTCCAACCGGTTAAAATTTGATATGTTCTAGTATATATGTATATTAACATTTACAAAGAAGTTTTACAAGAATCGGAGTACGTTAGAGGCTCCGTTTGGCTATCTTAGCATATATTTCACTCGTCGCGACCCTTTCTTTCTCTCTCTCTTCTTCTATAAGCTAAGGGGGGAGGTCATATATATAGACCCGATCAGGTGTGGGTCTACCTATAGCTGGGCCTGGTGGGCCATGCTGTCTCAAAGTACGTGCACTCCAACAAACGCGATGTTCTCTTGAACCTTCATAACTTGCAATTCAAGAATCCGATGGAGGCGTGCTATACCTTTTTGGAAAGCCCTTTTTAAGAGCTACGCAATGACATGGGGTTTGACCTTTTTTGATTCTGGGAAGATGGGTCCATGACTAAATCTTCAAGTCTTCACAGTCAGTTCGTTGAGCTGTCTGGCGTAGTTTTTACTCAGGATTCCTGTGATGGTTCTGTGTGACCTTCTTCACAGTAATATGATCTGATTTGATGTTGAGTTGGAAAAATTACTCTTTTGCCCTTCTGGGTTGGTTTCGGGATTGATGTGGCTGCAACTGTCTTCCCTCATGGTTATCTCTAGGGTTTGACTGTTGTTGACTTTCGTCTATCTTCAGGGCTGTCTCTGAAGTTGATTTGATGATTCCCGGAGCTGTCTCTGGGGAGATTGATTTGATGATTTCCCGGGGCTGTCTCCGGGGTTATGGTTTGATGATTTCTCAGGGCTGCCTCCGGGGGTCTTGTTTTATAATTTCCTGGGGCTGTATCCGGGGGTCTAGTTTGATGATTTTTCGGTGTTGTCTCCTGGGAGTTTAGTTTGATGATTTTCCAGGGCTGTCTCCGGGGGTCTGGTTTGATGATTTCCAGGGGCTGTCTCTGGGGGTCTGATTTGATGATTTCCTGGGGCTGTTTCCAGGGGTCTAGTTTGATGATTTCCTAGGGCTATCTCCGAGGGTCTGTTTTGATGATTTAGACTTCCAGGGTTGTCTCTGGAAGGAAAAAGATGATTCTGCCCTCGTGCATGGTTAGTAACATGAATGCAAAAATTTTAGTGTCTATAATAATGATTAACTAATAGTCTATCATTTTATCATGCTAGAAGGCGACGTTCAATATTCCAAATATCTTTGAACGCTTATGACTTAATATAAATACTTTGAGGGGTTTGTTATTATTTGTCTCATCTTATTTAGCATGCATGCACACACACATGCATATCTATATATATATATATATATATATATATAATACGCGTCATATTATTTGACATGCGACCCGGACTATTACAAACGGATCTTCATTCGCTCCTTACTTCTTGGTCTCCAATTCTTCAAGATAATTCTAACTAATCTTATTACATAAACTATTTAATTAAATAGAAACCTTGATCTACAGTCAAGGGGAAGTACATAGGAGGGAGATAAAATTTACATCAAGAAAAATTAGAGAAAACGAGGTAGGCAAACCCTATTTAATAAAACACAATCATTCATGCATCCAACTAAAATAAAATTCAATTACATTGGTCAATAGTCTATAATCAATCTCATTTATTATCATATATATCAATAAATAATATTCATCTCATGAATAATAAATTCATTCCATATATGCATCGATATCATTTAATGGGCAAAAGTTTTGCTAATATTTAGTTTTGAAACAAAATAATCTTCTTTTATTTTAATCAAAAACCAAATCCAAATTAAACTCCTTTAATTTTTAGTAATCTGAAATCATATTTCAGATAAAATAAACTCTTTTATTTTAAACTTTTATTAATTAAATAAACCATTTATTTCAATTGAATAAAATAAAAGTTTTTTAGATTTTATCCGATGGCGCAGCTGCGCCCAAAATGATCTAGGATGCGGCGCAGCTGCAATGAAAAAGAGAGAACTGATTTCATGTGAACAGGCGTAACTGCGCCCAGAAAGAACTGGGACGCGGCGCAATTGCGTTGCTCTTCCAAGAAAACTTAATCTGGGTTATGGCGCAGTTGCGCTCCAGAACAAACTGGAGGCGGCGCAGCTGTGCCACGCCGTAGAAACAGAAAACGTTTTTGTTGCCCAGAAAATCCTATCCAATTTCATATAATACATACATATAATCATAAAAATCGATAATAAGCATAAAGGTAGGATCTGATACCACTGTTAGGTTTGTATATAGCGCGGATACATAATCAAATTATATAAAAATAGCAGAAGCGCGATAAAAGGGAGTTTCTAAATTTTATACAAACCCTCACCATGATTATACTTTATGCTTAAATATCAATTTATACATGAAATAGAAGAAGATGAGATTCATACCCTTGTAGATCTAGCTTCCTTATGTACGAGTTCAACTCCAAATCCTTTTCACGTTCAACTTGAAACCACCGGGTTAGGTTCCTTCCTTTGATCAACGTCAGCCACCCAAGTATTAACCTCTAGAGGTGATCCACCATGGAAGAACATATATTCAAGAAGGAATGGCTAAACCCTAGTTTCTTTTTCTCTAGAAAAAGTGTGCTCTCCCAACAATTAGAAATTGCATTAACCCCAAATCAAAATAAGACTCCTCTTATTTATAAATGTAAGCAACCCTCCTAAATATTTTAGGATTAGGGTTTCATTTTAATTAATTAAACTTTTTTAATTAATTTACCTACTAATCTTATTAGGAATGTGAGAGAGTACTATTATTAATTAATTCACAAACTCCTTTAGGAATTAAACTAATAATAATAATAGTAATAGTAATAGTAATAATAATAATAATAATAATAATAATAAGACTCCACTTATTAATTTATATTTAATATTTCTAAAATATTAAATAATAAGTATTAAGCTATTTAATTTATTCTATCACCATAGATTAAATTAAATACACTTAACTCATTATAACGATTATGTCATTTGCTTCTTAAATAAATATTCTTCTTTTTATGGTGTGACCCTTTAGGTTCTCCATATTAATTCGTTTGTGAATAAATTAATTAGAACAATTCTAATCTTATTTAAATAAATAAATTAACTATTAATTCATTTAAATAAATAATATTTATTCTACAATAAGGGCAAGTCCCCTTAGCGCTCAACGACTTTCTAGATATTATAGATTTCAACATTAATCATAAAAAAACTTTGAGTAAATAATTACCGTACACTTCATTCCTTCCACCATACAATGTCCCAATTAAATATAAGACAAGTAATTACTATCAGGTCTAATTTTATTTAATTATATTATTTCGATCCTAAAATGCACAACTCCAAATAATGCAAATTAGAAATCTTTTTCTAATTGTTAGGTTTGTAATAATCAAAGTAGTTGAAGCATGGTAAAAACGAATTTTAAAATTTTTATAAATCATATACCCGGATCATCCTCTATGCACAGTTATTAACTAAAATAAAATAGATGGAGATTAGATTCATACCCTTGTAGAACTAAGCTTCCACAGGTACGAGTTCAACTCCAAATCCTTCGCGCTTTCCTTGAGTTCTCCGGGTTTGATTTCTTCCTTTGATCAACGTTAGTCACCCAAGTGTTTGACCTCTAGAGGCAATCCACCAAGGAAAAAGAGTTATTCAAGAAGGTGGGTATTTGGCTAAACCCTAGTTTCTATCTCTATAAAAATTGTATACTCTCCCAACTCTTGGAATGTAGTGTGTAGCCTTATTCCATAATAAGACTTTTCTTATTTATAAATGTAGACAACCCTCCTAAACCATTTAGGCATAGGATTTCATATTAATTAATTAAACCTTTTAATTAATTAGGCTTCCCAATCCTATTGGGAATAACTAAACTCTTTTAATTAATTAGTCTCCTTATCTTATTAGGAAAATATGAGAAAGAGAGAGTATCTTATTAATTAATTCCCAAACTCATTTAGGATTTAAATAATAATAATAATAATAATAGTAATAATAATAATAATAATAATAATAAGACTCCTCTTATTAATTTATATTTAATATTTTTAAAATATTAAATAATAAATATTAAGATATTTAATTTATTCTATCACCATAGATTAAATTAAACATACTTAACTTATTATTACGATTATGTCATTAGCCTCTTTAATAAATATTCTACCTTTTATGGTGTGACCTTTTAGGTTCTCCATATTAAACCAGTTGTGAATAAATCAATTAGAACAATTCTAATTTTATTTAAATAAATAAATTAAACTAATAATTAATTTAAATAAATAACATTTATTCTACAAAAAGGGTAAGCCCCCTTAGTGATCAACGACTTTCCAGATAATATAGATTTCAACATTAATCATAAATAGTTACTGTAAAATTCATTCTTTCCACCATATAAGACCCAATTAAATATAAGACATGAAATTACTATCAATTCTTATTTTATTTAATTATATGTATTTCGATTCTAAAATGCACAACTCCAAATAATACAAATTAGAAACTCCTTTCTAATTTCATTCTGCCTTGGCCAAGGACTACTGGGTTGTCATTTATCGAATCACATAGAACATTCTCTTCTTTTACTAGAAGCGGTAGATTCTTTATTGATCAGTCATTATCTCCATGTGTAAATTATTATACCCAAACATACCCTTTAATAGACCCTTAGGGTCTTAAGGGACATGTCAAAGTATAACTCATCATACACAAGAGACTATGATGATCTCAAGTCTAAGGATTATTTGTACTACTATCACTTAAGGAATTTCTAATGATAGGCAAGTAAAACTCCATTAGGTATTCCTTAGCGAGTCACGTTCAGTGTACTTATTCTTCAATAATCACCTACATACTTACTTTAGTGTCTCCACACAAATGATTATGAGATCGGTCATCTTCATCCAATGAGCAAGCAACGTATGTACCAATCTATCCGGATTCACTAATCCCCTTTTTAGTAATCCAACGATTGAGAACTATTTTAGTTTGAAGCTATCTAAGAATTTAGATCTCACTAGCATAATCAGCATCATGATTCTAAAAGCATTGCTTAAAACTATGGGTTTATCACATATTATAAAACAGCACCATGTAGATAAATAAGTACCTTTAATTAAATAACACTTTTATTAATAAATAAATAAGATTGTTACAAAGTATATGCTTTATCATCTTACATGACTGGCTTGTGTGCATACTACTTTCACTAATTTCATTATGCCTTGGCCAAGGACTACTGGGTTGTCATTTATCTAATCACATAGGATATTCTCTTCTTTTACTAGAAGCGGTAGGTTCTTTATTGATCATTCATTATCTCCATATATAAATTATTATACCCAAGCATACCTTTGATATACCCTTAGGGTCTTAAGGGACATGTCAAAGTATAACTCATCATACACAAGATACTATGATGATCTCAAGTCTAAGGATTATTTGTATTACTATCTCTAAAGAAATTCCTATTGATAGGCAAGTAAAACTCCATTAGGAATTCCTTAGCGAGCCACTTTCAGTGTACTTATTCTCCAATAAGCACCTATATACTTGTTTTAGTGTCTCCACACAAATGATCATAAGATCAATCATCCTCATCTAATGAGCAAGCAACTGTTATGTTTGTATATAGCGCGATTACATAATCAAATCACATATAAGGTGCGGAAAAGCGATAAAACAAAATTTAAAATTTTTCATACAAACCATCACAAAGATCATACTTTGTTCTTAATTATCAATAAATAGAAAAGAGATGGAGATCAGATTCATCCCCCTGTAGAAACTAACTTCCTCATGTACGAGTTCATCTCCAATTCCTTTTCACGTTTAACTTGAATCCACTAGATTTGGTTCCTTCCTTTGATCAACGTTAGCCACCCAAGTGTTTGGCCTCTAGAGGTGATCCACCAAGAAAGAACAAATATTCAAGAAAATGGGTGTTCGGCTAAACCCTAATTTCTATCTCTATAGAAAAGGGGTACTCTCCCAACTCTTTGAATGAAGTGTGTAACATTGTTCTTGAATAAGACTTTCTTATTTATATATGTAGGCAACCCTCCTAAACTATTTAGAATTAAGATTTCATATTAATTAATTAAACCCTTTTAATTAATTAGGCTTCCCAATCCTATTGGGAATAATTAAACTCTTTTAATTAATTAGTCTCATAATCTTATTAGAAATATATATATCAGAGAGTATCGTATTAATTAATTCTTTTAGGAATTAAATAATAATAATAATAATAATAATAAGTCTCCTCTTATTAATTTACATTTAATATTTCTAAAATATTAAGCTATTTAATTTATTCTATTACTATATATTAAATTAAATATACTTAACTTATTATTACGATTATGTCATTAGCTTCTTTAATAAATATTCTTCCTTTTATGGTGTGACCCTTTAGGTTCTCCATATTAAACTGGTTGTGAATAAATTAATTAGAACAATTCTAATCTTATTTAAATAAATAAATTATACTAATAATCCATTTAAATAAATAACATTTATTCTATAATAAGGGTAAGCCCCATTAGCGATCAACGACTTTCTAGATAATATAGATTTCAACATTAATCATAAAAGAATCTTTGAGTAAATAGTTATCGTACAATTCAATCCCTCTACCATACAATGTCCCAATTAAATATAAGACATGAAATTATTGTCAAGTCTTATTTTATTTAATTATATGTATTTCGATTCCAAAAATGCACAACTCCAAATAATGCAAATTAGAAACTCCTTTCTAATTTCATTCCACCTTAGCCAAGGATTCTTAGGTTGTCATTTATCAAATCACATAGGACATATCTCTTCTTTTACTAGAAGTGGTAGATTCTTTATTGATCATTCATTATCTCAATATATAACTTATTACACTCAAACATACCATTTGATATCCTAAGGGTCTTAAGGGACATGTCAAAGTATAAATCATCATACACAAGATACTATGATGATCTCAAGTCTAAGGATCACTTGTACAACTATCACTACAAGAATTTCTATTAACAGATAAGTAAAACTCCATTAGGTATTCCTTAGCAAGCCATTTTCAGTGAACTTATTCTCCAATAAGCACCTACGTACTTGCTTTAGTGTCTCCAAATAAATGATCATGAGATCAATCATCCTCATCCAATGAGCAAGCAACATATGTACCAATCTATCCGAATTCACTAATTCCCGTTTTAGTAATCCAACGATTGGGAACAATTTTAGTTTTTAACCTATATAAGAATTTAGATCTCATTAGCATGATTATCATCATGATTCTAAAAGCATTGCTTAAAACTATGGGTTTGTCAAATATTATAATAATAGCATCATGTAGATAAATAAATGCCTTTAAATAAATAATTCTTTTATTAATAAATGAATAAGATTGTTACAAAGTATATGCTTTATCATCAAACATGATTATCTTGTGTGCATACTACTTTCAATCTCCCACTTGTACTAAAGCCAATCATCATGGTATCTAATACCCTTCTTCTGTAAATGAGGAATATCCTACTGTTAGATAAGTTTTAGTAAATGGATATGTAATGTTGTTCTTGAGAGTTCACTATCTCTATAGTGACTTCTTCTTTTTCAATGATTCCTTTAATCAAATGAAAGTGTCGCAACACATTTTTGGATCCATGATGAGACTTAGGAACTATTCTTAGTTCTGTAATGAAATTTTCATCCAAAACACCAACTTGCAACTTTATTTACAGCTATATACTTTGTCTTTATCACTAAACTAGCAACTCTTTACTGTTTGGATCCTTTCCAATTCACTGCACCACCTTTCAAGGTAACGACGTACCCTAAAGTGAATTTGCGTCTTGGTCAATCTGAAAAAACTCGAGTCTGTTTAGTCCTCTAGTTTTAATTCAGACCCATCATGAATCATGATTACATCTTTAGTGTCGGTTAAGTACTTTAAAATATTTTTCACTGTCTTACAGTGATCTTCTCCAGAATATGACTGATCAACATCAAGTCTCGTATATTTCATTGCATACATGATATTGAATTATGCGATCTCTCTTTTATTGAGGACAATTTAGAGAGATACACTATATGGCTCATCATCATGAGACCTTTCTTAGAGTTTGCCATGCTAAATGCTTTTAGCATCGAATGAATATACGTCTTTTAGGTCAAATCGAGCATCCTTTTAAATCTATCAATATATATCTTTATTCCCAAAATATAGGATGTTCTACCCAAATCATTCATGGAGGAATGTTTAGACAACTTTATCTTTACTGATTATAGCATTGGTATGTCATTCTTTATTAGTAGTATATCATCATATAATACCAGGAATGTCACAGCGCTCCCACTGACCCTTTTGTACACACTAGGTTCATTCTTGTATTTTTTTTGATAAAATCAAACTCCTTTGATTTTCTCATCAAAACGAATGTTCCAATTTTGAGAAGCTTAATTAGTTCAATTCATAAATGGATTATTGCAGCTTATATACATGATTTGCTTCAACCACTGAAAAAAATTCATCTAGCTGTATTATACATATATTTTCCTCTAATAATTTATATTTGAGAAAGGGTGTCTCCACGTCTATTTGCTAGATTTAGTAATAATAAGCTGCAATCTCAAGTAAAACTCAAATGGACTTGAGCATTACTACTGATAATAAGGTTTTATCACAGTCAACTCCTTGACTATATTTGAAAACCTTTTCCAACCAGACTGGCCTTATAGGTCTCCACCTTGCCATTTGCTCCAAAGATCCATTTTGGATTTCATGGTCATCTACCATTTCTCTGAGTATCTACAACTCTTACCTTATCGTATATAACTGGATCATCATCCTCTATGATTCATACCTCATCATCATCATCTATGATGAATCCATACCTCCCAGGTATCTATGGTACTATTCCAAATTTATGATTCGGTTGTGATACAAAAGGTCTATCTACATGTTTCTCCTTTTGACTAATAGTGTTCTGTTGTTCTTGAACTCCTTCAAGATTTATTATCCTCCCACTAGCCCTTTAATGATAAACACCTTTATCTTAGAAGGCAGCATGTTTCGCAACAAACACCTTTTGCTAAGTAGGATTATGGAACATATACCCTAAACTTACTTTAGGATGTCCCACAATTTTGTACTTGTCAAATCTTGTTCCAAACTTATCCTTTTGAAACCTTTTCACATAGCTGGACAACCCTTTATCTTAACATACTTAAGATTAGGAATCCTCGCTGTCCATAACTCTTATGAAGTCTTGGAGACGGATTTTGAGGTTACCTTATTTTGTAGATATGCAGCCGTTTCCAGGGCCCCAGAAGGATACTGGAATGTCGGTAAAATTATTATGGACCGCCCCATGTCCAACAAGGTACGATTTTTCCTTTTAGATACACAAATTAATTATTGTGTATTGGAAGCGTCCATTGTGAGAAAACCATTTAAGATGATCTTAAAACTTATTGCACAAGTATTTATTCCTCGATCCAATCGAAGAATCATAATACCTTGCCAATTAGTTTTACTTCTGAATTCTTTGAACCTTTCAAGTGATTCAGACTTGTATTTCATCAAATACAAATATTAAACTCTTTGAATGATCATCTCCTTTTCTTTTACTAGTTTGTTCAATTTAAAATTAGTTTCATGTAAGTCAAGTATGTAAAGTCCATTTAGTAAGTTGTTAATTATTTAAACTAATGGACTTGCTGAAAGTAGTATGCATAAAAGCCAATCATGTATGATGATAAAACATATATTTTGGAAATGATCTTATTTATTTATTAATAAAAATATTCATTTATTAAAGGCATTTAATTATCTACATGATGCTATTTTTTATAATATGTAAATAACCCATAGTTTTAAGCAATGCTTTTAGAATCATGATGTTGATCATGCTAATGAGATCTAAATTCTTAGATAGCTTAAAACTAAAATAGTTCCCAATCGATGGATTACTAAAAAGGGTATTAGTAAATTCGGATAGATTGGTACATATGTTTCTTACTCATTGGATGATGATGATTGATCTCATGATCATTTGTGTGGAGACACTAAAGCAAGTATGTAGGTGCTTATTGGAGAATAAGTACACTGAATGTGACTCGCTAAGGAATACCTAATGGAGTTTTACTCGCCTGTCAATATGAATTCCTAATGTGATAGAAGTATAAGTGATCCTCAAACTTGAGATCATCATAATATCTTGTGTATAATGAATTATACTTTGACTTATTTCTTAAGACCCTTAGGGTATATCAAAGGGTATGCTTGAGTGTTGTAAGTTATATATGGAGATAATGAATGATCAATAAAGAATCTACCGCTTCTAGTAAAAGAAGTGTTATGTCCTATGTGATTCAATAAATGACAACCCAGGAATCTTTGGCCAAGATGGAATGAAATTAGAAAGGAGTTTCTAATTTGCATTATTTAGAGTTGTGCATTTTCTGATCGAGATACATATAATTAAATAAAATAAGACTTGACAGTAATTCCATGTCTTATATTTAATTGGGACTATTGTAAGGTGGAAAGATTGAATTGTACGGTAACTATTAACTCAAGGGTTCTTTTATGATTAATGTTAAAATCTATATTATTTGTAAAGTCGTTGATCACTAGAGATGATAGTAGTGTGCATACAAGCCAATCATGTATGATGATAAAGTACGTACTTTGTAAACAATCTTATTTATTTATTAATGAAATATTCATTTATTACAGGCATTTAATTATCTACATGTTGCTGTTTTTATAATATGTAAATAACTCATAGTTTTAAGCAATGCTTTTAGAATCATGATGATGATCATGCTAATGAGATCTAAATTCTTAGAAAGTTTTAAAACTTAAATAGTTCCCAATCGTGGGATTACTAAAAAGGGGATTAGTAAATCCGGATAGATTGGTACATATGTTGCTTGCTCATTGGATGAGGATGATTGATCTCATGATCATTTGTGTGGAGACACTAAAGCAAGTATGTAGGTGCTTATTGAAGAATAAGTTCACTGAACGTGATTCGCTATGGAATACCTAATGGAGTTTTACTCGCATGTCAATAGGAATTCCTAATGTGATAGTAGTACAAGTGATCCTTGGACTTGAGATCATCATAGTATCTTGTATGTAACAAATTATACTTTGACTTATTCCTTAAGACCTTTTAAGGCATATATAGGGTATGCTTGGGTATAATGAGTTACATATGGAGATAATGAATGATCAATAAAGAATCTACCACCTCTAGTAAAAGAGGAGATATGTCCCATGTGATTCGTTAAATGACAACCCAGGAATCCTTGGCCAAGGTGAATGAAATTAGAAAGGAGTTTTTAATTTGCATTATTTGGAGTTGTGCATTTTCTAATCGAAATACATATAATTAAATAAAATAAGACTTGACAGTAAATCCATGTCTTATATTTAATTGGGACATTGTATGATGGAAGGATTGAATTGTATGGTAACTATTAACTCACAGGTTCTTTTATGATTAATGTTGAAATCTATATTATCTGGAAAGTCGTTGATCGCTAGGGAGGCTTATCCCTATTGTAGAATAAATATTATTTATTTAAATAAATTATTAGTTTAATTTATTTATTTAAATAAGATTAAAATTATTTTAATTGATTTATTCACAACCGGTTTAATATGGAGAACCTAAAGGGTCACACCATAAAAGGAAGAATAATTATTTAAGAAGGTAATGGCATAAACGTAATAATGCATTAAGTATAATTAATTTAATCTATAGTGATAGAATAAATTAAATAGCTTAATATTTATTATTTAATATTTTGGAAATATTAAATATAAATTAATAAGAGGAGTCTTATTAATATTATTACAATTATTATTATTTTAATTTCTAAAGGAGTTTAGTAATTAATTTAATATTTAGTACTCTCATTTATTCCTAATAAGATTAGGAGACAAATTAATTAAATGAATTTAATTAATTATTCCCATGTGGTGGGAAGCCTAAATTAATTAAAGGAGTTTAATTAATTAAAAGAAATCCCATGTCTAATAGGATTAGAAGGGTTGACCAATGTCTATATAAGAGAAGTCTTATAATAGATATTAGATTGATGCAATTCCAATTGTTGGAGAGTACTCCTTTTCTATAGAGGATAGAAAACTAAGGTTAAGCCAAACACCCTCCTTCTTGATAATTCATCTTCCTTGGTGGATCACCTCTAGAGGCCAAACACTTGGGTGGCTAACGTTGATCAAAGGAAGGAATCTAACCCGGAAATTCAAGGAGATCACGAAGAACAAGGAGTTGAACTAGTACCTGTGGAAGCTTCGTTCTACAAGGGTATGATTCCATAACTTCTTATTTATCGTTTTAAATTAATAATTTGCATAAAGGATGATCCGGGTAATGGTTTTGTAGAAATTTTTTAAACTCTGATATACCATGTTTCCGCTAATTTTTGCAATTTGATTGCGTCACGATTTCGTACAAACCCAACAGTGGCATCAGAGCCAAATCTTTATGCAATTATTAATTTATTTTTGATTTCATATACATATGGGTATGTATTTAAAATAATTTATTGGGCATAATTTTATTGTATAAAATTATATTTTTTAAGAAAAAAAAAAGACTTTTTTTGGGACGAATCACAATTTTTTTTTTTGTGCTAATCTTGAATTGTGCAAAGAAAAGGTGTTGTCTCTTTCTTACTCCAAAAAGAAGGTGACCCATCAGGAAAGGACTTTTTTAATAAACCTGCAAGACTCTTTTAATAAAAGAAGGTGACTTTTTTTTAAAAAAATAAATATGATATATTTATATATTATATTCTAAATAATTTTATAATTAAAATAAAGAGTTTATTTTAATCTTGAAATTGGATTTCATGCAATTTAAAATTGCCCATTAAATAATACTCATATATATGGAATGTTTTAATTCATGAGATGAATATTTATTTATTAATATATATGGTGATATGTATGAAAATAAATGGGGATTGATTATGGACTATTTGACCAATGTGATTGAATTTTATTTTAGTTGAATGCTTGAATGAATGGGTTTTATTAAATGGGGTCTGCGTACCTCGTCTTCTCTAATTTTTTTTTTTCTTGATGTAAAATTCTATCTCCCTCCTATGTACTTCCCCTTGACTGTTGATCAAGGTTTCTATTTAAATTAAATAGTTTAATGTAATAGAAATAGTTAGAATTATCTTTAAAAATTAGAGACCAAGGAGCAAGGAGCGCGTGAAGACCCGTTTGTATGGAGCCCGGGTTTAAATGTAATAGTTACGTTTAAATTTAAATTCTTGCACCCCTAGGTTTGACCTTTTGGTTCACTTGGTGGCTCTAGTGAACCAAACTAGAATAAAAGTCCATAATCAATCCGGGTAGAATATAGTATTCTATATTGCATGCTAAATATTATATATATTATATTTTATGCAAACATGCTTCGCATGTTTAATAAAATGACGCGTATTTTATATATATATGTGCATGCGCGCTAAACAAAGATGAGACTAATAATAACAAATCCCTCAAAGAAATAATATTAAGTCCGAAGTGTTCAAATGATATTTGGAATATCGAACGTCGCCTTCTAGCATGATAAATTAATAGAGTATTAGATATTTAATATGAGCTTGTTGTGCTATCCACAAGGCGAGTATTGCGTATTTAAGATGTTAATTAATCACATTTGATGCTTATCAAGAAAATTGAACGATCTAGTCTTGTTGTGCTATCCACAAGGACGAACATTTTTCTTTTTTGAATTTATGAAAGTGCTAGGCTGGACTTAACTTAAATTATTTTAGTTCGGATGTGCACACACTTGACCATTATGATTTAAGAGGCAAAATAAAAGGAATTACATGGTGATGTAATTGACAAGAGTTGTCTACCTATTTATTTGTATATCGCTTGTTGTGCTATCCACAAGGTTATATACATTTGAAATGGGATCCTTATTCTCACTAGCAAATTTTTAATTAGATGTTGCCGAACTATATAAGTGAGGGTAATATAGTTTGATAAAAATAGTGGGAGATACCAATTTAAAATAAAGACCTAAATTTATTTTGGTATGCAAAATTAATAAAATGAATGTTTGCTAAAATGTTGTTTTTCACATGCAAAATTTTAAAAATGCCAAAATCACTAATTTCACTGCGAAGCATACTTGATGCTAATAAGCTTACCGGGCCGAATTATACGGACTGGCTAAGAAATCTGAGAATAGTTCTCACTGCTGAAAAGATTTCTTATGTCCTAAACTCACCTGTCCCTGGAACTGTTCCAGAAACAGCCTCTGAGGAAGAGATTGCCACCATTGTAAAGTGGCAAGATGATGCATCTGTGGCTCAATGCATTATGCTCGCATCCATGAATAACGAGCTTCAGCGTCAGCACGAAAACATGGATGCTCCTACTATGTTGATTCACCTCAAGGAGTTGTATGGTGAACAAAGTAGGACTGCTAGATATGAGATATCTAAGGAGCTCTTCCGATCTCGGATGACCAAGGGCAAAGTGAACATAAAGGAACAAAAGAAATCTGATCCAGCTAGCAAAGGAATGTGCTTCCATTGCAACGAGCCGGGTCATTGGAAGAGGAACTGCAAGAAGTTTCTGGAAAAGAAGAAGCTTGGAGAAGCTTCGACTTCCAATCAAGGTTTGTTCATGATTGAAATTAATTTTTCAGAAAGTCAAAATTCTACTTGGGTATTGGATACCGGCTGTGGTTCTCACATATGTAATAATGTGAAGGGACTGGTCAGAAGTAGAAAGCTGAACAATGATGAGGTGATCCTACGAGTAGGGAATGGAGCAAAGGTTGCTGCATTAGCTGTAGGAACTTATTATTTAGCAATGCCTTTGGGCAAGTCCATTTATCTTAATAATTGTTATTATGTTCCGAATATTATTAAAAACATTATTTCAATTTCTGTATTGGATATGGAAGGATTTAACGTTGTTATAAAGAACAATAGTTGTTCTATTTATAAAGACGATGTTTTATATGGTATTGGAAATTTGCGAAATGGACTTTATACACTTGACTTACAAGAAAATATATTTCAAATTGAACAAACTAAGAAAAGGAAAAGAGATGATATTAATTATACCTACATGTGGCACTGTAGACTCGGTCATATCAATGAAACAAGATTATCCAAGTTGCATAAAGATGGGCTCCTCGAGCTATCCGATTATGAATCATATCCAACTTGTGAATCTTGTCTCATGGGTAAAATGACTAAATCTCCTTTTAGTGGAAGAGGAGAAAGAGTTACAGAGTTGTTGACATTGATTCACACAGACGTTTGTGGGCCTATGACAACAAGTGCACGGGGTGGGTATTCTTATTTTATTACTTTCACTGATGATCACTCAAGATTTGGATATGTGTATTTAATGAAATACAAGTTAGAATCATTTGAAAAGTTCAAAGAGTTCAGAAGTGAAGTAGAGAAACAAACGGGCAAGAGTATAAAGATACTTCGATCAGATCGAGGCGGAGAATACTTAAGCGGTGAGTTTCTCAATTGTCTCAAAGAAAATGGTATAATCTCACAATGGACTCCTCTAGGTACACCACAGTTAAATGGAGTATCTGAAAGGAGAAATCGAACACTGTTAGACATGGTTCGATCCATGATGAGTTTTACCGACCTTCCAATTTCCTTCTGGGGATATGCCCTAGAAACGGCTGCATACCTACTTAACAAGGTACCTACCAAATCCGCCCCAAAGACTCCATATGAGATGTGGAAGGGAAGGAAACCAAATCTTAAGCATGTTAAGACTTGGGGTTGTCCAGCTTATGTCAAAAAGTTTGAACATGATAAGCTACAGACTAAATCCGAAAAGTGTAGATTTGTGGGATACCCTAAAGAAACTGTAGGGTATTATTTCTATCATCCAACTGATCAAAAGGTGTTTGTTGCGAAACATGCTGCCTTCTTGGAAAAGGAGTTTATCCATGAAGGGGTCAGTGGGAGTAAGATATATCTTGAAGAAGCTCAAGAACCACAAATTACCACGGATCAAAGTCAGGTACCTGACCAAGTAGAAGAACCTACTATACCACACCCTGTTCGTAAATCTGGAAGAGTACCGAAGATACCTGAGAGGTATGGATTCGTTGTAGAGGATGACGATGAGGTACGCATCATGAATGATGATGATCCATTGAATTACGAACAGGCCATGAGTAATAAACACTCAGGGAAATGGCTTGAAGCCATGAAATCCGAAATGGACTCCATGTATGAAAACAAAGTATGGACTTTGGTTTCACCACCTGAAGGCATTAAGCCTATTGGGTGTAAATGGGTCTTTAAAAGAAAGACTGGAGCGGACGGCAAGGTGGAGACCTATAAGGCCCGACTAGTTGCAAAAGGTTTCAAACAAAGACAAGGAGTTGATTATGATGAAACCTTTTCACCAGTAGCTATGCTCAAGTCCATTCGGATTTTGCTTGCGATTGCAGCTTATAACGACTATGAGATCTGGCAGATGGACGTGAAAACGGCCTTCCTCAATGGGAAACTTGAGGAGGATGTGTATATGACACAGCCAGAGGGATTTGTTTCAAAGGTTGGAATAAATCAAGTCTGTAAGCTACAACGATCCATTTATGGATTGAATCAAGCTTCTCGTAGATGGAACATTCGTTTTGATGAGACAATCAAAGAGTTTGATTTTATCAAAAATGACGATGAACCATGTGTGTACAAGAAGGTTAGTGGGAGCGCAGTTTCATTCCTTGTATTATATGTTGATGATATATTACTGATAGGGAATGACATTCCTATGCTACAATCAATTAAAATCTGGTTATCTAAACACTTCTCCATGAAGGACTTGGGAGAAGCATCCTATATTTTGGGGATAAAGATCTATAGAGATAGATCTAAAAGGATGCTTGGTTTATCCCAAGGAACGTACATTGATGCAATGCTAAAGAGATTTAGCATGGAAGATTCCAAAAGAGGACTCATGCCGATGAGCCATGGAATACATCTCTCCAAGAAACAGGCCCCAAAGACACCTGAGGAGAGAGACCGAATGAGTAAGATCCCTTATGCTTCTGCAATAGGATCTATCATGTACGGTATGATATGTACTAGACCGGATGTTTCTCATTCACTTAGTGTAATGAGCAGATACCAGTCGAATCCAGGAGAAGAGCACTGGAAGGCAGTGAAGAATATCCTAAAATACTTGAGAAGGACTAAGGATATTTTTCTTGTCTACGGTGGGTCTGAATTAAAACTCGAGGGCTTCACAGACTCAAGTTTTCAAACGGACCAAGATGACAGTAAATCTGTTTCGGGGTATGTTTTTACCTTGAACGGAGGCGCAATGAGTTGGAAGAGTTCCAAGCAGCAAACAGTTGCTGATTCAGTGACAGAGGCAGAGTATATAGCTGCAAGTGAAGCTGCAAAGGAAGCTGTTTGGATGAAGAAGTTCATAACTGAACTTGGTGTGGTTCCTAGCATTGGAGAAGCAGTTCCCATTTACTGTGACAACACAGGAGCAGTTGCACAGGCTAAGGAACCGAGGTCTCATCAGAAATCTAAACACGTGTTGCGGCGATTTCATTTGATCAGGGAGATCATTGAAAGAGGAGACGTCACCTTGGAGCGTGTAGACTCTCAAGACAACATTGCAGATCCATTTACTAAAGCTTTAACACAACAGCAGTTTGATCGTCACTTAGAGAAGATGGGTATGAGATACCATGGCGATTGGCTTTAGTGCAAGTGGGAGATTGATAGTAGTGTGCATACAAGCCAATCATGTATGATGATAAAGCACGTACTTTGTAAACAATCTTATTTATTTATTAATGAAATATTCATTTATTACAGGCATTTAATTATCTACATGTTGCTGTTTTTATAATATGTAAATAACCCATAGTTTTAAGCAATGCTTTTAGAATCATGATGATGATCATGCTAATGAGATCTAAATTCTTAGAAAGTTTTAAAACTTAAATAGTTCCCAATCGTGGGATTACTAAAAAGGGGATTAGTAAATCCGGATAGATTGGTACATATGTTGCTTGCTCATTGGATGAGGATGATTGATCTCATGATCATTTGTGTGGAGACACTAAAGCAAGTATGTAGGTGCTTATTGAAGAATAAGTTCACTGAACGTGATTCGCTATGGAATACCTAATGGAGTTTTACTCGCATGTCAATAGGAATTCCTAATGTGATAGTAGTACAAGTGATCCTTGGACTTGAGATCATCATAGTATCTTGTATGTAACAAATTATACTTTGACTTATTCCTTAAGACCTTTTAAGGCATATATAGGGTATGCTTGGGTATAATGAGTTACATATGGAGATAATGAATGATCAATAAAGAATCTACCACCTCTAGTAAAAGAGGAGATATGTCCCATGTGATTCGTTAAATGACAACCCAGGAATCCTTGGCCAAGGTGAAATGAAATTAGAAAGGAGTTTTTAATTTGCATTATTTGGAGTTGTGCATTTTCTAATCGAAATACATATAATTAAATAAAATAAGACTTGACAGTAAATCCATGTCTTATATTTAATTGGGACATTGTATGGTGGAAGGATTGAATTGTATGGTAACTATTAACTCACAGGTTCTTTTATGATTAATGTTGAAATCTATATTATCTGGAAAGTCGTTGATCGCTAGGGAGGCTTATCCCTATTGTAGAATAAATATTATTTATTTAAATAAATTATTAGTTTAATTTATTTATTTAAATAAGATTAAAATTGTTTTAATTGATTTATTCACAACCGGTTTAATATGGAGAACCTAAAGGGTCACACCATAAAAGGAAGAATAATTATTTAAGAAGGTAATGGCATAAACGTAATAATGCATTAAGTATAATTAATTTAATCTATGGTGATAGAATAAATTAAATAGCTTAATGTTTATTATTTAATATTTTGGAAATATTAAATATAAATTAATAAGAGGAGTCTTATTAATATTATTACAATTATTATTATTTTAATTTCTAAAGGAGTTTAGTAATTAATTTAATATTTAGTACTCTCATTTATTTCTAATAAGATTAGGAGACAAATTAATTAAATGAATTTAATTAATTATTCCCATGTGGTGGGAAGCCTAAATTAATTAAAGGAGTTTAATTAATTAAAAGAAATCCCATGTCTAATAGGATTAGAAGGGTTGACCAATGTCTATATAAGAGAAGTCTTATAATAGATATTAGATTGATGCAATTCCAATTGTTGGAGAGTACTCCTTTTCTATAGAGGATAGAAAACTAAGGTTAAGCCAAACACCCTCCTTCTTGATAATTCATCTTCCTTGGTGGATCACCTCTAGAGGCCAAACACTTGGGTGGCTAACGTTGATCAAAGGAAGGAATCTAACCCGGAAATTCAAGGAGATCACGAAGAACAAGGAGTTGAACTAGTACCTGTGGAAGCTTCGTTCTACAAGGGTATGATTCCATAACTTCTTATTTATCGTTTTAAATTAATAATTTGCATAAAGGATGATCCGGGTAATGGTTTTGTAGAAATTTTTTAAACTCTGATATACCATGTTTCCGCTAATTTTTGCAATTTGATTGCGTCACGATTTCGTACAAACCCAACAAGAGAGGCTTATCCCTATTGTAGAATAAATATTATTTATTTAAATTGATTATTAGTTTAATTTACTTATTAAAATAAGACTAGAATGGTTCTAATTGATTTATTTACAACCAGTTTAATATGGAGAATCTAAATGGTCACACCATGAAAGGAAGAATAATTATTTAAGAAGGTAATGGCATAATTGTAATAATATGTTAAGTGTAATTAATTTAATCTATGGTGATAAAATAAATTAAATAGCTTAATGTTATTTATTTAATATTTTGAAAATATTAAATATAAATTAATAAGAGAAGTCGTATTAATATTATTATAATTATTATTTTAATTTCTAAAGGAGTTTAGGAATTAATTTAATATTAGTACTCTCATTTATTTCTAATAAGATTAGGAGGCAAATTAATTAAAAGAGTTTAATTAATTATTTCCACTGGGTTGGGAAGCATAATTAATTAAAGGAGTTTAATTAATTAAATGAAACGCTATTTGTAATTGGATTAGAAGGGTTGACCAGTATCTATATAAGAGGAGTCTTATGCTAGATATGAATAGAGACAATTCCAATTGTTGGAGAGTACTTCTTTTCTATAGAGAATAGAAAAATAGGGTTTAGCCGACCACCATCCTTCTTGAAAAATTTTACTTCCTTTGTGGATCACCTCTAGAGGCCAAACACTTGGGTGGCTAACGTTGATCAAAGGAAGGAATCAATCCCGGAGATTCAAGGAGATCGCGAAGAACAAGGAGTTGAGCTCGTACCTGTGGAAGCTTAGTTCTACAAGGGTATGATTCCATAACTTCTTATTTATCGTTTTAAATTAATAATTTGCATAAAGGATGATCCGGATAATTGGTTTGTAGAAAATTTTAAACTCTGATTTTACCATGCTTCCGCTACGTTTTGCAATTTGATTGCGCAATAATTTCTTACAAACCTAACAGTGGCATCAGAGCCAAACCTTTATGCGAATTATTAATTTTTTTGATTCCATATATGTATGGGTATGTGTTTAGAACAATTTTTTAGACATAATTTGTTGTATGAAATCTTAATTTTTGAATGAAAAAAGTCAAAAATTGCAAATACGAAATTCTAGATTTCACCGCGGCGCGGGGCACGCCGGGTATACAGAAATCCAAAATTTTTCTGTAAGGTTGACGTGGGGACCGCTAGTGATGGCGCGGGGCACGCCGGAGCTGCAGAAAACATTCTGATTTTATTTTGTGCAATTTTTTCAAAAATGAAATAAAGGAGTTTATTTTATATAATTACATACAAATTTTAATTGCCCATTAAATGATATCGATGCATATGTGGAATGAATTTATTATTCATGAGATAAATTTTATTTATTGATGCATATGATAATTTGTATTATAATAAATGGAGTTGATTATGGACTGTTGACCAATGTGATTAGATGAAATGGGATCTGCGTACCTCGTTTTCTCTAATTTTTCTAGATGTAAAATTCTATCTCTCTCCTATGTACTTCCCTTTAACTGCTAATCAAGGTTTCTATTTAAATTAAATAATTTATGTAATAGGACTAGTTAGAATTATCTTGAAAAATTGGAGATCAAGGAGCAAGGAGCGCGTGAAGACCCATTTGTAATGGAACCCTTTTTTAAATGTAATAGTTATGTTTAAATTTAATTTTTGCACTCCTAAGTTTGACCTTTTGGTTCACTTGGTGGCTCGAGTGAACCAAACTAGAATAAAAGTTCATAATCAATCCGGGTAGAATATAGTATTCTATATGTGCATGCTAGTATTATATATTATATTTTATGCAAACATGCTTCGCATGTTTTAATAAAATAACGCGTATTTTATATATATATGTGCATGCGCGCTAAACAAGATGAGACTAATAATACCAAACCCCTCAAAGAAAATATTTTAAGTGTAAAGCGTTCAAAGATATTTGGAATATCGAACGCCGCCTTCTAGCATGATAAAATTAATAGAGCATTAAATATTTAATATGAGTTTGTTGTGTTTTCCACAATGCAAATATTAAGTATTTAAGATGTTAATTCATCACATTTGATGTTTATAAATAAAATTGAACAATATTATTTTGTTGTGTTTTCCACAAGGACAATATATTTTTTTTTGAATATATGGAAGTGCTAGGTTGGACTTAACTCAGATAATTTTGATTCGGATGTGTTACCACTTGATCAAAAATAATCTGAGAGGCAAAATAAAAGGAGTTACATGTTGATGTAATTGACAAAGAGTTGTCTACCTATTTATTTATATATGGTTTATTGTGTTTTCCACAAGGCTATATACATTTGAAATAAGATCCTTATTCTCACTAGCAAATCTTTAATTAGATTTTGCCGAATTATATAAGTGAGGGTAATTTAGTTTGAAGAAAATAGTGGTAGATACTAATTTAAAATAAGACCTAATTTATCTTAATATGTAAATAATTAATTAAATGAATGTTTACTAAAATATTACCTTTTCACATGCAAAAATTGAAAAATGTCGAAATCACTAATTTCATTGCGTAGCATACTTGATGCTAACAAACTAACCGAACCGAATTATACGGACTGGTTAAGGAATCTGAGAATAATTTTCACTGCTGAAAAGATTTCTTATGTCCTAAATTCGCCTATCCCTGCAATTGTTGCAGGCACAACTTCTGAGGAAGAGATTGCCATTATAGAAAAGTGGCAAGATGATGCATCTGTGGCTTAATGCATCATGCTTGCATCCATGGAGCTCTTTCGATCTCGGATGACCAAGGGCACTACCGTTGAGACTCATGTCCTAAGAGTGATCAATCTGATTGAATGCCTTGGACAGCTTAGGTTCGTCATGGATGGGGAGTTAAGTCAAAATTTAGTCTTGCAGTCACTCCCTGAGACCTTCTCACAATTTGTTGTGAATATTCACATGAATAAGTTGGATATCAGCTTGCCTGAATTACTTAACATGTTAAAAATAGCTGAAGGTCACTTTCCCATTCAAGAAGAACCATATCTTAATAGTGGATGATTCTTCCAAGAAAAAAGAAGAGGCCCAAGGTATCTTCTCAAAAGAAGAAATCTAAAAAGGTTAAGGGCAAGGCGATTGTAAAGAATAATAAGAAACCTGATCCAGATAGCAAAAGAATGTGCTTCCATTGCAATAAGCCGAGTCAGTAGAAAAGGAACTGCAAGGATTTTGTTGCGGAACAAAAGCAGAAGAAGGTTGGAGAAGCTTTGACTCCTAATCAAGGTTTGTTTATGATTGAAATTATATTTTCAGAAAGTCAAAGTTCTACTTGGGTATTGGAGACCGGTTGTAGTTCTCACATATCACTACAAAAAAATAGACATTCGGCAACGATTTATCGGGCAATGACTTATAGAGTTGTTGCCAAAAATGCATGTTTAACAACGAAATTTATCATTCGTTTCAGTATGTGAAAGGTTTTCATTTTTCGTAACGAAATTCACAGGTTGTTGCAAAATTTCGTTGCCAATTCTTTGGCGGAAAAAAAAAACCCCCGCCTATTTACTATTTTGTTGCCGTTGTGATTTCTCCTCATCGTGGGCAACGAAAATTTTTTTCTTGCCCAATATGGGCTTGATTCATTCTCAACAAAAAAATTTCGTTGTGTATTTTGTACAATTTTTTGCAACGACTTATAAATTGTTGTTCAAAACTAAGATAAACCTAATAAACACATTTCGACCTTTTTCTTTTCCCCAAAACGCATGATTTTACCTTTTAAAATTTTTATTTATTTGGACGAAATTTTAGGTACTAAGGGTGGGTTGATAACCCACAGCGGAAGGCGTGAATGCAAATAAAAAACATCCCCTGTATAAGCTTCGCGACCGAACAGTCTTCGTAATAGAAGAGACATTTGTCGAGTAGCTGTTAATACGAATAAGAGAAACTCTGCTATAGTCATTTCTTTACATTCAATGTCACTTTATGCCAAGATTGCAGAAAGATTACTTAATTCCAGGTTAAAAAATACTGTCAAATGTTTCACTCCCTCCGTCTCAAAATAATGCCCAGTTTTATTTTATTTTTTTCAGAGTAATAATTTTTGAAATTAAAATTGAGCACATATAGGTATATTTTCTAATTTACAAAAATTAGAGTTTGTAGTAAATTGGATGTAGTTTATAATAATCATATTCGCTCACTTATAATTTTTTTTAAAAAGGTAATTAATTTCTAAAATAATTTATATGAATTTTTTTCTTGTAAGTCGTTTTACATATATACGTTTTGACACGGACATTAAATACTTTTGCAAGTCATAAAAATACACGATATATTATTTAAAAAATTATTTACATATGAAAGGTATACATCTTGGCATACTTCACTAATTATAATTTGTGATTTTTTTTTTTTAATTTAGTGAGAGAAATTTCTTCACTGAAGTTGAACTTATGAATGACAAATGAACAACTAAATTAAAATGAATTTCCAAATTATTCTTTTTCATTTATTATTTTATTATATTGTTAATTTATTATGCCAACAAAATATTAATTTAATATCTCATTAAAATATAAGGAACAAAAAAGAGCACAGAAATTATATATGTATTAAATGAGAAACTAATTATTATATCATTTCAGAAGAATATAATGTATACAAAGCTAGTATAGCCAATATCTACAATACGTGTTATCAAAAGCAATTGTCATATCATCTACAATATGTATCCACAGATATTACACAAGGAAGAAAATCTCTAGCTATAAGGCATAGTAATTGTCAGCTCCTTATCTTCGTCTTCAAGCAAGTCCAGATTGCCTTTAACTTCATACTGCAAGAAACGTATCAAAAACCCAATTTTACAAACATGAATAACAAAAGATTAACTGACAAAACTTAAATTAAGAAAACAGTTCAACAAAAATGAGAGAGATCAAAATATAACGATCCCCAAAATTGAAATGTTCATTGCTAGATGATAGATGAATTTATATTGAAAAAAGAAAAATTGCACTACATTGAGTTAACTATATCAGTACCTTTTTAACATGTTCTAGATACGCACAACTTAAACTGAGAACAATGTAACCTTAAAGAAAAGATTTAATGACATTTTAAAGCTAATGCAAATTTCGTGATATGTAGCTATACACACATTACGAAAAAAAGGTATAGTATGCAACTAGTTAATTGCTATTTGGCATATTGAACTGTATTAAAAATATGCAAAAAATCTATAAATACAACTCGACTATAGATACGAGTGTAACCAGAAAACAAAATGTGAAAGTAACTTGAGAAAGTTTGCAAAAATTTACATGTTGTCAAATTTAGCATCATAGCAACTAAGCAAATGATGCTCCATCAGAAAGTCAAAATGGGGTTGTTTTGTGGAACAAAGAGATTCTATATACAATATACTACCTCCATCTGGCACAGAGTCTTAATTTTTTGTTATTCCCCCCCCCCCCTCCGCACCGAATATAAAGGTTTGCATAAGACACTCTTGGACATAATATTTTTTCAATAACTTTAGCCACCGACAAACCTTTTGTCTAAGTGTTTCCACTCAAACCTTAATATCCGAAATTAAATTTTAAAAATAAGATAAATAAGAGGATATGATACATTCTAGGGGAAATTATTACATTTTTACTACTTGCCTGTTCCAGTTTTGTTGAATTTTTTTTTGTGATTGCAGAAACTGCCTGAAGAACATCAGCTTTGCCCGACTGCAAGCTATCACCGCTTGCCAACGTAGAGTTTCTTTTCACCATTGCTTATATGAGTTGAAAGAGTCGCCAATTTTTAGTAAAAGAGGGCGTAGAAATTTTGCAAGCCTACAAAAAGTATATCAAAAGTGGAAAGTGATAGAGAATGCTAAAATGCAACCAACCTATTCAAGTTTTGTCTTTATTTCTTTAGCAACATGTCTAAGTTCTTTCCTCATTGCTTGATACAATCCACTATTCACATATTCTCCAGTAAGGTGCTCTGCCTGCAGTGGATCATCAATGGTACAAAGGGAAATTGAAAAAGAGATTAAACAAATAAAATGCTCAAAAAAAGTAGCAGTTAATTTTTACAAAAATAAACCTACTTTTTTTTGTGCATAAACTACTCAAATAGTTTTTTCAACCCCATTTTTACCATAATGAGCTTCCTTTGCTTCCTCATCGGTTACTGCAGAAGAAAGACTCTAAAATACAGCAAAAGACGAATTATTTCAGTTCAACAGATAAATATAAATGAACTATAGTACTCTCATTAACATGGCATCAATAGGGACCCCATGAGTCCATGACTCAACACATAAATTCATTCTGTTTATATCTTTTATACAAATTCATCATTTATTGGCTTCTATAAAGAAGCCATCCGGGTGTTTCCACTACCAAAACTCTTCATATTAGCATGGTCACTAGATCTTTGAGATTGATCTACATATCACTCTGTTCTTCAAATAAAATTTTGATAAATCAAATGTAACAGGCCAGTAGAGAACAAAACTCATGTTGGTCAACTATTAAAGGAAATATACATTTGGAGCTATTTCGTTGCAATCAGACAATGAAGGTCAGAGCTTTACAAGTAGCCTTGTACTTAGGCAGTGCTAGTCAGACTTCAGCAATAGATAGTAAAATATTTAAAATATCATCATCTTACACACATGGAATTCATAATTATTCATTGCAGCATTGTGACAAAATATTATAGATAACTTCCCCACTTCTCCTTATAAATGCATTGATCTTAGATTTGAAAGTCGTCGTTAAGTTCCTTCTTCAATTACGTAGCTTCTATATGGCTGTCCCGAAGAATACAATAGTTGCACTTTCCTAAATTTTTTTGCTAGTTCACATTTCTAACTTTTCACTTTAATAAAGTAATAAACACAATGTATTAGAGAGTATTTAGGATTGCCACACTAGCTAGTGATTTGTGTATCTTCAATATCAACATTTTCAACTCTTCTCTAAAATGTATTTTTAGTCCAACTTTTACATTTAAAAGAAAAAACAATCTCTACTAACTTTTACTTATAAGTTGAATAAGGCTGGCACAAAAGGATAAAAACTTGAAATCTTATGGAAGGACTCTCTTCCTCTAAAATCTCTTAGGCAAACACTTTCTTATCTATTATATGTCCTACCAAACAACCAATAAACACAAAAGTCACAAACAGTGCATCAACGCAAGAGCAGGACTAACCATAATAATTGTAAAATACTAGAATAAATGGGATATATATCCAATTACAATCTCAACACAGTATAACAACAATTCTGCTTGGTTGAATGAAACTTTTGACATCTATTGTGATGAAAAGTAAAAAAAGTTTATATAGAGCCTATTTAAGTTCCAAATTCAAGGTGAAAAATCAAGTAACAATATGCCCAATGCCATCACAACCCATACCACAACTTATAAAGTAATCTACTTGACATTCAGCGTGCTAAATAAGTTTCCAAATCACTAACTCAACAGAAATAAAGTCCATTTAAAACCTAATCAGAAACCAACTACCACAATGTTATTAAATCCGACTAAGTAGGAAAAAAAATCATACTTTCAATGTGAAACAAAATTTATCCGGGAAAAAAAATGAAACATTCTTCATCCCTCAGGTGATAAGAATTTAACAAACCTATTAAACTTATCCACAGAAAATGGTTGAAACAAGAAGGTTAGCTTCAATAATCAGTCAGAGGAAGTTACTCTAAAATCTAATCACGATTAAATAGTGTAGATGTGGCTAAATCTAGAAACCGTAGATCTGAGAGTTGAAGAACGATAAAGGTAGGTCGTTTTAGATCGTACCTTAATGATGGAGGATCGAGTGCCCTGCTGTATATGTAGAGAAGATGAAGGAATTCTCTCACCAAATACTTTGGCGGAAAGGCAATGTCTGATCGAGTGGTCCTGGATGTGTCTAGAGGTACTTGTTATTCTGAAACCAATGTTTTAGAACAAGTTATCAAATGAATGGGTAATAGTGTTAAATCATTATTTGAACTTGAATTGAAGTCATCATTAATATATAAAATAAAATTTTAAAAAAACTCATTTTTTATAAACTAAAACGTAATAAAGTTGAGTTACAATATTAGTTCCCGGTTCAACCGGTTGAACCTCCCGGTCTGGGCCAAGTTTCAAAACATTGCTAGAAACATCTCTTCGACTTTTAGGTCTCTTCTCTTCAACTATTAATGGGTATTGGACCTATGCGGAACTCAAGCTTTAGTCTCTCTAAATTTGGGATTTAATTGTTCTTGCTTATTCGACACAAGGCTTTAAATAGTAACTGAAAAATTCGTATTCGTCTGTATACGTATTCGAAAAAAACAGATATATTCATATTCGATTTAAAGGTATCCGCAAATATATGAATACGAATGTAGTTGTATTCATATTCGTTTAACATTCGACCGTAAAATATATTTGACAAATAACGGATATCCAAAATTCGATATTTAGATTCAAACATGTTTCTGGAATTCATATCCGAATAACATAAATATATATATATATATATATATATATTAATTATTATATAATAAGTAAAATAATTTTTTTAAGTGACCTTCCTTGTATAGTATTTAGTCTTCCTTATCATACTAAAAATATTTTTAAAATATCATTTCACTTCTAAAAAGTAGGAAATAACACTTTTATTATAATATTAATAAACAAAAATAAATTTATTTAAGTATAGGTAATGGATTTTTACTATTATAAAGTTAAAACATTTAAAATGTATCACTTAACAATAAAATTATATATTGCAAAAACAAAGTTATACCTATTAGCTTGTTACAAGTTTTTTACGTTCAAAACTTACTTGCGTTGCCGAGAGACGAGAGCAATGAACAAATATAATTTTATTGTTAATATTTCTTAGGTTCGAATTAATTTAGAATTAATATAGAAGGGATGACTGAATAGATAAATTAACAGTTTATGAATTTTTGGGTGGAGTGAATATTTTTCACTTTCATTTGCCCCAACCCAATTATTTAGAAACTAAAAGCCCAAATATTTAAAGTAAGTCCAAGGTCAATTTTGGATCAAGTTCGATTAACTAGTTGTCACATATACATTATAATTTGCAGTATCCATAAACATAATGAAATAAAATATTTGTTTTATAACTATGTTATCTATGTATCCAGGTTAAATAATAAATAAAATTTCTCATAAATATATTATTAAAGTTTTAATCAATTATTTGAGAAAAAATAATTAAATATCCATTGTAAACTTTTGAATCTATTATAAATTATAAATATTCATACACCCTACAATATTGCTCCACACACATAAAATGAATATCTACTTATTAATGAATATCTAAACATTAATAAGTAAAACATTCATTTTAAAATTTATAATTTTAAAACTGATGAAAACTTATTTGAATTGTAATTTAAAACATTATTTACTGTATTTATTAAAAATAAATAAATTAACATTCATTTATTTTATTGAACTATACTTTAAAATTTAGTATTTATTTTTTTCTTATTCTAATTATAATTAGAGCATTCATTTTGAAATTTAAATTTAAAATTTAAAAAATAATAAAATTTTATTTAAATTGTAATTTAAAGTATTAATTATTATATTTATTAAAAATAAATAAATAAACATTCATTCATTAATAAATTATATTTTAAAACTCATTTTTTTTTATTCTAGTTATAATCATAATTAGCGCATTCATGTTAAAATTTAAATGATAAAAACTTATTTGAATCCTTAATTCCCTTTATTTGCATCGAAACAAATAGAAAAAACTAAATTTAATATTACATCCATCGGGTTCAAGCCAGTCCTCTTTCCTCTCTTCCTCCTCCTCCTCGGCAAAACCCCTAGATCTCGCCCTTTTTGCAGAGAGTTTGAAATCGTCTATTGAGCTTCTTGTATACACATCGGACCGTTTCTAGTTTTGTGTTTTCTCTCAGAATCAGTTATTTGTACAGGTTAATGAATCCTAACCCTAGTTTTTCTGATAAGATTCCAGCCTATTTATTTTTTATTGTCACCGCCTCTGCATTAGTTTTGCTTGTATTTTACTGAAGTTTATGTGATACTTTATGGTACCTTAGTTCAGATATTACAGAGTTTTGGTTCTGATGAATTAATTTTGAATCTTATGTTCTATATACGTCTGTGATACGTTGATTTTGAATTCAATGGTTATTTTTTTACTTGATTTTGCTTATTTCTGGTGTTTGATATATCAGGGCTTCTGTAAGGAATAGGCTGGGATATAGAAGTCAATATAGGATTAGTGGGGGGCTCAATTGTTTTTTAAATGAGGGAAAATTCTCAAATATGTAGTTGCCGCTCCAATCACAAATAATGCAGCACTTATGTAGATAACTCGAAATACCCTCCCATATTCTGTTACAATAAACTCCACCAAGAATGACAATGAGCCGACTGCCAGTGTCTCTAATCCTCTATTCGGTCCTTTGCACAAAGTAGCACTAGTAGTGAATTCAAGCACAAAAAACACAGTCATGACATCCCAAATGGACATCTTAACTACTTCAGTAGGCAGAACTAATAAGTAAACCATAAGTAAATACAATGAGTCATTTTCAAGAATAAACTCAATTATATGGTGTAAATTTTAAATGATTTCGATTTTTTTGTATGATAATGATAGTTTAGGGACAATTGCAAACCTATTTCTACAGCCAAAAAATGCAGGACTAGTTGTTAAAACTTTTTTTTGGCGTGGGTGGGTTCATCAGCTTGGTGTAATTTGGTTGGGAAGTCTGCACCAGATTACTCGGGTGATATGCCCTCTATTGCTGAAATGAGTAAATGAAAATAAAATTAGACTGACCCTTTATTCTTTTAATTGATTATAAAATACCTTATTTGTTAGCATTCTGGGTGGAAGGCATATGATGATAAAATATTAAAATTGTTTATGTGGTGTGTTCCTGGGGGTCAAAGCTAAAGATAATCCTAATATTACTGGTTTTCATTTCTTATTACTTGCAGTGTTGTTTATTTGTTAGCATTCTGGGTTGCAGTCTTCACCCTAGCCTAGTACCAATTTTCCTGTTTTTTTAATTATTTTATGCAATTCAAGCTTTCAAAATCATGTCCTGCATCAAAATGTTTTTCATGGATGCTTGATTCTTCCGTTGTTCTCTTTCTATAATTTGTTATGTTAGTTGAATTGCTGTGATTTGAAGTCATCTTTATTTTCTTTCATTTTTTAGCCAATAGTATGACAATTTAAATTTTCTCACGCTTCTTTTTTGTTCAGTTTAACAATAGCAATGATTAATATATATATAAATATATTGGGTGCATTGACATTGTTTTCAGTTCGACGATAACGATTTAGGTGGTGATTCAGATGATATGTCTGAAGATGTAGGAATATGTTAATATCTGCCCCCCACCGCACACACCCACACATGTCCTAAATATTTGTAAGCTGACTTGGGTAACTCATTAAATATTTTTAGGCTAAGCCATCGAAGAAGAGACCCTCAGATCTGCATCAAATACTCCAGTTCCTGCTAAAAAGGCAAAATCTGATACACTTCAGTAAACAGGTGACATACTTTTCTTAAGATGTAATTAGTGTTTATGGTTGTTGCAATTGTAAGTGTGCTTATTTAGCTGCTCTAGAAGAGAAAAAATAAGCGCGTATGCTTTGTGATCTATGGTTCATGTGATAGTTATATTAGTAATTCTTTCCTTGGACATCACAAATAATAATTTTAATATGCAATTTGCTTACTAAATGCCTTACTTGTTTCATAAGACTATCATGGTTTAAGTATCAGACACAATCTTGTTTGTTCTTCAATTATCATATTCCTTAGTGCTAGATGCCATAAGCTTCATAAGTGCAGGGTCACCACTCAGTTACTCTCCCATTACACTAATATGTTTGACTGTTAATCCATCAGCCTAGCATTCTGACATTTTCCACTTAGAAATTCATAATGGGTTCTCTGAGTTTGAAGAATAGGTGTATATATTGTTATTGTTGTGGTGGTTTAAAATCACGAAGGAACAATTTTTTTTAATAGAATGAAGGGTTATTTCCTACAGAATTTCCAACCGAATTCCGTGGGAAATAAGTTATTTCCAACGGAATTTCCGTGGCAAATAAGTTATTTATGAGGGAATTTTCGTCAGAAATAACTATTTTTGACGGATTTATTTACGAATTTATTTCTGACGAGCATAGTCCCGGCTGAATTTTTTACGGACTATGTTGTAATTGAAACATCAAGGTATTAAGATTCTTGATAATTGCGGGTGGAGAATTGAAATTTTTTAATACTCCATCAGTTTCTCAATAAGAATCTGATTGTGGATGGATAATAGTGTTTCAATATATTAGGCTTTTAATTAACTTGTTTCTCTATGTTATTGGGGTTTAAATTTTATAATTATTTGGCTATTGATTAATATATTATTCTCTGAAAAATATGTGTGAATATATTATATTTTATATTTTATCATTTTTTGAAATTATTTTGTCCCCTCTCCTTTGGGAGAAAATTTCTGTTCTATACTCCTATGTTTGCAACTGCCCTCTAAGGACCTTGCATTTTAGGCTTTCAACCTCTTGACTTCTGTGGTTTTCTATACTCTATTGTGTTGTTCATCTTGTCTCATGTTTGCTGTTTATTGTCACCTTTATAGTTGCGTTCATAATAGTGGATTATCAACTATTTGCATATCCAAAAGTTGATGGGATCAACACTAATGGATTTTGTTCAGTCAAACATGGTTAAGAGCGGGCAAATAAGTATAAATGTGCTTTGCCCTTATGATTCTAAAAAGAGATGCAAACTGTAATTTTGCTTCTCATTGCCCACTAAAGGTTTAATACTTCACTCTAGTGTTTACTATTTTTTTTGCTAGTAAGGAATTCACATGTTATTATGAGATCAGATCTGTCATCCTAATAGAATTGTCCTTAACTGCTGTACATTGTTTTTTGTGCATTTGCTTACTCTTTCCAACAGTAAGCAAGATCAATAATAACCTTACATACTTTGCAATCAATCTAATTATCTAGTTGTAATCAGGTTGGCCCCAGGAGCTTCTCTTAAAGACATGGCATCTTCTGATGGTTGCTGCACCGAAACTAAAAGAGGCGGTTTTGATTCAGTTATCCAGTTGTGTGGATATGACCAAATTACTTTATCTAAAAAGAGGCTAAAGGTGTCAGAGTTGGTACTCCGTGATTTGTCTTCACATATATGAAGAACCCAGTCATGATGGTGCTGCATCTTCCATGAAGCTGAGCCATACTTGTTTCGGTAGTATTCATAATTCTTCATCTTGCTGCAATTGTGACGATGATGTTGGCTTGAACTCTGGGGCGGAAATGAGCTGCCAGTCAAATGGCGGTGATGAAAACATATCCCATCAATCTAATACTGGATGGTCTTCCTACCCAATCAAGACATATGCCGGCTATGCCTCTCCGACATTTGTAAGTGCATGGAATTATGTCGATGAACATGGTCAAATGTGAGGCCCTTACATTCAAGAGCAGTTATACGAGGGTTTGTCTGCTGGTTTCTTACCGGATGAGCTTCCTGTGTACCCTATTATGAATGGGAGTTTAATCAACCATGTGCCACTGAAATACTTAAAGCAGTTCTCCCGACCATGTCGCCACTAGCTTTGTATATTTACATGCGTCTGTCTCTGGAGTTAAGTCACCTACAATTTCTCACAACAACACGGCATCAAACGGACAAGAGTTTGCTTCAACAAGTGTATCTTACAACTCGCAGGCAACATTTCATTCATATTTCAACAATAATAATACTAACTCCAACCAGCAGAACCCAATTTCTGGTGCAGCTTGCTCGAATATGCCATACATGCCAGTGGTAATTGAACTTTATTTGGCTCATACTTTTGCGAACACTCCCAAAAAATAAGGCTCTTATATGTTATTTATGCATTATAGTTGGATTATATGTTTTTGGTGCTGTGCATTTCAATAGTTTGCTAACCCTCATCCATAGAAATAATGATACTTTAATCTCTACTTTGTTCTACTTTTAGAGAGAAGAAAAAAAGATGGGTTTTGGTGAGAGCCTCAAGTGGAGGAAAGGACTGTGCTCTTCTTTCCTTTTATTTAGGAATTGGGAAAGAAGGAAAAGCGAAATTAATTAATTTCCCCCTCTTATTTGGGAGTCGAGAATAAAATCAAACAAACATAAAACATTGCTAGAAGTTTGTATTACATCATTAAATGATTTTAATGTCTTATTCTTTTCACTTCATTTCTTCCAACTTTTGGAGAGAACTATTAAAATGGGATGAAATGATCATAATCCTACATTATTTTCTTTCCTTTAATTATGTTCACTCCATTTTTGTATATATTTCTCATTTCTTTCCATACAAATTAACTGCAACTACTTATTACTTGTCGAGGGGAAAAAAACTAACTGTTATTTATATTATTTTGTGGTATTTGTGTGAATAGAATGAATCTTATCAGGTGAAGGACTCTGTTGCTCTGGTGAGTGTAAAAGCAGTATCAAATAGTGTTCATGAGAAAAAGTCCCAAATTAATAGAAGTCGTATCAGGTCCTGGTATTGTGGATGGCTTGAAATTAAAGGTACTTGTCTGTTGTTTAGTTTTGGTTCCATTTGAAAAATGCAAGTCCTCAACATTGGTTTATCCTTACTTGTAAATTACTTTACTATGTAGGGTTTATTTCGTGGCAGGGGGCTGTTGATACTTGCTGAAATTTGTAGAAATATCACAGGTATTAACCTGTTTATTCGTGGAGTGACTGATGATGTTTTAATATTGACAGAATACCTGGAGGATGACCCATGGTTGAAACTCGTATGTAACAATCTTAAGTATTGTTTCCCGTTATAAACATTTTCTTTGAATTTTTTTTCATATATGGCACTAGTGTTAACCTCTTGATGGCAGATAGTGTCAACTAAGATGGGATTTGTAGTTTTCAGTCGTAAAAAGTTGATAGTTGATTGTAAAGATGATGAATGATTATGTACCAGATTATTTTATTTAATTAATAATATTTGAGTTTTTTTGTATTCCTGTCATAATTTGTTATGGGGTTATTTAGCCACAATTTATTTTGTTTGTAAAATAATTTTGACTTTCGTTACGTAACAAAAGAAAAGACAACATTTATATCGCTGCAAATCATAATAATTTTCGTTGCATAGAAAAAGCAAATCGCAACGTATAGTGTCGTTACTAATTGACAATAACTTTTGTTGCTCTCTAAAAACAATCACCTTCGAATAGTATCGTTGCTAATTGATTATAATTATCCATAATAAAATCAACGACAACGCAAAATTTCGTTGCAAATTAATATATAACCGGTTTATTTTGTACATTTAGCAACAAACATCGTTACCAAAAAGTATACAATTAGCAACGAAAAACAATTAAGGCAACAATTTTTATATTGTTGAGCAACGACAAACATCGTTGGCAAATGTGTATCAAATGCAACGAATTTCATCTTTGTTGAGAAAAAAAAAGATTTTTTTCGTTGCTAATTACGCGAATTTTGCAACGAAAGTTGCTTTTCAGTAACACTTTCTTAATAAATTCGCTACAAAATATTTCATTGCTAAATGTTCTATGATTGTACACGAAAATAAAATTTCGTTGCGAAATATCTTCATTTCAGCAACGAAAATAAATATTTTGTTGCTAGACAATTAGCAACGCTCATTGCGCAACGAAAGACCCAACGATCGAAAAATCGTTGCAAATGTCCTTTGGTAATGAAATTTCACACAGTTAGCAACAAAAACTGTTTGTTGCCAAAGCACCATTTTTTGTAGTGTGTAATACTATGCAGAGACTGGTGAGAAGTAGAAAGCTGAACAAGGATGAGGTTGTCCTACGAGTGAGAAATGGAGCAAAGGTTGCTGCATTGACTGTAGGTACTTATTGTTTAGTACTGCCTACAGGCAAGTCCTTTAATTTGAATAATTACTATTTTGTTCCGAATATCATTAGAAATATTATTTTTATTTCCGTATTAGATATGGATGGATATGACATTATAATAAAGAACAATAGTTGTTCTATTTATAATAACAATATTTTATATGGTGTTGGTAATTTGCGAAATAGACTTTACATACTTGACTTGCATGAAAATATATTTTAAATTGAACAAACTAAGAAAAAAAAAAAGAGATGATGTTAATTATACCTATATGTGGCACTGTAGACTCGGTCATATCAATAAAATAAGATTACTCAAGTTGCATAAGGATGGACTCTTAGAGCTATCAGATTATGAATCATATGCAACTTGTGAATTTTGTCTCATGGGTAAAATAACTAAATCTCCTTTTAGTGGAAAAGGAGAAAGAGTTACAGAGTTGTTAGCGTTGGTTCACATAGACGTTTGTGGACCTGTGACAACGAATGCACGGGGAAGGTATTCTTATTTTATTACTTTCACTGATGATCACTCAAGATTCGGATATGTGTATTTAATGAAATATAAATCTGAATCATTTGAAAAGTTCAAAGAGTTCAGAAATGAAGTAGAGAAACAAAATGGCAAAAGTATTAAGATTTTTCGATCGGATCGAGGTGGGGAATACTTAAGAGGTGAGTTTCTCAATTGTCTCAAAGATAATGGTATAGTCTCACAATGGACTTCACCAAGAACATCACAGTTAAATAGAGTATCTAAAAGGAAAAATCGAACATTGTTGGACATAGTTCGTTCCATGATGAGTTTTACTGATCTTCCAGTATCATTCTGGGGCCATGCCCTAGAAACAACTGCATACCTACTTAACAAGGTTCCTACCAAATCTGTTTCAAAGACCCCATATGAGATGTGAAAAGGGAGAAAACTAAATCTTAAGCATGTTAAGACTTGGGGTTGTCCAGCTTATGTCAAAAAATTTGAAAATAATAAGCTACAGACTAAATCTGACAAGTGTAGATTTGTGGGATACCTTAAAGAAACACAAGGATTTTATTTCTATCATCCAACTGATCAAAAGGTATTTGTTGCGAAACATGCTGCCTTCTTGGAAAAGAATTTTATCCATGAAGGGGTCAGTAAGAGTAAGATATATCTTGAAGAAGTTTAAGAACCATAAATTACTACGGATCAGAGTTGGGTACCTGACCAAGTGGATGAACCTACTGTACAATACCCTATTTGTAAATGTGGAAGAGTACCGAAGATACCTGACAAGTATGAATTCGTCATAGAGGATGACGATGAGGTACGCATCATGAATGATGATGATCCATTGAATTACGAGCAGGCTATGAGTAATAAAGACTCAGAAAAATGGCTAGAAGCCTTGAAATCTGAGATGGACTCCATGGATGAGAACTATGTATGGACTTTGATTTCACCACGTGAAGGGGCATTAAGCCTATTGGGTGTAAATGGATCTTTAAAAGAAAGACTAGAACGGACGGCAAGGTAGAGACCTATAAGGCCCGACTGGTCTCAAAAGATTTTAAACAAAGACAAGGAGTTGACTATGATGAAATCTTCTCACTAGTAGATATGCTCAAGTCCATTCGGATTTTGCTTGCGATTGTAACTTATTACGACTATGAGATCTGGCAGATGAACGTGAAAACGACATTACTCAATGAAAAATTTGAGGAGGATGTGTATATGACACAGCTAGAGGGATTTGTTTTAAAGATTGGAACAAATCAAGTCTGTAAGCTGCAACGATCTATTTATGGATTAAAGCAAGCTTCTCGCAGATGGAACATCTGTTTTAATGAGACTATCAAAGAGTTTGATATTATCAAAAACGAGGATGAACCATGTGTGTACAAGAAGGTTAGTGGGAGCGCTGTTTTATTTCTTGTATTATATGTTGATGATATATTACTGATAGGGAATGATATTCCTATGCTACAATCAATCAAAATCTGGTTATCTAAACACTTCTCCATGAAGGACTTGGGAGAAGCATCCTATATTTTGAGAATAAAGATCTATAGAGATAGATCTAAAAAGATGCTTGGCTTATCCCAAGGAACGTACATTGACTCGATGCTAAAGAGATTTAGCATGTAAGATTTCAAACGAAGTCTCATGCTGATGAGCCATGGAATACATCTATCCAAGAAACAGGCCCCAAAGACACATGAGGGGAGAGATCGTATGAGTAAGATTTCTTATGCTTCAGCAATAGGATCTATCATGTATGGTATGATATGTACTAGACCGGATGTCGCTCATGCACTTAGTGTAACAAGCAGATATCAGTCGAATACAGGAGAAGAGCACTGGAAGGCAGTGAAAAATATTCTAAAATACTTACGAAAGACTAAGGATGTATTTCTTGTCTACGGTGGGTCTGAATTAAAACTCGAGGGCTTCACAGACTCAAGTTTTCAAACGCACCAAGATGAGAGTAAATCTGTTTCGGGGTATGTATTTACCTTAAACGGTGGCGTAATGAGTTGGAAGAGTTTCAAACAACAAATAGTTGTTAATTCAGTGACAGAGGTAGAGTACATAGCTGCAAGTGAAGCTACAAGGGAAGATGTTTGGATGAAGAAGTTCATAACCGAATTTGGTGTGGTTCCTAGCATTGGAGGAGCAGTCCCATTGTACTATGACAACACCGGAGCTGTTGCACAGGCTAAGGAACCCAGGTCTCATCAGAAATTCAAACACGTGTTGCGGAGATTTTACTTGATCAGATAGATCATTGAAAGAGGAGACGTCACCTTGGTGCGTGTAGACTCTAAAGACAACATTGCAGATCTATTTACTAAAACTTTAACACAACAACAGTTTGATTGTCACTTAGAGAAGATGGGTATGAGATACCATAAAGATTGACTTTAGTGCAAGTGGGAGATTAAAAGTAGTATGCATACAAGCCAATCATGTATGATGATAAAGCATATACTTTGGAAACGATCTTATTTATTTATTAATAAAAGAATTCATTTATTAAAGGCATTTAATTATCTACATGATGTTATTTTTTATAATATGTAAATAACCCATAGTTTTAAGCAATGCTTTTAGAATCATGATGTTGATTATGCTAATGAGATCTAAATTTTTAGATAGCTTAAAACTAAAATAGTTCTCAATTGATGGATTACTAAAAAATGGGTTATTAAATTCGGATAGATTGGTACATATGTTGCTTGCTCATTGGATGAGGATGATTGATCTTATGATCATTTGTGTGGAGACATTAAAGCAAGTATGTAGGTGCTTATTGGAGAATAAGTACACTGAACGTGACTCGCTAAAGAATACCTAATGGAGTTTTACTGGCATGTCAATAGGAATTTCTAATGTGATAGTAGTACAAGTGATCCTCAAACTTGAGATTATCATAGTATCTTGTGTATAATGAATTATACTTTGACTTATTCCTTAAGACCTTTAGGGTATATCAAATGATAAGCTTGGGTATAATAAGTTATATATGGAGATAATGAATGATCAATAAAGAATCTACCGCTTCTAGTAAAAGAAGAGTTATGCTATATGTGATTCGATAAATGAAAACCCAGGAATCCTTGGCCAAGGTGGAATGAAATTAGAAAAGAGTTTCTAATTTGTATTATTTGGAGTTGTGCATTTTCTGATCGAGATACATATAATTAAATAAAATAAGACTTGACAGTAATTTCATGTCTTATATTTAATTGGGACATTGTATGGTGGAAAGATTGAATTGTACGGTAACTATTAACTCAAGGGTTCTTTTATGATTAATGTTGAAATCTATATTATCTGAAAAGTCGTTGATCGCTAGAGAGGTTTATCTCTATTGTAGAATAAATATTATTTATTTAAATAGATTATTAGTTTAATTTATTTATTTAAATAAGATTAGAATTGTTTTAATTGATTTATTCACAACCGATTTAATATGAAGAACCTAAAAGGTCACATCATAAAAGAAAGAATAATTATTTAAGAAGGCAATTACATTATCGTAATAATATGTTAAGTGTAATTAATTTAATCTATGGTGATAGAATAAATTATATAGCTTAATGTTTATTATTTAATATTTTAGAAATATTAAATATAAATTATTAAGAGGAGTCTTATTAATATTATTATAATTACTATTTTAATTTCTAAAAGAGTTTAGGAATTAATTTAATATTAGTACTCTCATTTATTACTAATAAGATTAGGAGACAAATTAACTAAAAGAGTTTAATTAATTATTTTCAATAGGTTGGGAAGCCTAATTAATTAAAGGAGTTTAATTAATTAAATGAAATCCTATTTCTAATTGGATTAGAATGGTTGACCAATATCTATATAAGAAGAGTCTTATGCTAGATATCAGTATAGGCAATTCTAATTATTGAAGAGTACTTCTTTTCTATAGAGAATAGAAAATTAGGATTTAGCCAATCACCCTCTTTCTTGAACAATTTCTCTTCCTTGGTGGATCACCTCTAGAAGCCAAACACTTGGGTGGCTAACGTTGATCAAAGGAAGAAATCAATCACGGAGATTCAAGGAGATCGCGAAGAACAAGGAGTTGAACTCGTACCTGTGGAAGCTTAGTTCTACAAAGGTATGATTCCATAACTTCTTATTTATCATTTTAAATTAATAATTTGCATAAAGGATGATCTGGGTAATTTGTTTGTAGAAAATTTTAAATTCTGATTTTACCATGCTTCCGCTACGTTTTGCAATTTGATTGCGCCATGATTTCTTACAAACCTAACACTTACCCGTAGGCGGCGCTAAAAAATAAGATTCCTGCAGTTAATGGACCAACCTTTGCTCCATTTCCACACGCAAGAAGACTTCCTCTTGTTTAGCTTTCTACTTCTGCTTGGTCCCTTCAAAAATCTGTATTTATGAGAACCATAGCCAGTATCCAATACCTAAGTAGAAACATGATTTACTGAAAGATTTATTTCAATCATTGACAAAACTGTATATGTAACTGAAGCTTCACTAAGCTTCTTCTGGTTAGCCTCTGCAAGATACGTCTTGGAATTTCTATTCCAGTGTCCAGGCTTATTGTAGTGTAAGCAAACTCCTTTGCTATCCGTATCAGTTTTGTTCTTATTATCCTTTGTATTTGACTTTGTATTTACCTTCTTTGAATCGTTCTTCTTTTCAGAAGATCCTTTGGCCCCTACCAGTAAGACTTGGTCTTTCTTGGTTGGAAAGTGACTCTCAACAGTTTTTCAACATGTTTAAGCAAATCAGCGAGGCCGACATCTAGCTTGTACATCTAAAAATTCACAACAATTGTGAGAAAGAGTCTGGGAGTGAGTGCAAGATCAAATCTTTGCTCAATTTTTCATCCATGTCAAAACCTAGTTGTCCTATTTGTTCAATCAGATTGATCATCTTAAGGACACGTATCTTTACTGTAGTACTATCGGTCATTCTAAATTGAAAGAGCTCTTTAGATATCTGATAGCTATTAGTCCTACTTTCCTCACCACTCAACTCTTTGAAGTGTAGGAATATAGTAGGATCATCCATAGTTTCATGCTGAAGCTGAAGCTCGTTACTTATGGATGCGAGTATGATGCATTGAGCCAACTATGCATCATTTTTCTACTTTTTAAAAGTAGCAATCTCTTTCTCAGAGGCATTATATGCAACCATTGCAGGGATAAGCGTATTAAGGACATAATATAGCTTTTCAGCCTTGAGAACTATTCTCAAATTCATTAACCAATCCATTTAATTCGGTTCGGTTAATTAGCATTTAATATGCTATACAGTGATAGTAATTTAGACATTGTAAAATTCTGTAAATGAATTTGTAATTAACAACATTATAGCATACATTTTTTTATTAATTACCAAAATAAATTAGGTCTTGTTTTAAATTGGTATCTCCCACTATTTTCATCAAACTATATTACCTTCATAATATATAGTTCGGCAAATCTAGTTAAAGATTTGCTAGTGAGAATAAGGATTCCATTTCAAATGTATATAGCCTTGTGTGACACAAAAAACGATATATAAATAAATAGGTAGACAACTATTATTAATTACATCAACATGTAACTCCTTGTATTTTGCCTCTTAGATTATTTTGATCAAGTGTGACACATCCGAATCAAAACTTATCCAAGTTAAGTCCAACCTAGCACTTCCATATATTCAAAAGAAAAATACCTCCCTTGTGTGACACAACAAAACAGCATCGTTCAGTCTATTTATAAGCATTAAATGTGATAAATCAACATATTAAATATTTAATACTTGCCTTGTGTGACATAACAAACTCATATTAAATATTAAATATTCTATTAAATTTATCATGCTAGAAGGCGACGTTCGATATTCCAAATATATTTGAACGCTTAAAACTTAATATAATTGAGGGGGTTTGTTATTATTTGTCTCATCTTGTTTAGCGTACATGTACAAATATATATAAAATACGTGTCATATTAATTGACATGTGAAGCATGTTGCATAATATATATAATATATATATATAGTTGATAAGAGGGTTTTATACTTACTTATTGGATACTTTTAATCTCGATATCTTGCAAATCTTAAGGATTTCTAGTTGGTTTTTATATCTTTTTATCTTATTTGTGTAAATGTTGTTTCGTATTGCTTTCATGTGATTTCGTATGATTTTTATGTGTTATAACTTTATTTTTTAGGAATTTGAATAAATGCCATTTAGATCAATGTTTAGAGTTGTCGCGTTCAAGTTCTAGGCTTGTCATTGACATGGCAACCCAGTTTAGAACCATCCCCGACCTCGTTTTATCCGGTATCTTGACGAACACATGGGCACAGATGCGTTTTGGATGGCTTATAGCCATTGCGGAGTTAAATGGTCCACGCGTGCCGTCTTAGTGTTCGTATGTGAAAATTTGTGCTTGGCGTGTTTTAATTTGGAAATTAGCGCTTGGTGGTGCTCGGTATTGAAAATAAAGTCAAAAGGGAGTTTCTTGTGCATTGCGTGCGTCGGCGTGTGTGGCATTGCAGCAGGAATCAATAAGCGTCGATAGCTGGGTGCGCGTTGGGGCCCGTAGGCGCGCACGGGGGCACCGAAAGCACCAGCATCAGGCCTGGGCGAGCAACGTCGAGCAGCGTCGAGCATGTGCGTCAGGCATCAGCGCGTTGGGGCGCACGGGCCGCGCCAGCCGAGCATCATCAGGCGTCTGCGAGAAGCATTGAGCAGCATTGGACGTGTGCAGCAGATTGGGGCGCGCGAGCGGGTGCTAGCGTGTTTGGGCCGCGGCCGCGCCAACTGGGCAGAACTAGCAGAACGTGGGTGTGACGCCCCCAGAATAGGTCCAGTCAACCCAACCCATTCTGAGTCGCCAAATACATGGTACAAAATCCAAATACAAACTTTTATATCACACGATCGTGCAAAATACGACCACACAACTGTGAGTATCAATACAAATATGTACAAAATATTAACATTCAAACTAAGTCCTCATTACAATACTTATCACACTATTTATCAAAAATAGTGAGGACTACTACTGCTCTAACTCGGACCATCACTCTGTCCCCCGACTAGTTCCTGCGATATTCTCATTTCCTGAAGAGGACAACAGATGAAAAGGGTGAGCTCAACTAGCCCAGTAAAGAATATTATGACTAAGATAATGGAAAATAAATTATCGTTAGTCTTCAACAATTCAGATAAAATATTATGGACAACAAATTTTAGATCAATATTCGCAGCGGAAATAACAATTCATTAGAAGAGTTAAGTAGAGAATGAAGTCTACTATCTTCTATGATTTAAAAGTCCATCATTAATATTTTATCCCTGTAACATCAATCAATATACATCTCAAATCAAATATTCATCTTTGCACTACAGGGCCAAAGATATTCATTTGTATCACCAGTGGTCATGTTCATCTCAACACCTGTCCATCTTTGCACTACGGCCAAAGATATTCATCAGGTAATCATTCATCTTTGCTTTACAGGCCAAAGATATTCAGTTATATCACCTTTTAGGACTGAGGATGATGAAAAACTATTTTAAAGAACGAATCCAGTGAGATAAAGAACAAATATTAAGGATTCGCATTTTAGTTTATCCAAGTTCAAGAATATTCTATAATAATACTTTGTGGAGCAAAGTTCAAGAATAAAGATAAAAACTTGGATCCAATCAAAGATAGAAACCTTAACAAGCAACTTGGACAAATAGAAGAAAATTTAATTTTTCTGTGAATAGTGCCGTATACGTGAATAGTAACTCCGACGGAAAAAGTAAGAATTTCATAATAAAATCCATGACAATATTTTGGTATAATGATATTGAAAAGAATAACATCATTTACGAAAGAAAATAACATCCCTTACCTCAAAAGAATAGTACTTCTGACTGGAATATCGGATATAACACCGAAGGAAACTTGCACTGAATAGCAACACTCAAAGTATCTAAATACTCACAAAAATACGCTCGATATTATAGAGAGAAAAAACTTCTAATTCTGGTGTGATTTTTAATTCTAACCTAAGCACCCTATTTATAGAAAAAGCTTAGGATGCCAAAGTAGACTTTTTAATAAAATAATATTTTTTAAAAAAATTTCGCCGCCTGCCAAAAGCCATCAGCCACCAGCCACCGGTGGGGCCCACCTCCCATTAAAAAAATATTTATTTTTCGAAACTTCAATAATCCATAATAAATAGCCCTTTTGTCAGAAAAATACAAATTCTATGTCCTTTCTATAGGAAATTTAATTCTCTACAACTTTGTAGAAGAATTGTTTTCCAATTCCAAACATAAATTATCCGAAATCCATAAACGGATGATTTTCCACACCAAAATACTGATAAAAACACATCAGCACTAATTCCTTCTTTTATATCCATAAAATAAATATTTTCTTATCATATAAATCAATAATTAATTATTCACAAATAATATTACAGAACTACAATATTGACAACCAGGTCGTTTCCAGGAAAGAGGGGGCCTTCCGATAAGGATTTCTCCTTACTGGCGCGCAATTAAATAACTCCTCCTAGACAGAACTTCCTTAGACATTGTCAATAATGCTATCTAATAATATTATTCAAATAATATGAATTATTGAGTTGATAATGTGAAATACTGTGCAATGACAATTATTGAATTAATAATACAAAATATCAACGGTAGCAATTATTAATATAAAATATCAACGTAGCAATTATTGAATCAATAAAATATCATGCAATTATTGAATCAATAATATAAAATATTGAACAGTAATTACTGTAACAATAATTGAGTAAGTGACTCCTTACGTAAGAATTAATAATTAAAAATACTGCGTAATACCGTGTGCTACTGTGCACAACGCGTATTACTGTATTTTTATCACCGGGTATTTCAACAGTTTAACCGTAACAGTTATACCGTTATTTATAAAAAGGTCATTTCTGTCGCTTTCTATATCCGACAGTTATTCCATTGTGGGGCCCGCAAATAGCTGCGCCGTCGTACGAATATTCCCCTACAACAAGAATATTCCACGACCAAACGAATATTCCCCTACAACAATGAATATTTTATAACCACTTGCTTATTTTGAAATATTTACACATTTCACCCATAACCTTTCACATTTATCAAATCAACACCTTACTATTTCGAAATAATATATAAAGAAAATTAAATCTTTATTCATAAAAGTTGGAGTCTTACAACCTCCCCTCCTTATGAAATTTCATCCTCAAAATTGACATACGTATCTGGTATGTAGAAAAGGTGAGGATACCTCGCTTTCATTTCTGATTCCAACTCCCAGGTCATTTCCTCAATTTCATGGTTTCTCCACAAAACTTTAACTTGAGGTATAATTTTCGAGCGTAGGACATGCTCCTTCCTATCCAAGATCTTGACAGGTACCTCCTCGTACGTTAAATCTTCGGCTATCTCGTCTGGTTCTAACTCAATAATGCGGTTTGGATCTTTCACATATTTATGAAGTACGGATATGTGAAAAACGTTATGAACACGAGACATGCTTGGAGGTAAAGCGAGTCTATAGGCCACATTTCCTACTCGGTCAAGGATCTCAAATGGACCAATGAATCGTGGGTTGAGCTTTTCTTTCTTCCCGAATATCGTAACTCCTTTCCACAGAGCAACACGTAATAACACATGGTCCCCAACATTAAATTTCACGTCCTTTCGATGAAGATCTGCATAACTCTTTTGTCAATCTTGTGAGGTTTGTATCCGTTGCCGGATCATTTGGATTTTTTCCGTAGTCATACGTACTAACTCCGGTCCCAACAATGTTGCTTCACCCACCTCATCCCAGTATACTGGAGAACGACACTTTCTCCCATACAACGCTTCGAATGGAGCTACGCCTATACTTGCTTGATAACCGTTATTGTAGGAGAATTCCACCAATGGTAAGTACTTATCCCAACTCCCTTTGAAGTCTAGAACACAGAGTCTCAATAGATCTTCAAGAGTTTGAATAGTCCTTTCTGATTGTCCTTCTGTTTGAGGATGATAAGCCGAACTGAATTGTAAATTCGTGCCCATAGCTTTCTGCAAACTGATCCAAAATCGTGAAGTAAATCTGGGGTCACGATCCGAAACTATGGATACTGGCATGCCATGCAATCTCACAATCTTATTCATGTACATATGAGCAAGATGTTCAGAGGAATAAGTCTCTCGTATCGGCAAGAAATGAGCAGACTTGGTTAATCTATCAACAATAACTCAAATCGCATCTATGCCTTGAGAAACCTTGGGAAGACCCGTAACGAAATCCATCGTAATGTGTTCCCACTTCTATTTCGGAATCTCCAGTGGTTGCAATGGACCCTTCGGCACTTGATGCTCCGCCTTTACACTTTGACATGTTAAACATCTCGAAATAAACTCTACAATCTCTCTTTTCATATTGCTCCACCAAAATGTATGTCGAAGATCACGATACATTTTGGTACTCCCAGGATGGATTGAAAACGGTGTGTTGTGTGCCTCCATCATGATTCTATTCTTCAAGTTAGAATCGTGAGGAACACAAAGTCTGGAGTTGACTCGAAGTATTTCCCTCTTCATCGATTCTTGCTTCTGGAATGGCACCTTCTTGCACCTTCTTCTTCATCTTCATCAGCTCCGGATCCGTAGCTTGAGCATCTTTAACTTTATCAATCAAAGCTGGTTCTACGCATATACTTGACATCATCGCACTCGTTCCCATATATGATCTTCTACTCAACGCGTCAGCTACCACGTTCGCTTTTCCAGGATGGTATTGGATGGTATGATCGTAATATTTCAACAGCTCAAGCCAACGTCGTTGCCGCATGTTGAGTTCCTTCTGAGTGAAGAAATATTTAAGGCTTTTATGATCCGTATAAATTTCCACTTTCTCCCCGTATAGGTAATATCTCCAGATCTTCAACGCGAAAACGACAGCTGCCAACTCTAGATCATGAGTAGGATAATTCCTCTCATATTCTTTTAGTTGTCGCGAGGCATAGGCTATGACTTTCCCATGTTGCATGAGAACACATCCTAACCCTTTGCCTGAAGCATCGCTGTAGATAACAAATCCATCCGAACCAGATGGTATTGTCAGAACAGGTGCCGAGATAAGTCTTCTCTTGAGCTCTTGGAAGCTCTTCTTGCATTCCTCGCTCCAAATAAATTTTGTATCTTTCCGAGTCAACTGAGTTAATGGAGTAGCGATTCGAGAAAATCCCTCTACGAACCTCCGATAATAACCAGCTAAGCCCAGAAAGCTTCGTACTTTGGTCACCGACTTAGGTTGCTCCCAGCTTTGTATTGCTTCAATCTTCGTTGGGCCAACAGATACTCCACGTTTCGATACCACGTGCCCAAGGAATGCTACTTCCTCAAGCCAGAACTCACATTTCTTCAGCTTGGCATATAGCTTGTTCTCACGAAGCTTTTGAAGTACCAGCTTCAAGCGGTGCTCATGATCTTCACGGCTTTTAGAATAGATGAGGATGTCATCAATAAAGACAACAACGAACTGATCCAAATATTCTTTAAATACACAGTTCATCATAACCATGAAAGCAGCAGGAGCATTAGTCAATCCAAAAGACATGACTAAGAACTCATAATGCCCGTACCGAGTTCTGAAGGCAGTCTTCGGAATATCCTCAGTTTTAATCTTCAGCTGATGATATCCAGAACGAAGATTGATCTTTGAAAAGAATTGTGCTCCTTGCAACTAGTCGAACAGGTCATCAATACGAGGTAGCGGATACCTATTCTTGATGGCGACATGGTTTAACTCCCGATAGTCAATACAAAGTCGCATACTCCCGTCTTTCTTCTTTACGAATAAAACAGGAGCACCCCAAGGAGACGTACTAGGATGAATAAAATTGATGTCTAATAATTCTTGTAATTGGACCTTTAACTCCTGAAGTTCAATAGGAGCCATTCGATATGGGGTTTTAGAAATGGGTTTTGTACCGGATTCAAGGTTAATAAAGAATTCAACTTCACGTTCTGGGGGTAGACCGGGAAATTCTTCGAGAAATACATCAGGAAACTCATTAACAACGGAAATATCATTCAATCCTAACGTATTCTGGTTTAGATCAGTGACATGAGCTAAGAAAGCTTGACATCCGTTTTTCAATAAACGAATAGCCTTGTGATTTGAAATGATATTGACTGATTTTAGTGGTTTGGTGGTTTGGATTCGCACAACAGGTTGATTAGGAATATGAAAACTAACAACCTTATGAAAACAATCAATTTTGGCATAGTAAGTGGTTAACCAGTCAATTCCTAAAATCACGTCAAATGCAAGTATTTTCAAAGATATAAGATCAACAGGTAAGGTAAGGGTACCAATCTGAATCAAGCAAGATTTGTAAACTGTGGATGTAACAAAGGTTTCTCCCAACGGAGTTTCAACAGATAAGTCAAAGTCTAATTTATCAGAAGTCAAGTTCAAACGTTGAGCACAAGCAGGTGAAATAAAAGAATGGGTAGCACTGGTATCTAACAAGGTGTAAACTTCGCAAGAGTTTATGATTAGCTTACCCGTAATCACCTCGTGTGGATTCCTTGCGTTTTGGGCTGTCACGACAAACGCTCTTCTAAGAATCACCGACTTTGACTTGTTCCCCCCGCTGGATTTGGTTTCGCAACAGGACAATCTCGAGCTATATGTCCTTCTTTTCCACAGTTATAGCATGCTTTGAATTGTTGTGGGTAGTTTGGGCTGATATGTCCCTCTTTCTCGCATTTATAGCATACGACCGGTGGTCGTTCTCCTCCCCTAGAAACAGTTGATGCTGGTGCTGATGTTGACGTCTTCACGTTCTCATTGTTATACCTTCTCTTCTTGAAATCTCCTCCCGATTCGCTTTTTCTACTATCATGTCCACGATTACCACCGGAGTGGTTACCGCTTCTGTCATACTTTCCTCCCCGCTGGTTGTCATTACTCCGATGACTGCTGCCACCGGTACGACTTTGGTTATTGTCCCTTGGTTGAATATAGTCACTATCTCGTTCTAACACCTGGGCCCTGTTCACTACATCCGAATATAGAGAAAATTTGTGAGAAATGAGGTATTGACGTATTTCAGGTTCCAAACCTCTCAGAAACATCCGCGTCATACGTTCTTCATTCTCTACCAAATGAGGTGCAAACCTGGACAACTCCGTGAACTTAGCCTCGTACTGGGACACCGTCATGTTATTTTGTTCTAGTCTGATAAACTCTACCTCCTTCATATGATGAATACTTTCAGGAAAGTACTTGTTATTGAACAGTTTCTGGAACGCTTCCCAAGACATCTTGAGTGCGACAGGCTGGGTACGCTTCACAGACTCCCATTAGTAATCTGCCTCTCCTCGGAATATAAAGGTGGCGAATGGAACCTTCTGTTCCTCCGTGCATCCCAAGACATCAAATATCTTGGTAATTTGCTTAACCCACGTCTCTGCCTTGATTGGATCTGGCTTTCCTAGAAACTCTGGTGGTCCCAATTCTTTGAACTGCTTGGCAGTGACAAGCCACGAGTTGTTATTATCTCCACCTGTATTTTGCACACGAGTCTCCCTCGTCTGGTTTTGCATGAACTGCAAAAAACTTCTAAACATCTCATCGGTTATCGTCTGACCAGCGTTGTTTTGAGGATGAACATTGCCTTCTTGTTGCACGTTCACCTAGTTGGTGATTAAAGGTGTCTCCACAGTCTCATTCACTTCATTGTTAACATTCTTAGCTGCTATTCTCAAATACTGCCATAAAATATGGGTTAATTAAATAAATTAACATATCACATACTAACCCTATGCTCTGACTGACCAATTAAATATCACATAAGCTTAGGTAGGACGCTACTAGTGAAGGATTTACTCGTCTCTCCCCTCCTAGTTCTATTCCCCGATCTCCGCCAGGGATCATATCCCTAAGCTCTGATACCAACTGTGACGCCCCCATAATAGGTCCAGTCCAGCAAGAATCAGAGTGCAGCAGTAGGGTTTAACATCAAGCGCGGCCGCGCCATAAATGTGAAGGAATCCTGCGCGCCCACGCCGGCTAGAAAAATCCAAAATCCTGACTTGAGGATGCGCGCACCCGCGCCGGGAAAGCTTTGCTGGGGCGCGCGGCCTCGCCGGGGCTTGACTGAAGAATTGACTTTTTATTTTGTTGCTCGGCTGACTGTAGTGAATATAAGGCTTATGTTTTATAAGGGATCATCATCATATATTCAGACTTAACATTTTACTTTCAAGTTTTTTTGGTCTTACATTTTCTAGGGTTAGGAGCTAAGGAGGTTTTGAGAGCTTATCTTATCTTCTCTTCTAGCTCAAGTAGATTTCCTTTCTTGGGTTCATTGAAGAGCTTATTTGTGGTCTAAACTCAAGCTTGAAGCATTCTATTGGAAGAGAACCACCAAGATTTTCATTTCCATTCTCTTTTTCTCTCTCTCTTACTTAGTTATTGAAATGCTTGGTTTAAATCCCATAATGGTGGGTGGTTCAGTGATGAACTAACTTCCATTATGGGATTCTAATGGATTCTATTTGCTTAGTCCAGGGTTTATGTCTCTTTGCTATGTATGAATAAAAATGTATGGTTTGACTAGCTTGGTTGGTTTGTATGTTTAGATGCCTGATCAACATCTACTATAATAGTTTATATGAACTTGAAAAATGTAGTGTAAACTTATATTTTGCCATGCTAGCATATGTTTGTGAAACTTGCTTTGGATGAGTTTTGTGATTCGCTATCCGGATAGAAATATACTGTATAGCCATATGTAGTCTAATGGGGGCTTGCACGTAAATCGGTTTAGCTTGTAAATTGAATAGAAATATAGCGGTTTAGGCTTTATCGATGTTCATGTGATTTCTATCTGAATTGTGGATATTATATGATATGGACTTGGTGTATTGAGAAATAGCCCTGTCTCACATTCGTGCTCCCGGCTAGCATTCCTATGTGATTATTCATACTTGGCATGAGGTGTTGTTAACCTAGATGATGCAATAGATGAAGTTAGGATCCCATATTTATCTAATTTGAACCCCTTGCTTATTAAGTAGTTAAGATTATTTTAAATCCAGTCTAGTTAATTAAAGAACACTGTGATAACCATTTGAGCAAACAAGGATAACCATAAGACTGTTGTATGATAGTGTAGTCTAACTCCTTTCTCCGTGGGAACGAACTCGACTTATCGAGTTATTACTTGCCGACCGTGTACACTTGCACGTGTTTTGTGTCCGTTTTTGTTAACACGTAAATGGCGCAACATGTGGCAAAGTGGTGGAATAGACATTCATTAAATAATTTAATGAATGAATAATTAAAGGAATTAATTAGTATTAATATGTGAATTAATTTCTCTAGGCAATGATATGTAATAATATGATCTGAAGTGTAACACTTCAAGGTAACTATATTATATAAGAACTCTATAGTAAGATTGAAGGAATGATATAAGTTACATAAATAATGTTTATGTGACAATATGTGATGAATGGATACATTAAGGTGTATGTATGGAATAATAAAGATGAGTTAATACAGTGGTGTGACAATACCCAATTAAAATATATTTGGTATTGTCAAATGTACATAATGATATAATGTGTAATATAAGTTGATGACCACATGTATACATATATGTATAGGTATATATGTATATGAATGTATAAGAGAGGTATTTAATTATATAGGTGTGTATGAAGGCTTGTACGCTAGCTTTGTGTACAAGGTGGGAATTAATTATGTGACCTGGTACAATAGGCCCTCTCCCATGACCCCTATCCTATGCCCAAATGCTGATTTTTATACCATGGTGAAGTTCAAGCTAGAGCCATGTGGGGAAATGATGAGGAAGGACCATGAATAGTAGTAGTTAGTGGAGTTAGCCACCAACTCTTCTTTGACCCTTGGGTATTGTCCATAGGAGGGTAATAGATTGATTATAATTAGAGAACATGTAAATAAGAAATGTAATGATATTACATCATGAGCATATTATAAGATGTGATGATAAGAATAATATTATTTGTGAGATTATAGTATTGTAAACTTGAGGTCTATTATATACTAAGCTTACATAATTGTGCCTTATGTGGCATGGATGGTAAAGTTAAATCAATTAGAGGTTTAACTATAATTATTAAAAATAAATAAATGGTAAGTTAATAAATAATTGATATTAATTATCATTATAATATTTGGGTCTACTTGAGATAATGATTTTATGGAAAATGGTGGGATGGTAGTACCCAACTAAAATATAATTAGCCCAATTAAAATATTAATTGGATAAAACAATGTACATGAGTTACATTATAATATGTATTGGTGTATATTTTAATTATGAGTATACTTCCTTATATATGGGTGTACATTTGTGAAGAGGGGTGTATATGTGACCATAACTAAAATTGATGTAGTAACATTAAGTTATTAAAGTGTGACTTATATTGTCAAAAAGAATAAAACCTAGTATGCTTACACCCATTTTGCTAATGCTGAGTTTTAATAGAGCTTGTCCCAAAATCATAGTCACATTTACTACCAACCATGTATTAGGCCATTGGCCTATGCTAAAAGTTAATTATGGCTAAGCAATAATGGTGATGATGAAGGGGGGGTGGGCTTAATAGTGTTCTCCACCAACTTTTTCTTGTCCATCATTTTCTCCTTCTTTCCTTTAGTTTGATTGATTGGGCAAAGCCATGAATTGGTCCATGGTTTTTCTATAAATTGGAAGTTTTCCCTTCACAATTCTAGTTGGCTAAGTTCTTGATAAGTTCATATAGTGAGTGTGTGCTGAGTATTGAGAGAGAGTTCTGAAAATGGAAGCTAGTTGAGTAATACAAGCTTCAAGAGGTAAAACTCCTTCATTATGTTCTTAGTTTTGAGTTTGATAATTCATATATATTGCATGAATTAGTTAAGTTGGCATGTGAAATGATGGTAACATGTTAATAGAGCCTATATACATGTTATAGAGGCAATGTGATGGATCTCAAGCATGATTCATGAGGAATTGTGGGTTGGTTTTGAGCTCTGCTGTTGCATAAGCCAACTCTGGTCTGGAACCGGAGTGGCACAGCCGCGCCATTCCCTCGTACAAATGCAGCGCGGCCGCGCCGTTCTACAGAAATGGAAAATGAATTTTGTGTTTTCTGGTTTGTTGAGCATGCTAGTTAGACTCTAATAAATATATAAATGAGTCTAATATGTGACCTAAGATTACCAAGCATGAAGTGAATAGTATTAGTTGGTTTAACATGACTTCCTAAACGAAAACTTAATGTTTTGAAAATGAGACTTGACGAACTTTGTGTTCTTTGAGTTCGGACTTTTGAGACATGTGTAAGTGTCACGTTTATGTGTGTCAATGAGTTTGAAGGTAGTTGTTGATAAGTTGCCTCGGTTAATAGTAAACCACTATACCTTGTTGTAGTGGAGTTTTTTATATGAAAAGTTAAGGTTTTGGAAAAACAAACTTTGAAGTACCTAGTGTCCTTTGAAAATTGACCTTGGAGCATACATACGTAAGTATGAAACGTAGCTTATTATTAAGTTACCCTGCATATGCTAGAACTATGGTTTGGCCTATAATGTTTTGAAAGAAAACTTAAAAGTCCGAGAACTAATAATCTTGAACGTTGTGTAGAGTGTATTCTTACTTTTCAAGCATGAATGTTAGGACCCTCTATGCCTCTAGAAATGTCGGATGTGTTCACTATGTAGCTAAGCATGAACTAGACTATTCAAACATGATTTAAAATAAGTCTTCGAGTAAATTACTATACTATGTCTATGTAAATGAGATAGATAAATATGAGCATGCGTAGTAAAGGCTTGTTAGTGCCAATATATGGTTTAAAAGCTTATGACATTGAATCTTTGTTAAAGGAAGTTGTTAGGCCTTATTGATTTAAATAATTCAATATAGTGCTATGTGATTCAAAAGTAAAACTAAATACTTTAAAAATGAAATGAAAGGAAGATGAAAACCTACTTGATGTATGTGTATAATCAGAATGCATAGTATGCTAGAGACTAAACTGTGCAATGAAATATTTAAGTCTGCTTTGGACAGGGAGTAGCGCGGCCGCGCCACTGCCAAGATTAAATGCAGCGCGGTCGCGCCGTTCTGCAGAGTGACTAAGAGCAGTTTGTTAACAGTATGGTCTTAAGTTATGGTTATATGTTGTCCTTAAGGACTACAAGATATGAAGCAAGATTGTTTAGATAAATATGATGGTAGAATGAGCTAGTCTCATGGTTATCCTAAGTTCAAGTAAAAAGGATACCAAGTTAGGAAACGATATTTGTTCTTATATTAAGAGCGTATAAAATGTATGACTGATGAGTATGAATCCGTGATTATATAACTGTGTAGGAATACACGAAGCGCAGATAGCTTTAAGCAGTTAAGTCGTAGTTGATAAACTATGAATCAGGCAAGTCTTTCAGTTCCTAATTGTTATATGAAATTCGATAATTGTTAGTTGAATTATATTATGCTATGAGGATATTGATATATAATGCATATGGAATATGTATGATATTTGAAAGTTGATATTTGGTGATATATTGTGAAGTTAATCTCTATGCCTGTTATATGAGAAGTAACATGCGTAGTATGTTTAAATGATTACGAATTCATGAACTGAGCATGATATTATATGCTATCTGATACTTGAAAACTGTTAGAATTGCTGAGCTGTCGAGCTCACTCTTGCAAATAACCATTTTTGTAGGTTAAGGACTCACGATTAAAGTTACATGCTACTTGATTGATAGAGTTCTATAGTTTCGCAAGGAGATCGATATAGTTATCTAATGATATGATCTTGAACAATGTTTAAGTCATATATAATGTACTTGATAGTGGTTTAAGATGTTCGACTTATGTAGAGTTGTATAGTCATACTATTCGATATGTCAAGAGTATTAAAATAATATGTAAAGTTGTACTATGTGATACATAGAGGATATCGTATCGAGATATAGAATCTTATACATTAATTCGAATAAAGTGAATCATAATATAGTTTGATTCAAGGTTATGTAATTGATTCAAGTTATGAGATCAATAAAAGATTTTATTCAAAGGATATAAAAAAGTTTAAATTATTTCGCATTTTTATAATATCGAATATGATGTAAAGACAAGAATGGTAAATGACCAAGATTGGTACTTATAAAAGTTTGGGGTCATTATACAGATCCTGGAAATGAAATGAATTTATATTCTAATTTTGTAATAAAGCAAAGTTATATTCATTAAGTTATGAATAAAAGATGTAATATTTGACGATAGTAGTATCGCGATGCACCGGATCCAAGGAAAGAGAAGAACCCAGATTTGGGGGCGTCGCAGGTTGGTATCAAAGCTGTAGGTTATAAACCTTAGGTAAGAGTACCTTAGACTATAACCTGAGAGAGTGAAAGATAAAGATTAAAATATATACGTGAAGATTCAAAGAAGAATCTTGAAATATCTAGAGAATGAGAATCAGGAGTTTCCTAACTCCGGTAATGAAAATGATAAGATGATGTCTATAAGATGAATATGACAATGATAATAAGAGTGAACTCAAATAGAGATTGGATGATAATAGGGAAAGAACCCTAAGGTAAATCGATGATCACGACGTGATCATATTAAACTATGAAATGATAGATGGTCTGTAACGACTAAGTATTTATAGCTTGATGTTATACGAGAAAGTACTATAAAATAGTACGAGATGAACTCATGAGGAGTTGTATGTGATAAAACATAGAAAGTTCGTAATGAGTAAAGAGCAAGTTAAGAGTAAGATAGAGATAAGTGTTGGATTTCCATTGAGGACTCATGTGACGGCTTAGTTGTACAAACTTTTGTATGGGCCAAGGTTTTGTACTTGCACCGAGTACATCACATTGATAATCATTAGAATGTTGGTGTCACGCTATCATTATACATATGGCGAAAAGGTGATTCTTTTCTCATGTTTATTTTGATAGATAAAGATTTCTAAGATTAAAATTAGATAATACTAAGATTAGGTGCGAGTTCTTAAGACTCATGCCTATGATAAGTTTGTGACTCATAATCATATGTATTTTTGAGCCCCTAAGCGTATGGACAGTCCCTGATTGGTTCTTGGACTACGTATGTGAGAACCCGAATTTTTAGATATTATTAAATAAGGATTTAATAAATAAAATTCTTAAGGCATGAGATGGGTTCGAATAGAAATATATATATATATGTGATATGAGGTATGTAGTATTGTGTTACCTAGGGTAATATGAACTATGTATTATGTGATTTTGTGTTTAATAAATATATTCTTAATATATATTTGTTAATAAAGAGACAAATTATTAAGAGTGAGAAGACGGATAAGAATTATCTATCGATATTAAATAATTTATAGAATTATTTTATCATAGTAAGTTGGTGACATTAAATATCCTTAATGTATAATCACCATATTCTTGTGTATGTGTATTAATAACTAGTATGTTTATAATATAGGTTATTAATAGCACTTAAGCTATCCGTGAATGGGTTTGAATAGTGAAGCATGAGTTAGTTAAGAGAATTAACTAATAAGAATAAATATTAGTTAATTTAAGTTGGGAGTTATAATAGGGAATAATATAATGTGAGTATTGAACCTTAATTAACTATGATGATATAGTACAGTGTTTAATTTACTTAAGTAAAGGATTGAATTAATATGTGTGTTGAATATGTAATTATAGTTGATACTTTTTATGTATATTACTTAGAGTGGTAATATGTGAGAAGGTTTGACGTGCGAATAGCAAATATATATACGTTATTAAAGGGAGATGGAAATTATTATATCTTTAAATGAATAATTAATATTTAAAGAAATTATTTTGGGGACAATTTATAGAAAGAAAAGAGAAATCAATATTATATATTTCTAATAAAGGATATTAAAATAATTTCTGATATTGAATTATTTTAATATATGAAGGAAATGTTATTTCTAAATAATAATATTACCTTATATATTTGAGATGATAGGTATGATTAATTAATATAGTAAATATATTAAAACGTATTTGCTATATCTAAATAAATTGATGGAAACAATTTATTATAGTAGAAAATAAACTTATTATCTATTTTTTATATATGTACATGTGCCGTACATATAATTATTTTTAATAGATATTATATTAATTATAATATCTTGAGACAATAAGTAAATTATTTTCTAATAATGAATATCCTTATTTGGAGAAAACATAATATTTTATGTTATGGCTAAATACATAATTTCTAATGTATTTTCAAAAGTAGTTTAATTCATACAAGAAAACTAAGTTATTTTAATAACTTGAGTTGCTATAGTATCGTAAGTGTTATAAATAATATTTGAATATTTTATTCATAATATATTTATATGTAGACCTTAGACTTAATAGTTCTAATTATATTGAACATGTAATAAGTAGTAAGTGATGGGAATAATAATAAGCTTGAGATTATTAAGCTTTTGAAAAATGCCTTGTGTGGCACGATAATAGATTCGGTAATGAATTGATTAATTCAAGGATGAAATAATTATTAATTAAACAATTAATCTATATTGATTGTTAATGGTGTGCTGAATTATTATTGCGAAGCGATAGCATGATAATAAGTATATTGTTTATAAATATAATAAGAATTGTACTTATTAAATTATTGAAGAATGTGGTTATTTCTCGCCTAATAATATTGATAAGAGTAAATTAATGAAGGAATTTCCACGTGAACGATTAATCAAATATTAATCGTTATTGCTATTATGAGAAATAGAATACTAATGAGAATTAAATGATGATGTTTTGATTATTATTATTGCAAGTAATAGAATAATAATAAGCAAACTTGTTTATAATTATAATAAAATTTATATTTGTTTAAAGTGATAATTAATCATATAAATGTTAATTAGTCGATAACGTGAGAAGTTATTATTGTTGAGCATAATAAAACATAACCGTGTAATTATAATGCGGTTATATTTATTTAATTGTTTATGCAAGCATGCAATAATTCAACCTTTAATATATGGTAGTTATCTTTATTAAGTATAATGCAATGTGACGCGTTAATATAGCTATATATTATATATAGACTATATAGTAAGGTTAATTGTAGGTTACATAATAATGTTTATGTGACTACATGCGTGTGGGTGAACCTTATTTAGTACCATGTGGATATTTTAAGGAGTAAGCAATTGTTAATTTATGAGTACTTCAATAAGTTATTATAGTTGAAATAATAACCGTTATGATAATTAATAACTGTTATGATAATACCCAATTAAATTATAGTGGTATTAAGTAAAATGTACATTAAATTATATATTGGTATATATGTACCTATTTGCTACATTGTATTTAGAAGTGGCATTGTGACTCAAGTAGATACTATATGTATATGTATATATATATATGTATATCATAAGCATTGTATTTGCAAGATGCTGAGTTATTTCTTATCCCATAATGAGTGCCCATCTTCATCTCTTCCTCACGTGAAGCCTAAGTCTACTCCTATGTGCATCAAACTCAGCAATGTTTAGCTAATGATGGTGAGGGTGTGGGCTTCATGATGAGTTCCACCAACTCTTCACCAACTCCTTGTTAACCATCAAATTCTCATTCTAACCATTGTTTTGATTTGGGAGGTAATTGTGTTATCTGTGTAACCAATTGTCTATAAATAGAGGCTTCCCTCTCCTTCATTTGATTGCTGAGAATTCTATTAAGTGAATTGAGAGTGAGTTACTATAGCAGCAGTTATAAGTTTGGTTTAGTAGCAAACTGTTTCTTTAACAGAGGTATATTTCCATACATATGTTCCTCATTTATGAAATTCCCAGTTCTTGATTATCTGAATTAGTGTTAATTGAGTTGTGGAACATGTTTGCTAGATTGTTAAGTGTTATGTAAGTTAGTAAGCTTGATTAAATTGTTATATGGCTGATACAGAAATAAATTCGTATGAAAATTTTGAGTTGGGTTAGCTGTACTGCTGTTACCTATTTTATTAATAGCAATTAAACACGCAAGTATACGTGTTCGTTTATAACATCTAGCAAGCAAGGATATCGTTCCCACGAGGAAATAGATTAATATTACCAAATATCAATTTCAATTCAATTAATCTTAAATTAAACTACGAATAATGATTATGATTTTGAGAATTCTAATTAACAACTAAAGTATATCGTCACAAGAATGAATGCAGATGGAATAGGTTAAGATCAAAACTTCCGTTAGTATTTCATTTAAACCAATACACTCATTTAATTATTCAATCACTATGAATCGCTAACCAAGAATTCTTTATAATATTCAAGTACTTCTTCCGAAGACACGTAAACGAATCCTTATACATCCAGCAGTTACGCAACAGATTTACAAGGAACACCCTAAATAATTAATCCACTATATTCCTATGTGAATTAAGATAATTGGGGTTTTCAAGTACAGATTCTTTAATGGTTTCAAAAGACATATAGATATATTCCTATCCTATATGCTAAACATATTAACCTTTTTCAGTTTTATATGAACAGATGATATCATATCTAGATCTAACTCATACTCTATTTTCCAATTTCGTATAAATTATCCCAGTAATTGTTGATCAGACAATTAATCAATGAACACAAGATATGATAAACGATTCAAGAGTAATTAACTTAAATCAAATAAGGAGCAACAAATTCAAATTACATACTAAGTTCCGTTGCGATCTTAATAAAAAGTTAGTTCATAATGATAGAGAAAACCATCATCCAAATTAAGAATCCAAACATCCCAAAGATTCCAAAATTAAAGATAGAGGAAAGGGATAGAAGAAACTATTAAACCGCTCCAAATGTCTAACTTGATCTTCAACCTTTTGTAACTCTCCTTCGTGATCTCCTTCAAATCCTTCTTTCGTTGTATCTCTCTCTGTCCCTTACTTTTAAAACCCTAATATCCAGTCTGATTGGCCTCCATTGTACTCAGCCGCATAAATTAGCATCCAAAATCGTGCATGAGCGCCTAGGCACTTGTCCAAGGGCAAATCCAAGCGCCTAGGCTCTTGACCAGGACCAAGTAATTACAAAAATGCCATTACGCCTATTTTTGACTTCTTTTTAATTCTTTTCTCTTCCAAAATGACATATTTACGAACTCCACCTACAAGAAATAAACACAAAAACAAATAAATAGATCCTAAAAACACTTAAAGATAACAATAAGTAAACTCAAACAATATCTAATTCGTAGGTATGACACCTACTCATCAAATACCCCCAAACTTAACCCATTGTTTGTCCTCAAGCAATGCAATGATGCAAATGCAACCTAACTATATGCCTACGAATCAAACAACCAAATAACATAGCATCCAATATCAGGCCTCAAAAATAATACATAATACTCAATCTAGAACATCCAACCAACATAAAGTTTCCAACTTAAATCACTTAGTCAAATTATGCATGTCATCATTCATGTTATGTGTGTGTGTAAACCAACTATTTTAATCAATCACAGCTCAAATCACTCACATACGCAACTTCTTAGAAAGAAACTCCAGTTTTTATTAAACTCAACCAGTTAACACAACCAATCCGACTAAAGTAAGCAATTACTAAGCACAGGGGTATCACCAAGGGTTATCATACACATAATTTATTATTGTACGAGTGCGTTTTACGCTTCATCTCGCTTTTTAACTCGACTTGTGCAATGTCTAGTTTCCTTAGGCTTTCAAAACTACCCATGTATCGAGCTTTCGACCAGTGACTCCAAAACCAGTTGGCTTTAGGGCACTAGGTGTTAAGACACCCCTACGGATCTAATAACCCAAGTAGCAATGACCACGAAACTAAACCAGTCAAGTTTGATTATTTATTCCTATTTTTCTGAATTTTCTTTTTTTCTTTTTTTCTTTTTTATTTTTATTTTTATGATCCACCCCAAGATTCCCCCAAACTTAGTTTCTTGCTTAACTTCCGCCTTCATGAATGTTTCACTGAATTCATCAAATATTATCCCAAATTTTCTTACCAGAAATAGATTATGTAACGATTTGAATTAAATTGACCAAACAGTCAGTTATGTGCTTTCCTGGCTAATTATGAGTTTCAGACAGGCATAATTGACTTCACAATTTAAGTCATTACTCCACATTAGTACTCAATCCTATTTGAGTCTCAAACTATCACTTCAGTCTTATCATTGACTAAAATTAGATAAGTACATCATACCCTGCTTGATTCATACAACTAGATGCGACACATGCAACATAACTCTAATGAAACATGCATAAGTACTACTAACATGAGTAAACTAAGCAACATGCTCCTACTCTATTTACACAAACTATTAACTACAAAACATAATGCCACCCCCAAACTTAAATGACACAGTGTCCTCATTGTGTAAGTGTAATTAAATTAAGAACTGAGGACTTCCTTGATCAAAGCTTACTCCTCTCCGGCATCTTCATCTTCAGCATTAGGAGGAGGTAAGTCTGGAGGTGGATACACTGACAGAGGTGGAGGGAGTGTGAACTGGTACGGAGTCCTGGCTGGATTCATTCTGTGAAACATATCTGCCAACGACGTGGTACAATGAGAATAAATTTCTGCTTGGCGTTGGGCAAGACAAGACTGCTGCCTATCCATACGATCAAAACCTTGGTGTATCTGGGTTGCCACCAAGTCAATCCGTCTCGTATGATGTTGTAGGTCTCTCCGTATATTCTCAACCCAATCAGGTGGTGGCATTGAACTTGGGGCCTTAGGAGGATGCTCAACAGGCTGCTCAACATGTACTGGGGGAACGATAATAAATCCCATTCCCCGTGGGTGTGACTCAGCCCCATCCCATATCTTGTAAAGTGTCATCACAGAGTGGTTAATTGGGGCTAAAGGTGCCTGTAATGCTTCTTCATCATCCCACTGAACTCCAGCTTGTCGGCACAATTCTGTAATCAGAGATGGGTGAGGCAACCCACCTGAAGTGCCTCCGTCAAGCCCTCGCATAATCGATTCATAGATAACTTCCCCAACATCCACAGATTTTCCCTTAGCAATGCAAAACAACAAGGCAGCCCGCTGATTAATAACATCACTCATATGCCTGCATGGAATCAACTTAGCGCAGATGAATGCATGCCAAGCTTTTCCATATCGGCTCAACTTCGAAGATGGAAAGTGAACTGCTTCTTGTTGATCTGTCAGTTTCCATTCAGTTCCTGGCACACAAAGGGCTTCAATCACTTCACTCTAATCCAATTCTCGCTTCATATACATACGATAATCACTATCACGAATCTTCTTCAATCCATAATAAGCGTTGATTGCCTTTCGACCAATATTAACTGATTTTCCACGAACCATCACTAAACTGCCGTTGGCCTCTTTAACATTTCAATAGAACTCCTTGACAATTTTTATCGCTGCTGGTCCAGGCTGAGAAGTAAAGTTACTCCACTTCCGGTGTCGAATCATTTGGGCAACTTCCCCATCGTGGTCATCAGGTAGTAAACCACGTTCTAGAATTATAGATTTGCCTAATGCCTTATTTTGATATCTATCAGCAGCCTGAACGCTTACAAATCTCTTCTTATCAAACTTGCCAGACGAACCTGACTTTCCCCCCTGTGCCTTTTGGGAGCCATATAGCTAGTGTGTCAAATCCGAGCCCAACAACTTAAGTTCAGTGGCTAAATTGAGAAAAACAAAAAACCTCTTTGTGGAAATGTATCGAACACTTGGCATGCACTATACAAAATAACCTTTTACAAGCCTTCCCCCAACTTAGTGTTCACTAAATCTGTCAATTACCAAGCACCCTATGGTTTGAATGCACAAAAATAACGATTTATTGACACCTAAACACAATTTAGCCACACAAACTCAATGGGGAATTCAAGTAAAGAAAATTAAATTTCTTCAAATACCAAGTAATCAGCCTTATTCCAAGCAATTCCAAGTATTTTATAATTAATTTATGCACAACTTACTTGAAATTAGGACTAAACTTGAAGGTCCATGTCAATTAGATGAGAAGACTCCCTTGAAGAAAGTCACGAAATTGGTCGTTTGTTGCTATGGGTAGGAGCGAATTTTTGGTGTGGTGTGGATTAAAGGTTTGATGTTTGTGGCCTTGATTCGGAGAAAGAGAAGTTTGCTTAAGTTGGTGGCCGTGATTTGGAGAAAGAGATAGGGTAAATTCGGCTGATAGGAGTAGGAGAGAAAGAACTTCAAATGAACTAGGAGAGAGAGAGAGATGTGGTTGAAGTGTGTTGCCCGAATAGGGCTTACAAATTATTATTATTTTTTGTTATATGCAGGTAGCGCCTAGGCGCTTGGACTTGTGCATGTTGGTGCGCCTAGGCCCTTGGTGGCAGCAAATTAGAGTTGTGGTCAGCGCCTAGGCGCTTGGTTTGGCTTTGTTGGGAGAGCTTAGGCGCTTGGGTCATTGGGGAGTTACTGGTTGGTGGCGCCTAGGCGCTTGCTGGAGGCTTAACCTGAGAGCCTAGGTGCTTGGACTAGACTTGGCGATTTTTGTTTTCCACTTCTGTCCTGCTAGGACCTGTAATCAAGTCAACCACTATCAATGATTAATTGCCACCATTTGCATACTAGACTAAGATGACATAAATACTAAATACCTAAATGGTCTATACTACTAAGCAATTCAATAACACTAAAAATGGAGGAAAATAATTAGAAATCTGAGAATTTGACAAATGGACATTCTGCATTTGAGCTCATAAGTGCTTGGCTTCCAGGGGGCGCTGCCCCCTTGCAACCCCTGCCAGCTCACCGGCGAGCTGGGCAGCCGCTCGCTCACTGGGGAGCGAGACCCCCGAATGGGTAGTCGTAGTGGCCATTAGTCGAACCCGTAAATTATGAAATTTTATTTCCTATCCTGAAATCAAATGAAGACCGTGTTAGAGAACATAAGGGGCGTAACTACTGACATTAGTTCTATAAAATCCTAAGCTATAAAAGTTTCACCACTAAATAAACTAACAATAAAGCAAATAAAAAAAATAACAAAAATAAATAAATAAATAAAATCTTGGGTTGCCTCCCAGTTAGCGCTTGGTTTATAGTCTTCAGCCTGAATTTCTTCTCTGTTCTAATCAGCAAGGCTGATAGATGTTTTCTCACGATCGATGTGACCCCCATAGTAATGTTTCAACCTCTGACCGTTGACTTTGAACATTCGTTTTGAATCTGACTCCTCAACTTCCACAGCTCCATGAGGGAATACCTTAGTAATACTGAATGGACCTGACCAACGTGATTTCAACTTTCCTGGAAAGAGTTTTAGTCTGGAGTTGTATAACAACACTGTTTGCCCCGGTTCAAACTTCCTTGCTATAATTTTCTCATCATGCCACCTCTTAACTTTTTCCTTATACAGTTTAGCATTCTCGTACTAGTGGAGTCTGAATTCATCCATTTGATTCAATTATAGAAGGCATTTTTCTCCCGCAGCGGATATATCAAAGTTCAACTTTTGGATAGCCCAATAAGCATTGTGTTCTAACTCTACCGGAAGATGGCATGCTTTCCCATAAACCAACCTGTATGGTGACATCCCTATCGGTGTCTTGTAAGCTGTACGGTATGCCCACAGAGCATCATCCAACTTACTTGCCCAATCCTTCCTACTCGGGTTCACTACCTTCTCGAGAATTCGTTTCACTTCTCGGTTAGAAACTTCGGCTTGACTACTCGTCTGCGGATGGTAAGCAGTTGCTATCTTGTGAGTGATTCCATATTTAGCAAGAGTAGTTGAAAAATGCTTGTTGCAGAAGTGTGTGCCTTCATCACTAATTATCGCACGAGGAGTGCCGAATCTAGAGAAGATGTTCTTACGAATGAACTTAACCACAACTTTGGCATCATTGGTGGGTGATGCGATAGCTTCAACCCACTTCGAAACGTAATCTACCGCTAGAAGTATATAGGAGTTGCTGAAAGACGAGGGGAAAGGTCCCATGAAGTCGATGCCCCAAACATCAAATAATTCAACCTCTAGGATCGTGTTGAGTGGCATCTCGTGTCTCTTCGATATATTGCCAACTCTTTGGCATCTGTCACATTTCAACACGAACACATGAGCATCCTTAAAGAGCGTCGGCCAATAGAATCCACATTGAAGTACTTTGGCTGCAGTTCTTTCTCCCCCGAAATGTCCACCATATTCCGATGCATGACATTGTTGTAAAATGTTTTCCATTTCGACTTCCGGAATGCACCTTCTTATTATTTGATCTGCACATTGTTTAAATAGGAATGGCTCGTCCCAAAGATATTGTTTCACATCATGAAGAAAGTTCTTCTTCTGCTGACTCGTCAAATCTGGCGGAACCACCTTACTCACAATGAAATTTACATAATCTGCATACCATGGTGTGTCCATCCTTACCGCAAACAGTTGTTCATCCGAAAAAAATTCGTTGATCACTGTTGTGTCATTTTTTTTAGTTTTTCATTCTCTAACCATGATAAATGATCAGCAACCTGATTTTATGTTCCTTTTCGGTCCCGGATCTCCAAGTTAAACTCTTGTAGCAATAATACCCATCGAATCAATCTCGGCTTCGCATCATTCTTTGCTATCAAGTACTTAATTGTTGAATGGTCTGTAAACACAATCACCTTTGTCCCAATCAAATATGAGCGAAATTTATCAAATGCATAGACAACTGCTAATAGCTCCTTCTTGGTAGTAGTATAATTCAGTTGGGCATCCGTTAATGTCTTACTAGCATAGTATATAGCATAAAAAATGTTATCCTTTTGTTGGCCAAGGACTGCGCCAATCGTAAAGTCACTAGCATCACACATTAACTCGAACGGGATACTCCAATCTGGCGCTATGATTACAGGTGCGGTAACTAGTTTCTTCTTCAACACATCAAAAGCTTCCAAGCATGCTTGATCAAACTTGAATGGGACAACCTTCTCCAAAAGACTACAAAGTGGTTTCGTGATTTTGGAGAAGTCTTTTATAAATCTTCTATAGAAACCAGCGTGTCCCAAAAAATTTTGAATTCCCTTTACTGAAACTGGTGGCGGGAGGTTCTCTATAGTTTCGATCTTCGCTCTATCATCATCAATTCCATTTGATGACACTCGATGACCCAAGATTACCCCCTCTTGCACCATAAAATGACATTTCTCCCAGTTTAAAACCAAACTCGTTTCCATACACCGTTTAAGCACAAGAGTGAGATTTTCCAAACAATAATCGAATGAATCCCCAAAAACTGAAAAATCATCCATAAATACCTCAAAATTTTGTTCGACCATATCGGAGAAAATAGCCATCATACACCATTGAAATGTCGTCGGCGCATTACATAACCCAAAAGACATTCTGCGAAAAGCGAAAGTACCATATGGGCATGTGAATGTCATCTTCTCCTGATCCTCCGGTGCAATGGCAATCTGGTTATAACCTGAGTATCCATCCAAGAGGCAATAATATTCATGCCCTGCAAGCCTATCCAACATCTGATCTATGAATGGTAGAGGAAAATGGTCCTTACGAGTGGCCTTGTTCAACTTTCTATAATCCATACACACCCGCCAACCCGTAACTGTTCGAGTCGAGATTAATTCATTACGTTCATTTGCAACTACTGTCATTCCCCCTTTCTTTGGTACACATTGAACCGGACTTACCCATGAGCTATCTGAGATAGGGTAAACAATTCTCGCATCCAACCATTTAATAATTTCCTTTTTGACAACTTCCTTCATGATGGGATTGAGTCTTCATTGTTGTTCAATAGTCGGTTTCGCTTCATCTTCCAATAAAATCTTATGCATGCAAATTGATGGGCTTATCCCCTTGATATCCGCAAGAGTCCACCCTAGAGCTGTCTTATACTGCCTAAGTACCCTTAGCAACTTTTCCTCTTGAACCTCATTAAGTGAAGCAAAAATTATGACTGGTAGAGTAGAAGAAGAACCGAGGTAGGCATACCGTAGATGGTTAGGCAATGGCTTAAGTTCTAAGGTGGGCGGTTCTTCTAAGGATGATTTCACCTTTTCAACCAGCTTTCCCCAATAATCCAAAGGTTCAAATTTTTGCATACATCGTGTGAACTTCGGAGTTGAATCTAACATTTGAGCCAATTCTAATACAGTTAAGTCATCAGACATGTTCTCACTTACCAATGCTGCTTCTAGAGGGTCTTCATTTACTGATTCGATACTTGTTTCCCTAATTGCTCCCTCAATCAGATCAACCCTAAAGCATTCTTCTTCTTCCTTTGGGAACTTCATAGCTTTGAATACATTAAAAGTCACCTCTTCGTCTTGGACCATCATTGTTAACTCTCCTTTTTGCACATCAATTAATGTTCTACCCGTAGCTAAAAACGGGCGCCCAAGAATAATTGGTATATTGCTATCCTCCTCAAAGTCAAGAACTATGAAGTCCACAAGGAATATAAATTTATCTACCTTTACTAGTACGTCTTCCACTATTCCCTTAGGGTAGGTGAGAGATCTATCAGCAAGCTGCAAAGTAGCATTCGTTGGTGTAGCTTCCTTCAACCCAAGCTGTTGATAGACTGATAATGGCATAAGGTTGATGCTTGCTCCCAAATCACACAGACATCTACTGAAAAACTGAGTTCCTATTGTGCACGGAATGGTGAAGCTACCCGAATCCTTCAACTTCGGTGGTAGCTTCCTCTGTAGAATAGCACTGCATTCCTCCGTCAATGCTACTGTCTCGAACTCTCCTAGCTTTCTCTTCCTCGATAGAATATCCTTCATGAATTTTACATAGCTAGGCATTTATTCTAGAGCATCTGCGAATGGAATATTAATCTGTAGCTTTTTAAACACTTCTAGAAACTTTGAAAATTGTCTGTCTAACTTCTGTTTCTAAAATCTCTGTGGAAATGGTAAAGGTGGTGTAACTGACATCTGCTTTTCTTCTTTCTGCTTTTCCACCACTTTTCCCTCAGACTTACTTTCTGAATTTTTAGATTCTTTTCCATCTACCTTCTCATTACTCTCTTTTTTATGCTCATCAGAGTCTGTAGCCAACTCCTTCCCACTTCTGAGTGTAACTGCTTTACATTGTTCATTCCCATCCTTCCTCGGATTCTTCTCAGTATCACTTGGTAGCGAACCTTGAGGTCGGTTGTTTAATGCACTTGTTATCTGCCCAATCTGATTTTCAAGATTCCTTATTGCTGCTGATTGGTTCTTTGTTGTTGCTTCAAACTGAGTTGCCATTCTTGCAAGTAATTCCTCCATTTGAGATAACTTGTCAGGTTGTTGAGGTTGTTGAGGTTGCTGATGTTGTTGAGGTTGTGGGTGTTGAGGCTGAAATCCAGGTGGATGTGACTGTCTTGGAGCTTGAGCTTGTGCTTGTGACTGATTATTGCTCCAAGATAGATTTGGGTGGTTCCTCCATCCTGGGTTATAACTATTTGCATTATTACCTTGTTGTCGATTATAATTAGACACAAACTGCACTGATTCAGGACTTATTGCACATTGATCACTTGAATGGTTCCCCGCGCACAATTCACATACCATGGCCACAGTTTGCCTATTCGGATTCCCCATCTGTTCAATTTTCTGTGTTAGAGCTGCAATTTGGGCTGACAATGCTGTAACTGCATCTACCTCTATTATCCCAGCAACTTTTGGTTGTGTCATTCTAGCAGTTGGCCATTGGTAGTTGTTAGCTGACATCACCTCTAGCAAACTGTACGCTTCATTAAATTTTTTTGTCATGAAGGCTCCTCCAGATGCCGCGTCAACACTAGCCCGTATACCACCCATGAGCCCATTATAGAATGATTGTACTAGTAGCCAATCGGGCAATCCATGGTGTGGACATTTTCTCATATACTCTTTAAATCTCTCCCAGGCGTCATATAATGACTCTGAATCAAATTGAGTGAAATTGGTTATCTCATTCCTCAACTTTGCTGTTTTGGCAGGAGGAAAAAACTTTGCTAGGAACTTCTGTGGCAGATCATCCCACGTAGTAATGGATCCAGGTGGCAGTGAATGTAGCCATCCTCTTGCTTTGTCTCGGAGAGTGAACGAAAACAAACGAAGTCTAACTACGTCGTCTGAGACTTGGTTGTATTTGAATGTGTCACAAACCTCTAGGAAACTCACCAAGTGCTCATTCGGATCATCATTCGACAAGCCCCCAAACTGTACCAGATTTTGAATCATTTGGATGGTTCCCGGCTTAATCTCAAAAGTTGCAGCATTAATTGCCGGTCGTTGAATGCTTGACCTGATCCCATCCATTTTTGGCATAGCATAATCCTGAAGGGATTTCTGTTGCTCTTCTGCCATTGTATCTTTCTTCTCAAGTGCCTCTCGTGTTTCTTGAACCCACTTATGCAACTGTCTGAATCGTTTGTCGATATCGTCTTCGTATGGTTCAAGCTCCGGCTGTTTCGATCGCGTTTGCATGCACGAGAGAAGATAACCTTAGAAGAGAATAAAAATAAAAGTCTAAATTAAGATTAACTTTATCAAAATTAATAATAACGAAATATTAAACTAATTTCCCCTGCAACGGCGCCAAAAACTTGTTGCCTATTTTATTAACAGCAATTAAACACGCAAGTATACGTGTTCGTTTATAACATCTAGCAAGCAAGGATATCGTTCCCACGAGGAAATAGATTAATATTACCAAATATCAATTTTAATTCAATTAATCTTAAATTAAACTACGAATAATGATTATGATTTTGAGAATTCTAATTAACAACTAAAGTATATCGTCACAAGAATGAATGCAGATGGAATAGGTTAAGATCACAACTTCCCTTAGTATTTCATTTAAACCAATACACTCATTTAATTATTCAATCACTATGAATCGCTAACCAAGAATTCTTTATAATATTCAAGTACTTCTTCCAAAGACACGTAAACGAATCCTTATACATCCAGCAGTTACGCAACAGATTTACAAGGAACACCCTAAATAATTAATCCACTATATTCCTATGTGAATTAAGATAATTGGGGTTTTCAAGTACAGATTCTTTAATGGTTGTAAAAGACATATAGATATATTCCTATCCTATATGCTAAACATATTAACCTTTTCAGTTTATATAAACAGATGATATCATATCTAGATCTAACTCATACTCCATTTTCCAATTTCGTATAAATTATCCCGGTAATTGTTGATCAGACAATTAATCAATGAACACAAGATATGATAAACGATTCAAGAGTAATTAACTTAAATCAAATAAGGAGCATCAAATTCAAATTACATACTAAGTTCCGTTGCGATCTTAATAAAAATTAGTTCATAATGATAGCGAAAAACATCATCCAAATTAAGAATCCAAACATCCCAAAGATTACAAAATTAAAGATAGAGGAAAGGGATAGAAGGAACTATTAAGCCGCTCCAAATCTCTAACTTGATCTTCAACCTTTTGTAACTCTCCTTCGTGATCTCCTTCAAATCCTTCTTTTGTTGTATCTCTCTCTGTCCCTTACTTTTAAAACCCTAATATCCAGTCTGATTGGCCTCCATTGTACTCAGCCGCATAAATTAGCATCCAAAATCGTGCATGAGTGCCTAGGCGCTTGTCCAAGGGCAAATCAAAGCGCCTAGGCTCTTGACCAGGACCAAGTAATTACAAAAATGCCATTACGCCTATTTTTGACATCTTTTTAATTCTTTTCTCTTCCAAAATGACATATTTGCCCTTTCAACTCCACCTACAAGAAATAAACACAAAAACAAATAAATAGATCCTAAAAACACTTAAAGATAACAATAAGTAAACTCAAACAATATCTAATTCGTAGGTATGACACCTACTCATCAACTGCCGAGGCAGCCATGTTTGTTCCTAGCCGGCCAGCGGCGCAGCTGCGCCAGTTTTATACTGGCCAGCGGCCCAGCTGCGCCGGGCCTGAACCAGAAATTTATTTTTTCTGCAACCTGCTTGATTCTGTTAAGTAATAATTGTTTAAAGTAGCTTAAACAAGCATGCTAGAAGGTTTAACATGCCTATATGAGTATATTAACATGACATGCACCCGCATTGCAATGATTGCATGCACGATTCGTAAAGGTTTATAATTTCCAAAAGTAAACATAAAGTTTTGTAAAAGAAAATGACTTATACGAACCATGTCGACATTCTGATTTTTCAAGCATGATTATATTATTTAGGAATGCATGAGAAGCGTATTAACTTACGAATATATGTTTCATAGTATAACATGAGCATGCCGGACCTCGTTAGTAAACAATTTTAACGAAAATGTTAGTTTCAAAGGTGAACCTTGGCACGTAAATGTCATGAATACATTCTGATTTTGCGAGCATGTTTAGATGACTTAAAAATAAGCGTCGAACATGTTAACCCATGAATCTAGATAGCATGGACGTATTAGACCCTATTAGTGAGGTTTACTAGTGAAAGTATACGTTTTGCACGTGAGTCTTGACATGTATATTGAGATTTGAATTTTGATAGTTGTAAACATGTTTGATAGTATTCGTAGACTCGATCATGTATCCTACATGTATATATACCATGATTAGGTGTTGGGATTCAAATGAAGCTTAAACGAAGCATGTTTTCAAAACAAAACGGTGTTAGTAGCATGAATGTGATATAATTATTTAAAAGTATGCATAAGAATGAGAAGTGGTTCGAGGTTGTCTTGCATGTGCCCAAAATGCTTTGACTTTGTTTAAAATAATTTCAAAGGCGAACACGTACAATTTTTGTAAACAAAGTTTTATAAATATAGAGTGGTCATATTCCGACCTTGTTGACATGTTAGATAAGCATGACAAGTGATTCAAAGTAGCCTTGCATGATTAGTTAAGCATGACATTGATTTTGGAGAATAAAACTTATGAAGTTTTGAAAGTAAGATGGTTGAACATATAGTTACTGGCATTCTAACTTTATGAACATACATGATAAGACTTATATGCCTCTAGTCGTGATTGGTATGTGCACCCTGCTAGTTAGCCGTGATATGCACTGTGCGGGCATGTTTTAAAGATGTACTACACTAGCTATATGTAAATAGATTAGTTGTAGGCGGGCTTGTGTATATGAAAGATGATAGTAAGTGTGTACGGTTAAGGTATACCTATACGTACATAGTTATTCTAAGAATACGATAAGAAAGTGAGACGAAGGTTCTAAGAACCAATATAGAAAACAATGTAACCTTATTTATTACGTTGAGTATGTATGGATACATATAACTAATGAGTGTGATCTCTATGGTTAATATAACTGTGTAGGATTACACGAAGTGCAGATATTCTTAAGCAGTTAAGTCGTAGTTGTTAAACTACAAATCAGGCAAGTCTTTCAGTTCCTATTTGATATATGAATTCAATAACTGTTAGTTGAATTATATTATGGTGTGACAATGTGAACTTATATATGAACTGTATATGAGATATAAATGAGATTGAAAGTTGATCTTTGATGATATACTTGTTATGTGAAAGTAACATGCGTAGTAAATATAAATTGTTTATAAATGCATGAACTAAGTATGATGTTGTATGCTATGTGATGCATGAAAACTGTTAGAATTGCTGAGCTGTCGAGCTCACTTTTGCAAATAACCACTTTTACAAGTTAAGGACTTACAATAAAGACTTCGTGCTTCTTGATTGATAAAGATAGATAGTATCGCAATGAAGAATACTGTTTAGATTATTACTCGAACCATGTTTAGGTTATAGTAGTCGTACTTGATATTTGTTTACGAAGTGTAATGCTTGTCGTACTATAAAGATGTATTAGATAATACATAGAGGATATTAAGTTAAGATTTATGCGATTATACAGAAATTTGAATAGAGTGAATCATGATATAGTTTAATTCAGGAAAATAGTAATTAATTTAAGTTATGGAATCAATAAAAGATTTTGTTCAAGGAAGACTGAAAAAGTTTAAATTATTGCGCATTTTAGTAACATCGAATATGATGTAAAGACGAGATCTTAGATATAAATAGAATTTATATTCTAAATTATAATAAATAAAGTTTTATTCTTTTACTAATGATTAAAAGATGTAATAGTTTGACGATAGTAGTTTCGTGACTGCCCCGAATCCGAGGTTTTGAAGGAACGTGGATTTGGGGGCGTCACAATGTATTGCTAGGACAAGTTCCTAAAATCGTATTATTGTGGTAAGTTCCTGAACTTCCATGGTGTGGTAAGTTCGATGAACTATACTGAGAATAGATATATTATATATCAAGAATTAAGAGTTTTGGTATAGTGAGCATTAATGGAGTAAGACATTGAAGTTGACGGAGAAATTTAGATTTTTCTAAATCTTCTATCTATGCTAGATTTTCAAAATTTATTGACTTCGTGCTAGTGTTTGCACTTCGGTTTTCTTGAGAAAACGTTGGGTCAGATGACTGAACCATTGAGTTTTAAAAACGATACCGTTATTCGTATGTCTATGCTATTTGTTTCGCCTAAGACAAAAATGATTTGAAAATCTTTCAAAATGTATTTTTGACTATATGCATCATTTGATATGGTGTAGGATGGTAAACGATGGAGTCATCAATGCAATCGAACCTAGTGTCCGGAGCGATCGTAAGATTGTCTGTCCATGATGGTATGATGTAGTATGATAAAGTCATAAAATGACGAAATCTTCAACGTACGACTGAGGTGGTACGGAATCATGACTACATAAAAGAATTTTTGGTTTTTGTTTGAACTATAAGAAAGGTCAGTTAGGTGGATTGATATGTTCTGATTGATGTCCGGATTGTTGATAAAAGTCTGAGCTATTTGATTCGGCTAGACGACTGTTAGAGAATAATTATGGAATTCAAGCATTCTTGTGTATTTATGCCAAATCATATTGCTCTGGTGCGGATTTAGAAGTTGAAAAGCTGAGGTGAACAATCCTATAAAGAGGACATATTTTTGGGGACAATGGTTCCGAACATAATGCATATAGTCGGTACAAAACACTACGTTGTGGCTCAACGTAGTGGTATAATAGGCCGGCCACCTAGTGTACGCATGGAGGGTGTTTTCAGTCTTTGTGATTGATAAACACTCTGGTTTGCAGTGTGAAGAATTGTGTTGAAGCATTAGTAAACTTGGAAAAAAGTTCACGGTCTTGTGACCCCTCAGTATAATTTGGAATCTGAGTTATTCATACTACTTCCCGATTATTGAAAAATCGTGGAAGATTCTTATTCTTCTGAAGGATGAATGTAGTAAGTAGAATGTTCCTTAGAAAGAAGGAAGTGGTAGAATGTAATCGAGCAAGTTATAATAATAAAACTTCCGAAAAGAGAATGAATAAAATTATTCAAAAGAATATGTAATAATCGGAATAGCACCGAGTAGGAAAGATTTTGGTGATTCCGAGGACGGAATCCTTATAAGGGGAAGAGGATGTGAGAACCCGAATTTCCAAATATTATTAAAACAAGAATTGAATAAATAAAATTCTTAAATGCATGAGATGGGTTCAAATAAGAATATATATATATATATATATATATATATGTGTGTGTGTGTGTGTGTATGTGTGTGTGTGTTATATGCATTAGGAAGTATGTGGTATTGTATTGCATAAGAGGATATGAAATATGCAATATGTGATTTTGTGTTTAATAAATATATTATTATTATATATTTGTTATCAATTGTAGAGGTAAATTAATAAAGGAGATGGATAAGATTTATCTATCAATACTAAATAATTTATAGAATTATTTTATCATAGTAAGTTGGTGACGTTAAGTATCTTTAATCACTATTTTCTTGAATATATATACTAGTGACTAGTATGATGTAATGTGGGTTTTAATTAGTGCTTAAGCTATTTATGGATAGATTGAGATAGCAAAGCATGAATTAGTTAAGAGAATTAACTAACGAGAATACATATTGTTTAAATTACATTGAGTTGAAAGTTATATTATGGAATAATATAATTTGAATATTAAACCTTAATTAACTATGATGATATAGTACAGGTTTAATTTATTTAAGTAAAAGGTGAATTAATATATGTGTTGAATATGTAATTATAGTTAGTACTTTTTATATATATATTACTTAGAATGATAATATGTGAGAAAGTCTAATGTGCGAATAGTGTTAATAAATATATATACGTTATTAAAGAGAGATGGAAATCAATATATCTTTAAATAAATATTGATTAGAGAATTAATTAATATTTGAGATATGGTTAAATGTATAGATTAAAGAAATTGTGTTGGGGCAATTTATAGAAAGGAAAGAGAAATAAATATTATATATTTTTAATAATGGTTATTAAAATAATTTCCAATATTGAATTATTTTAATAAAAGGGGTAATGTTATTTTAAATAATAATATTACCTTATATGTCTTTGTATGAGGTAATATGTATAATTAATTAATATGGTAAATATATTAAAATATATTTGCTATATGTAATAAATTGATGGGAACAATTTATCATAATAGAGAATAAACTTATAATCTATTTTTTATATAAAAGGTGTACATGTGACATAATGTAATTATTTTAATAATACTTAGATAATATCTTGAGAAAAATGAGTAAGTCATTTTATTATGATTAAAGCCTATATTGGAAGAAAACATGATACAAACATTTTTTATGTCATGTTATGACAAAATACATAATTTTTAATGTATTTCCGCGAGAATTAATTAATAAAAGAAAGCTAAGTTATTTTAATGTATTAAATAACTTAAGTTATTATTTTACTGTAGATTTTATAATGTAAATAATTAATAGAGTAAATCTTAATTATTCTAAGCGTAAAGATTATACATATTGTAAGTGTATAATTATTTAAGGTAGCTTAGCATTAAAGTGCATGTGTTACACAAACATTATATTAAAGGAATATTAAAGTATGATGGAAGGGATAATAAGCTTAATATGGAGCTTGTGAGGTATGCCTAGTGTGGCAAAGTGGTGGAATAGACATTCATTAAATAATTTAATGAATGAATAATTAAAGCAATTAATTAGTATTATTATGTGAATTAATTTCTATGGGCAATGATATGTAATAATATGATATGAAGTGTAACACTTCAAGGTAACTATATTATATAAGAACTATATAGTAAGATTGAATGAATGATATAAGTTACATAAATAATGTTTATGTGACAATATGTGATGAATGGATGCATTAAGGTGTATGTATGGAATAATAAAGATGGGTTAATATAGTGGTGTGACAATACTAAATCAAAATGTATTCGGTATTGTCAAATGTACATAGATGATATAATGTGTAATATAAGTTGATGACCACACACATATATATATATATATATATATATATGTATAGGTATATATGTATATGGATGTATAAGGGAGGTATTTAATTACATAGGTGTGTATGAAGGCTTGTATGCTAGCTTTGTATACAAGGTGGGAATTAATTACGTGACATGGTACAATAGGCCGTCTCCCATGACCCCTATCCTATGCCCAAATGCTGATTTTTATACTATGGTGAAGTTCAAGCTAGAGCCATGTGAGGAAATGATGAGGAAGGACCATGAATAGTAGTAGTTGGTGGAGTTAGCCACCAACTCTTCTTTGACCCTTAGGTATTGTCTATAGGAGGGTAATAGATTGATTATAATTAGAGAACATATAAATAAAAAATGTAATGATATTACATCATGAGCATATTATAAGATGTGATGATAAGAATAATATTATTTGTGAGATTATAGTATTGTAAGCTTGAGGTCTATTATATACTAAGCTTACATAATTGTGCCTGGTATGGCATGGGTGGTAAAGTTAAATCAATTAGAGGTTTAACTATAATTATTAAAAGAAAATAAATGGTAAGTTAATAAATAATTGATATTAATTATCATTATAATATTTGGGTGTACTTGAGATAATGATTTTATGGAAAATGGTGGGATGGTAGTACCCAACTAAAATATAATTAGCCCAATTAAAATATTAATTGGATTAAAACAATGTACATGAGTTACATTATAATATATATTGGTGTATATTTTAATTATGAGTATACTTGCTTATATATGGGTGTACATTTATGAAGAGGGGTGTATATATGACCATAACTAAAATTTATGTAGCAACATTAAGTTATTAAAGTGTGACTTAAATTGTCCAAAAGAATAAAACCTAGTATGCTTACACCCATTTTGCTAATTCTGAGTTTTAATAGAGCTTGTCCCAAAATCATAGTCACATTTACTACCAACCATGTATTAGGCCATTGGCCTATGCTAAGAGTTAATTATGGCTAAGCAATAATGTTATACGCAAACTACACCAATGGAAGATGATCTTCCCAGCTTCCTTTGAAGTCCATCACACAGGCTCTGAGCATGTCTTCTAGTGTTTGAATTGTTTTCTCGCTTTGCCCATCGGTCTGTGGATGATACGTTGTACTTAACCTTAATTGTGTCCCCATTTTTTCTTGAAGACTCCTCCAAAAGTTCGACGTGAAGCGCGGATCTCTATCAGACACAATTGATATTGGCACTCCATGTCTCGAAATTATTTCCTTGATATACAATTTGGCAAGTTGATCCAAAGTAATACCTTATCTTGATCGGCAAAAAGTGTGCTGACTTTGTAAGACGATCAATAATCACCCATATGGCGTCATAACCTTTTTGTGTCGCTGGAAGTCCTACTACAAAATCTATAGTGACGTGCTCCCATTTCCATTTCGGAATTTCTAATGGCTGTAATAGTCCACTGGGTCGTTGATGCTTTGCCTTGACTCTTTGACAAGTTAAACATCTACTAACGCATTCAGCAACCTCTCTCTTCATGTTTGGCCACCAATAATGTTGACGCAAATCTTGATACATCTTGGTGCTTCCTGGGTGTATTGAGTATCTCGTATTGTGCGCTTCTTGTAAAATATTATCTTTTAACTCTGATACTGCTGGTACCCAAATTCTCCCTTCAAATCTCAGCAATCCAGTATCGTAAATTTTATACTTCAACTCTTCTCCTTCAGCCAACCGCTTCGTGATGTTACCGCATTCTTCATCATTCCTTTGTGATTCTTTCACCTTGTCTAATAAAGTTGGACTCGCTTCCATTTCTATCACTTTATCCGAATCCTTCGGATTTTTCACCTCCAACTCCATTTTCTCCATTTCTTTGACTAATTCTTCTTGGTCTGTCAATACAAATAATTTATCTCGACTCTTTCTGCTTAAAGCATCTGCCACTACATTGGCCTTCCCTGGATGATATAGAATATCACAATCATAATCCTTGATCAATTCTAACCATCTCCTCTGCCTCATGTTTAACTCCTTTTGTGTAAAGATATACTTCATACTTTTGTGGTCTGTATATATCTCACACCTTTCTCCGTAGAGGTAATGCCTCCAAATCTTAAGGGCAAATACTACTGCAGCTAATTCTAGGTCATGAGTAGGGTATCCCTTCTCATAGTCCTTTAATTGTCGTGACGCGTACGCAATGACTTTACCATTCTGCATTAACACACAACCCAGTCCCTTGTGTGACGCATCACTATACACTATAAAACCCCCCGTACTATCTGGTAACGATAACACAGGTGCTTCACTGAGTTTTTTCTTCAGTTCCTGAAAACTTTGTTCACACTTCTCTGTCCACACAAACTTAACAGTCTTCCTCGTCAGATTAGTTAATGGTGTCGCTATCTTCTAGAAATCCTAAATAAACCTCAGGTAATATCCTGCTAATCCCAAGAAACTTCTGATCTCTATCGGTGTCTTCGGTTATCCCCAATTTTTCACCGCTTCTACTTTCGCTGGATCAACAGAAATTCCCTCGTTGTAGATAACATGCACCAAAAACTAAACCCTCCTCAACCAGAATTCACACTTTGAAAGTTTTGCATATAATTTTTCCTTTCTTAACGTCTCCAATACTATCCTTAGATGTTCGGCAAGCTCCTCTTCAGTCTTTGAGTACATCAGAATATCGTCAATGAACACAACCACGAACTTATCCAAGTACGGTTTGAATACTCTGTTCATCAAGTCCATAAAAGCAGCTGGTGCTTTCGTCAGTCCAAATGACATCTCTAAGAACTCATAATGGCCGTAACAAGTTCTAAATGCTGTCTTTGGTACATCCTCTGTCCTCACTTTCAACTGATGATAACCAGTCCTTAGGTCAATCTTCGAAAAACATCTCCCTCCTTTAAGTTGATCAAACAGATCGTCTATTCTTGGTAACGGATATTTGTTCTTGATTGTCACCTTATTCAACTCTCTATAATCCATACACAACCTCATCGAACCATCCTTCTTCTTTACAAACAACACCGGTGCTCCCCACGGAGATACACTAGGTTGAATGTACTTCTTATCCAACTACTCTTGTAGCTGGATCATCAACTCCTTCATTTCTACCAGAGCCATTCGATACGGTGCTTTCGATATTGGCGCTGTCCCCGGTACTAATCAATCACAAACTCTATCTCTCTGTCTGGCGAAAGTCCCAGAAGTTCTTCTGGAAAGACATCCCGAAACTCATTAACTATAGGTATATGTGCCATATCCGAATTCACAACATGTGTATCCACTACATGAGCCAAATAACCTTCACATCCTTTTTGTAACATCTTCCTGGCCTGCATCATCGTCAGACAACTTGTTTGCCTTGGCGACTTGCTACCATAAAATACCACCTTAGACTTATTTGGTGTCTTAAGGCGTATACTCTTCTTTTGACAATCTATAAGAGCTTTATGATTAAACAACTAGTCCATCCCTAAGATAATATCAAATTTTCCTAAGCGTATCGGAATTAAATTCACGCTTAACTTATGTCCCTTTATTTCCACACCATAATTGTTATGGATAAACTCTACAGGGATCACTTCTTTGTTTGCAACTTCTATATTCATAGGGTTCTTTAATATTGCACAGGGTAAGTTTATTCTTTTTGCAAATTCATCAGACACAAATGAACAGGTAGCTCCATAATCAAATAATACATATGCATTTATATTATTGATTGGAATAATACCTGACACCACCTCCTTTGATGCAACTGCGTCTGGCACAGTCATATTGAAAGTTCGGGCTGTCGGCTTGCTCTGCTATGTTGGCCCTCCAATTGTTAACTTTGTGGCACTGCTCTTGTTTCAACTTCCTCCATCAGTATTCTTCTTAAATGGACAATCCTTAAATCGATGCCCCATTCCACCACATGAAAAGTAACCTCCCTTCTTTGGTTTAGGACAATTAGGTGAAATATGTCCTTCCTGACCGTAGTTATAACAGACATTTTTTCCTTTCATACACTCCCCAGAGTGATTCTTCCCACACTTTACACACGTTGGCTTCTTCTGTGGTGTACTCCCTTGTTGAGTTCTCGATTCAGTGCCACTGTTCCACTTGCATTTCTTACTATTACTGCCACCACTGTTGGCACCCTGATGTCCACCTTCAATCTTCTTCTTATTCTTCTCTTGATTGAATCTAGATATTGCCTCACTACTACCTTCTGCAATGATAACCTTTTCTAACAGTGCTGAAAACGTAGCAATCTGCAGTACTACGACTTTGCTGTGTATCCAAGGCTTCAGCCCATTTTCAAACTGACGCACCTTTCGTAGTTCTGTATCCACCTGATGAGTTGCGAATCTAGCTAACTCGTTGAATTTCGCTGCATACTCGGCATCTGTCATGTTTTCTTGTTTCAATTCGAGAAACTTCACTTCCATTATGGCTTGCATGGCCTCTGAGAAACAGCTTTCTAAGAACTAACTCCTTAAACCTGGTCCATGTTACTACCTCCATTCTGGCTCTAGCTTGGTTCATCTCCCACCAGTAATTAGCCTCACCTTTCATCAAGTATGTAGCGAAAGCCATCTTTTGCTCTTCGGCTACCCTAGCAATGATAAAGGCCTTTTCCATCTCTTTCATCCATGTTTGAGCTTCTATGGGGTTCGTGGTTTCGCTGAATTCTGGTCGTCCTACAGCCTTAAAATCTTTAAAGTTTGCTAATCTATTATTAGCTTGATTCCTTGTTGCAGGTGCACGAGTTCGTATAGCTCGAGCTATCATATTTGCGAAGTTCTGCATTGGGTCAGCTTGCTCTCTTTCATTATTTACAGATCGCTCCTCCCTCTGGTTACGGTTTTGGCGTCTTGGAGGCATTATCTGGTTAAACAAAGTCTTACATTATCACTTTAAGTTTCATTATATGTCATATCTTATAAGTGTTTAAAATATAACATATAATTCAAATTCTAACAATAATATTATCACCATGTTCAACTTACTATCTTCATTCTCAAGTCTTATTTACTTAAGTAAACATTTACACATAATACCGCATTTATATTCATATACCAAATATTAGTGTCATACACTTACATGCCTGCCATATTTTTATAAATGCTAACTATCCCATTCTAAATATACAGAGATGGGACCTACCAAAAATATATTCCCCTACACACCTAAGATGGGGATACATCAAACAAACATACTACCTCACACAGTATGAGGTTTACATCAAGAATAAAACCCTAATAAACAAAAGGGGTTCTACTGCATCTATATACAATAGAAAACTACTAAACTATCACTGCGCGTCTGGAGGGGGTGCGCCTGCATACTCCTGCTCTGGTGGAATGAATCCATCCATAAGTCGACGTCTAACGGATCGACTTGACTCACCTATCTCCAAGGATCTCCTCACTCCTTCTCGCTGACCCATGTAAGCAGCATCCAGGGATCGTCCCAAAGGATCCACTCGGACCTCACTAGCCTCCAGCTTCTCCTCAAGCTGGTCCACTATATTGGATGCTCTAATCCATGCTTGTTCGATCCTGATCTTATCTGAAATTTTTAGATCGAACTCAAATCGCATGGCTTCATGCTCAACTCTTAACACTCCAAACTTTATCTCCTCTTGTTCTAGTTTCTCTCTTAGCTCAACATTCATGGCAACCATCTGTGTAGCCAAGGTGGTCTGCCCCTACAACTGTATCTTCATCTCAACAAGCTCGGTCTGAGCTTGATATGCCAATTCCTTGTACTGAGTCTCAGTGAATTGATGAGTAGCATTCTCCTGCTCTAACTGTGTCACTCTATTCTCCAGCGCCATGTTCTCTTCGAACAAATCCTCCATCACATTCTAATCACACTCGTCACTATCAGCTTGATCCTCTACCGGATCTATCGGCTCTTATTCAACTGTATGGCTACCTTGTCCTTCCTCAGGCATCCTATAACCTAACAAACACAACATCAGTATCACTAAAATATATTCATTGATAAAATGAAACAATATTTTATTATGTAAAATCTATACTAGATGAATCTCCATAATTCATCTCATAGTACACTCTATACGAGTTTTCTTCTAAGGTTATAACCTAGGTTTTGCATTCCTAAAGTTTATAACCTACAGCTTTGATACCAACTTGTGACGCCCCCAAATCTAGGTTCTCTAACCTCAGATTCAGTGCTCACGGTACATCATCAACATAAGCATTCTATATACTATTGCGGAATAATAAACATACATTATTCATTACAATAAAATATTACAACAATATCCCAAGGTCTAATTCTTTAACGTAAAAGTACCTTAATTACATATAGTAACAAAAGGTTTACATGATCATAGTATTTCATAATACCTAAGCATTTATATTAACTATTCTTGGACCTTTCCCTTGCCCTTGTCCTTCTTACTCGAACTTTCGGGCTTAGCTGAAATAATTGTCATGATATAGCAAGTGTAAGCAACTAATTTGCTTAGCAAGTTTAATTATGAAAGAGATATATCATGATTAGAAATGAATTTAACTTTCAAAGTTCAATCAGATAAATGAATAGTGAAAGAGCATGAATTAATCTTAATATTTGAATATTCGAATAATTGAATATCAGAGGCTGAGTGGTTTGAAATAACCATGAACATATACTAAGGTTGTCAGTATTTAAACTGGTCCTTTTAATAAGTTTTGGTAGTCAAGGGGATCAGCCTTTCGTACCCGGTGAAATATGCAAAATCACTCAGTATACTAGCAACAACTGTTTTCCAATAATGCTTTAGTAAAACTGTTCTTTTTCTCAGTCATAAGTCCTTACCATTTCAATTGGTTAGGCACCGCTTTTAAAACATATTTGATTTAACAAATTTAAACATACTTGATCTAGCTGATACAATTAGCATAGATCTATATCATAAACAGTTTATGAATAAAAGAACTTTAATAAATTCACAGTTCAATAATGATAGAACAGGAATTCAATTGCACACAGTGCGAATATCAATAATCAATTTAGATGTGAATAATCAACAATAATTATTCACTAATCATGCTTTGAAAGTAATAACTCAAGTTGAGTTAGAGAACTTGCTTTATTTGCGGACTACTGCTATGCAATTCTATTTATCCGCTTAATGAATTTAAATTATTCTCTTTGAAAATACCTATCATGGATCCTTCAATTAGTATCACATATAATTATTCATAACATTATTATTCTTATATATTATATAATATTAATCACATAATTTAAATATTAGATATCACATAACTCCTTAATAATATTATCGTTCCTTGATAATATTATTATTATATAATCATCTTAACTCTCAAATAATATTATTAACCTTTTAATAATATTTTATTTGTTTCTTAATATTATTAATAATATTTTAGTCTCTCTTTAATATTATTAGTCTTTTAATAATATTTGAAGTATCTAATATTGTTAATCTTTTAATAATATTTTAACTTTCTAATATTATTAATCATTTAATAATATTTTAATGATCTAATATTATTAATCTTTTTATCATTTAATATTAATTAAATAATAATTTATTAATATTTATACTTATTTATTATTAATTAAAAATAAATAATTAATTAACATTTATCTTTATTTATTTTTTATTATTTATTATTTAATATTAATTAAATAATTAATTAACATTTATCTTTATTTATTATTTAATATTAATTAAATAATAAATATATAATTAACATTTATTCTTATTTATTATTTAATATTTAATTAAATAATAATTAATTTATTAACTTTATATTACTTAACTAACATGTGAGTAAGCAATTATAATTATTTATTAATTATTCTCACTTGAATAATAAATAATTTGTTTATTTACTTTAAACATTATTTAATCATTCTTTAATATTAATTAAAGAATAGTTATTAAATTATTTAACCCTATTCATTATTTACTCTTGATTAAATAACAAATAGTTAGCTTAATAACACTAATTTTTATTCATTTATTACTTAATGTTAATTAAATAATTAATCATACTTACATAGTATTTAATTAGTTTCATAATCATTTATTAGTATTAATAATTATTAATTAGTAAGTTTTAAATGATTTAAATGAGTTTAAACCATTAATTACTTAATAGTTACATAACAGTCCCGAATAATTCTGAATAAAATATCTTAACGTTCTTCACAATTTTAGAAAATTTTCTGTCCAAGAACCACCCCAAGAACCGGCCGGAAAGTGGTGAACCGGCCGTCGGAAAGTTCCGCCGGTTCGCCGGAAAACTGAACCGGTCAATAATCTTTAATTTTTCTAACTTTTTGGTTTTATTTTCAGTTTTGGGGTCCTTTACTAAAACCTTCATAGAACGAAATCTACAACTCCGATTGAGGCCCAATCGGGCTCGTTGGATTTGTATCTTCCCGAACTATAGTTTTCAGTTATCAAACATTAAATTTGGATCCGTTTTGCTCACTGAAATTGAGCCAGAAGTGGACTGATTGTTTCAAGGGTTTCAACCTTTAGAGTGTTTTGGCACAAAATTCATATCTCCCTCATTTTAAAATATTTTTGAGTGATTTCAAAGGGATGTTGTCCTTAACTTATATATCTATCATACCAAGAAAGAAAACCACAAAAACTCTTTGTAGGTTTCAAAATGAAAAATATATAGCACAACTTAAAAATCAATACTTATGGAAAAACTCATTTTCATGTGTTTTACCAAACTTTTTAACATAAACTCATATCAACCAACAAGTTAAACTTATTAAACTCTCTCTCTCTCTCTCTCTCTCTCTCTCTATATATATATATATATATATATATATATATATATATATATATCTCATTCTAGCATGCTTCTAACCAATTAGATCTTGAACCCCATAGATCTTACATAAAAACATATCAAACACACTAGATTAGAGTTTTTTTTTCTTACTTTTTGAACATAGATTATTTTGCTTCCTTTTTATCTTCTCTCTAACACTTAAATAGGTTAGATTTAAACATGAAATAATACAAAACATATACATATAAGGTTATGAACTTTTAGAACATTAACACTTTATTTCTTTAGAAACAAATCATAATAAAAGGAAGAAATTAGTTTAGATATTTCACCTTGTTCTTATGGCTACTCTTCTTATTTTACCAAAGAAATTTATGAACTTTGGACGCATCAATCTCAAAGCTCCCTCTCCCCTCTTCTTCTTCTTCTACCCGAGCCCTTCTCTCTTTTGTCTCTCTCTCTCTCTTTTTGGTTTGATAGCTAACTAGGAGATAAGAATTGAACTTAGTAAAAATGTTTTACTAATTATGAAAATTGTTTAAGTATTTAGTAAATATGAATAGATATAGATTGTATATCTATCAACAATATCCCACACAATCTTACTTCCTTTCTCTTCCTTATCAGCTTAGTTAACTTGCAAGAGTAGATAAAAACAGTGGACGAATGGGAGGTTGACACCTAGCGTAGTTGTTCACCTACTAAAGTTATGTAATAACCCCCTTCTTCCTCTCCTTACCAATCCGGCCATGTGGCCTTATTATCCATTCTATTTTTCTTTTATTTTTTATTCCTTATTTGCTTTATGAAATGACCAAAATACCCCTCCACAAGTGGGCCTAGATTGGGCTTTTTAATTATCATCTCTTGGGCCTGTAATTATTAATTTGAGCCTACTAATGGGCTTGGGCCTCCCATAACAATTAATTGGGCTACTAAAATACTTGCCCTATACATCTAATACTGGACCAGTTTAACAGTTTAGTTACTCATAAACCAAATTATCCATAAGTCCCATGCTTAACTAATTAATTGGGCTTGTTTAAATTACTTATACCTCTTAGTCCATTTAATTTATTATCTCTTAAGCTAATGCTCATCATTATTGATATATACATATTCACTTAATCACCTAGTCATCTATAATATATCACAGATTAGTTAATATATTTATTTACAATGTAGCACAGAAATTCTTGGTTATTACAAAACCCGTTGACTACAACCCAACGCAGGTTGGCTTAACCTCGATAAAGTAATCTATTGGCTACAACCCAGTGAAGGCGTCGACTTAACCTCGACAACGTGATCCTTAGAACTATATCATAATCTCTCATATCATTACATGTTTTATACATGCTATTGCATCATCAGATATACCTTGTCATGCATTCTCCGTATCTAGTTATCTTTGTCGTGTTCATTCCATTACATTGCATAAACATGACAAAAAGGGGCATCTGTAGACACTCAAAATTTTTATTTCTTTGTACTAACCTTGCAGAAGGGCAAAAGCATAATTTTACTTCGGAGATAACCCCGAGGTAGGGCAAAAGAATCAGGTCATCCCAGAGACAAACCCCGTGAAAGATTCAAAGGACCTATAACGTCCGAACATGTCACAAACCAAACGAGGATAGCCAAGCTGAGACAATGTCCGCCGAAAACCAACTCAGCAAACCTCAAACTGCGTGCCATCAAAAATAAACCAGCTAACTGCCGTCTAAAATCGGAAGATATATCTCAGTTACCAGCATTATCTTCCCGGACCCCGACTCAGTCATACTCAATTTTATTCCGCCGCATTCCGCAAAGACTTTCTGAAAGTTCAGTTTACGAAGGTCAACTTCCTCTGAACTGAGACCAAAGGAACGCACTTCGAGATGGCGGGACCCACCTGGCCTAGCCGCATATATATATGCGGCTGGTGGCTCGGACAGATTAAAACACCAACTTTGAGCTCATTTAAAAAAAAGAAGAGATAATTTTAGAGAGAGAAAACATTTCTAGAGAGAGAACCCCTAGGGTAGAACTTTTATACACTAACTTGGAGCTATTTTATCTTGTTTAGCATCTACTTGGAGCCCCGAGAGTGTTCTACGTTGATCCCGGGTGTTAAAACGCTTGTTCACGCGTCCCCTAAGGTTAAAAAATGCTCTTTAGCTACGTTCTTTGTAAATTTTATTCAATATACTAGATTGATGATATATATTGTTTAAATCTAGTTAGACTTGTTGTTTTCTAAGTATATTGTGTAATAGTTGATAGATATTGCCTTTCTATCGGTTATATTGTGCCTATTGCGTTGTAAATCAAGTACGGAGGCTAAATATACCTAGATCTAAGCCGAATCTAGCCTTTGAGTGGTTATTAAGCATGAAGCTTTAACCCATGTGCTAGATCGGTTTAGATTCATGGTAGATCTATATATTTATTACTTTCAAACGGTCTCGGTTACCCCGTATATCCCTAGATTTGTATCTAGAGGCGAAAAGGGTCCGAAATCGCTTAAAACGATGATTTCAACCGATGAAATCCTCTAATATCAAAGCCTAGGACATTGTATATATGTATTCCCACATAATAATGTGAGCCTAGGAATCCCAGTGTTGAGATCCCCAATTGGATCCCGACTTGATTCCCACTATGGACCGATTTTATGATGTAATGTTTAAATAACACAAATATCATTGTATATGTAATATTTAGATCTTGAAGACGAACTCGAGGGGTTAGTCCCGAGAAGTCGGATTCATGATCCCGTGATAGTGAAAACTTTAATTATGGGTGCTTGGTTTCATCGAGATAGCTTACATACCCGATGATGATCCGACCCTTTTTTTGGTGCTTTTTACATGCATATCATCAAAACGATTTCCGATAAAACCACAAAGAGCTTTCAATAATAATAAAGCGGGTCGGGAATAGACATTAGATTATAAATGGAAGTATCGAAGGACCTCGATTCCTATTTGATGAAGGATTTGAAAAATTTATTTTCAAAACATCATTAATAAATATTGTGTTCTAAAAATGAACTTTTATATAAATCAAATCCTTTGTGCATTGGGTTAAAGAGGTACAACACTACTTTCGTAATAATTAAATATACAAAGAAATTAATAATGGAAATATCAAAGATCCTTGATTACTATTCGGGAGAAGGATTTGAAAACCTTGTGTTTTCCCAAAATATCATATAAAATGTTTATTTTGTCTAAAAATGAACTTTTGCTAAATCAAACCCTTCGTACATAGGTACAAAAGAGGAACGACACTACTTCCAAATAACTCACAATAAGGCTTAGAATAAACATTTTCAAATAAAACACGCACACACACACACACACACTCACACACTCACACACTCACACACACACATACACACACTTTATGCACAGAAAATCAATAAGATGCAGTATTGTGTTTTCACGGGAGTCGGGGGTGCCTAACACCTTCCCCCCGCTTAACCTAGCCCCTGAATTCAACGAATCTCGGGTTTCAGACCAATCTTTTGGAGTCACGCATTGGACAATATTGCAAAAACTATTAAAACTCGGATGAGTTGGTACATCCATTTAAACCATACCAACGGGCGACTCTGTCTCATTCGGTCCAATCATAAAATAATAAATTTAATCTTTTTCAAAGTCGTCGACACTTATGTCGGTACCGCTTTTCTAAAAACCTCACCCTTTAAACCCAAAGACATAGCGAACACAAAAGCGTAAAACAAACAACACAAACTTAGGAAAGACGGACATCAAAGAATTTTCCCGGTGTCAACATGTGGCACTGTAGACTCGGTCATATTAATGAAACAAGATTATCCAAGTTGCATAAAGATGGGCTCTTAGATCTATCTGATTATAAATCATATCCAACTTGTGAATCTTGTCTCATGGGTAAGATGACTAAATCTCCTTTTAGTGGAGAAGGAGAAAGATTTACAGATTTGTTAGCATTGGTACACACAGATATTTGTTGACCTATGACAACGAATGCACGAGGAGGGTATTCTTATTTTATCACTTTCACTGATGATAATTCAAGATTTGGAAATGTGTATTTAATGAAATACAAATCTGAATTGTTTGAAAAGTTCAAAGAATTCAGAAGTGGAGTGGAGAAACAAACTGGCAAAAGTATTAAGATTTTTTGGTCAGATCAAGGTGATGAATACTTAAGCGATGAGTTTCTGAATTGTCTCAAAGAAAATGGTATAATCTCACAATGGACTCCACAAGAAACACCACAGTTGAATGGTGTGTCTGAAAGGAGAAATTGAATATTGTGGGACATAGTTTATTCCATGATGAGTTTTACCGATCTTCCAGTATCATTATGGGGTTATGCCCTAGAAATGATTTCATATCTACTAAATAAGGTCCCCTCAAAATCTGTCCCCAAGACTCCATATGAGATGTGGACAGGGAGGAAACATAATCTTAAGCATGTTAAGATTTGGAGATGTCCAGCTTACGTGAAAAGGTTTCAAAATGATAAGCTTGGGACAAGATCTAATAAGTGCACGTTTGTGGGATATCCTAAAGAAAGTTTAGGATACTATTTCTACAATCCTACTAAGCAAAAGGTGTTTGTTGCGAAACACGTTGTCTTTTTGGAAGAGGAGTTTATCCCTGAAGGGGCTAGTGGTAGAAAAATAGATCTTGAAGAAATTCAAGAACCATAAACCACTACAGATCAAGTGGATGAACCTGTCCAAGTAGAGACACCTTTTGTACAACACCCTATTCGTAAATTTGGAAGAGTACCAAAGATACCTGAAAGGTATGGATTCGTCATAGAGGATGACGATGAGGTACGTATCAAGAATAATGATGATCCATTGAATTACGAATAGGCTATAAGTAGTAAAGACTCAAAGAAATGGCAAGAAGCCATGAAATCCTAGATGGACTCCATGTATGAGAACAAAGTATGGACTTTGGTTTCATCATCGAGGGCATTAAGCCTATTGGGTGTAAATGGGTCTTTAAAAGAAAGACTGGAGCGGACGGCAAGGTAGAGACCTATAAGGACAGACTGGTTACGAAAGGTTTCAAACAAAGACAAGGTGTTTACTATGATTAAACCTTCTCGCCAATAGCAATGCTCAAGTCCATTCAGATTTTACTTGCGATTGCAGCTTATTATGACTATGAAATCTGGCAGATGGACGTGAAAACAGCCTTCCTTAATGGAATCCTTGAGGAGGATGTGTATATGACACAGCCAGAGGGATTTATTTCAACGGTTGAAACAAATCAAGTATGTAAACTGTAACGATCTATTTATGGGTTGAAGCAAGCTTCTCATATGTGGAACATCCATTTTGATGAGACAATTAAAGAGTTTGATTTTATCAAGAACGAGGATGAACCATGTATGTATAAGAAGGTTAGTGGGAGCTCTGTTTCATTCCTTGTATTAGATGTTGATGATATACTACTGATAGGGAATGATATTCCTATGCTACAGTCGATGAAAATTTGGTTTTCTAAACACTTCTCCATGAAAGACTTGGGAGAAGCATCCTATATTTTGGTGATAAAGATCTATAGAGATAGATCTAAAAGGATTCTTGGCTTATTCCAAGGAACGTACATTGATACAATGCTAAAGAGGTTTAGCATGGAAGATTCCAAAAGAGGACTCATGTCGATGAGCCATGGAATACATCTCTCCAAGAAACAGGCCCCAAAGACACCTAAGGAGAAAAACTGTATGAGTAAGATTCCTTATGCTTCAATAATAGGATCTATCATGTACGGTATGATATGTATGAGACCTGATGTCGCTCATGAACTTAGTGTAACGAGCAGATATCAGTCAAATCTTGGAGAAGAACACTGGAAGGCAGTGAAAAATATGTTAAAGTACTTCAGAACTAAGGATGTATTTCTTGTCTACGGTGGGTCTGAATTAAAACTAGAGGGCTACACAGACTCAAGCTTTCAAACGGACCAAGATGACACTAAATCCATTTCGGGGTATGTGTTTACCTTAAACGGTGGCGCATTGAGTTGGAAGAGTTCCAAGCAGCAAACAGTTGTTGATTCAGTGACAGAGGCAGAGTACATAGCTACAAAGGAAGTTATTTTGATGAAGAAGTTCATAACTGAACTTGGTGTGGTTCCTAGCATTAGAGGAGCAGTACCTTTATTCTATAACAATACCGGAGCTGTTGCACAGGCTAAAGAACCCAGGACTCATCAAAAATCCAAACACGTGCTGTGGGAGTTTCATTTGATTAGAGAGATCATTGAAAGAGAAGATGTCACCCTGGAGTATATGGACTTTCAAGACAACAATGCAGATCTATTTACTAAAGCTTTAACACAACAGCAATTTGATCGTCACTTAGAGAAGATGGGTATTGTCGACGCTGGGAAAAAGACTGGTTCATGTGATCTCCGTCTTTCCTAAATTTGTGTTGTTTGTTTTTACCCTTTGGTGATTCGCTATGTCTATGTATTTTATTAAAGGGTGAGTTTTTAGAAAATTGGTACCGACATAAGTGTCGACGACTTTGAAAACATTGATTTTATTGTTTTATAATTTGACCGAATGAGACAGAGCCGTCAATTGGTATAATGTAAATGGATGTACCAACTCATCCGATTTTGAAGATTTTTGCAATATGGTCCAATATGTGAATCCGTAGGATTGGTCTGAAACTGAGATTCTTAGAATTCGAGGGCTAGCTTAAGCCAGGGGAAGGTGTTAGGCACCCCCCGACTTCTGTGAAAAAACACGGTCACCGCATCTTCTTAATTTCCTATGCATAAAGTGTGTGTGTGTGTGAGTGTGTGTGTGTTCTTTATTTTAAATTTATTTAGCTTATTCTAAATCTTTTTCTGAGTTAGGGGAAAGTAGTGTTGTACCTCTTTTGTTCCTAGGTACGAAGGATTTGATTTAACAAAAAGTTCATTTTAAATAAGATATATTAATTTAACAAAAAGTTCATTTTAACAAAAAGTTTTCACTATTACGGGGTCTTGAATCCAACTTTTCGAGACTAACCCCTCGAATTCGTTTTCAAGATCCAAACATTACATGTACAATGATATTTGCATAATTTAAACATTACATCACAAAAACTGGTCTATCGTGGGAATCAAGTCGGGATCTGTAAAAACCCGAATTTTCAAAAATTATTGAAATAAGAATTTAATAAATAAAATCTTAAGGCATGATATGGGTTCAAATAAGAATATATAAATGCGTTATGAGTATGTGGTATTGTGTTGCATATGGTAATATGAGCTATGCAATATGTGATTTTGTGTTTAATAAGTATATTATTATTATATATTTGTTATTTATTAAGGAGGCGATTTATTTGGAGAAAAAGAGATGGACAAGCTTATCTATCGATACTAAATAATGTATAGAATTATTTTATCATAGTAAGTTGGTGACATTAAATATCTTTAATGTATAATCACCATCTTCTTGAGTATATATACTAGTGATTAGTATGATTGTAATATAGGTTATTATTAGTGCTTCAGCTATCCATGGATGGATTGAGATAGTAAAGCATGAATTAGTTAATGGAATTAACTAATAAGTATAAATGTTGGTTAATTTAAATTGAAAGTTATATTATGGAATAATATAATTTGAATAATAAAGCCTTAATTAACTATGGTGATATAGTAAAGGGTTTAGGATCACTTAAGTAAATAGTGAGTTAATACATGTGTGGAGTATGTGATTATAATAAGTGCTTTTATATATATTACTTAGCATGTTAATATGTGAATGTGCGAACGACGTTAATAAAATATATATATATATATATACACGTTGTTAAACCAATATATCTTTAAATAAATATTGATTAGAGAATTAATTAATATTTGAGATATGGTTAAATGTATAGATTAAAGAAATTATTTTGGGGACAATTTATAGAAAGGATAGAGAAATAATTATTATATATTTCTAATAAAGGATATTAAAATAATTTTTAATATTGAATTATTTTAATAAAAGGGAGAATGTTATTTTAAATAATAATATTACCTTATATGTCTTTGTATGAGGTAATATTTATGATTAAGTAATATGGTAAATATATTAAAACATATTTGCTATATGTAAATAAATTGATAGGAAATAAATTTATTATCTATTTTCTATATATAATATGTGTACATGTGCTGTACATGTAATTACTTTAGCGAGATGTGAATATTATTTTAAAAAAATATCTTGAAAAAATGAGTAAATCGTTTTATTATGATTAATGTCTCTATTGGAGAAAATGTAATAAAACATATTATGTCATGTTATGATGGAATACATAATTGTTATTATAGTAATATATTTCTAAGAGGGTTAAAATTATAAAAGAAAACTAAGTTATTTTAATGTATTAAATAACTTAAGTTATTTTATAATTTAAATAATTAATAGAGTAAATATTAATTATTCTAAGCGTAAAGGTTATACATATTATACGTGTCTAATTATTTAAGGTAGCTAAATATCTTAGTATTAAAGTGCATGTGTCATACAAACCTTATATTAAAGGAATATTAAAGTGTGGTGGAAGTGATAATGAGCTTGTGAGATATGCCTAGTGTGGCAAAGTGGTGGAATAAGCATTCATTAAATAATTTAATGAATGAATAATTAAATGGTTTAATTAGTATTATTATACGAATTTATTGCTATGTGCAAGTATATATGTTATGAGAACATGTGGACTATTAATTACTAAGTTCACATAATTATGCCTTATGTGGCATAAATAGTGGAGTTAAATCAATTGGAGGAAAATAAAAGGTAAGTTAATAAATACTTGATATTAACTATCATTATAATATTTGAGTATATTTGTGATAATGAATTTTATGGAAAATGATGGGTTAAGAATACCGACTATATTATATTAAGCTTAATTAAAATATTATTTGGACTAGTCCAATGTACATGGGATATAAGATTTTATATTATTGTATATTTAAAATATAAGTATACTTGCTATATGTGGGTGTGTACATATATATGTGTATATATATGTGCCCATAACTTATATTAATATAGCAATATTGAGTTATTAAAGTGTGACTTATATTGTCTAAAATGAAATAAACCTAAGTATGTTATGTGTGATATTATTTCATTTATGAACTTGCAAATGCTGAGCTTTAATTGGCCTTGTCCCAAATTGATTGTCGTCTCTCTCCTCACGTAAATGGCTACAAGACTAAGCCTATTGTTGCTTCTCAAACTCAGCAACTAGAAATAATCATGAATGCGGAGTGGCCTAAATAGTGGAAATCAACCACTCTTACCAACTCCTCCTTGCACATTGGATTCTTCTTCTCCCCATTGGTTTGAATTGGTCGATGATTTCATTGTGTGACACCCCCAAATCCGGGTACTTCGTTTCCACATGATTTGGTATTCACTTTCTAATTAAAACATACATCTACCTAATAATAAATAATTACAAAGTAAATTACAACCTTCATAAATCTTAATAAAAATCTTCCTCTAGAAAGGAATACAATATAAGACCCCGAATTTTATAAATAAAGATTTAATTTTCTTTATATATTATTTTGAAATAGTAAGGTGTTGATTTGATAAATGTGAAAAGTTATGGGTGAAATGTGCAAATATTTCAAAATAAGCAAGTGATTATAAAATATTCATTGTTGCCAGGGAATATTCGTTTGGTCGTGGAATATTCTTGTTGTCAGGGAATATTCGTACGACGGCGTAGCTATTTGTGGGCCCCACAACGGAATAACTGTCGGATATAGAAAGCGACAGAAATAATCTTTTTATAAAATAACAGCGTAGTTGTTACCGTTAGTACTGTTGAAATACCCGGTGGTTAAAATACAGTAATACGCGATGTTGCACAGTAGCACACGGTATTGCACAATATTTTGAATTATTAATTCTTACGTAAGAAGGCACTTACTCAATTATTGTTGCAGTAATTACTGTTCAATATTTTATATTATTGATTCAATAATTGCATGATATTTTATTGATTCAATAATTGCTACGTTGATTGCTACGTTACTATTTTATATGATTGATTCAATAATTGTCACTGCACAGTATTTCACATTATCAACTCAATAATTCGTATTATTTGAATAATATTATTAGATAGCATTATTGACAATATCTAAGAAAGTTTTGTCTAGGAGGGGTTATTTAATTGCGCGCCAGTAAGGAGAAATCCTTATCGGAATGCCCCCTCTTTCTTGGGAACGACCTGGTTGTCAATATTGTAGTTCTATAATATTATTTGTGAATAATTAATTATTGATTTATATGATAAGAAAATATTTATTTTATGGATATAAAAGAAGGAATTAGTGCTGATGTGTTTTTATCAGTATTTTGGTGTGGAAAATCATCCGTTTATGAAATTCGGATAATTTATGTTTGGAATTTAGAAAAACTTCCTTCTACAAAGTTGTAGAGAATTAAATTTCCTATGGAAAGAATATAGAATTTGTATTTTTCTAACAAAAGGGATATTTATTATGAATTATTGAAGTTTCAGAATATAAATATTTTTTTAATAGGAGGTGGGCCTCACCGGTGGCTGGTGGCTGATTGCTTTTGGCAGGCGGCGGAATTTTTTTTTAAAAAAAATATTATTTTATTAAAAAGTCTACTTTGGCATCCTAAGCTTTTTCTATAAATAGGGTTCTTAGGTTAGAATTGAAAATCACTCCAGAATCAGAAGTTTTCTCTCTATAATATCGAGCGTATTTTTGTGAGTATTTAGATACTTTGAGTATTACTATTCAGTGCAAGTTTCCTTCAGTGTTATATCCGATATTTTTAGTCAGAAATACTATTCTTTTGAGGTAAGGGATGTTATTTTCTTTCGTAAATGATGTTATTCTTTTCGATATCATTATACCAAAATATTGTCATGAATTTTATTATGAAATTCTTACTTTTTCCGTCGAGGTTACTATTCACGTATACGGCACTGTTAAGGTTACTATCTTTGATTGGATCCAAGTTTTTATCTTTATTCTTGAATTTTGCTTCACAAAGTATTATTATGAAATATTCTTGAACTTGGATAAACTAAATTACGAATCCCTAATCTTTGTCTTTTATCTCACTGGATTCGTTATTTATATTGTTTTCATCATCCTCAATACTAAATGGTGATATAACTGAATATCTTTGGCCTGTAGAGCAAAGATGAATGATTACTTGATAAATATCTTTGGTCGTAGTGCAAAGATGGACAGGTGTTGAGATGAACATAACCACTGGTGATACAAATGAATATCTTTGGCCGTAGTGCAAAGATGAATATTTGATTTAAGATGTATATTGATTGATGTTACAGGGATAAAATATTGATGATGGACTTTTAAATCATAGAAGATAGTAGACTTCATTCTCTACTTAACTCTTCTAATGAATTGTTATTTCCGCTGCCAATATTGATCTAAAACTTGTTGTCCATAATATTTTATCTGAATTATTGAAGACTAACGATAATTTATTTTCCATTATCTTAGTCATAATGTTCTTTACTGGGCTAGTTGAGCTCACCCTTTTCATCTATTGTCCTCTTCAGGGAATGAGAATGTCGCAGGATCTAGTCGGGGGACAGAGTGATGGTCCGAGTTAGAGCAGTAGTAGTCCTCACTATTTTTAATAAATAGTGTGATAATAATTGTAATGAGGACTTAGTTTGAATATTAATATTTTCTACATATTTGTATTGACACTCACAGTTGTGTGGTCGTATTTTGCACGACTGTGTGATATAAAAGTTTGTATTTGAATTCTGTACCATGTATTTGGCGACTCAGAATGGGTTGGGTTGACTGGACCTATTCTGGGGGCGTCACAGTTGGTATCAGAGCTTAGGGATATGGTCTCTGGCAGAGATCGGGAAATAGAACTAGGAGGAGAGAGACGAGTAAATCCTTCACTAGTATGTCCTACCTAAGATTATGTGGTATTTAATTTGTCAGTCGGAGCATAAGGTGAACTCAAAGAAGAATCAAAGAAGAATCTTGAAATATCTAGAGAATGAGAATCAGGAGTTTCCTAACTCCGGTAATGAAAATGATAAGACGATGTCTATAAGATGAATATGATAATGATAATAAGAGTGAACTCAAATAGAGTTTGGATGATAATAGGGAAAGAACCCTAAGGTAAATCAATGATCACGACATGATCATATTAAACTATGAAATGATAGATGGTCTGTAACGACTAAGTATTTATATCTTGATGTTATACGAGAAGGTACTATGAAATAGTACGAGATGAACTCATGAGGAGTTGTATGTGATGAAACATAGAAAGTTCGTAATGAGCAAAGAGCAAGTTAAGAGTAAGATAGAGATAAGTGTTGGATTTCCATTGAGGACTCATGTGACGGCTTAATTGTACAAACTTTTGTATGGGCAAAGATTTTGTACTTGCGCTGAGTACATCACATTAATAATCATTGGAATGTTGGTGTCGCGCTATCATTATACATATGGCGAAAATGTGATTCTTTTCTCTTGTTTATTTTGATAGATAAAGATTTCTAAGATTAAAATTAGATAATATTAAGATTAGGTGCGAGTTCTTAAGACTCATGCCTATGATAAGTTTGTGACTCATAATCATATGTATTTTTGAGCCCCTATGCGTATGGACAGTCCCTGATTGGTTCTTGGACTACGTATGTGAGAAACCGAATTTTCAGATATTATTAAATAAGAATTTAATAAATAAAATTCTTAAGGCATGAGATGGGTTCGAATAGTAATATATATGTGATATGAGGTATGTAGTATTGTGTTACCTAGGGTAATATGAACTATGTATTATGTGATTTTGTGTTTAATAAATATATTCTTAATATATATTTGTTAATAAAGAGACAAATTATTGAGAGTGAGAAGACGGATAAGAATTATCTATCGATATTAAATAATTTATAGAATTATTTTATCATAGTAAGTTGGTGACATTAAATATCCTTAATGTATAATCACCATATTCTTGTGTATGTGTATTAATAACTAGTATGTTTATAATATAGGTTATTAATAGCACTTAAGCTATCCGTGAATGGGTTTGGATAGTGAAGCATGAGTTAGTTAAGGGAATTAACTAATAAGAATAAATATTAGTTAATTTAAGTTGGAAGTTATATTAGGGAATAATATAATGTGAGTATTGAACCTTAATTAACTATGATGATATAGTACAGTGTTTAATTTACTTAAGTAAATGAGTGAATTAATATGTGTGTTGAATATGTAATTATAGTTGATACTTTTTATATATATTACATAGACTGGTAATATGTGAGAAAGTTTGACGTCTGAATAACAATATATATATACGTTATTAAAGAGAGATGGAAATTATTATATCTTTAAATGAATGATTAATATTTGAAAAAATTATTTTTGGGACAATTTATAGAATGAAAAGAGAAATCGATATTATATATTTCTAATAAAGGATATTAAAATAATTTCTGATATTGAATTATTTTAATATATGAAGGAAATGTTATTTCTAAATAATAATATTACCTTATAAATTTGAGATGATAGGTATGATTAATTAATATAGTAAATATATTAAAACGTATTTGCTATATGTAAATAAATCGATGGTAACAATTTATTATAATAGAAAATAAACTTATTATCTATTTTCTATATATGTACATGTGCCGTACATATAATTATTTTTAATAGATATTATATTAATTATAATATCTTGAGATAATAAGTAGATTATTTTCTAATAATGAATATCCTTATTTGGAGAAAACATAATAATTTATGTTTGGCTAAATACATAATTTCTAATGTATTTTCAAAAGTAGTTTAATTCATAAAAGAAAACTAAGTTATTTTAATAACTTGAGTTGCTATAGTATCGTAAGTGTTATAAATAATATTTGAATATTCTATTCATAATATATTTATATGTGGACCTTAGACTTAATAGTTCTAATTATATTGAACATGTAATAAGTAGTAAGTCATGGGAATAATAATAAGCTTGAGATTATTAAGTTTGTGAGAAATGCCTTGTGTGGCACGATAATAGATTCGGTAATGAATTGATTAATTCAAGGATGAAATAATTATTAATTAAACAATTAATCTATATTGATTGTTAATGGTGTGTTGAATTATTATTGCGAAGCGATAGCATGATAATAAGTATATTGTTTATAAATATAATAAGATATGTACTTATTAAATTATTGAAGAATGTGGTTATTTCTCGCCTAATAATATTGATAAGAGTAAATTAATGAAGGAATTTTCACGTGAACGATTAATCAAATATTAATCCTTATTGCTATTATGAGAAATAGAATACTAATGAGAATTAAATGATGATGTGTTGATTATTATTATTGCAAATAATAGAATAATAATAAGCAAACTTGTTTATAAATATAATAAGATTTATATTTGTTTAAAGTGATAATTAATCATATAAATGTTAATTAATCGATAACGTGAGAAGTTATTATTGTTGAGCATAATAAAACATAACCGTGTAATTATAATGCGGTTATATTTATTTAATTGTTTATGCAAGCATGCAATAATTCAACCTTTAATATATGGTAGTTATCTTTACTAAGTATAATGCAATGTGATGCATTAATATAGCTATATATTATATATAGACTATATAGTAAGGTTAATTGTAGGTTACATAATAATGTTTATGTGACTACATGTGTGTGGGTGAACCTTATTTAGTACCCTGTGGATATTTGAAGGAGTAAGCAATTGTTAATTTATGAGTACTTCAATAAGTTATTATAGTTGAAATAATAACCGTTATGATAATTAATAACTGTTATGATAATACCCAATTAAATTATGGTGGTATTAAGGAAAATGTACATTAAATTATATGTTGGTATATATGTACCTATTTGCTACATTGTATTTAAAAGTGGCATTGTGACTCAAGTAGATACTATATGTATATATATATATATATATATATATATATATATATATATATATATATATCATAAGCATTGTATTTGCAAGATGCTGAGTTATTTCTTGTCCCATAATGAGTGCCCATCTTCATCTCTTCCTCACGTGAAGCCTAAGTCTACTCCTATGTGCATCAAACTCAGCAATGTTTAGCTAATGATGGTGAGGGTGTGGGCTTCATGATGAGTTCCACCAACTCTTCACCAACTCCTTGTTAACCATCAAATTCTCATTCTAACCATTGTTTTGATTTGGGAGGTAATTGTATTATCTGTGTAACCAATTGTCTATAAATAGAGGCTTCCCTCTCCTTCATTTGATTGTTGAGAATTCTATTAAGTGAATTGAGAGTGAGTTAGTATAGCAGCATTATAAGTTTGGTTTAGCAGCAAACTGTTTCTTTAACAGAGGTATATTTCCATACATATGTTCTTCATTTTTGAAATTCCCAGTTCTTGATTATGTGAATTAGTGTTAATTGAGTTGTGGAACATGTTTGCTAGATTGTTAAGTGTTATGAAAGTTAGTAAGCTTGATTAAATTGTTATATGGCTGATACAGAAATAAATTCATATGAAAATTTTGAGTTGGGTTACCTGTACTGCCGAAGCAGCTATGTCTGTTCCTGGCCGGCCAGCGGCGCAGCTGCGCCGGGCCTGAACCAAAAATTTATTTTTTATGCAGCCTGCTTGATTTTGTTAAGTAATAATTGTTTTCTGTAGCTTAAACAAGCATGCTAGAAGGTTTAACATGCCTATATGAGTATATTAAATGACATGCACCCGCATTGCTATGATTGCATGCATGATTCGTAAAGGTTTATAATTTCCAAAAGTAAACGTAAAGTTTTGTAAAAGAAAATGACTTCTACGAACCATGTCGACATTTTGATTTTTCAATCATGATTATATTATTTAGGAATGCATGAGAAGCGTATTAACTTACGAATATATGTTTCATAGTATAACATGAGCATGCCGGACCTCGTTAGTAAACAATTTTAACGAAAATGTTAGTTTCAAAGGTGAACCTTGGCACGTAAATGTCATGAATACATTCTGATTTTGCGAGCATGTTTAGATGACTTAAAAATACGTGTCGAACATGTTAACCCATGAATCTAGATAGCATGGACGTATTAGACCCTATTAGTGAGGTTTACTAGTGAAAGTATATGTTTTGCACGTGAGTCTTGACATGTATATTGAGATTTGAATTTTGATACTTGTAAACATGTTTGATAGTATTCGTAGACTAGATCATGTATCCTACATGTATATATACCATAATTAGGTGTTGGGATTCAAATGAAGCACAAACAAAGCATGTTTTCAAAACAAAACGGTGTTACTAGCATTAATGTGATATAATTATTTATGAGTATGCATAAGAATGAGAAGCGGTTCGAGGTTGTCTTGCATGTGCCCAAATTGCTTTGACTTGGTTTAAAACGATTTCAAAGGCGAACACGTACAATTTTTGTAAACAAAGTTTTATAAATATAGAGTGGTCATATTCCGACCTTGTTGACATGTTAGATAAGCATGACAAGTGATTCAAAGTAGCCTTGCATGATTAGTTAAGCATGACATTGATTTTGGAGAATAAAACTTATGAAGTTTTAAAGTAAGATGGTTGAACATAGAGTTACTGGCATTCTAACTTTATGAACATGCATGATAAGACTTATATGCCTCTAGTCGTGATTGGTATGTGCACCCTGCTAGTTAGCCGTGATATGCACTGTGCGGGCATGTTTTAAAGATGTACTACACTAGCTATATGTAAATAGATTAGTTGTAGGCGGGCTTGTGTATATGAAAGATGATAGTAAGTGTGTATGGTTAAGGTATACCATTACGTACATAGTTATTCTAAGAATACGATAAGAAAGTGAGACGAAGGTTCTAAGAACCAATATAGAAAATAATGTAACCTTATTTATTACGTTGAGAATGTATGGATACATATAACTAATGAGTGTGATCTCTATGGTTAATATAACTGTGTAGGATTACACGAAGTGCAGATATTCTTAAGCAGTTAAGTCGTAGTTGTTAAACTACGAATCAGGCAAGTCTTTCAGTTCTTATTTGATATATGAATTCAATAACTGTTAGTTGAATTATATTATGCTGTGACAATGTGAACTTATATATGAACTGTATATGAGATATAAATGATATTGAAAGTTGATCTTTGATGATATACTTGTTATGTGAAAGTAACATGCGTAGTAAATATAAATTATTTATAAATGCATGAACTGAGTATGATGTTGTATGCTATGTGATGCATGAAAACTGTTAGAATTGCTGAGCTGTCAAGCTCACTCTTGCAAATAACCACTTTTGCAGGTTAAGGACTTATAATAAAGACTTCGTGCTTCTTGATTGATAAAGATAGATAGTATCGCAATGAAGAATACTGTTTAGATTATTACTCGAACCATGTTTAGGTTCTAGTAGTTGTACTTGATATTTGTTTATGAGGTTTAATGCTTGTCGTACTTAAAGATGTATTAGATAATACATAGAGGATATTAAGGTAAGATGTATGCGATTATACAGAAATTTGAATAGAGTGAATCATGATATAGTTTGATTCAGGAAAATGTAATGGATTTAAGTTATGGAATCAATAAATGATTTTGTTCAAGGAAGACTGAAAAAGTTTAAATTATTGCGCATTTTAGTAACATCGAATATGATGTAAAGACGAGATCTTAGATATAAATAGAATTTATATTCTAAATTATAATAAACAAAGTTGTATTCTTTTACTAATGATTAAAAGATGTAATAATTTGACGATAGTAGTATCGTGACTGCACCGAATCTGAGGTTTCGAAGGAACGTGGATTTGGGGGCGTCACAAGTTGGTATCAAAGCTGTAGGTTATAAACCTTAGGTAAGTGTACCTTAGACTATAAACTGAGAGAGTGAAAGATAAGATTAAAATATATACGTGAAGATTCAAAAAGAATCTTAAAATATCTAGAGAATGAGAATCAGGAGTTTCCTAACTCCGATAATAAAAATGTTAAGACGATGTCTATAAGATGTATATGACAAAGATAGTGAGAATAAACTCAGATGGAGTTTGGTTGATAATAGGGAAAGAACCCTAAGGTATAGTGATGATCATGACGTGATCAGATTAAACTGTGAAATGATAAATAGTCTGTAACGACTAAGTGTGTATAGCTTGATGCTATAAGAGAATATACTATGATATGGTACGAGATGAACTCATGAGGAGTTGTATGTGATGAAACATAGAAAGCTCGTAATGAGCAAGTAATAGAGTAAAATAGAGTTAAGTGTTGGACTTCCATAGATGACTCATGTGATGGCTTAGTTGTACAAACTTTTGTATGGGCAGAGGTTTTGTGCTTGCACTAAGTGCATCACATTGATAATCGTTGGAATGTTAGTGTCGCGGTATCATTCTACATATGGTGGAAATGTGATTCTTTTCTCATATTTATTTTGATAGATAGAGATTTTTAAGATATAATTAGATAATATTAAGATTAGGTGCGAGTTCTTAAGACTCATGCCTATGACAAGTTCGTGACTCATAATCATATAGTGGGACCCCTCAGCGAATGGACGATTTTGGTCTGACTAGGATAAGTTCCTCAACCCATATGATTGTGGTAAGTTCCTGAGCTTCCATGGTGTGGTAAGTTGGGGAACTGTACTGAGAATAGATATATTATATAAGAGTTTTGGAATAGTGAGCATTGATGGTTGTAAGAGATTGAAGGGATGGAGAAATTTGGATTTTTCTAAATCTTCTAGCTATGCTAGATTTTCAAAATTTATTGACTTCGTGCTAGTGTTTTCACTTCGATTTTCTTGAGAAAATATTGGGTCAGATGACTGAACCAATGATTTTTAAAAACTATACTGTTATTCGTATGCCTATGCTATTTGTTTCGGCTAAGACAAAAAATGATTTAAAAATCTTTCAAAATGTATTTTTAACCATATGCATAATTTGATATGGTGTAGAATGGTAAACGATGGAGATATCAATGCTATCAAACCTAGTGTCCGAAGCGATCGTGAGATTGTCTGTCCATAATGGTATGATGTAGTATGATAAAGTCATAAAATGACAGAATTTTCAACGTACGACTGAGGTGGTACGGTATTATGATGTCATAAAAGAATTTTTGGTTTTCGTTTGAACTATGAAAAAGGTCAGTTAGGAGGATTGATATGTTTCGATTGATGTCCGGATTGTTGATAAAAGTCTAAGCTATTTGATTCGGCTAGACGACTGTTAGAGAATAATTATGGAATTCAAGCATCCTTGTGTATTTATGCCAAACCAGATTGCTCTGGTGCGGATTTAGATGTTGAAAAGCTGAGGTGAACAACCCTATAAGGGGACATGTTTTCGGGGACAATGGTTCAGAGCGTAACGCATATAGTCGTTACAAAACATTACGTTGCGGCCCAACGTTGTGGTACAATAGGCTGGCCACCTAGTGTACGTGTGGAGGGTGTTTTCAGTCTTTGTGATTGATAAACACTCTGGTTTGCAGTGTAAAGGATTGTGTTGAAGCACTAGTAAACCTAGAAAAGAGTTCACGATCTTGTGTAATCCCTCAGCATAAATTGGAATCTGAGTTATTCATACTACTTCCCGATTATTGAAAAATCGTGGAAGATTCTTATTCTTCTAAAGGATGAATGTAGTAAGTAGAATGTTCTTTAGAAAGGAGAAAATGGTAGAATGCGATTAAGAAGGTTATAATAATAAAAACATTCAAAAAGAGAATGAATAAAAGTATTCAAGAGAATATGTAATATTCGGAAGGGCACCGAGTAGAGGAGGTTTCGGTGATTCCGAGGACGGAATCCTTATAAGGGGGAGAGGATGTGAGAACTCGAATTTTCAGATATTATTAAATAAGGATTTAATAAATAAAATTCTTAAGGCATGAGATGGGTTCGAATAGGAATATATATATGTGATATGAGGTATGTAGTATTGTGTTACCTAGGGTAATATGAATTATGTATTATGTGATTTTATGTTTAATAAATATATATTTTAATATTTATTTGTTAATAAAGAGACAAATTATTGAGAGTGAGAAGACAGATAAGAATTATCTATCGATATTAAATAATTTATAGAATTATTTTATCATAGTAAGTTGGTGACATTAAATATCCTTAATGTATAATCACCATATTCTTGTGTATGTGTATTAATAACTAGTATGTTTATAATATAGATTATTAATAGCACTTAAGCTATCCGTGAATGGGTTTGGATAGTGAAGCATGAGTTAGTTGAGAGAATTAACTAATAAGAATAAATATTAGTTAATTTAAGTTGGGAGTTATATTAGGGAATAATATAATGTGAGTATTGAACCTTAATTAACTATGATGATATAGAACAGTGTTTAATTTACTTAAGTAAATGAGTGAATTAATATGTGTGTTGAATATGTAATTATAGTTGATACTTTTTATATATATTACTTAGAGTGGTAATATGTGAGAAAGTTTGACGTGCGAATAGCAAATATATATACGTTATTAAAGGGAGATGGAAATTATTATATCTTTAAATGAATAATTAATATTTGAAGAAATTATTTTGGAGATAATTTATAGAAAGGAAAGAGAAATCAATATTATATATTTCTAATAAAGGATATTAAAATAATTTCTGATATTGAATTATTTTAATATATGAAGGAAATGTTATTTCTAAATAATAATATTACCTTATATATTTGAGATGATAGGTATGATTAATTAATATAGTAAATATATTAAAACGTATTTGTTATATGTAAAGAAATTGATGAAAACAATTGATTATAATAGAAAATAAACTTATTATCTATTTTCTATATATGTACATGTGCCGTACATATAATTATTTTTAATAGATATTATATTAATTATAATATCTTGAGACAATAAGTAAATTATTTTCTAATAATGAATATTCTTATTTATAGAAAACATAATATTTTATGTTATGGCTAAATACATAATTTCTAATGTATTTTCAAAAGTAGTTTAATTCATAAGAGAAAACTAAATTATTTTAATAACTTGAGTTGCTATAGTATCGTAAGTGTTATAAATAATATTTGAATATTCTATTCATAATATATTTATATGTGGACCTTAGACTTAATAGTTCTAATTATATTGAACATGTTATAAGTAGTAAGTGATGGGAATAATAATAAGCTTGAGATTAAGCTTGTGAGAAATGCCTTGTGTGGCACGATAATAGATTCGGTAATGAATTGATTAATTCAAGGATGAAATAATTATTAATTAAACAATTAATCTATATTGATTGTTAATGGTGTGTTGAATTATTATTGCGAAGCGATAGCATGATAATAAGTATATTGTTTATAAATATAATAAGAATTGTACTTATTAAATTATTGAAGAATGTGGTTATTTCTCGCCTAATAATATTGATAAGGGTAAATTAATGAAGGAGTTTCCACATGAATGAATTAATCAAATATTAATCGTTATTGCTATTATGAGAAATAGAATACTAATGAGAATTAAATGATGATGTGTTGATTATTATTATTGCAAATAATAGAATAATAATAAGCAAACTTGTTTATAAATATAATAAGATTTATATTTGTTTAAAGTGATAATTAATCATATAAATGTTAATTAATCGATAACGTGAGAAGTTATTATTGTTGAGCATAATAAAACATAACCGTGTAATTATAATGCGGTTATATTTATTTAATTGTTTATGCAAGCATGCAATAATTCAACCTTTAATATATGGTAGTTATCTTTATTAAGTATAATGCAATGTGACGCGTTAATATAGCTATATATTATATATAGACTATATAGTAAGGTTAATTGTAGGTTACATAATAATGTTTATGTGACTACATGCGTGTGGGTGAACCTTATTTAGTACCATGCGGATATTTTAAGGAGTAAGCAATTGTTAATTTATGAGTACTTCAATAAGTTATTATAGTTGAAATAATAACCGTTATGATAATTAATAACTGTTATGATAATACCCAATTAAATTATAGTGGTATTAAGGAAAATGTACATTAAATTATATATTGGTATATATGTACCTATTTGCTACATTGTATTTAGAAGTGGCATTGTGACTCAAATAGATATTATATGTATATGTATATATATATATGTATATCATAAGCATTGTATTTGCAAGATGCTGAGTTATTTCTTGTCCCATAATGAGTGCCCATCTTCATCTCTTCCTCACGTGAAGCCTAAGTCTACTCCTATATGCATCAAACTCAGCAATGTTTAGCTAATGATGGTGAGGGTATGGGCTTCATGATGAGTTCCACTAACTCTTCACCAACTCCTTGTTAACCATCAAATTCTCATTCTAACCATTGTTTTGATTTGGGAGGTATTTGTGTTATCTGTGTAACCAATTGTCTATAAATAGAGGCTTCCCTCTCCTTCATTTGATTGCTGAGAATTCTATTAAGTGAATTCAGAGAGAGTTACTATAGCAGCATTATAAGTTTGGTTTAGCAGCAAACTGTTTCTTTAACAGAGGTATATTTCCATACATATGTTCCTCATTTCTGAAATTCCCAGTTCTTGATTATGTGAATTAGTGTTAATTGAGTTGTGGAACATGTTTGCTAGTTTGTTAAGTGTTATGTAAGTTAGTAAGCTTGATTAAATTGTTATATGGCTGATACAGAAATAAATTCGTATGAAAATTTTGAGTTGGGTTACCTGTACTGCCGAAGCAGCTATGTCTGTTCCTGGCCGGCCAGCGGCGCAGCTGCGCCAGTTTTATACTGGCCAGCGGCGCAACTGCGCCGGGCCTGAACCAGAAATTTATTTTTTCTGCAGCCTACTTGATTTTGTTAAGTAATAATTGTTTTCTGTAGCTTAAACAAGCATGCTAGAAGGTTTAACATGCCTATATGAGTATATTAAATGACATGCACCCGCATTGCTATGATTGCATGCATGATTCGTAAAGGTTTATAATTTCCAAAAGTAAACGTAAAGTTTTGTAAACGAAAATGACTTATACGAACCATGTCGACATTCTGATTTTTCAAGCATGATTATATTATTTAGGAATGCATGAGAAGCGTATTAACTTACGAATATATGTTTCATAGTATAACATGAGCATGCCGGACCTCGTTAGTAAACAATTCTAACGAAAATGTTAGTTTCAAAGGTGAACCTTGGCACGTAAATGTCATGAATACATTCTGATTTTGCGAGCATGTTTAGATGACTTAAAAATGCGTGTCGAACATGTTAACACATGAATCTAGATAGCATGGACGTATTAGACCCTATTAGTGAGGTTTACTAGTGAAAGTATACGTTTTGCACGTGAGTCTTGACATGTATATTGAGATTTGAATTTTGATACTTGTAAACATGTTTGATAGTATTCGTAGACTCGATCATGTATCCTACATATATATATACCATAATTAGGTGTTGGGATTCAAATGAAGCATAAACGAAGCATGTTTTCAAAACAAAACGGTGTTAGTAGCATGAATGTGATATAATTATTTATGAGTATGCATAAGAATGAGAAGCGGTTCGAGGTTTTCTTGCATGTGCCCAAATTGCTTTGACTTGGTTTAAAACGATTTCAAAGGCGAACACGTACAATTTTTGTAAACAAAGTTTTATAAATATAGAGTGGTCATATTCCGACCTTGTTGACATGTTAGATAAGCATGACAAGTGATTCAAAGTAGCCTTGCATGATTAGTTAAGCATGACATTGATTTTGGAGAATAAAACTTATGAAGTTTTGAAAGTAAGATGGTTGAACATAGAGTTACTGGCATTCTAACTTTATGAACATGCATGATAAGACTTATATGCCTCTAGTCGTGATTGGTATGTGCACCCTGCTAGTTAGCCGTGATATGCACTGTGCGGGCATGTTTTAAAGATGTACTACACTAGCTATATGTAAATAGATTAGTTGTAGGCGGGCTTGTGTATATGAAAGATGATAGTAAGTGTGTATGGTTAAGATATACCTATACGTACATAGTTATTCTAAGAATACGATAAGAAAGTGAGACGAAGGTTCTAAGAACCAATATAGAAAATAATGTAACCTTATTTATTACGTTGAGAATGTATGGATACATATAACTAATGAGTGTGATCTCTATGGTTAATATAACTGTGTAGGATTACACGAAGTGCAGATATTCTTAAGCAGTTAAGTCGTAGTTGTTAAACTACAAATCAGACAAGTCTTTCAGTTCCTATTTGATATATGAATTCAATAACTGTTAGTTGAATTATATTATGGTGTGACAATGTGAACTTATATATGAACTGTATATGAGATATAAATGAGATTGAAAGTTGATCTTTGATGATATACTTGTTATGTGAAAGTAACATGCGTAGTAAATATAAGTTGTTTATAAATGTATGAACTGAGTATGATGCTGTATGCTATGTGATGCATGAAAACTGTTAGAATTGCTGAGCTGTCGAGCTCACTCTTGCAAATAACCACTTTTACAGGTTAAGGACTTACAATAAAGACTTCGTGCTTCTTGATTGATAAAGATAGATATTATCGCAATGAAGAATACTGTTTAGATTATTACTCGAACCATGTTTAGGTTCTAGTAGTTGTACTTGATATTTGTTTATGAGGTTTAATGCTTGTCGTACTCTAAAGATATATTAGATAATACATAGAGGATATTAAGTTAAGATGTATGCGATTATACAGAAATTTGAATAGAGTGAATAATGATATAGTTTGATTTAGGAAAATGTAATGGATTTAAGTTAAGGAATCAATAAAAGATTTTGTTCAAGGAAGACTGAAAAAGTTTAAATTATTCCAAATTTTAGTAACATCGAATATGATGTAAAGACGATATCTTAGATATAAATAGAATTTATATTCTAAATTGTAATAAACAAAGTTGTATTCTTTTACTAATGATTAAAAGATGTAATAGCTTGACGATAGTAGTTGTAATACCCGAGAATTTCCTAATATTATTAAATAATTATATTAATGGAAATGAGAATTTATTTGAATATAAATGATTTTGTGTTATGAGAATGATTTATTCAATTATATTAAATTGAATATCTATGACAATTGAGAAAAATGTGGAGTTTACGATAAACTCGTTGAGAGCCTAGTGTGGCACAGTGATGGGAAATATTAATAATTATATTAATTGACGAATAATTTTTAAGTGAACAATTAATTAATTGTTAATTGTTATTAGAGAATATTAATTGATTGTTGTGGGATATTAACTATGGTTGATTAATAATATGTGATTATTATTATTCCAAGAAATATAATAATAATAAACCACTTGTTTATAATTGTGCTGAGATTTATATTTGTTAATGTGATAATTAATCCTATGATTATTAATTTGGTATAATTAATAATCAATGAGGAATAAATTAATTAATATTATTGTTAATCAACGAGATAAATAGTCTATTTATTTGACCTTATGAATAATAAAACAAATAAGTGAGTGATTAATATAATAAGATAATATTAATTAATATGTGCAAAAGTGTAATACTTGAATATATAAAGTATATGGAATACAACTATATTATAGAGAGACACTTAAGTGTGACCATGCATGTATATACATAAACTATGTTATATAATGCAATACGAATATATTACACATAGAAACCATATATTACATGAAGCATAATGTGATTATGTTAAAACTATATAGGAATACATGATAATGCCTATGTGACAAGGTGAGTGTGTATACAGTAAAATAATATATCATGAATATATTGTAATCAATTATTGATTGTAGAATTTAATAATGTGATAGTATCTGATTAAATTATATCCGGTATTAACAGAATGTGCATGGATTATATGCGTACAAGTCACCTTCACTATATTGAAGTATTCCTTATGCAAATTTATAATGTGACATTAAGTTATAACCTATGTATGGACAATAGGTATATATAATATAACATAAGAGTAGGAAGTATGTTATGTATGTATAATAATTTAAGTGTTGTGTACTAATAAAATGCTGAGATATATGGCTTGTCCATTCCTCCTTCCTCTCATACACGTGAAAATCTCAAAGGCTAGTCTACTTCCTCATTCTTCTCCCAAGCAATCCTAGCTCATAATTATATGAGGAGTGGCTCTCATGATGCATTCCACCAACTATCTACCAACTTCTTCTTATCTATCATGCAATCCTTCAGTCCGTTGTTTTGATTTGGAAGAAAAAGGCTTTGTCTGGGTTTTATTTTTGATATATATATATGGCTCTTTCTCTTCATAATTTTCTTGCTGAGATTTTGTTTGAGTTGATAAGTTGAGAGCATATAGATATATCAGTATAATAGCATTGTGAAGTAGCAGCAAGTTCAATTATCTAACAGAGGTATAATTATCTTTCCATGTTCTTCATTCATGTTCTATATTTTGCTTACTGTCAAAATTTCCAATTCTTGATTTTGATTTCAATTCATACTAGATTGGATTAGGACGTGTTCTTAGTTGTTATATAGTCTTATACATGTGTTAATAAGCCAATGTGACTGATCACAATCAAGTTCGTGAAGTAAATTTGTGTTTGGGCTGGGAACTGCCGAAACAGGGAGCTCACTGGTGCTTGCCGAAGCACGGCGCAGCTGCGCCGGTTTACTACTGAGGCGCAGCGCAAGCTGCGCCGGCCTCTGGAACCAGAATCTAATTTTGTTCTTAAAACTGCTATGTGGTAGTTATTGTATAGATAAGGCAAGCACGTGAACATGAGTAGAACATATGTATGAGTACATAGGCCTAACGTAAGCATGTTTAAACCAAGATGGTATACCTTTTTGACAAAACGACGTATATGTTTAAAAAGGAACTTAAAGTTATAAAGAGAGACTTGAATATGTTATATTTATATTCTGACTTTCGATACATGTTATTATAGTTTAGAGATTCATGAAGGATGTGATAACTTGTGTATATATGTATCTTAAGGTAACATGAGCATGTTAGACTTCGTTAATAGAACTTACTAACGAAACATGGACTTTGAACATGGACTTAACATGTTGTATTAGAATCCATATTCTGATATTTTTAACATGCTTAATAATGAATATAACATCACTAGTATACCATACGTGTGTACTCGCTTGTTAAAATTCAATAAGAAGTTAACCAGGCACGGGTTTACGCATGTTTCTAAAGTAACAAACAATGCTAGTTATGAATAAAGGATGTGGACAATCGCAAGCATGTATATTACAATTTGTATGACCTTCTCGCATGTATCTATGGTTTAATTGTATACGTTGTGATTGCATGGCCACATTTGGCCATAAGCTCTTAGAAATCCTAAACTAAGACCCTAATATGTAAAGATAAATTTAGATTTGAATACGTGTATGATATAACTACTTGTGAGCATGCCTAAATCAAGTTATATGATCACCTCGTATATTTAAAATTAACGAGCATGATAGCTTACATGATTTTATGATGTTGTAAGGACTTGAATTGTTTAAAATGTAAGTCTAGAATCATGTTATGGAAAGTGGAACCTAGATTGCCTTGGGAAAACACGAAAGGACTTTTAACATGTCAGTATACCTGGTGTGAATGTTAGCTTGCATGACCGGACAGAAACCACAAGGCACATATCAGCCTTGGCTTAGCCAGAGGGCTGCGCAGCTGCGCCGACCCTAGGCTTAGCCATGGCGCAGCTGCGCCAGTCTGGAATCAGAATTGAGCCAGTTGTTGATCTGATTTTTTTTGACAGTTAGCTTATGCGATTACTTTAACTTGTAATATATGACCAGTATGCTAAGAAATGTGTTAAGAGGCATGCTAAGTGATAAAATTGAATGTTTGATTACAAACTTCCCAAGGATAAGTCCAAAAGGTGTTTGGGGACTATAAAGCAACGATTAAAAACTATGTGATGACTTCATAATGTCTTGTAAACTGAAATGTGCTATATGTACGCAAAAGTATATGATGAAGTATGTGTATAGTATGCAACCAAGTTAAACGTTTATGGGTGCTTTTAAAATTACATATCATATGTGAGCATAAATGACTAATGAAAATCCTATACTTATAATACACTATAAATAGGATTCAAAAGTGTTGAATTACTTTACGTGGATAAACTACGCTAAAGGCAAGTTTCCTAACTTACACTCTTTTACGGTGCAAGTATTCTATCCTTGTATATTGTGAACTAGTTTCTTACTAAATTGTTGAATTGAATTAGCATACTTGAACTCTTAATTCATTAAAGCTATTATACATGTTGAGCTTAGTATTGTTCTTGAATATTGTGAAAGTGTCTATGCCATTTGATTCGGCTAGACTTATATTATTGAAAAGCGACCCAAACCAATTGATTGGTGCGGGATCTTGTATTTGACTGAGAAGAACAAACTATAACTGTCGGAGAACCGACGCGCGCACTTGAGTATGATTGATTGTTATGCATAACGAGGGTACTTTAGGCTGATCACCTGCTGTATCTATTTTTGTTGGATTTTCAGTTTATTACTGTCAAATCCTGTGGAAGTTTATAGTCCTTAGTGACTGCTTAGTATCCAGTTATCTTGAAATCTTGAATTGAATTATTATTGAATCATATTGATATTATTTTGTCCTTAGCGACTGTTATTGAGAACTGTTGATACTCTTGCTATCCTTGAACTATCAAACTTTTCTATACCTTTTCGAGAATTGAGAATTATATCACTTACCCTTGTCGTATATTACTTGCTGGAAAATTTGTGCTCATTCTTGCTTCCCTAAAACATTTCAGTTAAGGCAGAGCAGGGCGAACCTTCGGGCATTGATAAGGGCAAGGGCAAGCCTACCAACTAGCTTGTCTCTTTTATGTTTTTTTATATATTTTAATGTTGTATTAAGATGATGAAGTAAGACTGGATTTGATTATGTTTAAGCTTAAGTTAGATTATGTAATAAGTCGTTAATTGATATTAGTATGTAATCTATTAAGTACTGTAGGTTGCGAGACTTGGGGGAATAATTATAATAAATTATTGTAAATTATTCTAGAATAGATTTTCCGCTGTGATTGTGTGATATTTAGTTATTATTATTGCGATGTATTACCATGAGCACGTGATGAACCGAATTCGAGAGACCAAGTGGCGGTCCTGGAATTTGGGGGCATCACAGGTTGGTATCAAAGCTGTAGTTATAAACCTTAGGAACGAGTGTCCTTAGACTATAACTTAGGCGAACTTAGAAGTTAAGAAGGAGATAAAACTCATGTAGAGTTTTCCTTGAGAGACTTAGTCTGTTATGAAACGTAACTTCATTCTATACAATGAACTTATGTTTTATTTAACATTCTAATGGAGTTGCTGTTTGTTTGTCTCGTGCTTGTGATTGTAGGATGACAGACACAGGGGTACCTAGTAGAGTGGCAGAGGAGGAGGCCAGGGATATACACGTAGTATACGAGGCACCTCTAGAGGCTACACCAGTGCAGGCTGTTGCACCGTTCGAGTCTGACGACGAGGACGAGATTGAGATAGAGTCTGATCCAGAGGAGGAGCCGATGGAGGATGAGCCAGTAGAGGACTCTGATGAGGCTACTATAGAGGAGCAGATGTTAGGAGAGTACGAGGAGCGGATCCTAGAGTTAGACTGCAGAGTTCAGGAGCTGGAGGCAGAGGCCCAAGAGAGAGAGTCTGAGTTCCAGAAACTGCGGGACGAGGACCACCTGAGGAAGCTGGCTATGCAGGAGTTAGAGGTGGAGATCGCCTACCGTAAGGAGGCAGGGATCCAGATGGGGACTCTATTTCACAGGTCAGTGGCTAGGAATGTAGATTTGGCAGAGAAGCTAGAAGAGGTTGAGCAGAGGGAGCTGAGTGAGAAGACAGAGAAGGAAGCACTCCGCACTCAGTTGGAATTAGAGGTGATGGATAAGATACACTTCAAGGAGAAGTGGGGGGCTGCCCATGAGAGAGCAGATGACCTGGAAGATGAGGTCAAATGTAAGAAGAGGAAAATGAACAAGATGGGGTACGTGTTCCGTTCGGCATTTGAGAGAGTGATTGATGGTGTGTACCACTACCCGGCAGAACAGGGACAGACTCTACATACCTTGAGCCGAGAGCTGGTTGTGTATATAGCACAGTTGGAGTACAAGAGCGCAGTGGAGCGCGGGATGATGTGATGAGATTTCTTTAGTCAGTCTAGTGGTAGTACTAGTTGTGTCTTTATATATTGAATATACTATGTTGTAATCCCAATCTTTTGTGTAAGATGTGGGATAATGATGTGAACCCCGAGTTAGCTTTTGTTAGAGGGGTAGTATGGTGGTAGGTTGATATAGTCCCCATCTTTTGTGATATTAGGGGATATATGTGATAACATTTATAGCAGTATGCTAGGAAAATCATGTAATGAAACGATTTGGCATATAAATATAAATGAAGTTTATTTCGGAAACGTGTTATAGATTTATTATTTTAGTATTAGAAGAAATACTTAAGTAATATACTTGAATAATAATAAAATGGAAACTTGTGATGCAGATAATGCCGCCCAGACGTAGATTGACTGCACCCGAAGAATCTGTTAACAACGAGAGGGAACAAGTAGACCCGATCCAGAAACTGCTAGACTTGTTAGGAGAAGCCTTAAGGGGAAGGAACAATGAACCCGTTCGCCCGAACCCTCAGACTGTGCCAGTAACAACCTTTAAAGACTTTAAGAGTGTAGGACCCCCAGAGTTCGAGGGAACTACCGACCCAATAGTCGCACAAACATGGATCAAAGAGATCGAAAAAGCTTTCACTATAGCTAGCGTAGGCGAAGATCAGAAGACGGTGTTTGCCACGTACATGATGAGGGGAGAAGCGAACTACTGGTGGGAGGCTAATCAACAAAGAGCTAGAGAAGGGATAATAGCTTGGGACAAGTTTAAGACGATGTTCTTCGAGAATTACTTCCCGAAGAGTATGAAGAATCGGATGGAGGTGAAATTCCTAGAGTTAAAACAAGGTGAGATGACGGTGGCGCAATACGCGGCTAGGTTTAACGAACTAGCACGATTTGCGGAGCACCAAGTTGGTGATGAAGAGGGAAAGGCTAGACGTTTCTAAAAAGGGTTGAAGCCGTGGCTGTTTAATAAGGTATCAGTTCTTCAAATTGATTCCTTTGCAACACTAATGGAGAAGGCAATCATTGCGAAAGGTGGCAGTGAGGCCTTAAGTCTGTATAACAAAGAGAAGAAAGGAAAGAATGCTGGATGAGAGAATCGTACGGGAGGAAGCAGTAGCGGAGGAAGCAACTTGGGAAAGAGAAAGTGGGAGAATAACAACAACAACAAAAACAACAATAATCAATCAGGGAATTTTCGTGGAGGTTTCAAGAAGAGGGCTGAAGGATGCCCGAAGTGTGGGAAGAATCACCAGGGCGAGTGCTGGAAGGGACGTGGCACTTGCTACAACTGCGGGCAGGAAGGGCACATCTCGCCCAACTGTTCGAAACCAAAGAAGATACAAGGATGCTTTGCGTGTGGCTCGACGGAGCACCGAATTAAGGACTGCCCAAAGAAGGGAAGTGGCGGGGGTAGTAGTCAGCAAGGAGGCAACAAGCTGATGATCGGTGGACCGGCACAATCCAATCGCCCAACCTCCAGAACCTTTAACATGACCGTCCTAGACGCCGTGGCTACGAAGGACGTGGTGTCAGGTATAATCCCAATCAATGATATAAATTCTTATGTATTATTTGATTCAGGTGCCACCTGTTCTTTTGTATCTGAAGAATTTGCTAGTAAACTTAGTACACCCCGTGAACGATTAGAAAATCCTTTAGTCATAGAAGTTGCTAATATAGAAGTGATCCCTGTAGAATACATTTATCGAGATTGTCACGCAAACATTAGAGGACATGAACTGAGCGTAGACTTGATTCCTATTAGACTGGGAGAATTTGATGTGATACTAGGAATGAATTGGTTGTATAACCATGCTGCGATAATTGACTGTCAGAACAAATATGTGAACCTTCAGACTCCGAGTAAGTCTAAGGTAGTGTTTTATGGTAGCTCATCGCTTAAGCAATCGTGTTGCGTTACGATGATGCAAGCCAAGAAATTGTTAAGGAAAGGATGCGTAGGATATTTAGCTTACATCGTTGATACTCAGAAAAAGGGAGTAGAAATTAAGGATATATCCATAGTGAATTAATTTCAAGATGTATTTCCAGACGATCTGCCTGGTCTTCCGCCAGACAGGGAAATCGAATTCATAATAGACTTAGCACCGGGAACGACACCGATTTTGAAAGCTCCATATCGTCTGACGCCAGTAGAAATGAAGGAATTGATGATACAATTGCAAGAGTTGTTGGATAAGGGTTACATTCGACCGAGTGTTTCTCCTTGGGGAGCACCAGTACTATTCGTTAAAAAGAAGGACGGATCGATGAGGCTCTGTATCGATTATCGAGAATTAAATAGAGTAACGATCAAGAATCGATATCCGCTACCGAGGATAGACGACTTGTTTGATCAACTGAAGGGAGCAAAGTGTTTCTCGAAGATTGACCTACGAATAGGATATCATCAACTGAAGGTACGGGATGAGGACGTACCAAAGACTGCGTTTCGAACCCGTTATGGACACTACGAGTTTTTGGTAATGTCATTCGGATTGACTAATGCTCCGGCAGCATTTATGGACTTGATGAACCGAGTTTTCAAGCCATACTTGGATAAATTTGTAGTGGTTTTTATCGACGACATTTTGATCTACTCGAAGATAGAGGAAGAACACGCCGAACATCTGAGGATTGTTTTGGAAGCACTAAGGAAGGAGAAGATGTATGCAAAATTTTCTAAGTGCGAATTTTGGATGGAGAAGGTTCAATTCTTAGGCCACGTGGTGGATAAGAATGGAATCTCTGTAGACCCTGCGAAGGTTGAAGTAGTAAGTAATTGGGAACAACCGAAAACACCGACGGAGGTGAGAAGCTTTTTAGGGTTAGCTGGGTACTATCGGAGATTTATCCAAGATTTTTCTAAGATAGCAACCCCGTTGACCAATTTGACTAGAAAGACGGTGAAATTTGTATGGACCGACAAATGTGAAGAGAATTTTCAGGAGTTGAAGAAGAGATTGAGCGAAGCACCTCTATTATCATTACCAGATGATGCGGGAAATTTTGTGGTGTATAGTGATGCATCGCACAAGGGACTTGGCTGTGTGCTTATGCAGCGCGGCAAGGTCATTGCATATGCATCACGACAATTAAAGGATTACGAAAAACGATACCCTAATCACGACTTAGAGTTAGCGGCAGTAGTTTTTGCGTTAAAGATATGAAGGCATTATTTGTACGGAGAAAAATGTGAGATATACACGGACCATAAAAGTCTGAAGTATATCTTCACACAGAAGGAGTTGAACATGCGGCAGAGGAGATGGTTAGAATTAATTAAAGACTATGATTGCGATATTCTTTATCACCCGGGAAAGGCGAATGTGGTTGCCGACGCTCTGAGAAGGAAAGGAAGGGAGAAGTTGTTTAATTTGACGACTCAGGTAGAATTGATAAAAGAGATGGAGAAATTGGAAATAGAAGTGAAAGAACCAGAGAAGCTTGGAGAGAAGTTGTTTGTAATGGAAGCTCATCCGACATTGTTGGATAGAGTAAAGGAAGCTCAGGAAAGGGATGAAGAGTGTGAGAAAATCCGAAAGAGGATCACAGAAAATGAGGAAGAGAAATTTCGAATGGATAAAGACGGTATCTTGAGATTTGAAGAAAGAGTATGGGTACCAGCGATAACCGAGTTGATGGAAGAGATTTTGCACGAGGCACACAATGCGACATATTCCGTTCATCCGGGAGGCACAAAGATGTACCGAGATCTAAGGCAACATTTTTGGTGGCCCAATTTAAAACGGGAAGTCGCAGAGTGCGTCAGTAGATGTTTGACTTGCCAACGCGTTAAAGCAGAACATTAGCGGCCGAGTGGTTTATTACAACCGTTGGAAATACCAGAGTGGAAATGGGAGCATATTACGATGGACTTCGTGGTAGGACTTCCAGCTAAGCAGAAAGGTTATGATGCTATTTGGGTTATCGTGGATCGACTAACCAAGACCGCACATTTTCTACCAATCAAGATCCGCTACAGTTTGAACCAATTAGCGAGTCTGTATGTAAAAGAGATTGTTTCACGACGTGGAGTGCCGGTATCAATTGTCTCTGATCGAGATCCGCGCTTCACGTCCAATTTTTGGAAGAGTTTGCAAGAAAGAATGGGAACGCAGTTGAGGTTGAGTACAGCTTACCATCCTCAGACAGACGGACAGAGTGAGCGAACAATACAAACGCTGGAGGACATGCTTAGGACTTGCGTGATGAATTTTAAAGGAAATTGGGACGACCACCTACCCTTAGTAGAATTCGCATATAATAATAGCTACCATGCGAGTATCGGTATGCCACCGTACGAAGCTCTTTACGGAATAAAGTGCAGAACGCCATTATATTGGGACGAAATCGGAGAACGACGAATACTCGGACCAGAGCTAGTACAACAAACCGCAGACGTGGTGACAGTGATAAGAGCCAGATTAGTAGCAGCTCAAGATCGCCAGAAGAAATACGCAGATTTGCATCGGCAGGACCGAGACTTCAAAGTCAGCAGTTTTGTATTCTTGAAAGTATCTCCATGGAAAGGAAAGATCCATTTCGGCAAGAAAGGAAAATTGAGTCCAAGATTTATAGGACCGTTCGAAATACTGAAGCGAGTGGGCGAAGTGGCATACAAAGTTGCGTTACCACCCGAGTTGGAGCACATCCACAACGTATTTCACATTTCCGTGTTGCGAACGTACAAGGCCGACTACAAACATGTGATTTCTTACAAGCCCATTCAAGTGGAGAAGAACTTAGCGTATGAAAAAATTCCTGTCCAGATATTAGATAGGAAAGAGCAAACCTTGAGAAATAAAATTATTTCGTCTGTAAAAGTACTTTGGCGTAACCACGATGTCGAGGAGGCAACGTGGGAATCAGAAGATAGGATAATGAGGGATTATCCCCATTTATTTGTGTAACCTCGTAGCAATTTCGGGACAGAATTTTATAAGGGGGGGAGGATGTAGTACCCGAGAATTTTCTAATATTATTAAATAATTATATTAATGGAAATGAGAATTTATTTGAATATAAATGATTTTGTGTTATGAGAATGATTAATTCAATTATATTAAATTGAATATCTATGACAATTGAGAAAAATGTGGAGTTTACGATAAACTCGTTGAGAGCCTAGTGTGGCACAGTGATGGGAAATATTAATAATTATATTAATTGACGAAGAATTTTTAAGTGAACAATTAATTAATTGTTAATTGTTATTAGAGAATATTAATTGATTGTTGTGGGATATTAACTATGGTTGATTAATAATATGTGATTATTATTATTCCAAGAAATATAATAATAATAAACCACTTGTTTATAATTGTGCTGAGATTTATATTTGTTAATGTGATAATTAATCCTATGATTATTAATTTGGTATAATTAATAATCAATGAGGAATAAATTAATTAATATTATTGTTAATCAACGAGATAAATAGTCTATTTATTTGACCTTATGAATAATAAAACAAATAAGTGAGTGATTAATATAATAAGATTATATTAATTAATATGTGCAAAAGTGCAATACTTGAATATATAAAGTATATGGAATACAACTATATTATAGAGAGACACTTAAGTGTGACCATGCATGTATATACATAAACTATGTTATATAATGCAATACGAATATATTACACATAGAAACCATATATTACATGAAGCATAATGTGATTATGTTAAAACTATATAGGAATACATGATAATGCCTATGTGACAAGGTGAGTGTGTATACAGTAAAATAATATATCATGAATATATTGTAATCAATTATTGATTGTAGAATTTAATAATGTGATAGTATCTGATTAAATTATATCCGGTATTAACAGAATGTACATGGATTATATGCGTACAAGTCACCTTCACTATATTGAAGTATTCCTTATGCAAATTTATATTGTGACATTAAGTTATAACCTATGTATGGACAATAGGTATATATAATATAACATAAGAGTAGGAAGTATGTTATGTGTGTATAATAATTTAAGTGTTGTGTACTAATAAAATGCTGAGATATATGGCTTGTCCATTCCTCCTTCCTCTCATACACGTGAAAACCTTAAAGGCTAGTCTACTTCCTCATTCTTCTCCCAAGCAATCCTAGCTCATAATTATATGAGGAGTGGCTCTCATGATGCATTCCACCAACTATCTACCAACTTCTTCTTATCTAGTATGCAATCCTTCAGTCCGTTGCTTTAATTTGGAAGAAAAAGGCTTTGTCTGGGTTTTATTTTTGATATATATATGGCCCTTTCTCTTCATAATTTCTTGCTGAGATTTTGTTTGAGTTGATAAGTTGAGAGCATATACATATATCAGTATAATAGCATTGTGAAGTAGCAGCAAGTTCAATTATCTAACAGAGGTATAATTATCTTTCCATATTCTTCATTCATGTTCTATATTTTGCTTACTGTCAAAATTTCCAATTCTTGATTTTGATTTCAATTCATACTAGATTGGATTAGGGACATGTTCTTAGTGTTATATAGTCTTATACATGTGTTAATAAGCTAATGTGACTGATCACAATCAAGTTCGTGAAGTAAATTTGTGTTTGGGCTGGAACTGCCGAAACAGGGAGCTCACTGGTGCTTGCCGAAGCACGGGCAGCTGCGCCGGTTTACTACTGAGGCGCAGCGCAGCTGCGCCGGCCTCTGGAAACCAGAATCTAATTTTGTTCTTAAAACTGCTATGTGGTAGTTATTTGTATAGATAAGGCAAGCACGTGAACATGAGTAGAACATATGTATGAGTACATAGGCCTAACGTAAGCATGTTTAAACCAAGATGGTATACCTTTTTGACAAAACGACGTATATGTTTAAAAAGGAACTTAAAGTTATAAAGAGAGACTTGAATATGTTATATTTATATTCTGACTTTCGATACATGTTATTATAGTTTAGAGATTCATGAAGGATGTGATAACTTGTGTATATATGTATCTTAAGGTAACATGAGCATGTTAGACTTCGTTAATAGAACTTACTAACGAAACATGGACTTTGAACATGGACTTAACATGTTGTATTAGAATCCATATTCTGATATTTTTAACATGCTTAATAATGAATATAACATCACTAGTATACCATACGTGTGTACTCGCTTGTTAAAATTCAATAAGAAGTTAACCAGGCACGGGTTTACGCATGTTTCTAAGTAACAAACAATGCTAGTTATGAATAAAGGATGTGGACAATCGCAAGCATGTATATTACAATTTGTATGACCTTCTCGCATGTATCTATGGTTTAATTGTATACGTTGTGATTGCATGGCCACATTTGGCCATAAGCTCTTAGAAATCCTAAACTAAGACCCTAATATGTAAAGATAAATTTAGATTTGAATACGTGTATGATATAACTACTTGTGAGCATGCCTAAATCAAGTTATATGATCACCTCGTATATTTAAATTAACGAGCATGATAGCTTACATGATTTTATGATGTTGTAAGGACTTGAATTGTTTAAAATGTAAGTCTAGAATCATGTTATGGAAAGTGGAACCTAGATTGCCTTGGGAAAACACGAAAGGACTTTTAACATGTCAGTATACCTGGTGTGAATGTTAGCTTGCATGACCGGACAGAAACCACAAGGCACATATCAGCCTTGGCTTAGCCAGAGGGCTGCGCAGCTGCGCCGGCCCTAGGCTTAGCCATGGCGCAGCTGTGCCAGTCTGGAATCAGAATTGAGCCAGTTGTTGATCTGATTTTTTTTGACAGTTAGCTTATGCGATTACTTTAACTTGTAATATATGACCAGTATGCTAAGAAATGTGTTAAGAGGCATGCTAAGTGATAAAATTGAATGTTTGATTATAAACTTCCCAAGGATAAGTCCAAAAGGTGTTTAGGGACTATAAAGCAACGATTAAAAACTATGTGATGACTTCATAATGTCTTGTAAACTGAAATGTGCTATATGTACGCAAAGTATATGATGAAGTATGTGTATAGTATGCAACCAAGTTAAACGTTTATGGGTGTTTTTAAAATTACATATCATATGTGAGCATAAATGACTAATGAAAATCCTATACTTATAATACACTATAATAGGATTCAAAAGTGTTGAATTACTTTACGTGGATAAACTACGCTAAAGGCAAGTTTCCTAACTTACACTCTTTTACGGTGCAAGTATTCTATCCTTGTATATTGTGAACTAGTTTCTTACTAAATTGTTGAATTGAATTAGCATACTTGAACTCTTAATTCATTAAAGCTATTATACATGTTGAACTTAGTATTGTTCTTGAATATTATGAAAGTGTCTATGCCATTTGATTCGGCTAGACTTATATTATGAAAGCGACCCAAACCAATTGATTGGTGCGGGATCTTGTATTTGACTGAGAAGAAAAAACTATAACTGTCGGAGAACCGACGCGAGCACTTGAGTATGATTGATTGTTATGCATAACGAGGGTACTTTAGGCTGATCACCTGCTGTATCTATTTTGTTGGATTTTAGTTTATTACTGTCAAATCCTGTGGAAGTTCACAGTTTATGTGCTTGCAGCCGCAGTTATCTTGAAATCTTGAATTGAATTATTATTGAATCATATTTGATATTATTTTGTCCTTAGCGACTGTTATTGAGAACT